>OX451736.1:190995622-191675622 GCA_948472305.1 Vicia faba | reverse complement strand
AATTCATTACTTAAAAGTCACAAAAACACATATTCGAGAACAAAATCAAATCTATTATACAAGGATCTCTCTTACACCCCCATGCTTTATTTTCATCTAGTGGAGATTTTCTCATAATGATATTTGCCACTTTTTATTTATAATGATGTTTTATCCATGATTCCTAATTCCCATTCAAACTTGAATTGTGATATCATTGCAAACACAAATATATAGAACGTGAGTAGCATGATAACGATTGTGCTTGCGTAACATGAATTGTTAAAGGAAGCATGCATGATGTATTATGCTAGAATTAAACGGGACAAGACAAGACTTATAAGCCAATTAACTTCATATGTCATATTCTTTGACTAGGGCTAATTCAATTCAACTCTAATTAGTGTAGCTTTTGTAATGTCACTATTTTCGTTAGCGTTTTTGAACATATAAGCATTACCCCTTTGACTCATGAGCTTAGCTGAAATTAAACTTGAAGTTAATAGCTCATGCAAATCTCCATTTTCATGTTGTCTTTGGAATACCAACCCACTATAAAGAGTCATATATCATATATCGTTGACCTATAACTTATCTTTTCTGTTAGTTGAATTTTTTTGTCTTATTTTCTTTTCACTTCTATTTTAACCTTCTAGAACTTGTAGGAGATCTTTTTAATGCTAAGATGAGTATATATAAAGATTAAAAAGTATGTTCTGTCAATTTAATTTAGTTGGTAGTTGTACATAAATATTTAGTGTATAATCACAAATTTGATTCGATTTTATTTATTTTTAAAATGTTAATTTCAACCATATAACAAAAAAATTAAACGGTATTTGAAAAAGAGACTTCAACATTAATCCTCCAAAAAATTAATAAAAATGGTAATAAGAGAGACCTAACCTTTTCTCTTATGGAGATACATTCATAATAGAGATATGGATTTTATTCTACCAAACAAAATTAGGAATGGTTAAACCTAATAAAATCAATTTGTACCTAGAATGATTATGCTTTCAATAAATGAGAAATAAAAAAGACTTTGATTTTTGTCAAAAATATGCAATTAACCTATTTATTTCTATAAAAAAAATCTATTTTTACACTAAATTTCTACACCTATACTATATTTCAGTGTTCACTAATACAGTGAACAGTGAAATATTATGCTAATAATATATATTTTTAAAATAAAATAAATTATTATTTTAAAATTTTTATTATTATTTTTTAGATCGAAGGAGTATTGAAAAAAAAATGACGTGATTAACCAACTTCGTAACTTCATTCATTAATATTTTATATTTCATTAACCAACTTCATACCTACTATAACACACAAGATCACTGCATCATCAATATCACTTAGTCAATCAATATGCAATGTCATATATAATATAATACAACGTCATTGACTCATGCATGTGGAACTAAAACTTTATTAATGACACAATCATCATTTCTCCAAAGATCTCAACCAATAAGATTGATTCTCGCTTGGAATCAGAGCATCTCATAATATTGCACTTAATCCATACTATGGGATTAAGACTATCATTGGATTATCGTCCTATCATCATCACTAAACCAATTGTCCTAACAACATCAATAGATCAAAGTCCTAAAATATGTCATGAATGCATGATGCGTAACAACATAATAAACACGACCACAACTAGTCAAAACGCATCACCATCCATGAATTCATCACATGTCATCACATACATCGTAATACACAAAGCATCATCATAACAAGCATCAATCTATCATACAAACATACATAATGTTGTATCAATCACATAATCACATAAGTTCATCATAGTATTAACACATTTCGTCATTCGGGGATCTAGTTCAATCCTAGCAATGTACTGGAAAGATACATCATATGACTCATTTTATTCTACCAAAGTATAGTGTGCCGCGTTAGCTTTCTAATGCTTCAAGCGACGCATCAAAGTTACAACCTTTCAAAGCTTCTGTCAGACACCCCTCGCCTAAGGCTCACCCGACGAAGCAGCTCGCTCGCTTGAGGCTCTCCTGACGAGGCTGGGGAGAAAAGTCTTCCCCCATACAAAATCCAGGAGCGTTGTTTCCCACTATCTCCTTCGCTCGGCAAGGCTATTCGCTCGCCCGGAGAGCTCCTCACACTTCTGCTTTGGCCTACGAAGCTGGAGTGAGTCACCCTCCTCAAACAGAATCTAGGGGCTCTATTTTCCACCCATTCCCTTCGCCTCTTGCTCGCCTGGCGCTTCTTGGGCAAAGCTCACTCTGGCGAAGCATATGGCTCGCCCGACGATGCAACGCAAACAAGGAATTTCCTGTGCATTTTATGCAATGCACCAATCCCAATTTTCTTACGATTTCAACACAAAACATGTTCCAATTCATCACCAATACTCATGTTTTCATCATACAATACCAACACATCATATTATACATCATATACATCGAATAATGGCAAAACAACATGGTAATTTAATCAATTTCATCAAAGGATCATCATATTCATCAAGTTATCAATTCACCACAAAATCCCAAACAACCTACATACATCTAAATCCTATATCAATCATAATAACAAGGATAACTCCCCTTACCTTACTTTATAACTTTGATCTTCTTCTTTGGGTTCTACCAAAAATCCCATTGTTATCTTTCTGCCCTAGCTCTGCTGCGCTCTTCCAACTCTTTTCACGATCGCACATGATGAGCATTGTAAAACTCATTTTTTTCCTTGTGTCAAACTTATCCCTTGGAACCTTTCTATAGTTTTCCCATCTTACCCTCACTAATCACTTCACCAATTACTATCTCGCCCTTATTCCTTCTACACCACTTTTATTTTGTTTAATCAATAAAATAATTCTAAATAATTACTATTAAAACTAAATAATTCCAAACTAATTTATTTAAATTCTAAACATCTCACATTATCTTCTAACTCACTACTATCCTAACACATAGTATCAGCGAACATCACAATGCATCATATAAATCATCAAGACATCACATATACTCACAAATATGTCATAAATACTCATCATAAATCAATTAAGTATCTGAATAAATAATCTAATTAATTTTGGGGTGTTATATTTATAGAGGAGTTCAAACTATTTTGAAACCCAAAGAATCCGTGAATTCCATGCAAACTATATTCCTCCACTTAATCAACAAACTAAGCAACTTCAGAAAAACCTATTCTAACAAAGATTGTACTAACAAAATATTGAGATATATGTTCAGGGAATGGTGGTAACCAAAGGTTACCACTATAAAATAATCTAACGATCTTAATACTTTAGATATTATAAAGTTGTTTGAGAATTTAGCCGAACTTGAAAATGAGCTGAAACGACTCGTGGATAGAAAAGTAAAGTAAAGAAAAAAAGAAAAAGGTAAAGAAGACAAAATAAATATTTCTTTGAAAGCTTCATCATCTAAAGCGAAAAATTCAAAGGAAGAAAGTGATAATTATGACGAAGAGGCTCCTAAACAAGAGGGGATGTGTTTATTCTTTATACGCTACAATAAATACTTGAAAAGAAATAAACTCAAGCATTTCAACAAAGCATTGGTAAATTTAGGAAATACTCACCTGCCTAAGAAAGACCACAAGAAAAAAATATAATGATTACGTGTTACGAGTGCATAAAATCGGGACATTTTAGAACCACTTGTCCAAGTCTCACCAAACTTCATAAAAAGAAAGATAAGGAATTCTACAAGACGAAAGCAAAAAGATTCAAAAATCGTAGAGCCTATATCTCGTGGGAAAAAGAGGGTGAAAGCTCCTCCTTAAACTCTTGCTCAAGTTCAGATGATGAGTGTGCCAAACTATGTTTGATGGCACGTAAGAAAGGTGAAAATTCAAAGGTATATACTTCAAAACTCGATGATTAATATTCATATTGTGAATTGTCCAAAGCGTTTAATGATATGTATGCGGATTCTATAAATTCTTTTAATAAAATTTTTCTCCAAAAAGAAATGATTTTAAAACTTGAAAAGGAGATATATGATCTTAATCGTGCTTTGGATTACCTTAAGGAAGCACATAAATATCTAGTTGATGAGTGTTATAATGTTTTTTGATCTTTAGTTGAAAGGATAGAAAAAATAGAATGTTTTACGTGACCAACTTTAAAAGTTAAAATTGAAACTCTCAAAGGACAACTAACACATGTTACTTCACTATGTTGTACATGTTATAGCTCTTCAAATGATGAAGGGACGATTTTCAAGAAAAACCCTCAGGTCACTAGGAGAAATAGAAAAAATTATTTCATCTAAAGTTATTTGTCATTATTTTGGTGATAAGGGACACATTAGACCTCTTTGTCATATTAGGAACGTGCATGTTCCCAATGGTAAAATTACATGGATTCCTAGGTGTACCTTAATTAATCCTAAAGGATCCACTAGTTAGGGACCTAAATTTCCTATTTGATTGTCAGAGGAAGGTCTTGTCTCCACGAAAAAAAGATTATGATTTCTAGATAGCAAATATTCAAGATGCATGACAGAAAATGCTTCCATGTTCATCAAGTTCGATGATAAGGAAAGTGGTCACGTCACGTATGGGGACAACACAAGAGGTAAAATTTTAGGAGAAGGTATCGTGGGAAATTCCTCCATAATCACCATTGAAAATATGCTTTTAGTTAAATGGCTTAAATCACAACCTACTTAGCATTAGCAAATTATATGAAAAATGGTATATCGTTGTTTTTTATACTCTTAATTGTTTAATTGAGCATAAGGAAAGTAAAGACCTTGTATTTAAGGGTTCTAGGTGATAATGTCTATATGCTTGGTCTAGATGATGTGTCAATGCATGGAACTAAATGCTTAGTCACCAAAGCTAAATATTCTTGGTTGTGGCATAAGTGCTTAAGTCATGTGTATTTCTATTTTATAAATAAAATAGCATTCAAGAATATAGTGATTGATCTTCCTAGTATTAAATATTCAAAAGAAAAATTATGCGATTCTTGCCAAAGGGAAAAAAATGAGAGAATCATTTAAATTGAAAAAGGTTATTTCGACATCAAAACCTCTCGAGCTTCTCCTCTTAGTAGGCAAGGCAATAGGAAGGGTCGGAGACGGTTATCACCGTCCCAAACCCGAAGCCAAATCTCCGAACAATCCCTGTTCCTTTCCCCAAACCCAAACGAGGATGGAGATTTAAAACCCAAACCCATTCTAAACGGGTTCGGGTATCCCCGTCCCACCACCATCCATTTAGTAAAATCAATTTTTTAATAGAAATATTTATTTTTTCTAAAATCAAATTATATTATAAATAATAAAATAAAACAATCTCAAAAAATTTCATACATACATTTCAAATATTTTAAATAATAAATACAAATAAAATTATCAAAACATTGGTCACATGTTTAATATTCTAAATTATCAAAAATAAATAATAACAATGTGCATGATGAAATAAACGGGATGAGTTCGGGGTGGATACTAGTGTCCCTATTACCCAACCCGTTCCCATATTTTGTAATCGGGGAAAACACAAACCCAAGCCCAGTAAAAGCTGGTTTTTCCCGTCAATTTCGGGGCGGGTTCGGGTGGGTACTTGCGGGTACCAGGTTTGTTTCTATGCATTTCTCTTAGACTTGTTTGGCCCTTCACGGGCTAGAAGTTTAGGAGATAATTATTATGGGTTTGTGATTGTTGATGACTACTATAGATTCACTTGGACGTTATTTTTAACTCATATGGATGAAAATTTGAAGGCTTTTGTTGACTTTTCTAAGCTTCTCATAAATGTTTTTAGTCCGGTATAAAATCAAGTTTCAATTTAAGCTCAACCCTATATTAAATGCTTGTTTCAATTAAAGATCAACCCGATGTTAAAATCTCACAGGTTCTTGGTTAGCCTGACATAAAATTAAGGTTCAGTTTGTGAGTTTATCTCGGTGTTAAAAGCTCTCTTGGGTTCAAGATCAACCCGTGTATAATCTTGGTTTAAAGCTTGAAGACTAACAACTCCAAGTTTTTTATGGAAAGAAGACTACCCACTTCGATCTATCTTTTGGAAGGAAAACTCATTATTTCTCTTTGTGATTGCTGTTTGGTTGGAAGTTAGCCACAAACTTTATTTTCTATGTATAAAGGGGTTCGAGAGTTCAACTTACTAAAAACTCTTAAGTTTATTGGATAATTTCAAGAACAAATCTTGGGGAGAGGATTGTATATTTTTTTTCCTTTTGAATGAATCTCAATAGCTTCCAGTGTTTTCTCTCTTGCTTAACTTTTATTTTTCCCATTTTACTTTATGAATTTTTATTTTCTGCTGCAAATTTCTAAAACTTTTCTAAAATGTTTTTAATCTCTGATTTTATTCCAAAAAGTTTTTCATACTTATATTTTTATGTAACACACAATCCATTTCCCCTCTTGTGTGTGAAGTCACATCTCCAACATAGCCTGGTATAAAATATCTCATTTGGTCCGAGATTAGTTTGGTATAAAATTGCATGTTTTGTTTGGAAGATATCTAGTGTAAAACTCCAAGCCTATTTATAAGAAGTTTCATGGGCATAACTTGTGAAATGTTAACTCATACAGTGGAATTCTCAAGTAGAAATTCTTAGAGAGAGGAAGTAAACAAAGTGGTTAGGCCGAACCTCAATAAATCGCTGGTGCTCTCTTCTTACCCCTTACTTGTTTTTTCTGTTGCGCTTAAATGTGTTTTTTAACTCATATTTTATTCTTTTTATTTGTTTTGCTGCTGACTCTTTTCAAAATTGTTTTAAACAATTGCTTTCATCCAATATTTTTTAATTGGATATTATTTTTCAACGTAACACAATTCATCTTTTCCTCTTATGTTCGGAGTCACTCATCTATCATATAAAAGCATGTCTTATATGACTCATTAGACCAAGTGAACTCTACTTATCATAGAAAGAAGACGTCCATTCCAAGCAGCTTTCTTGGTCAATACTATATCTGTTATGATATGAAGATGATGAGTTCTGAGGCTGCCTTTGAATATAATAATTCCAAGATAGTTAAATTTTTTTGTCACACACTGAATCCAATTATATATGCAAGGTGCCTCAACCTAGATATAGAACTAGCTCCACCATAAAGCTTACTCTTTGTTTGACTGGAGTGTTAACCAAAATTCTGACCATATTCTTAAATGAAATGATTAATGAGTTGAGCATTTTTCTTAGTAGATTTGCAATATACAAGAAAAAATATGTGACTAGGAATGATTGCATTACCAACTAATATGCATGCCATCTTACCCTGATCAACCAACATAGATAATTGTCTACTAAGTGACTCTTCAACAATCCAGAAGAGCAAATGAGACCCATGATCTCCTTACATCACTCCTCTATAGCAACAAAAATGACATGCAACTTTCCTATTTATCATGATTGACAATTTTGCTGAGGGGAAAATTGTAAGAATCCAATCACAAAACTTTTGATCAATGCCAAATTCATCAAGAACTTTAATAAAATAATTTTAATCTAAAGTATTAAAGACTTTTCTAATGTCTATCTTTAAAGTCATACTACCTCTAAAGAATTTTTTATCCAACAAATTAATGACAATGCACTTATAAATATGTCGGTCTCTAATGAAACCTCTTTAATATTTTGAATTAAAAAATTGCTCAATAAAATCCGCTTTATGTATTTTAAGTATCAATGTCTCATTAACTCAACTGTGATTAGGAATGATTCACCCTTATTCAAAAAACTTAAGTCACTGATTAACCAATTTAATTTTTATTAAAAAAATTAATATAACTAAAATATATTATAAAAAAATTGTGTGAAAATTTTATTTTTAATATAACTTTATTGATGGTTTGGACTGATATAAAAATATGATAATTGATAGATTAATTAGATTTCATGTTTAGTGGATAACTTAGATTTGAATTTTTAAAAGAATTTTTAGTGGATTTTATGATAATGAATTAATTGATTCTTTTCATTCATCTACTATGATCCAAGTTAGTATCCATCAAAACTACTTAACGAAAAAGTCATTATAAGCACTTTTAAGTCACAATCAACTGTATTAACATCGCACTAATTAAGCCTCGTATTAAACTGAAAAACATTTGTAAATAAAGGAGAATTTTTTAATGATTTGTTCACACTGAAGTCTCCCCTAGTTTCATGTCTCGTCAAACCCCCAAATCCAATTAAGTTAACATTGTTTTTATGTTTTCTTGCAATTCATTATCCTTACACTATTCTTCTCTCCCACTAACTAATTGTTAATTAGTCGATAAATCAGCAATAATAAATTTGTACGTGTTTATATATGCTTGGAAAGGTGGCAATCTAATATTCCAAGTAACATAGTCAAACTAACGGAACAACAAATGGAAATAGGTCAAATGCCATTTATATATTTAAAGGTATAAAGTAAGAAAAATTCAAATCAACCTTAATACATTGTTGGATAGGTAATGGCAAATATTTATTGGTATATTCACCCAATGACATCGTTACAGTAATATTGATTGGTATATTCAACAAATGATGACGACATTAATGTGACATTAATGTGAGGATGTCACCTTTGTAGTTGTGCCACACAAGACGATTTTAAGGTTGTGAGATTTGAGATGGATCTACTCTCGAATCGAATCACACTTGATTAGAACAAATTATTGAAGTTGGATTGTTGCATCTCATAGCTAATAGACGATGACATATGCCCCTCTTTTAACAACTATCTTAGATCTAGGTGCTATAAAAGACCCATCAAAATATCATATAAATGTAGAAATTTGTTTGATAGATAATAGGTTTTCTTTTGATGATGACAATTCTAAAGAATATAATAGATATTATTAATTCTTTTTATTTATGATTGATATTAATTTTAATAAAACAAATATAGCAGTAATACGTTAAATATAAAGCATTAACTTGTTGAGAAGAACATGTTGAATAAGAAGTCATATTTTATGGAGAAACATGTTGAGATGGAATATTTCATCATCTGGAGCAACATGTCGGACAAGATGTCTCATGCAGAGTCATTCGACATCGTGACTGGTTTGGACTGGGCTGTTGAATCGGTCTAAGATTTAACAGATGTAAAATATTATGGGAATATTATGCTATCCTATGTGGCACTGATTTTAAGGACTTGGAGATTTAAGCTGAAATCAAAAAGAATATTGACTTTCTAATTATGAAGATAAATTAGAAAAGTCATGATTGAAGACCTATCTTTATGCAAAAGATTCTGCAGATTTGTAGCAGCTGATATGCTGTGATTTGAAGCCCAAATCTAGTTGGAAAAAAGGTTATAAATAGAAGAATATTAACCTAGAAAAGGTACCAGCCGAAGATGAAAAGTTTAGATTATTAGGGGTGAGTATGTGTGCCACTCTCTAGGAGAGTTGATCTGTTTTGTTTGTGAGCCTCTCGACTATCATGTTGATAGAAGAGTGGGACTGTTCCTTGAGTTGTAAGGTTCTGTCATTCATTCATAAGCTTGTAAGCATTGAATGTTTGTGTGTCAATCTCTCTTAAGGTTTTAAGCATTGAGTCAGTTATTGTTCTTAAATGAAGCTTTAAACCAAATCCAAGTGTGTTGGTTAGTCAAAAGTCTTGACTGAACTGGTTGTAATTGATAGAAATATCACTGAGGTTATTTAGGAAGTGAGATGTCGATTTCTCATATTTAGGGAGAACCTAGGTAGAAGTTGCATTGGATAAGGATTAGGTGAGAAGTTATAAATGGGGGAGTTTAGCTTTGAACTAATACTGCTGATAGTGAACTTCCTTCCTGGCTTGATAACCCCCAGAGTATGTGTTATTGTATACCGAATTGAGTCATTATATATGTGTGTTACTATCTTTATGTTCTGTTCAGTTTTTGTTTTTGATTGATTAACATGTCGCATAAGATGTTGGAACATCTGTTACGAATCAGGATTGCTATGCTTTATATCAGTATGCTTGTACCCTGTCCATGTGTTATTTGGCAGAGATCAATGTCCCAACATGTGTTAGGACATTTGTAATATGTATACCAGGATTTCAATTGGTATCAGAGCACGCATATTGTTCTGTTCTGGGTGAGACCAAGGGAAGATACTTTCTAGTTCACGGACATGAGGGAACAAAGTGTGGTTTGTAACTTTGGTGGTGAGTTACTGTGTTGGGTATGATTTATTTTCAAACCTATATTGTTTTATTGGCACCTGGATTGTGGTGCTTGTGTGCAAGGGTGTTTATGTCGTGCCTGGAGGTTATTGAGGAGTTTTTGTTTATTCCGCTGCATCTGATAGAAAACTCCTGTTGGTTCCTGGTGTATCTGGTATTTAGGCTGTAGGGAGTTTTTCCCTTGTAATTCTCTAACAGAGGGGTTTGTTATTTGTTCCTCTCTGAAGGTGTGTTGCGAGGATAGCTTAAACCAGCCTGCTAAAGTTGCCAAAGATACTTGAGGTTCAAGTCCACTCATAAAGGAACTTTTTAGTAAGTTTGTTGAACAAAGATCTTAAGAAAGTAAGAAGAAATCTATTTTTGCTTTCAACCTTAAAAGGTCAATCTCCAACCTTTGATAAAGGATCTCTTGGCGTGTTCCTTGAAAACATATTCTACTAGATGTTAGAATATCATATCAACAAGTTGTGTAGAACTCTGTATGCTAAAGGAATAGCACTGCAGATGCTTTGGGTACTAAACTAATATGTGTTTATCACATATGTTTGGAACCTTCTACTGAACTGGGAGAGAAGGCATCTTGGTTGTGTGTCTAAGAAGGTTTTGTTCTAGAAACAAGTCTTAGATAAGTGTGTTGGTCAACATCTTATTTTACTCCTTGGGTCAGTTTATTTCTGATCAAAGTATATAGGAGTATAGAAGCTGAGCTCAAACCTTCTAGAGGAGTTTTTTTTCCAACCAGATTCTTCATATGTGGATGTTAAGTTCAGATGTCGAGGACATTCTCTCTAACATCTGGAAGATTCTTCTGATCTAGAGAAGTCAGATTTGTGTATTCTTGCTTGTGACTATTCTGATGGAATAGTTTCTGACTGAGTTGGAGAAGGGGACGGTAAAGAGATGACTGGTGGATGTTCCATATAAACAAGATGGATGTTGTTTACTCAAACTTGATAATCTTATCAAGTCTATGAGAACATGGAACTCTTGTTCTGCTGAAGTAGAAGAGACATTGAAGGGGTTGTACGCAATGGAGTTGTGTCAACCTGAGTTAAGGGAGATTAACTCTCATTTGTGGTGTGTATCATTCAAAGTGGTTAAGTGTTATCCGCATCACCAAAGTGTTCCTATAATTGTGAAGAGGACATGATCATCTACTATTTTTATGCAGGGAAAAGTTTCTCTAGTAAAGGTATGCATCTGATTGTTGGAAAATACTCTGACATGAGTTATGTATTTGTCTGATGTGTTGATACATAAAGTATATGAGAATACGTTTTCTGGTGTTTCTTGATCTGGTCCCCTTGTGGTTTCTATAAGATTTATGTTTGGATTATTATGGGTGATGTCTTTAAATCCATAGTAAATGATTGAGTCCTTGATGTCTGAACTGATTTGGAACATCATTTCAGTTTGTTGCTTCTCCAACCAAAGAAGGTTGCTTTGTTCGAGGTGGAGTGTAAGGTCAAACCACTTATCCAATCTGGAGTGGTCTGTGGGTTGTATATATGTCATGTCAATTTGGCATGATGAAGAATCCACTTATGCTAAGTGGTGTAAAGAAGAAAGATGTCAGATAAAATGTTCTACCTAGTGGGAGAAGGTAGTATTTCTGTTGTCTGTATTTTTCAGAAGGAACTGTGAAGTAAGGAGCTTGAGAAAATTTTCTTCTGATGATGTTGTGCATTTAACTGATGACAAATACTTTGATGGGAGATGAGTATTTGTTAGATGTGTATGTGCAAGTTTGCAATCTAAACTCTTTGTTTCAGAGAGCATGTGAGAGTTTATTCAAGTGTTTTTGATGATCTGTATGCTCTAAACTTGAGAAGAGGTAATCCTCTCAACTTTTTGGACCTCTAAGAGAAATTATGATCCAGGTGTGCATGTGACTAATGGTAAATATATTAACAAGAGCTATGTATTTTCCTGGCATATGTATACAAGTCTGTAATCTGAGCAATGTAATTCAAAAAGTGTATGAGAGCTTATTTATCTCCATGGTTCTCTAGTGTGTGCTAGCTGCTGAAGCTGTTTGCTCCTTGTATATCTTGAAAGGAGGACATTCAAGCATGATGAGTACGTTGGGTGGTGTATCAAGAACCATAGTAATTGGGTCATGTGATGTGAAGGTAATGTCCTAAATAATGTTGTAACATCATGTTATCAGGTTGAACTTTAGAGGTTATCCCTTTTTTTAATAGGAGATGTTACATATGAGTTCATAACATCTTAGTATGTTTCACCATTTCTGACTTAGAGGAACATGTTTAGGGTCCTGTGAGAGAACTTATGTATTGGTGAAACATCATACATTTTTTACTGAAGAAGTATAGTTTCTTTAGACAACATCTGACTGGATGTTAGGATATTATTCAGGACTTGGTTATTGTGAGATTAACAAGTTGGACGGTGTGGTCAAGAAGAGGTCAGAAAAGAGTATGACATGTGTTTTTTTTTCCATGTGTATTTATTGGGACTATCAGGTTTAGCAGAATCTATTTCAAAATCAATAAAGGAATTCAAACTGTCATGGACGATGCACATTTACTTTTGGTACAATTAGCCTCCTCAAATTACGTTCCTTTTTGACCAAGACCATCGTTACAGTCGAGGATCGTTAATTCTTAAAGAAATGTTTGACTTTTAAAGAGGTTATTTTGTTTCTTCTATCATCTTGTGATAGTTTATTTTCAACCATCGTAGGGCTTTTATCCAGGTTTGGGTGAGTACCGTTTGTGTATGGTTTTGTGGGGGATTTCCTTGTCAAGATTTGGATAAAAAGGGGGAGAAAAGTATTGGTCACCATTTGAGTGTTGTGTGTGTTTACAGTTGCTTTGTATGGATGTCTAACAATACGTCTCAACATCATGTCTGAGTCTTACTTCAGTTGATGTTTCTTTTGTGTATTGTGATCTGAGTTATAAACACAGTTGTGTCATGTGTTCTGAGTTACCTGAGGTAAAAAAACTTACACCTCTAAGTCATCATTTGGATTGTTGAGTTTTGTGTTTGGTTGGTTCTTAATGGCTCTCTTATTCCTCTTAAGTTTCCTCTTATGCTTATTATGAGGAATATTTTTTCCTGGGTTGAGGGGGAGTGTCAGTCATCTTCTTCCTCGGGTACACCATCTGGTGTTGGAATTTGTTGGATCTATGCTTCTACCATTGGATCTATGATGCTCCTGTTAAGGGGGGTGTCTGTTATCTTCCTCCTCATGTACACCAAATAACCTCAGGAATTTCTACTCCTTTCTCCCGAGGGTGATATTCTTTGGTATTGAGATTTTCTACTGCAATGAAGCTCATTTAGATTGTGTTGAAGAAGATGTGGAACGTAATGTTGAGACATCAATCAGACTGAAGACATGTTGTTGTGTTCAATAGCTTCTAAAGAGTGAATACTAGAGTTGATGGGTGTAAATTTTTTTCTGTAATCTAAGTTGTAATTGTATATTTGTTTTAGCAAAAATTTGCCAAAGAGAGAGACTGTTAGTTCTTTGCTTTTAGGATTGGCATTAATTTTAGTAAAACAAATATAGCAGCAATATGTTAAATAGGATGCATTAACTTGTTGAGAAGAACAGGTTGAACAAGAAGTCCTATTTTATGGAGAAACATGTTGAGATGAAATGTTTCATCAATTTAAGCAACATGTCGGACAAGATGTCCCATGTAGAGTCATTCGACATCGTGACTGGTTTGGGATGGGATATTGGATCAATTTAAGATTTAACAGATGCAAAATATTATAGTAATATTATGCTATCCTATGTGGCGCTGATTTTAAGGTCTGGAAGATTTAAGCTGAAATCAAGAAGAATATTGACTTTCTAATTATAGAGATAAATTAGGAAAGTCATGATTAAAGACCTATCTTTATGCAAAAGATTTTACAGATTTGTAGCAGTTGATATGTTGTGATTTGAAGCCCAGATCGAGTTGAGAAATTTTTTATAAATAGAAGTATATTAACCTAGAAAAGGTACCATTCGAAGATGAAAAGTTTAGATTATTAGAGCTGAGTATGTGTGCCACTCTCTAGTAGAGTTAGTCTGTGTTGTTTCTGAGTCTCTCGACTATCAAGCTGATAGAAGAGTAGGACTGTTCCTTGAGTTGTAAGGTTCTATCATTCATTCAAAAGCTTGTAAGCATTGAATGTTTGTGTGTCAATCTCTCTTAAGATTTTAAACATAGAGTCGATTATTATTCTTGGAAGAAGCTTTGAAGAAAATCCAAGTGTGTTGGTTAGTCAAGAGTCTTGACTGAACTCATTGTAATTGATAGAAATATCACTGAGGTGATTTAGGAAGTGAGATTTTGATTTCTCATATATAGAGAAAACATAGGTAGAAGTTGCATTGGGTAGGGATTAGGTGAGAAGTTGTAAATGAGAGAGTTTAGCTTTGAACTAATACTGCTGATAGTGGACTTCCTTCCTAGCTTGGTAACCATCATAGTAGGTATTGTTGTACACCGAACTGGGTCATCATATCTGTGTGTTACTATGTTTATGTTTTGTTCAATTTTTGTTTTTGATTGATTAACATGTCGCATAAGATGTTGGAACATCTATTACGGCTCAGGACTAATATGGTTTGTATCAGTATGCTTGTACTCTGTCCATATGTTTTTTTGCAGAGGTCAATGTCTCAACATGTGTTAGGACATTTGTAATTTGTATACCAGAATTTCAGATATTCATCCTAATAAAGATGCAACGTGATGATAATTGTAAAAGTTTAGAAAAGATAAAATTTAACATAGTAAAGATGTAACAATTACTATAGTTTTAAATCACTTAGTTAGTCTCATTTTAATGAGTTAATCGTGAACCAATGGACCAATGGTAATTTCATTAATATTGTTAGTCTGTTTGAAGGTTAGTCTCATTTAAAGGTTGAACATTATCAATATTGATGAACTTACCATTGGTTCATGATTAGCCTGTTTAAAACCATAGGTTAGAAGATCAGACTGATAAAATCTCAAGAGGTTAATGGTTATCCTATTAAACCAAATTGAGTTCAGTTATTTTGTGGAGATAAAACTAATCGTTTCAATCTAAAGTTGAAAAGGAAGCCTGGCCACTTCGGTCTCAATAATTTCAATGAAGAAGACGCAAACAATCATATATTTTGTCCTGTAATATTTTGGTTGTAGGACAACCACAATTTCCTTGTATAAGGGGGTTCGTGAGTTTTACCTACTAAAAGCTCTCAAGTATATACTTGAAACTCTCAAGATCAATTCTTGGGGAGAAGAGTAGGTCGCTTTTATTATGACCGAACATCTATAAATCTCAATGTTTTTCTTCTTCCCTTAACTCTTTTATTTGTCACACTTTATTTTGATATATATATATATATATATATATATATATATATATATATATATATATATATATATATATATATATATATATATATATATATATATATATATATATATATATATATATATATATATATATATATATTCTGCTGCTAAGTCTTGGAAAAAAATTTTAAACTCTGATAGATCTTATATAAGTTATCAAAACTACATTTTCCCAAACCACACAATTCACCTCCCCCCTCCCCCACCCACACATTCTTGTGTGTGAAGTCTCAAGTCCAACAATAAAGGTACACACATTTCTAACATTAAAATATCTTCCATTTCTGATAGTCAATGACTCGAGCATCAGAGTATTTAAAGGTACCCCCACCTTCAACATTAGACTAGAAGCATATAAACACCTCTTATAAGTTGGAGTTCACCATCAGACTCAAGTGTACAAATCCATTTACGAACATCTCGAATCTTAGAAAGATCAATGTCACATATATGAAAAACTATCAACAACTTTCCAACAACATCAATCACTAGAAGAATGGTGAAGCAAGGAAAAAGACACCAGACTCCACTTGTCCCTGCCAATCTATGGCTAGAAAAACCATTCATGTTAACCATGATCCTAACGAAGAGTTCACAACATCCTAGTCACATCAAGGAGAACCAATCCCCCACCACCAAATATTGCATCATTCCTATCTCTTCCTTTGCATCTCAAAAACGCCACACCTTCAGAGATCTCTTTCCTAAGTGAAGAAATATGGTTGTTATCTACACAGATATGAAAACACACCACCCACATTGGTCTTATATTCCCCTATTAGCTAACATTGTTACATACATGTTATCGATGGGCTTGTTCATGGATGTCAAAGGAAAATAACGCCCTTAGGGCTACACAATAAACAACTCCAATGAATTGAGATGGTCGATCCACTCCACTATTAAAACTAGAGAGTATGATCCCGTGTGGGGTCTAATATGATTAACTGAGGGACATTGACATATCATGATGAAGATCATGTTGAATCATTTTACCATCATCAACCACCCGATCATAAGAGGCACAAAATACATTTTCCCACACTACAAAACACTTTTCATCTATATTTGTATGAAGGGGATGCCGCTTTTTCCATTGTCATGATTTCCAAGACATACCTCATCCTTTCTGTAACACCTATATCATAAGGATAAATGAGTATCCTTTCCAAGATTGCTCCAAAATCCATTTGAGGAGGGGAACTTATGATTGAACAACATATCCAAATGAATATATGGAAGTAATTTTGAACTTCAGATGTGGCATATGGCTTGCAGAAAGGTAAGACGTTCATTAATAGCTTGAGGGTTAGTGTTGTGTCATGGTCCAAGGGACTAACAAATGAATATATCGACACATGAAAAAAAAATCCATGAGTAATTCACTGCTCATTTGGTAAAACCCTAACTTCCGACGTACAATTGAAAGAAAACATGCGGAAAATAATAATAGCAAGAGTGATACATCTTAATAAATCATCATTTATGCAGAAAATCAACTTCATTTTATAATATAAAATATTCAATTAAACAACTCACGAAACACATAAAGTATTCCTCAACCCAGTTTGACATTATCAGAGCGACATGCGGAAAACTGAACAACTGATGAGGTATGGCAAAAAAAACAAAATAAACGCAGCAAAGAGGCCAACTATACCATCCTCCAAAATAGCTACTGTTCACTAGTCTCTACTTGAGAATATGCATAATAGGAATAAAGAACAACACGAACACAAATAGGAAAGAGGTGAGAAATACATTTCATATATTAGCGGTGTATAAATGGTAAGGATACTCTATTATCACAGTTAAATCAATCATACAAATAAAAAAACATAAATACTTAATCAATAAATGCAATTATGTATGCAATGTATTCATCTCATCTACTTCCATGCACGTGGTACCAATAATTCAGACATTCAAAGATGTGTTACTGAAATATCCAACTCTTCAATGGACTGAGGTCCTACTCGTCACTAGACTAAAGTACTAACTTGTCACTGGACCAGAGTCCTACCTATCTCCAATATATATGATGTATGAATGCAACAAACTATACAAATCAACATCCACAATCCTCCAACTCCAATCCTCATCATTGGACATAAGTCCTACACATCACTAGTTCCTTATAACCTAAATACATAATCATTAATTATTGTTGGTGTAAGGCTATGTCACTGGTTCTCCTAAATCTAAACATCTCAACACTAGTTCTTTCAAACCTAAACATACAACACACAAACACTTGCATCCTAACCTTAAAAACTTAACTCGTATACAAATTATTAACCATTGGACTTGTGTCCTAAAGCATTAAAAACTTAATTCTCACAACATCTTATCAAAACAATCCCAAAATCACATCTTCTACTAATCGTACCTCAATTTTAAATAATTTTTTAAAATATCAAAGTAAGTCACAATAATGTAAATGAATATGTTTCAGAAATCTTATAGTGTCTATTTTAATACTAATTTTTATTTTAGCACTTAAGATCTCAATCGGTATGGTTTAATCAAATAATAGGAACTGGTGCAGACACCAG
Organism: Vicia faba; assembly: GCA_948472305.1. NCBI lineage: Eukaryota > Viridiplantae > Streptophyta > Magnoliopsida > Fabales > Fabaceae > Vicia > Vicia faba. Next base: position 191,657,527 of record OX451736.1, on the reverse strand, counting down.
ACATAATGTTTACTACTAGTCATACCTCAGGTTCGAACAATTATTTAAAATATTTAAGAGGAGTTAGAATCAAATAAATAAACATCTTTTGGTACAGTTTAATCTAACAATGGAAATCGGTACGAACACCAGCTAAAATGTTTTGGCAGACTTGTACCTAGTATTTTTTCTACTAAAATTAAGTAAATGAGATACTTATTAAGTCTAATAATGTAGTAAGTTTTGTCTATTTTCTTATGATAGAAGTTTTACGCTTAACGTACTTGTGTATACTGAGTTGTGTCTAAATACTAACAGTTTGTCAAGTAATTGAGCTACAAAGTGTTCAAAATATTAGCTAAACTTGTAGTTCAGTTTTTTTACCTTTTACCACAATAAAATTGATCCAAATTGAAGTCTACCTTGTTCTAAATATTTTCTAGTTTCAAACGGTCTTAGTTCTACTCTTAAAATATTTAGATAACTAAATTTAAAGGAAAATAACTAACGGGGTATATACTAACTGCAACTTGTAGAAATTAATTGACGTATGATTACAATAATACTTAAACATCTATTATCATGGCTAATTATCCTATACCATTGGTTCAGAATATAATTTCTAAAATTAATTACACTTACATTTAATTTCAACACTAAACTCACGTCATGTACATAATTAATGTCATTCCCTAATTTTTTTCTCGTAAGATCTTACCTCATTTGCATCTTACCAAGATCACAACCATGAGTTGCCTCCTAACCTTTGCTTTCCCTCTCTTCTTTAGGCTTTCCTTTGAGGGATCACCAAGCTCCCTATTGTGAATTTTGTACATTTGTTCATACATGATTTATGTTTTACTAATATCTAATCAAAATCCAAAAAGACATGTTTGTTTTCCTTTGTTTGTTTTGCAAGGACAAGTGTGAATCAAAGGCATCAAACAAATTCCCACAACTAGGATTTCATTTGATCAAAGTTAAAGTGTGGCCAACATTGATTCTCAAAGACTTTTGCATTGGGTATTGACCTATAATTTTAGGTCATATCATCCTAAAACATTATTCAACCATCAATTGATCAAGAATTATTCGAGTTTTGTTGCTTATTTCTCAATAAAAGTCCATGGTTCATGTGTTTTTTCCATGCCTTCTTCATCAAGTAACCTTAAGTTTTGACAAAGTGTGAGCATAGATAAAAGAATATTTCATCATTCTAAGTTCATATGAGCCTCATCATGCTTTCAACTGCAATAAAACACCAAAAGTATAAAAGTTATGCAAAGTGGTTTGACCTAATTTGGTAAGTTTTCAAGTCAAAGTTCACAAGACCATAACTCATTCATTATTCAACATTTTTGAATGGTTCTTTTTACCCAGGACTCTCTTAGAAATTATCTCCAACTTCTCTATACAATTCAAGAGATAATTATGTGAGGAAAGTCATCAAAAGTTTGAAGACATTATAGGTCATTTGTGGACTTAGTGAAATTTTAACCTATTTCCAAGTTATTTTTACCCAACTTTCAAGAATCATAACTTTCTCAATTTTTATCATATTGAGCTCATTATTTTTACACAATACTCCCCTTGATTCCCTTTACAAGTGATATTCAATGGCCTAGAAAAACCATTCATGTTAACCATGATCCCAACGAAGAGTTCACAACATCCTAGTCACATCAAGGAAAACCAATCCCCCACCACCAAATATTGCAGCATTCCTATCTCTTCCTTTGCATCTCAAAAATGTCACATCTTCAGAGATCTCTTTCCTAATTGAAGAAATTCGGTTGTTATCTGCACATATATGAAAACACACCACCCACATTGGTCCTATATTCCCCTATTAGCTAACATTGTTACATACATGTTATCGATGGGCTTGTTCATGGATGTCCAAAGAAAGACAACGCCCTTAGGGCTACACAATAAACAACTCCAATGAATTGAGATGGTCGATCCACTCCACTATTAAAACTAAAGAGTAGGATACCCGTGTGGGGTCTAATATGATTAACTGAGGGACATTGACGTATCATGATGAAGATCATGTTGAATCATTTTACCATCATCAACCACCCGATCATAAGAGGCGCAAAATACATTTTCCCACACTACAAAACACTTTTCATCTATATTTGCATCAAGGGGATGCCGCTTTTGCCATTGTCATGATTTCCTAGACATACCTCATACTTTCTGTAACACCTATATCATAAGGATAAATGAGTATCCTTTCCAAGAGTGCTCCAAAATCCATTTGAGGATGGGTACTTATGATTGAACAACATATCCAAATGAATATATGGAAGTAATTTTGAACATCAGATGTGGCATATGGCTTGAAGAAAGGTAAGACGTTTGTTATTACCTTGAGGGTTGGTGTTGTGTCATGGTCCAAGGGACTAAGAAATGAATATATCGACACATGAAAAAAATCCATGAGTAATTCACTGCTCATTTGGTAAAACCCTAACTTCCGACATACAATTGAAAGAAAACATGCGGAAAATAATAATAGCAAGGATGCTACATCTCAATAAATCATCATTTATGCAGAAAATCAACTTCATTTTATAATATAAAATATTCAATTAAACAACTCACAAAACACATAAAGTATTACTCAACCCAATTTGACATTATCAGAGCGACATGCGGAAAACTGAACAACTGATGAGGTTTGGCAAAAAACCGAAAATAAACGCAGCAAAGAGGCCAGCTATACCATCCTCCAAAATAGCTATTGTTCACTAGTCTCTACTTGATAATATGCATAACATGAATAAAGAACAACACAAACACAAATAGAAAAGGGGTGAGAAATGCATTTCATATATTAGCGGTGTATAAACGGTAAGGATACTATATTATCACAGTTAAACCAATCATACAAATAAAAAAACATAAATAATTAATCAATAAATGAAATTATGTATGCAATGTATTCATCTTATCTACTTCCATGCACGTGGTACCAATAATTCAGACATTCAAAGGTGTGTTACTGAAATATCCAACTCTTCAATAGACTTAAGTCCTACTCATCACTAGACTAAATTACTAACTCGTCACTGGACCAAAGTCCTAACTCGTCACTAGACCAGAGTCCTACCTATCTCTAATATATATGATGTATGAATCCAACAAACTATACAAATCAGGATCCATAATCCTCCAACTTCAATCCTCATCACTGGACATAAGTCCTACACATCACTGGTTCCTTCTAACTTAAATACATCATCATTAATTATTATTGGTGTAAGGCTATGTCACTGGTTCTCCTGAAGCTAAACATCTCAACACTAGTTCTTTCGAACCTAAACATACAACACATAAACACTTGCATCCTAACCTTAAAAACATAACTCATATACATATTATTAACCATTGGACTTGTGTCCTAAAGCACTAAAAACTTAATTCTCACAACATCTTATCAAAACAATCCCAAAATCATATCTTCTACTAATCGTACCTCAATTTTAAATAATTCTTTAAAATATCAAACTAAGTCACAATAATGTAAATGAATATGTTTCAAAAATCTTATAGTGTCTATTTTAATACTATAATTTTTATTTTAGGACTTAAGATCTAGATCGGTATGGTTTAATCAAATAATAGGAACTGGTGCAGACACCAGACATAATGTTTACTACTTGTCATACCTCAGGTTCGAACAATTATTTAAAATATTCAAGCGGAGTTAGAATCAAATGAATAAACATGTTTTGGTACAATTTAATCAAACAATAGAAATCGGTACGAACACCAGGTAGAATGTTTTGTCAGACTTGTACCTAGTATTTTTTCTACTAAAATTAAGTAAATGAGATACTTAGTAAGTCTAATAATGTAGTAAATTTTGTCTATTTTCTTATGATAGAAGTTTTACTCTTAAAGTACTTGTGTATACTTAGTTGTGTCTAAATACTAACAGTTTGTCAAGTAATTGAACTACAGAGTTTTAAAAATATTAGCTACACTTGTAGTTCAGTTTTTTAGCTTTTACCACAATAAAATTAATCCAAATTGAAGTCTACCTTGTTCTAAATATTTTCTAGTTTCAAACGGTCTTAGTTCTACTCTTAAAATATTTAGATAACTAAAGTTAAAGGAAAATAACTAACGGGGTATATACTAACCGCAACTTGTAGAAATTAATTGACGTATGATAACAACAATACTTAAACATCTATTATCACGACTAATTATCCTATACCATTGGTTCAGAATATAATTTCTAAAATTAATTACACTTACATTTAGTTTCAACACTAAACTCACGTCATGTACACAATTACTATCATACCCTAATTCTTTTCTCCTAAGATCTCACCTCATTTGAATCTTTGCATCTTACCAAGATCACAACCATGAGTTACTTCTTAACCTTTGCTTTCCGTCTCTTCTTTAGGCTTTCCTTTGAGGGATCACCAAGCTCCCTATTGTGAATTTTGTACATTTGTTCATACATGATTTATGTTTTACTAATATCTAATCAAAATCCAAAAAGACATGTTTGTTTTCCTTTGTTTGTTTTGCAAGGACAAGTGTGAATCAAAGGGATCAAACAAATTCCCACAACTAGGATTTCATCTTATCAAAGTCAAAGTGTGGTCAACATTGATTCTCAAATAATTTTTCATTGGGTATTGACGTATAATTTTAGGTCATATCATCCTAAAAAATTATTCAATCATCAATTGATCAAGAATTATTCGAGTTTTGTTGCTTATTTCTCAAAGTCCATGGTTCATGTGTTTATTTCCATGCCTTTTTCATCAAGTAACCTTAAGTTTTGACAAAGTGTGAGCATAGATAAAAGAATATTTCATCATTCTAAGTTCATATGAGCCTCATCATGCTTTCAAATGCAATAAAACATCAAAAGTATAAAAGTTATGCAAAGTGGTTTGACCTAATTTGGCATGTTTTCAAGTCAAAGTTCACAAGACCATAACTCATTCATTATTCAAAATTTTTGAATGGTTCTTTTGCACAGGACTCTCTTTGACATTATCTCCAACTTCTGTTTACAAGTCAAGAGATAATTATATGAGGAAATTCATCAAAAGTTTGAAGACATTATAGGTCATTTGTGGACTTAGTGAAATTTTAACCTATTTCCAAGTTATTTTTACCCAACTTTCAATAATCATAACTTTCTCAATTTTTATCATATTGAGCTCATTATTTTTGCATAATACTCTTCTTGATTCCCTTTACAAGTGATATTCAATGGTCTAAATCTAAAAATGTTTGGAAGGCCATGTAACTCATTGGATCATTACAGGTCATGTTGAGGCATTTGTACTTAGAAGTTTTTCAAGTTCACATAGTCGGTTTTTTGCCAACTTCAACATGACATAACTTTTGACTCGAGTATCCAAATGAAACCTCTTTTAGCACATTGTGATCTTTGTGATGTTGTCTACAAATTTCAAAAAGAATGAGATCATAAAGCCTCATGTGCTAGACACCTCATGGATTTAAATATGGTTCTTTGAACCTAAAGTTTCTACCATTTCTCTCAATTTTGAATCTTACTAATTCAAATTACATGCCAAATTAAGGTCCAATTTCATGCCTAATCATGTTCACAAAAATTGATTGATTCTTGGACCCTGTGGCACGTATGAGATATGTAATTAATTCCCTATAAATAGACCTCATTGTTCCCTTCATTCTCTAAGATTTTAAGAGCCAAAGAACCTCTGCAGAAACTTTAACTTTCTTCAAAAATTTGTGAGATCGTGTTTTTTATTCGAGCCATCTCCACTCAAGCTCTCAATTGCTACAACTTCCTTGATCATCACTGAAGCTAATACAACGAAAATCAAGGTTTGCGAGTCACTAAATCGTTCTATCCAAATCCACTTTAGAGCATCTTTATCACACTTTGAATAGGTAGTTGGAGGCTCCATTTCTCTCAACTTAAATTACTGAGATGTTTTTTGATGTCCATTGATCCTCACTGAACCTTTAGGTTTCATTTTCATATTGTTTTCACTTTTTAGTTTTCAAATTCTTTTTTTGAAGTTGGATCGTATTTTGCAAATTTCTCTGTGTATAGTTTGAATAAATGTTTGCTACGGCTATGGTTAAGATCGTCTCATGTAGACACTTCTGATGATACCAATTTTGTGATCTATGGTTGTAATTTTGTGAAACTCTGGTGAAGGTCATCGGAGAAGATAACTGGAGGAAGGAAGGTGATGATATGAATTATTTTAAACCTTCTGACAAATAGGAACGTGCCATTTGAAATGTTTCTATTGGCTAGTCTTTTCTCTGATTCCATGCTATTTTGTGACTTAAATCCTACCATGGTCATGCGCTTTTTGGCCATTAGAAAATCCACCACATTTTAATGAGAATGGATCTGACGGGTTAGGATTTATGGAATTTTTTTTATTTTTCAAAATTTGATTAAAATAGTTTTAAGCTTTGAAAATAGATTTTAAATTCTTTTTTAATCCAAAAAAACTCAAAATAATTTTAAATTTTCCTTTTGATTTTTCTTTACTTGATGTGATTTTTTGAGAATTTTATTTTTATCATTTGCTGTTTTTGTTTAATTTTTAATTTTATCTTTATTTTAATTAGTTTAAAATTAGTTTTAAGTTTGTGAAAATTACCAAAAATATTTCATAATTTTATTTTATCATTTTACACTTGAATACTATAGGCCATCTCTGATTTTTCTATAATTTCATTTAAATTTTACTTTATGTTTTGATTGTATTTTGGTATTTTACCATTTATTTTTGGTTTTAAAATTATTTTAAAAATAATTTTCCATGCATTTTAATATGTTTAATTGCATTTCAAATATTGTTTGATCTTTGTGGACTTTTATTGACTGGTTGACCTTGGTTCATGGTTTATTTGATCACAAGTTTCATCAACATCAATGGATCTTGAGTGTTAATTTGGTTTATGACTTAAATCCACCAAAATAGATGATTCATTTTGATGATAACTAGATCAAGGCCTTGATCCAATATAGATTTTTATTTTGCCTTGTTCATTTTATCTCATCTTCATCTCATTCTTCTTTTTCTTATTGATCAATTTAGAAAGCATTTGATTTTGTAAGCTTGTTGGATATTTGATGAACTTTCATCATTTCCAATCTACCTCTAAATGAACATTTGGTCATTCAAGGTACTTGGGATTGATGATAAGTTTATCATAATGTATCTTTCTTGACTTAGGTCTTGATCAACCTTTATTGTTACTTGTGCTACATGTTTTAGGAGTATGGTTCCTATTGTATCTCTAACATGTATGGTAAATAAATTGTCATTGACCAACCTCGCATAATTTTGACTTCTACATAAGTCCGTATGCAATTGCTTAACATAGCGCTAAATTTGTCATGAATCGGAAAACTAACATACTAACGCTAACTTTTATTACACTAACTTTTACTTTAATGCAATTTAAATTCAATCATTTACTTTATGTCATTTAATTTGAGCATCTTTATCATTATTGTCCTTTTACTTTCTTGCTTTTACTTTTATGTTATTTTACTTTTGCTCTTTGACCATTTTACTTTACTGTTATTTTTTATTTGCTCATTTGAGCTTTCTTTTTCTTTTAATAAAACATTAATAATCAACTTGAACAAATAAAAGACTTAAGACTCTCTTCGGATAATGGTGACTATCCTTTGCATATTGGAGTATTTTGACCTTAGGATAGAACCTTGAGACTTTGAGATCTTTGGACATTGAGATCTTGTTGTTATTTGGTCTGTGTATTGGGAAATTTTATGTGTGCAGGTATTACTTTAAAAATTCATCTGATACAAGAATAATTTATCTGAGACATCAAGTTCATCGGATACATACCAAGTCATCTGTATCCTTTGTGGTTCTTCTGATGCTAAGCTTGCACTTGAGGCACTATTATTCAGCTGCTGCTTATTACTTGATTGTGTAGCTTTAATCTAAAGGAATGAGATGATATGATGTTAAATATTTTTCACTTGAAAGAGCCGGTGGCATACTTGTTGATTTCTATCCAAGTTGGAGCCCTTCTTTCATTTGCAATGCAAATGTCCATCATTCTCATGTTTATGGAAATTTTGTTTAGTATTCTCCCAAAGATGACAAAATGTCTTTTCTCTTAAAATCAACCAGCAAACAATTTTGTTCTTTTTTAGAAGAACTATGTGGTTCTGATGTCGCCATTGCACATTGGTGGTAGGTAGGCACGAGGCTCTTGAAGTCTTGCCGAATCAAATTTGTAAAATCAATTTATTTTCTCATCTCTATAAACTTTTTGAAAACAACTCTTCTTAGTTAGATACACGAATTTTCAAAGAGGTTCCTGCAGAGTACCATGGCTGTTTAGGTTGTTAATACATTTCCTTTGCATAACCAACCCTGGTACCTAGATCTTTGTTTTATTAGTTTTTGCTTTAACAAATTCTTTGGGTTTTATTCTCTCTTTTCTCATTCTTTTGGAAACAATAAAGTGCGGTGGTGACTTTTACTTTATGAATTAAGTTAATCAATAGCTTAATCACAATTTTACACCTCTATAATTACTACTTTCCACAATGTTGTTCTTATAAACCTCGTAAAAAAAATACCATATTCCCAACATCATTCACATGATAAACATCATGAGGAATTATCGTATCTTGACAGTGCCTACATATTTAAACCTCATAAAATCATTACCCTAAAACGGTTTAGGTCTTAGCTTTCCAACACAACTGACCGCACCTCAAATGGACTTACGAAACTCAAAGTTACACTAGAAATAAGATAAGCAACACCTTCATGTGTTTTCTACAATTTATTTGGCTTATTTCAACTTATTCGACTTTTCTCGACTTTTTGCAAATTTTCGGCATTTTGCGATTTTTCTCTCTGCAACAGATTCAGACTTTTATATTTTAAATCTCATACCGATTCATACTAAAAAATTAACATTTTCTCATCACAAATAAAAACTCATCAATCATAAAAATATCAACACATATCATATCAATTAATAATATCCATACGGACGTAGAACTCTATGGCATCAATCATAAGATTTTAACACATATCATATCAATTAATAACATTCATACAAACAGAGAACTCTATGGAATTAATCATAACATTTTAACACATATCATATCAATTTCAGCATTTAGTAGAGCACAAAAATTATGATTAACAACAACAACCTAAAGATATTTTGCACAAACACCTTCGAGGTTCAATTCATCAATATAGAAAAATGAAAGAGGATAATTAAGGACTCCCAACTACCGATCATGCTTAAACAACCATATATTGAATAATTATCTCCCATTAACTCGAATTTGTAGAAAAGTTTTGAACTTTGGCTATGGAGGTTCTCTTCTTCACTTTATCTTTTAGGATCACATCCACTCTCTTCTTACTCCTTATTTCTCAATACTTCTATGTATTAAGTTTTCTATTATCCCATCTATTTAAATAGAAAACCCTATTTATTTTATTTTGTTAATCACATTAATTTTCCATGATTCTATCCACTTACTTATTTTTATATAAAATTCTATTTCACTACCCACTCACAATTTCTCTCAATTTCTACCAATTAATTTATTAAATTAATTAAATAAATTCTACCAATTCTCCTTAATTTTATTTAAAATCTAATTTAATACTAAAACAAATATTCTTCACTTCTACATGATTTAATTATTGAAATATAAATAAATTCTACCCAACAACTCATTAACCCATATAATATTAATTAATCACTCAAAGACACTCTAAAATCAAATAAAAATTATTATCATAATTAATAAAATATTATAATAAAAATAAAAGTGTTACACATTTTATAGCATCACAAAGGCATTCAAAATCACTGGAGAGCTTAGGCTCAATAAGGAAGAAAAAGACAGATCTTTGTGGTCGTATATGGAAAATATAACATATAAGTCATTTTATTTAAGAGTGTCGATGATGAGGCAAAGAAATACTTGTTAAGTCTTGAGCTTCAACCTATATATAATTTCACTTAAAGCATTAGGACCAGGGCCCTAAAAACGTCTAACAATATGATAATAAAGGTTGGAAGAATATACAACATAAAAAAATTCTACATGCAGCGAAATCTTATAGGAAAAACCTAAAGGGTCGAGGTTAGCAAGAAAACACTTGAAGAACTAAACGGTAACACACAACAAAGAGGAAAAAGAAAAAAATAATTGGTTCAAAGTATAAATATTACACCGTTTAATACTTCTTGGGAATGTATTCTACAAGAATGTGTCAATGCCTAATTCCGCGAGGAAGAAGTGGAGGATCCCAAATAGATCCAACAACATCTTGATATTAACAAGTTTAGATATTACCACTCCAATAAGTGAAATTGTGGAATTTTTTTTTGCAGATAACATATGTTGTTTTGATGATGACAACTATAAAGCTCATGATAGATATTCAACATAACAAAGATACAACATGATAACAACTATGAAGAACAAGATTGACACTCAGCATGACAAAGATGCAACATGATGACAACATGATGACAAATGTAGAACATAAAAAGATAACATTCATCATAGTAAAAGATGTGTTATACCCCAAATTTGCCCTACCCTTATGTTATATTTAGGTTTCTAGTTAATTAAATCATATTATATAGTTATATTTCTTTTGGGGTGTAAAAAATGGAAGGAAGGTGTATTTATCTAAAGTGGACCATCAATATTTGATGGTCCATTAAGGGTTTATTCATGTTTTGAGAGGAGATGTATTTCTATAATAGGGGTACATTATTTTGAAAAAAGTCCTGGGCCCTTTTAAATCAGAAAGGGCCCATGTAATCATTTAGTCCACTTCAAATATTGGAAAGGGCTCATGGATTTGAATATGGTTGTTTGAACCTAAAGTTTCTACCATGAACAGAATTTTGAATCTTACTAATTCAAATTACATGTCAAATTAAAGTCCAATTTCATGCCTAATAATGTTCACACAAATTGATTGATTCTTTGAACCTGTGGCATGTATGAGTTATGTAATTAATTCCCTATAAATAGACCTCATTATTCCATTCATTCTCTAAGCTTTTAAGAGCCAAATAACCTCTGCAGAAACTTTAACTTTCTTCAAAAATTTGTGAGATCGTATTTTTTATTCAAGCCATCTCCACTCAAGCTCTCAATTGCTACAACTTCCTTGACCATCACTGAAGCTAATACAACGGAAATCAAGGTTTGAGAGTCACTAAATCGTTCTATCAAAATCAACTTCAGAGCTTCTTTATCACACTTCGAATAGGTAGTTGGAGGCTCCATTTCTCTCAACTCAAATTATTGAGATGTTGTTTGATGTCCATTGATCCTCACTGAACCTTTAGGTTTCATTTTCATCATGTTTTCACTGTTTAATTTTCAAATTCTTTTTTAAAGTTGGATCGTATTTTGAAAAATTCTCTGCGTATAGTTTGAATAAATGTTTGCTAAGGCTATAGTTAATATCGTCTCATGGAGACACTTCTGATGATACCAATTTTGTGATCCATGGTTGTAATTTTTTGAAACTCCGGTGAAGGTCATCAAGAAGATAACTGGAGGAAGGAAGGTGATATCTGAATTATTTTAAACCTTCTGACAAATAGGAATCTGCCATTTGAAATGTTTCTGTTGTGAATTCAATGCTAATAACAAAGTATAGAATAAATGGAGGAATAACGAACAAGGAAGAAGAAGAACACAAGAATTGGTTATAACTGCTATTCTTTAATTTCTCTTAGAAAACAAGATTACAAGTTTACAAGAATAACAAATAACCTTCTCACCCTAGATTAGGATTTGCTGTGTGTTGCAATGATGAGAGACTAGTATGCTATTTATAATAAAACCTAACATACTAACTAATGGGCTTTTTCCACAAGGCCCATTATACAAGCTAACTTAATAAACAAGCTAACTTAACAAATTAGGGTTTAAACACTAAAACCTAATTTAACAAGCATTATCGACAAATACATGCTAGACCCTTCTTCGACTACAACATGTACTACGATCATACTAGAGTTTGATCCAAAATCCCACAAATCTCCACCTTGGACCTAACTCTACAGCATCAAGAGACACTAACTAGCTTTCTTCATGCAGCTTTATCAACTGCATACAGTGGAAAAACTTGCAACTTGGCAATGTTTTGGTGATCATATCAGCGGCATTGTGATCTGTCGAGACCTTCAGCACTTGGACTTCTCCACGCTCGATTACCCCTCTGACGAAATGCAGCCTCACATCTATGTGCTTGGTTCGCTCATGATAGGCTGAGTTCTTCGACAGGTGTATTGCACTTTGACTATCACATTTAACAGTGATACCTTGACCTTGAAGTTTCAGCTCCTTTGCAAAACCTTCAAGCCACAATGCTTCTTTCACAGCTTCAGTTAGGGCAATATATTCTGCTTCAGTAGTTGATAAGGCAACAACCTTCTGAAGAGTTGCTTTCCAACTAATTGCTGTACCAAACATAGTGAAAACATATCCAGAAATAGATTTTCTGGAATCCATACAGCCTGCATAATCAGAGTCAACATAGCCTTCGACAGCTGCTTTACTATCTTCACCCAAGGCTCCACCATAAATTAAGACTCTGTTCAGAGACCCATTTATGTACCTTAGAATCCACTTTAACGCTTGCCAGTGAGCCTTTCCAGGATTCGCCATGTACCTGCTTACAAGACTTACTGCATATGCTATGTCGGGTCTAGTACAGACCATAGCATACATCAAAGAACCAACTATATTAGCATATGGGATGCTGTTCATATAGGTTCTTTCAACATCAGTACTGGGACATTGATCAATGCTCAGCTTGAATTGAGGGTTTGTTGGAGTCACAACAGGCTTTGAATTCGACATACCAAACTTGTCAAGAATCTTTCGTAGGTATGCCTCTTGAGATAAGCATAATTTCGACTGCTTTCTATCTCTTCGAATGTCAATTCCAAGAATCCTAGATGTAGCTCCCAGATCCTTCATGTCAAACTCCTTATTGAGTTCAGCCTTCACCCTCATTACATCTTCGACATTGTTGCTTGCTATCAGAATATCATCAACATAAAGCAACAAAATAACAAATGAATTTTCAGGTCGAAATCTGGAGTAAACACAATGGTCGAACTGACTTCTAATGAAACCTATGTGTTCCATGAACTTGTCGAATCTCTTATTCCACTGTCGAGGAGATTGTTTAAGTCCATATAAAGATCTCTTCAGTTTGCACACATAATCTTCTTTCCCCTTTTCGACATACCCTTCAGGTTGCCTCATCAGGATTGTTTCATCTAAGTCACCATACAAGAACGCAGTCTTCACATCCATTTGTTCCAGTTCAAGGTCGAACTGAGCCACCATGGCAAGCAACATTCGGATGGATCTGTGCTTCACAACAGGGGAAAATACATCATTGAAGTCGACACCTTCTTTCTGAGTGAAACCCCTTGCGACTAATCTTGCCTTGTACCTCTTCGACATTACTCCTTCAATTCCTTCCTTAACTTTGAAAATCCACTTACAGCTGACTAACCTTGCCCCAACAGGTTTCTTGATTAGTTCCCAAGTGTGATTATCATGAAGAGATTTCATCTCATCATGCATGGCCTTTAGCCATTCAGTCTTCATTCGACTCCTCATAACTTCCTTATAATCTCTAGGTTCTTCGTCTAGAACTTCACTTGCAGAGATTAAGGCATAAGCTACAAGATCTGCATATCCAAGTCTCTGAGGTGGTTTTATGACTCTTCTTTGCCTATCTCTCGACAATAGGTAGTCATCAACAGTTTCCTCAACATCATCAGAATCTTCTGTTTCTTCTTCGACTTCATCTGGGATACGCATTTCAGCATCAACATGCTCCACCTCAACAGGAATCTCTACCTGTTCCAGCTCTTCGTCAACATCATCAGTTTTCTTGAAAGCCATTTCAGTTTCATTGAAAACTACATCTCGACTGGTGATACACCTCCTGTGACCTGGCTCTAGGCACCATAGCCTATAAGCTTTTACTCCTTCAGGGTATCCCATAAACATGCATTTCAGAGCTCTAGGTTCGACCTTGTCTTGCCTAATGTGAGCATAGGCTACACAGCCAAATACTCTTAGTTTGTCGAGATCTGGTGGATGTCCCGACCAAACTTCTTCAGGTGTCTTCATATCTAACGCTGTCGAAGGACATCTGTTTATCAGATATGCTGCAGTCGAAACAGCCTCAGCCCAAAACACCTTCTTTAATCCCGCACTAGTCAACATGCATCTAACTCTCTCCAAAATAGTTCGATTAAACCTTTCAGCCAAACCATTTTGTTGTGGAGTACCTGCGGTAGTTCTGTGCCTTGCAATACCCGAGGCAACACAAAAACTGTCGAACGCCTCATTGCAAAACTCAAGGCCATTGTCGGTTCTCAACCTCTTTACCTTTCTGCCAGTTTGATTTTCGACAAGAGTCTTCCAACTTTTGAAATTCTCAAAAGTTTCATCCTTAGTCTTCTGGATGAATACCCATAACTTTCTGGAATAGTCATCTACTATGGATAGAAAATACTTTGCTCCTGAATGTGATGGACACCTTGCAGGCCCCCAAAGATCAGCATGGATGTAATCAAGGGATCCATGTGTTCTTTGTTTGCCTTTGTTGAACTTCATTCTACAGGACTTTCCAAGTACACAGGGTTCACAAAACTTCAGCTTTTCGACTTTATCTCCACCAAGCAGATTTTGTTTCCCTAATTCAACCAGACCCCTTTCACTGACATGGCCCAATCTCATGTGCCAAATTTCTGTCTTCGACAAAGGTTTCGTGGATGCAACATTTGTCGAGCCACTTACAACTTCAGCCTCAAGGGTATACAAGCCTTGTTTCTTCACGCCTCTCAAGACTTCCTTCGACCCTTTCATGACTCTCAGGATACTTTTCTCTCCTTGAAACACATATCCTTTCTTGTCGAATTCACCAAGAGAAATCAAATTTCTCTTCAAATCAGGTACATACCTAACTTCAGTCAACAATCTTATTGACTCATCATGGAGTTTGAATCTCACAGATCCAACGCCTGCAATCTTGCAAGCTTTGTTGTTTCCCAGCAATACAGATCCACCATCTTGATCACATAATTCCTCGAACAAGTCTTTGTTTGGAGTCATGTGCCAAGTGCATCCAGAATCCATAATCCACTCCTTCGACGAGTTGTTGCTTGAAACCACAAGAACATCAGATGATTCAAAATCATCTTGGACAATAGCTGCATTGCCATTATCCTTACCTCCATGATCTTTCAGGCGTTCAGGGCACACCTTTCTTGTGTGACCTACTTTCTTACAGTGATAGCATCTAATACCAGATGCGTCACCACTATAAGACTTCGACTGATTTTTACCTTTCCTCTTGTCGAATTTTCCTTTAACGGCCAAACCTTCACCAACCGTCGAAGGTTTATGCTCCTTACGTTCGTTCAAGTCCTTAGAGTACAAAGCTGATTGAACTTCTTCAAAGGTCAGGGACTCTCTTCCATACAAGAGGGTTTCTTTGAAGTGAGCATGTGATCTGGGCAAAGCGCACAACAATAACAGCGCTTGGTCTTCATCATCAATCTTTACATTAATATTTTCAAGATCAAGAATCAGTTTGTTGAACATATCCAACTGCTCAGCCAACACTTTGTCTTCAATCATCTTGAATGAATACAAAGCTTGCTTCAGGTAGAGTCGATTTACCAGAGATTTGGTCATATACAAACTTTCAAGTTTCACCCATAACCCTGATGCCGTCGTCTCCTTTGATACCTGTCGAAGAACCTTATCACCAAGGCTCAACAAAATTGCGCTGTGTGCTTTCTCGATCATGGCTGTCTTCTCTCTTTCTGTTAACGCAGCGTCCATCGCCGTCGCTCCCTTCAACGCTTCCAAACAACCCTGCTGAACCAGTAGGGCTTTCATCTTTAAGCGCCATAGACCAAAATCATTCACTCCGGTGAACTTTTCAATCTCATACTTTGTTGAAGGCATCTTCTCCACGCTCACCGCACCAATTTGTTGTGAATTCAATGCTAATAACAAAGTATAGAATAAATGGAGGAATAACGAACAAGGAAGAAGAAGAACACAAGAATTGGTTATAACTGCTATTCTTTACTTTCTCTTAGAAAACAAGATTACAAGTTTACAAGAATAACAAATAACCCTCTCACCCTAGATTAGGATTTGCTGTGTGTTGCAATGATGAGAGACTAGTATGCTATTTATAATAAAACCTAACATACTAACTAATGGGCTTTTTCCACAAGGCCCATTATACAAGCTAACTTAATAAACAAGCTAACTTAACAAATTAGGGTTTAAACACTAAAACCTAATTTAACAAGCATTATCGACAAATACATGCTAGACCCTTCTTCGACTACAGCATGTACTACGATCATACTAGAGTTTGATCCAAAATCCCACAGTTTCTATTGGCTAGTCTTTTCTCTGATTCCATGCTATTTTATGACTTAAATCCTACCATGGTCATGCACTTTCTGGACATTAGAAAATCCACCACATTTTAATGAGAATGGATCTGACGGGTTAGGATTTTTGGATTTTTTTTTATTTTTCAAAATTTGATTTAAATAGTTTTAAGCTTTAAAAATAGGTTTTAAATTCTTTTTTAATCCAAAAAAACTCAAAATAATTTTAAAATTTCCTTTTGATTTTTCTTTACTTGATGTGATTTTTTGAGAATTTTATTTTTATCATTTGCTATTTTTGTTCAATTTTTAATTCTATCTTGATTTTAATTAGTTTAAAATTAGTTTTAAGTTTGTGAAAATTACCAAAAATATTTCATAATTTTATTTTATCCTTTTACACTTGAATACTATAGGCCATCTCTGATTTTTCTATGATTTTATTTAAATTTTACTTTATGTTTTGATTGTATTTTGGTATTTTACCATTTATTTTTATTTTAAAATTATTTAAAAAATAATTTTCCATGCATTTTAATTTGTTTAATTGCATTTAAAATATGGTTTGTTCTTTGTGGACTTTTATTGACTGTTTGACCTTGGTTCATGGTTTATTTGATCACAAGTTTCATCAACATCAATGGATCTTGAGTATTGATTTGGTTTATGACCTAAATCCACCAAAATAGATGATTGATTTTGATGATAACTTGATCAAGACCTTGATCCAATTTAGATTTTTATTTTGTCTTGTTCATTTTATCTCATCTTCTTCTCCTTCTTCTTTTTCTTATTGATCAATTTAGAAAGCATTTGAATTTGTAAGTTCATCTAAGCTTGTTGGATATTTGATGAACTTTCATCATTTCCAATCTCCCTCTAAATGATCATTTGATCATTCAAGGTACTTGGGATTGATGATAAGTATATCATAATGTATCTTTCTTGACTTAGGTTTTGATCAACCTTTATTTTTACTTGTGCTATATGTTTTAGGAGTATGGTTCCTATCGTATCTCTAACATGTATGGTACATAAATTATCATTGACCAACCTCGTATAATTTTTACTTCTAGATAAGTCCGTATGCAATTGCTTAACATAGCGCTAAATTTGTCCTGAATCGGAAAACTAACATGCTAACGCTAACTTTTATTACACTAACTTTTACTTTAATACAATTTAAATTCCATCATTTACTTTATGTCATTTAATTTGAGCATCTTTATCATTCTTGTCCTTTTACTTTCTTGCTTTTATTTTTATGTTATTTTTCTTTTGCTCCTTGAGCATTTTACTTTACTGTTATTTTTTATTTGCTCATTTGAGTTTTCTTTTCCTTTTAAGAAAACATTGATAATCAACTTGAACAAATAAAAGACATAAGACTCTCTTCGGATTATTGTGACTATCCTTTGCATCTGAGAGTTTGTTGACCTTAGGATAGAACCTTGAGACTTTGAGACGTTTGAACCTTGAGATCTTTTTGTTATTTTTTCTGTGTATTGGGAAATTTTATGTGTGCAGGTATTACTTTAAAAATTTATTTGATACAAGAATAATTCATCTGAGGCATCAAGTTCATCGGATACATACCAAGTCATCTGTATCCTTTGTGGTTCTTCTGATGCTAAGCTTGCACTCGAGGCACTATTATTCAACTGTTGCTTATTACTTGATTGTGTAGCTTTAATCTAAAGGAATGAGATGCATTATTTATTTTATGTCAAGATGATTTCTCTTGTTTGGTCAGACCTTTCATACCTTAACTTTTACTTTATACTTTAGGATAGTCCATTCATCTCTTGCCCATCTTTTTTCAATTTTCAAATCTTCTCCCTCTTTTTCAAAACCTTCGTTGTTTTCAAACTTAAACCACTTTCAATAAAAACCTTGACACTTTCAAGTGCATTTTCAAAACCTTTTTATTAATCAAACCTTAATTCATTTAATCAAAATTAAACTTTTTTCTTCAAAGACTAAAAAATACAAAACAAAAAAAAAACTCATTCAAACACTTTTTTCATTTTGGCCTTTGTTTTAAAACTTTTCTTGAAGATTATATATGAGTCATCTCCATGGTTGAGATGTAATTCTCCCATATCCATAACCTTGATTGATATGATATTAAATCTTTTCCACTTGAACGAGCTAGTGGCATACTTGTTGATTTCTATCCAAGTTGGAGCCCTTCTTTCATTTGTAATGCAAAGGTCCATCATTCTCATGTTTATGGATATTTGGTTTAGTATTCTCCCAAAGATGACAAAATGTCTCTTCTCTTAAAATCAACCAACGAACAAATTTGTTCTTTTTTAGAAGAATTATGTGGTTCTGATGTCGCCATTGCACATTGGTGGTAGGTAGGCACGAGGCTCTTGAAGTCTTGCCGAATCAAATTTGTAAAAACAATTTATTTTCTCATCTCCACAAACTTTTTGAAAACAATTCCTTTTAGTCAGATACACCAATTTTCAAAGAGGTTCCTGCATAGTACCATGCATGTTTAGGGTGTTAATACATTTCCTTTGCATAACCAACCCTCTTACCTAGATCTTTGTTTTATTAGTTTTTGCTTTAAAAAATTCCTTGGGTTTTATTCGCTCTTTTCTCATTCTTTTGGCTACAATAAAGTGCGGTGGTGACTTTTACTTTATGAATTAAGTTAATCAATAGTTTAATCACAATTTTTCACCATTATAATTACTACTTTCCACAATGTTGTTCATATAAGCCTCGTAAGAAAAATACCATATTCCCAACATCATTCACATGATAAACATCATGAGGAATTACCATAATCTCGGCAGTGCCTACATATTTAAACCTCATAAAATCATTATCCTAAAAAGGTTTATGTCTTAGCTTTCCAATACAACTGACCGCACCTCAAATGGACTTACGAAACTCAAGTTACACTTGAAATAAGATGAGCAATACCTTCATGTGTTTTCTACAATTTATTTGTCTTATTTCAACTTATTTTAACTTATTTCAAATTATTCGACTTTTCTCGACTTTTTGCAAATTTTCGTCATTTTGCGATTTTTCTCTCTGCAACAGATTCATACTTTTATATTTTAAATCTCATATCGGTTCATACTCAAAAATTAACATTTGCTCATCACAACTCAAAACTCATCAATCATAAAAATATCAATGCATATCATATCAATTAATAATATCCATACATATATAGAACTTTATGGCATCAATCATAACATTTTAACACATATCATATCAATTAATAACATTCATACCTACAGAGAACTCTATGGCATCAATCATAACATTTTAATACATATCATATCAATTTCAGCATTTAGCAGAGCATAAAAATTATGATTAACAACAACAATCTAAAGAGATTTTTCACAAACACCTTCAAGGTTCAATTCATTCATCAATATAGAAAAATGAAAGAGGATAATTAAGGACTCCCCACTACCGATCATGCTTAAACAACCATATATTGAATAATTATCTTCCATTACCTCGAATTTGCATAAAAGCTTTGAACTTTGGCTATGGAGGGTTTCTTCTTCACTTTATCTTTTAGGATCACATTCACTCTCTTCTTACTCCTTATTTCTCAATACTTCTGTGTATTAAGTTTTCTATTCTCCCATCTATTTAAATAGAAAACCCTATTTATTTTATTTTGTTAATCACACTAATTTTCCATGATTCTATCCACTTACTTATTTTTATATAAAATTCTATTTCACTACCCACTCACAATTTCTCTCAATTTCTATCAATTAATTTATTAAGTTAATTAAATAAATTCTATCAATTCTCCTTAATTTTATTTAAAATCTAATTTAATACTAAAACAAATATTCTTCACTTCTACATAATTTAATTATTGAAATGTAAATAAAGTCTATCCAACAACTCATTAACCCATATAATATTAATTAATCACTCAAAGACACTCTAAAATTAAACAAAAATTATTATGATAATTAATAAAATATTATAATAAAAATAGAAGTGTTACATATTTTATAGCATCACAAAGGCATTCAAAATCACTGGAGAGCTTAGGCTCAATAAGGAAGAAAAAGACAAATCTTTGTGGTCGTATATGGAAAAATATAACATATAAATCATTTTATTTTAGAGTGTCGATGACGAGGCAAAGAAATACTTGTTAAGTCTTGAGTTTCAACGTATATATAATTTCACTTAAATCATTAGGACCGGGGCCTTAAAAACGTCTAACAATATGATAATAAAGGCTGAAAGAATATACAACATAAAAAAATTCTACGTGCAGCGAAATCCTATAGGAAAAACCTAAAGGGTCGAGGTTAGCAAGAAAACACTTGAAGAACTAAACGGAAACACACAACAAAGAGGAAAAAGAAAAAAATAATTGGTTCAAAGTATAAATATTACACCGTTGAATACTTCTTGGGAATGTATTCTACAAGAATGTGTCAATGCCTAATTCCGCGAGGAAGAAGTGGAGGATCCCAAATAGATCCAACAACATCTTGATATTAACAAGTTTAGATATTACCACTCCAATAAGTGAAATTATGGAACTTTTTTTTTGCAGATAACATATGTTGTTTTGATGATGACAACTATAAAGCTCATGATAGATATTCAACATAACAAAGATACAATATGATAACAACTATGAAGAACAAGATTGACACTCAGCATGATAAAGATACAACATGATGATAGCATGATGACAAATGTAGAACATAAAAAGATAACATTCATCATAGTAAAATATGTGTCATACCCCAAATTTTCCCCACCCTTATGTTATATTTAAGTTTCTAGTTAATTAAATCATATTATATAGTTTTTTTCTGTTGGGGTGTAAAATATGGAAGAATGGTGTATTTATCTAAAGTTGACCATTAATATTTGATGACCCATTAAGGGTTTATTCATGTTTTGAGAGGATATGTATTTCTATAATAGGGGTACATTATTTTGAAAACAATCATGGGCCCTTTTAAATCAGAAAGGGCCCATGTAATCATTTAGTCCACTTCAAATATTGGAAAGGGCTCCTGGATTTGAATATGGTTGTTTGAACCTAAAGTTTCTACCATGAACATAATTTTGAATCTTGCTAATTCAAATTACATGCCAAATTAAAGTCCAATTTCATGCCTAATCATGTTCACACGAATTGATTGATTCTTGGACCCTGTGGCACGTATGAGTTATGTAATTAATTCCCTATAAATAGACCTCATTATTCCATTCATTCTATAAGCTTTTAAGAGCCAAAGAACCTTTAGAAACTTCAACTTTCTTCAAAAATTTGTGAGATCGTATTTTTTGTTCGAGCCATCTCCACTCAAGTTCTCAATTGCTACAACTTCCTTGATCATCACTGAAGCTAATAAAACGGAAATCAAGGTTTGAGAGTCACTAAATCGTTCTATCCAAATCCACTTTAAAGCATCTTTATCACACTTTGAATAGGTAGTTGGAGGCTCCATTTCTCTCAACTCAAATTATTGAGATGTTGTTTGATGTACATTGATCCTCACTAAACCTTTAGGTTTCATTTTCATCTTGTTTTCACTGTTTAATTTTCAAATTCGTTTTTTGAAGTTGGATCGTATTTTGCAAAATTATCTGCGTATAGTTTGAATAAATGTTTGCTAAGCCTATGGTTAAGATCGTCTCATGGAGACACTTTTGATGATACCAATTTTGTGATCTATGGTTGTAATTTTTTAAAACTCCGGTGAAGGTCATTGTAACGCCCGTAATTTAATTAATTATTTAATTAAATTATTTTTGGAATATTTATGAAGATGTGTTATAATTAATGGGATTTATTTTATTAAATGGAGAAATAATATTAGAGATATAATATTATATGGTGAAATAATATTAGAAGTGTAATATTATTTAATGTGGGCTAATTTTGAGAGAATAGAAGTAATAAGGGTGTGTGTTGGTTTTAAGCCCAATAAGAAGATAATAGAATAATATGGTTATTTTATTATTTGTTGTTAGAATAGAAGTAAGAAGCAGTAGAAAGAAGGATTGGGAAGAATGTGCAAGCTGCGTGAGAACGAGGAATAACGGCAAGCACGAGGATTCAACCGGAAATTGTAGAGCAGCCTTCAATCCAAGGTAAGGGTGGGGTTCTAACTCTATAATTGGGTTTATGATGATTGATATGTGGGGTTATAGGTAGTTGTTGTTTCGTTCCTAAATTGAAATTATATGATTGTTTGTGATGAGAATCGATGAAATTTTGGATGAATAATGATGTCTTGATGTTGTTTAATTGCTGTAGAGTTATAAGGTAATTTATGGGTGATAAATTGTCACGATTAGAGTAGGTTTAAGGCTTTAGGTATGAATCTGTAAGGTTAACAGGGAAGAAGAAACGTTGAATATTGCAGTACAAAAACGCAGAATTTAATAATTGGAAATAGGCGCTGCTGCATTAGAATAATGAATCAATTGGAGAATAGAATTTATTAGTGTTGTTCTTAGTTAGATTGATAGCAGGCAAAGAATTCCGAACAACAGGACGAATAGGAAATAACAGTTCTGATGCTAGACTTAGGTGGTTAGAAGCTGTGTTGAATTACTAGGAAATAGAAGTTCTGACGTTAGAAGTTGTATGGGTTAGAAGATGTGGTCAGTCAGAGGACGGTGATGATCAGAACTTGTATCTGGTCAGAAGTTGCACTAGTCAGAAGATGAGTGGTCAGAAGACGGGGACTAGTCAGAGGTTGAGTGATTAGAAGTTGTATCTGATCAGAAGATGAGGTTATCCAGAAGATGGGATGAGCAGAAGCTGCACCTGATTAGAGGCTGCATTAGTCAGAAGTTATAGCAGTCAGAAGATTGTGTCTCTAGAGGTTGCATCATCAGAAGTTGGGTATTTAGAAATAGCGTTGGTTAGAGGTTGCATGGTCAGAAGATGGATGGCCTTTACGCTGTTTTGTGCAGAACGATGAACGTTAGATTCTAGAAGCTGTTGGTTGAGCTATAACAGTAGGAAGTGATGGTCTTGACGTTAGAGTTTCAGGATAACAGTGTTGATTTACTATGAAATAATATTAAATACTGCTGTGTTATTAATAAGAGATTATTAATATTAAAATGATGTTTGATGATTTATAAATGAAGATGTTAGATGAATTATTTTGATTATTTAAGATGTTATTTTGAGATGCATTTTAAGATGTTCTGAGATGATTATTTGAGATGTTTTGAGAAGAATTGAGATGTTGTTAACTTGGGTGTTATCATTACATTCATGGTGGTGTCGCATACATTTCATTTTTGAGATGGAGCTTATGCTCGTTGAGATGGCCTGGATTGGCAAATTTTGAGATGAAGGCTATGCCTTGTTGATGCCTCTATTAATTGGCAAATTTTGAGATGGGAGTTCTGCTTCAATGGTACCACATGCATTTGCATAGTATTGAGTCGCATTATATGATTTCATAAAGAAGTGTATTTTGATGTTGATGAATGTATATTATTATTGAGATTGTTGTTGATTATGAGATGAGAAGTGGTGATGTTGTTAATCTAATTTAATATATTAATTATCATGCGCCTTATTATGCTGTTAGATATCTCACCCCTTCTTTTTGAATGTTGCCCTTATGTTGGTAACGTGCAGGTAATCGAGAGTGAAGGTTGTATACCTTCAATAGTTCGAGTCGGTGTCATTGCTCTGATATGTAACACTCAGGGGGGATGAACGCTTGCTGATTTTTGATTGTTGATTTTCAGTTGTTGAACCTTGAATTGCTTATTATTGAATATGTGATGTTTCGTAGATGCTGATTTATTTTATTAAAGATGTTATGATGGTTCATCTGATGTTTTAAAAGTGTTATATATCCATGATGAAATGCAATGAATTTGTTAGAAGAATTTGTGACGTCCCGATTCATTTGTATGATTGAAAATTTATAACTCTGATTTATTTTGTATAATTGCTTGGGGTAGAATTGGGGTGTTACAAAGTTGGTATTAGAGCAAAAAGGTTGGTCCGACCTTGTCGTCGAGTCGTAGTTGTCTAACAATCGAGTATTGTTATTTTGAGTTCTAATCGTTGTTTATGTTGTAGTGAGAAGTTGAGATGGCTGGAAGGAATAATGCTGCTCTTGCTGCTGCTCTTGCTGCTGCTCTAGAAGCAATGGCTCATGCGATGGAAAATCAGTCGAATGCTGACGGGAATGATGGATCTCGTAGCTTGGCGACTTTTCAGAGAGAGAATCCACCTACGTTCAAAGGAAAGTATGACCCTGACGGAGCATTGGAATGGTTGAAAGAGATTGAGAGGATCTTTCGCGTGATGGACTGCACTCCAGCGCAGAAGGTTCGTTAGAGGACTCATATGCTAGCAGTCGAGGCTGATGACTGGTGGCTAGAGACTTGTCAGAAGTTAGAAGCTGCAGGTGAGAATGTCACTTGGGTTGTGTTCTGTAGGGAGTTTTTGAGAAAGTATTTTCCTGAAGATGTCCGTGGTAAGAAGGAAATTGAGTTCCTTGAGCTGAAGCAAGGGAATCTGTCTGTTGTTGAGTATGTTGCCAAGTTTGCCGAGTTGGCCAAGTTTTATCTGCATTACGCTGAGGAAAATGCTGAGTTTTCGAAGTGTATTAAGTTTGAGAACGGGTTGCGCCCGGAGATCAAGAAAGCATTTGGATATCAGAAAATCTGTGTCTTTGCTGATTTGGTTGATAGCTGCAGGATTTACGAGGAAGATAGTAATGCTCATTACAAGATTATTAGTGAGAAGAGAGGTAAGCACCCACAGCATCGTGGTAAACCTTATGATGCCCCAGCTGGTAAGGGTAAGCAGAGAGTTGTTCATGGACAGAGGACTAGTGGGGGAGATGCTCCTGCTGGTGTGATCTGTTTTAAGTGTGGGAAACCTGGACACAAGAGTAATGTGTGCACTACTGAAGTGAAGAGGTGTTTCTGTTGTGGCAAGAACGGACATGTTGTATCTGAGTGTGAGCACAAGAGTGTGGTTTGTTTCAACTGTAAAGAAGAAGGGCACATTGGTAGCCAGTGTACGAAACCGAAGAGGGCTCAGTTAAGTGGTAAAGTGTTTTCTTTGGTTGAGGATCAGACAGCTGCTGAGGACAGACTTATCAGAGGTACATGTTTCATTAATAGTACTCCTTTAATCATTATTATTGATACTGGTGCTACGCATTATTTTATTGCTGCTGATTGTGTTGAAAGATTGGGTCTTGTGTTGTCTTCTCTGGATGGAGAAATGGTCGTCGATACTCCAGCCAAGGGGTCGGTGACTACTTATTTTGTGTGTGCTAAGTGTCCCTTGTCGGTCTTCGACAGAGACTTTGTTGTTGATTTGGTTTGTTTATCGTAAGAGGTTTGGATGTAATTCTGGGTATGAATTGGTTAGAGCATAACTGTGTTCATATTAACTGTTATGACAAGTCGGTGAAGTTTTCTACTCCTGAGGAAGAGGAAGATGGTTTGTTGTCTGCTAGGAAGCTGAGGAAGTTGATGCAAGAGGAAGCACATATGTTCTCGTTGATGGCGTCATTATCTGTAGAGACTCAAGCTATAATTGAGGAATTGCAGGTGGTGTGTGAATTTCCTGAAGTTTTCCCTGATGAGATTCTTGATGCACCGCCAGAGAGGGAAGTTGAATTTGCAATTGATCTTGTACCTGGTACCAGACCTGTGTCTATGGAACCATACATGATGTCTGCGTCTAAGTTGTCAGAGTTGAAGAAGCAATTGGAAGAGTTACTTGAGAAGAGGTTTGTAAGACCAAGTGTATCACCGTGGGGAGCTCCAGTGTTGTTAGTGAAGAATAAAGATGGAAGTATGAGGCTTTGTGTTGATTATAGACAGTTGAATAAAGTGATGATTAAGAACAAGTATCCGCTTCCAAGAATAAATGACTCGATGGACCAATTAGTGGATGCTCGTGTGTTTAGTAAGATTGATTTGAGGTCGGGTTATCACCAGATTAAAGTGAAGGATAAGGATATTCAGAAGACGGCTTTCAGAACGTGTTATGGACATTATGAGTATTCAGTGATGCCTTTCAGTGTTACTAATGCGTCGGGAGTATTCATGGAATATATGAATCGTATCTTTCACACTTATTTGGATCGGTTTGTAGTGGTGTTCATTGATGATATTTTGATTTACTCTAAGTCAGAAGAAGAGCATGTTGAACATTTAAGAGTAGTATTACAAGTTTTGAAAGAGAAGAAGTTGTATGCAAAGCTGTCCAAGTGTGAATTCTGGTTAAAAGAGGTCAGTTTTCTTAGTCATGTGATTTTAGGTAGTGGCATTGTCGTGGATCCATCGAAGGTTGATGCTGTGTTGCAATGGGAAACTCCAAAGTCAGCTACTGAGATTAGAAGCTTCTTGGGATTAGCTGGTTATTATAGAAGGTTTATTGAAGGGTTTTTTAAGTTGTCACTTTTGTTGACTAAGTTGACTTGTAAAGGTAGAGCGTTTGTGTGGGATGTTCAGTGTGAAGAAAGTTTTACGGAATTGAAGAAGAGGTTGACGTCGGCTCCGATTTTGACGTTGCCTAATCCAGGAGAGCCTTTTGTGGTGTATTATGATGCTTCTAAGATGGGTTTAGGAGGTGTGCTTATGCAGAATGGTAAGGTAGTTGCTTATGCGTCAAGGCAGTTGAGGACTCATGAGAACTATCATACGCATGATTTGGAGCTTGCTGCTGTTGTTTTTGTGTTGAAGATTTGGAGGCATTATCTCTATGGTTCTAGATTTGAAGTGTTTAGTGACCATAAGAGTTTGAAGTATTTGTTTGATCAGAAAGAGCTGAATATGAGGCAACAAAGATGGTTGGAGTTGTTAAAGGATTATGATTTCGGTTTGAATTATCATCCAGGAAAGGCAAATGTGGTAGCTGATGCATTGAGTCGAAAGACTTTACATATGTCAGCAATGATGATTAAAGAGTTGGAATTGATTGAGCAATTTATAGATATGAGCTTAGTTTGCGAGGTTACTCCGCAGAGTGTTATGTTGGGTATGTTGAAGATTAATAATGAATTTTTAGACAGTATCAGAGAAGCTCAAAAGTTGGATGTGAAACTGGTAGATTTGATGGTTAGGACTGATCAATCTGAGAACAATGATTTTATGCTAGATGAGCAAGGTGTGTTGAGATTTCGTAACCGGATTTGTATTCCTGATGATGCTGAGATGAAGAAAGTGATACTTGAAGAGAGCCATAGAAGTAAGTTGAGTATTCATCCAGGACCTACTAAGATGTATCAAGATTTGAAAGGTTTGTTTTGGTGGCTTGGGATGAAGAGTGATGTGGCTCGGTTTGTGTATGTGTGTTTGACTTGTCAGAAGTCGAAAGTTGAACATCAGAAGCCTGCAGGATTGATGCAACCGTTGGAAGTTCCAAAATGGAAATGGGATAGCATTTCAATGGACTTTGTGACAGGGTGGCCTAATACTTTAAGAGGACATGATTCGATTTGGGTGATTGTTGATAGGCTTAGGAAGTCAGCTCATTTTATTCCTATTAACATAAGTTTTCCGGTGTCGAAGTTGGCTGAGATTTATATCAGTGTGATTGTGAAGCTGCATGGTATTCCTTTGTGCATTGTGTCAGATGGAGATCCAAGATTTACTTCTGATTTTTGGAAGAGTTTGCAAGAAGCGTTGGGTTCTAAGTTGAGGTTGAGTTCAGCGTATCATCCTCAGACAGATGGTCAGACTGAACGAACTATTCAATCGTTGGAAGATTTGCTAAGGGCATGTGTTCTTGAGCAGGGAGGTTCGTGGGATACCTATCTTCCGTTGATAGAGTTCACGTATAATAACAATTACCATTCTAGTATTGGGATGGCACCTTTTGAAGCGTTGTATGGTCGGAGATGTAGAACTCTGTTATGTTGGCATGAATCTAGTGAAAGTGTAGTACTTGGACCTGAACTTGTCCGTGAGACTACTGAGAAGGTGAAGTTGATTCGAGAAAAGATGAAAGCTTCACAAAGTAGATAGAAGAGTTATCATGACAAGCAAAGGAAAGATTTAGAATTCCAAGCTGGTGATCATGTGTTTTTGAGAGTTACACCTGTGACTGGTGTTGGGCGAGCGTTGAAGTCTAAGAAGCTCACTCCTTGTTTTATTGGACCGTATCAGATTTCAAAGAGAGTGGGGAACATTGACTTAGAGCAGCCTTACCGCCTAATCTTTCGAATTTGCATGATGTATTTCATGTGTCGCAACTTCATAAGTATATTTCAGATCCATCTCATGTGATTCATATGGACGATGTGCAAGTACGGGATAATCTTACGGTGGAGACGATGCCTGTACGGATCGCGAATCATGAAATGAAGCCTCTGAGGGGCAAAGAGATTGCCTTGGTTAAAGTGGTTTGGCTAGGAGCTGCTGGTGAAAGCATGACTTGGGAGTTGGAGAGCAAGATGCGAGACTCCTATCTTGGTTTGTTTGATTGAGGTAAATTTTCGAGGACGGAAATATTCTAAGTGGGGGAGAGTTGTAACGCCCGTAATATAATTAGTTATTTAATTAAATTATTTTTGAAATATTTATGAAGATGAGTTATAATTAATGGGATTTATTTTATTAAATGGAGAAATAATATTAGAGATATAATATTATGTGGTGAAATAATATTAGAAGTGTAATATTATTTAATGTGGGCTAATTTTGAGAGAATAGAAGTAATAAGGGGGTGTGTTGGTTTTAAGCCCAATAAGGAGATAATAGAATAATAGGGTTATTTTATTATTTGCTGTTAGAATAGAAGTAAGAAGCAGTAGAAAGAAGGATTGAGAAGAACGTGCAAGCTGCGTGAGAAGGAGGAATAACGGCAAGCACAAGGATTCAACCGGAAATTGTAGAGCGACCTTCAATCCAAGGTAAGGGTGGGGTTCTAAATCTATAATTGGGTTTATGATGATTGATATGTGGCGTTAGAGGTGGTTGTTGTTTCATTCCTAAATTGAAATTATATGATTGTTTGTGATGAGAATCGATGAAATTTTGGATGAATAATGATGTCTTGATGTTGTTTAATTGCCGTAGAGTTATAAGGTAATTTATGGGTGATAAATTGTCACGATTAGAGTAGGTTTAAGGCTTTAGGTATGAATCTATAAGGTTAACAAGGAAGAAGAAACGTTGAATATTGCAGTACAGAAACACAAAATTTAATAATTGGAAATAGGCGCTGCTGCATTAGAATAATGAATTAATTGGAGAATAGAATTTGTTAGTGTTGTTCTTAGTTAGATTGATAGCAGGCAAAAAATTCCAAACAACAGGACAAATAGGAAATAACAGTTCTGATGCTAGACTTAGGTGGTTAGAAGCTGCGTTGAATTACTAGGAAATAGAAGTTCCAACATTAGAAGTTGTATGGGTCAGAAGATGTGGCCATTCAGAGGACGGTGATGATCAGAACTTGTATCTGGTTAGAAGTTGCACTAGTCAGAAGATGAGTGGTCAGAAGATGAGTGGTCATAAGACGGGGACTAGTCAGAGGTTGAGTGATTAGAAGTTGTATCTGATCAGAAGATGAGGTTAGCCAGAAGATGAGATGAGCAGAAGCTGCATCTGATTAGAGGCTACATTAGTCAGAAGTTATAGTAGTCAGAAGATTGTGTCGCCAGAGGTTGCGTCATCAGAAGTTGGGTATTTAGAAATAGCGTTGGTTAAAGGTTGCATGGTCAGAAGATGGATGGCCTTTACGCTGTTTTGTGCAGAACGATGAACGTTAGATTATAGAAGCTGTTGGTTGAGCTATAACAGTAGGAAGTGATGGTCTTGATGTTAGAGTTTCAGGATAACAGTGTTGATTTATTGTGAAATAATATTAAATACTGTTGCGTTATTAACAAGAAATTATTAATATTAAAATGATGTTTGATGATTTATAAATGAAGATGTTAGATGAATTATTTTGATTATTTAAGATGTTATTTTGAGATGCATTTTGAGATGTTCTGAGATGATTATTTGAGATGTTTTGAGATGAATTGAGATGTTGTTAACTTGGGTGTTATCATTACATTCATGGTGGTGTCGCATACATTGCATTTTTAAGATGGAGCTTATGCTCGTTGAGATGGCCTGGATTGGCAAATTTTGAGATGAAGGCTATGCCTTGTTGATGCCTCTATTAATTGGCAAATTTTGAGATGGGAGTTCTGCTCCAATGGTACCACATGCATTTGCATAGTATTGAGTCGCATTATATGATTTCAGAAAGAAGTGTATTTTGATGTTGATGAATGTATATTATTGTTGAGATTGTTGTTGATTATGAGATGAGAAGTGGTGATGTTGTTGATCTAATTTAATATATTAATATCATGCGCCTTATTATGCTGTTAGATATCTCACCCCTTCTGTTTGAAAGTTTCCCTTATTTTGGTAACGTGCAGGTAATCGAGAGTGAAGGCTGTATACCTTCAATAGTTCGAGTCGGTGTCATTGCTCTGATATGTAACACTCGGGGGGATGAACGCTTGCTGATTTTTTATTGTTGATTTTCAGTTGTTGAACCTTGAATTGCTTATTATTGAATATGTGATGTTTCGTAGATGCTGATTTATTTTATTAAAGATGTTATGATGGTTCATCTGATGTTTTAAAAGTGTTATATATCCACGATGAAATGCAATGAATTTGTTAGAAGAATTTGTGACGTCCTGATTCATTTGTATGATTGAAAATTTATAACTCTGATTTATTTTTCATAATTGCTTGGGGTAGAATTGGGGTGTTACAGTCATCAGAGAAGATAACTAGAGGAAGGAAGGTGATGATCTGAATTATTTTAAACCTTCCGACAAATAGGAACGTGCCATTTGAAATATTTCTATTTGCTAGTCTTTTCTCTGATTCCATGCTATTTTGTGACTTAAATCCTACCATGGTCATGCGCTTTCTGGCCATTAGAAAATCCCGTCGTTCAGTTTTATTGATTTGTTTTAAGATTTGTTTTTTAAGTATAAACATTATTATAATGCCTGGCATTATTATTATTTTGTTTTAATTATTTTTATTAGTTATTATTATTATAATTGATTATCATTAATATTATTATATTATTTAGTAACATTATTATTGTTGAAGTTATTTTTTATCTTTTTAATTTGAAAAAAAAACATTAAAAGCCCAAACGCCCAAGGCCCAGTCCTGGTCAAGACAAACCAGCCTAACCCAAAACTAGGAAAAAAACACTTTTTTTGTTGGAGACCTAAAACATGTACTGTATCGATCATTAAGGAAAAATGCAGGTTTTAGAAACAATTACTGTACGATTTTAAAAAGGAAAAAACACAACTTTTATTGTAACACTTACTGTTCAAATCTTGAGTAATGAATGCCTTTCTAAAACAGATAAAACCAAATACAGAAACAATTAAAACATAAAATCAATGTAGTTTAAATCATCCATTATAGAATAAATCAAAATCTGCACGGATTTGCAGACAAGAATCAGATTACATTCAAACCCTAATCACAACCTAATTCAATCAACAGACAAACTTGTTTGTTTCCTAAAAAACTAATCTACTATAAAACCTAAAAGATTAAGAACAGAAGGGGACGAAAAAATTTACAGACGGAAAGAATTGATAGAGAAGATTATTGTTATCATAGAAAAAGCTTTGAAATAACAAGGATAATGGAGAACTCTCCGTCACCGTAATCCTTGCTCACCGCTGCTTCATGTCGCCCCTCCGTAGGAACTAGGGTTTCAACATCTGAAACCCTAACTCTTCTTCATTCTCCGTCGCTCATCTCCATCCGCCATCATCATCGTAGCAGTCGCCACTCTTCGGATTTACCAACATAGAAAGAGGAAAAAGATTAGAAACCGAAAGACCATCAAGGCAAATTGAAAAGCTCGAAGAATCACGATCGAAGGTATAGTTTCTAACTTAGATTATTTTTTTTGGTTTTATTGGGTGTTGATTGATGTGGATTTATGATTGGGGTTGATTTTGGGGTCACCGCCGCTGGCGTTTAGTCTTTAGGGTTTTGTTGGATGATGTTGTTGTGGTTTGAGAGAAGAGAAAACGGGTTGAGAGAAGAAGATAAACAAAAATGAATGTATACGTTGTAAATTGACAATATATTAAGTTCAGCGATCCAGTGCTTGTCACCCAAGATTACTACCACACGCCTCCAGCCATTACCGCTTGATCATCATCACACGCTCACAAATGTGTGCATCCATGATAACACGGTATACTGGGCCACATGGAGTCCAAACAAACTCCCAAGCGTCTCTGGGCCAGGCCCATTATCTAAATAAACCCCTCTTTTTTTTATTCTTCTGCTAACACAAAAAACACACCTCCCCTCAGCCTAATGGGTCCAATCCAAAATCTGAACTTGGCCCCTGACTCCCTACACCCCTTATTTTTGTTGATTAGTTCTAATGTGCACCTCCCTGCCTTTTGGGGCCTGAATTCAATATCTGAATTCAGGCCCATGATGTTAGCACCCCCTAGTTTTACTACCTTAAGATTATTTGCACTCCCTACATTTATTTAATTTCCTTATTTATTATTTTATTATTTTATAATCTTTTTTATATTATATTAATTATTTCTGTTATTAATATAAATCATGTTTTTTTAAAATTCATGAAAAATAATTTTTTATTTATTTATTACATTAAAATATTTTTAATCATGCATTAATTAGATTTTTTTGCAATGAATATACTAAAAATCATTGAACCAATCACAAATCATTTTCTTAAATAAATTAATTTAGCAACTAATTTTTAAAAGAGAATATGAAGCATATTTTAATTAATTGTGCATTTAATCCAAAATCTCTGCTATTCACACACTTGAGCTAATTGCGAGAGAAATTAAAATATCCGCGTAATCCATAAAAACCACAAACCAACTATGAACTACGAATTGAGACTCTGATTCCTCCTAAGAGGATACGTAGGCATACGACAAAGATCGTGGCGAGTTCCCCTAATAAAATTAAAACCCTATTTCTAAAAATTTCACTTCTAAACCCTAGTATCCTTGCAAACAAGATAGATGCGGGGTGCCTAACACCTTCCCTTCATCTAGAACCGAGTCCAAAAAACCTAGAATCTCTAACTTTTAGGGTTATCTTTTATATTCCCTTCCTTAGGATAAAGAATAAGGGTGGAGACTCTCAAATTTTAAAACCAGTTACAACAAGATGCAACCATTTAGAAATTCAACCAATATACTCAAAGCAGTTAAAGATACAAGCCACATGCCTGATAGAAGATTTACAAAGTCTCAATAAATGATTGATAAAGTTTCATAATTATATAAAGCTTCATAAACAAAATCTCCGACAAAGGCAAACAAACAAGGATTGTATTAATAGCCTCAGGAGATCTCAAGAAAAGTGTCAACCAAATAAATACATCAGAATAGGCTTAGGGAAGTTATCCTAATTTAGTAAGTGAGTGAAATCTTTGTAAAAGCAAAAGTTATGTCTATATAGAAGTAATTGGCTATAAGCACACACACACACACACACACACACACACACACACACACACACACACACACACACACACACACACTTAAAAACCGTTTTATAAAATTTTTTTGAAAAGAAAATGCTTTGAAGAAATATATATAAGTTGCTTAGAAAGTTATGGGAACATTCAAAAATCCACAAAACTATTTTGACTAGATCTAATCGATTAACACAAAGTGTCAATCAATTAGATTTGTGGGTTCTTGGGAAACAAGGAATTTTGAGTATACTCAAACAATTAGCAACGAGTATATATAATCGATTAGTAACAATCATTTTTCATTCAAATTTTTTTCACTTTTAGACGATTTGAAGCCTATAAATAGAGGTCTCATTCCTCGGTTCAAATTATCTAGAAGAAGAATTGTGTATTGACACTATTTATCTCTCTCTGTCTCACACACACACACACACACTCTCTCTCCCTCTCTAAGTTTTCATTTTCACTTTCTATCACTAGTTCTTATAGCCAAATGCTTTTATGAGGAAAGATCTTTTGTGAGTGAGATGTTGTTGTAACTCTGGATGGGTAGTAATGTAAAAGTTCTTCAAGGTTGTTATTTATGTACCTTGGATGAACACAATCTATTTTAGGGATAAAAATATCTGGTTCAAAGCTAAACCCGTGAAAATCTTTGGTTAGAGATTGTGTGACCAGTTCCTGATATTTAGTTAGGTTTAAGATAGTTAATATGGTTGAATTTCCTTAATGTTAATGGTTATTCTGTTAAACCATATTGAGATCAGATATTTCATGGAGAGAAGTTTAATCATTTCAATCTACAATTGGGAAGAAAGTTTAGCCACTTCAGTCTCAACAATGGAGAAGACACAAACGATCATATCATTCGTCTTGTATTATCATGGTTGTAGGATAACCATCATTTCCTTATATAAGGGGGTTCATGACTTTCCCCTACTAAAAGCTCTTAGTTATATGATGTAAACACTCAAGATTAGTTCTTTGGGAGAGGAGTAGGTCTTTAATTTTTTACCGAGCCTCTATACATTGTGGTGTTCTTCTTTTCAC
Source organism: Vicia faba (assembly GCA_948472305.1). NCBI lineage: Eukaryota > Viridiplantae > Streptophyta > Magnoliopsida > Fabales > Fabaceae > Vicia > Vicia faba. The sequence continues at coordinate 191,622,495 of OX451736.1, read as the reverse complement.
TTAAACGCTTTTATTTCCACACTTTATTTTTTGAAATACTTTCATATTCTACTACTATGTTTTAGAAAAAGATTTTAAACTCTGATTTAATCTCAAAAAGTTTTCAAAACCATATTTTCCAAATCACACAATTCACCCCCCTCTTCTTGTGTGTGAAGTCTCAAGTCCAATAGAAATGTCCACAACACCAAGGACTATGTGCACCTTAAGGATGTAATTGAGGATTTAAAATGAAAAGGAAAGTTGTCAAGATTTTCTAATCAAAACTAGAGCAAGCCAAGGGATAAGAGGTCCAGAGACAAAGTCTATATAAGAAAAAGGAGAAAACTTTGATACAATTCTTTAGGTGTGGTTCTTACTATTTTCCAATGAAAATACAACAAATGTACTTAAATATCATTTAAGGAGTGAAAATAGGAATAAATTGCATATGTGTAAGAGGAAATTATACACCTGTAATATTTTTATTGTAAAAATAGTAAAAATCACACCTAAATAGTTGTATATAAGTTTTCTCCTAAGAAAAGTGCAAAGTGGTCTAGATTTCTGAGGAAAAGAAACAGTCTGACACCGAAGAAGAAAAATAAATATGAATGGCATACACTATAGACAAAGGAAAAATCTCCTCATTCTAATAATGTCAAGGAAGTCGTAATCTAATTATGGAAAGACATCCCCATTAACATAGGAAGGGAAATATAAAGCATAATAGTGTGCATATAAATAAAGATTATATCTAAAGAAAGGATATCATAATGGAAATTGATGAAAACTACAAGATTAGTGTTTGGAGGTTTTCCCAACTATATGGAAGCCTCCTAAAAAATTCGTGAAAATAAAGTTGAGGGAAATGATAATGTAGGAATAGATGTCAGGTAAGGAAACTCATAACTCTCACATAGTGAGCTCTAACCCATGATTACCCTAAACAATAAGTCCTTAATGTGTGCATACTTTCTCTCCCCCTGTATCTGCTATTGCACCAGTTTGTTCACCTATGAAAATTCAACCAAGCCCCGGTATTAGTCTTGTCACACTCTCTAGGTCTATTGATGAATTGCGCCACAACACCTTAGATAATATTGGCTCATATGACACTGAGCAATCTCAATTATCCTCCATACCAAAATTTGTGCAGTTGGTACCATTGGTACAAAATGTTCATCCCATGCTTACTACAGACATAACATGCATGTCTTAACCTAACATTAACCTTGCACATAGTGAGCCTTGAAATGTCAAATAAGCACTAACTAAACCATAATGGTTAAATGCCATGAATGAAGAGCACACTTTTACACGACGACGCCTTATCTAGAGGGGGGTGAATAGATCACCAAGCCAAAAGTCCAGATAAAAAATCTTTTTTTAAAATTATTTGATAAAAGAGTTAAAGCGGAAGGTTTTGAAAATATGTTGTCTATACGAACCGTGTTATTGAATTTCGAATATGCAAATATAAAATTGAATATGGAATAAATAAAATAATCTGAATTAAGTATACTTCAATCAAGTAACAAGTTATCAATCATTTATAGCAAGTTACTAGCAATATTTTTTCCAATGGTAATTATTGTAAGTGCGAAGTGCGCCTAAGGGGGGGGGGGGGGGGGGGTAAATTAGGTACTTTAAAAATTGTTTTCGGTTTTAGTGATCATGGATATTATTTTTCTGGTTTATGGTGAGTTTATTAAAGAGTAAAGTGCAGAAAAATAAAGAGACACAAGCGATATATCCTGGTTCCCCTCACAGCCCGAGAGTACTCCAGTCCCCTTTCAACATGAAAGAGATTTCCTTATAGTTGACAAACTTAAACAAGAACTACCCAAAACCAAGAACAATCCTCTTGGACCAAGAACAATCCTCTTGGATTTTTCACTATGTCAACAATGAGAACAATCCTCTCAAAGTGAATTTACTTGTATCCAACTATCCTGGAAAAACAAGATTACAAAACCACTTGAACTTATTTTTAACAATCCTGAAAAATAAGAAAGTATAGCAATATTTGATTTGAGTGAGTTTGTGTAGCAATGATCACTTTGAGTGATTTTATCAATGAATTGATCTTCTCTTCCAATAAAAATAGTATACAATGACTCAAGATATATAATGCTCAAAGTTTTCTGATTGACAATATGTGAAAGTGTACAGAAAACTTGTGTATGAAATTGTATAAAAGATTGAGTTTGATTTTTGAAAATTCAGAAAATATGATTGGAAGAGGTGTTTAAAATGAATTTGAAAATTAGTATTGATATGTTCATAGCACCCTTTTGAAACATCATATAATTCTGCAAATAAATCATGAACAATTTCCAAGATTAAGTGAAAGGTTTCCATGAAATGGTCTTATGAACAGGCATGAGTAAAGCTGTTGTTTTTCAAAATGGTTCAGCATGCAATTGATTGCACCCTTGTGTAAATCGATTGCACATGGTTTCAACAGCTACAAATTTCAAATATTTTGAGTGGCCAATCGATTGCATAAGTGTTTAAATCGATTGCACTTGAAGTCAGTAGAAAAAATTGATTGAGAGCAATCGATTGTACAAACATGGAAATCGTTTGCACTTAGAAACAATAGCTAACATTTTGAAAACGTGAGGCATGCAATCAATTGCTCCAACATGCAAATCGATTGCACATAAGTAAAAAATGATTTTTTACTTTAGAAAACTTGAGAAAAAGTTTGGACAAGATAAAATATTTCTTTTGACCATTGAGCATCTATGTCTTAAGTTCAAAACAAGTATTATCATTATACCTTGAAATTTGCTAAGTGCTTGAACCAAAGACTTTATCCAGATATGCTTTTAGCTTGATCAATAATCTTTTCCTTCTTGTCAAAATGGTTTGTCTTCATCAAAACAAAAGTGCATTTGAGAAGCTTGATTTTACATTCTCCCCCTTTTTGATGATGACAAACGATCTTGCTTGATGCGTTGTAATTTCTAGAATGAAACTTCTCCCTCTAAGATGCATAACTCCCCCTTTGTATGAGAAGGTTTGAATCCTTTGAATTTGTTCATCTTGGTTGAAGTGTACCTTAGAAATTCAAGACAGGAAATATACAAGCATAAAGTGCCACACCCTTCTCCCCCTTTGACATTATCAATAAGAAGGGAAAGATGCAATAAAAATGGATAATAATAAAACAACATTGAAAAAACTTAATCAAACATGCATAAAGAATAGTCATATACATAGTCGTAGTAAAATAACAATTACAAAGAAATCTGAACAACAACAAACAAAACGTAGCATATTGTAACAAGGACATAACAGAAAAATAGTAGAAATAACAAAGTTGGACAAAATTTTATGGTTGATTCATATCACGGTTGTTAAAGTAACAATGAGCAATCGATTTACACTATTGTGCAATCGATTTGCATCAACCAAAAATGAACAAAAACATATTTTTCTTAAATTTAAACACCACTTAACATATATATTCACATATAACAAAGTTAAAAAAAGTATGTGAAAGCATAAAAGTGATACAAAGCACCTTATACGTCGTGTTCATCAAGAATGCCAAGTTCTCGTCGAATCTTGTAAAATGGTTCTCTTGCCAAAGGTTTAGTGAATATATCGGCAAGTTGATTATGAGTATCTACAAATGTGACCTCAACATCTCCTTGAAGTACATGATCACAAAGAAAATGATGTCATATGTCGATGTGTTTAGTTCTTGAATGCATGACCGAATTCTTTGTAATGTTTATTGCACTTGTATTATCGCACCTTAGAGGAATGCATCCTAGATCGAGTCCGTAGTCACGAAGTTGTTGCTTGAGCCACAATATTTGAGCACAACTACTACCCACTGCAATATATTCTGCTTCGGCCGTGCTAAGAGCAACACATGCTTATTTCTTGCAAGCCCATGATACTAATGCATTTCCAAGGATGTGACAAGTACCACTTGTGCTTTTTCTATCAGTTTTACAACCTGCATAATCCGCGTCATAATAACCAACTAAATTGCAAACACTACCTTTAGGATACCACAATCCAACATTTGTTGTTCCTTTGAGATACTTCATGATCTGTTTCACCGCCATGAGATGTGATTCCTTTGGATTTTCTTGAAAGCGAGCACATATACAAACACTAAACATTATGTCAGGAGGGCTTGCCGTCAAATATAATAAGGAGCCAACCATACCTCAATATTTTGTAATGTCAATGGAAACACATGATTCATCTTGATCAACATATGTACCGGAACCCATTGGTGTAGACATTGCCTTACAGTTATCCATGTCAAATCTTTTCAAAAATTCTTTGCAATACTTGGATTGGTTGATGAAAATTCCATCCTTTAATTGCTTAATTTGAAGTCCAAGAAAATAATTCATTTTACCCATCATGGACATCTCAAATTCTCCTTGCATCATTGCTGAAAATTCTTCACACATTTCTTTGTTTGACGAGCCGAAGATGATATCGTCAACATAGACTTGAACTAGCAAAGTGTCACCTTTGATTTTCTTGATAAACAAAGTCTTGTCAACTTTACCCTTTTCAAAACCTTTTTCGCATAGGAAGTTACTTAGCTGATCATACCATGCCCTTGGTGCTTGTTTCAAACCATAGAGAGCTTTTTTTACCAATTTAAATACATGAGATGGATTCTTGAAATCTTCGAACCCCAGGGGTTGCTTAACATAGACTTATTCATTGATATATCCATTCAAGAATGCGCTTTTGACATCCATTTGGAAAAGCTGAAAATTTAATGAACAAGCATAGGCAAGTAAAAGACGAATAGCTTCTAACCTTGCAATTGGAGTGAAAGTTTCTTCAAAGTCTATTTCTTCTTCTTGATTGTATCCTTGTGCTACCAATCTTGTTTGTTCCGAACAATTATTCCATTTTCGTCAAGTTTGTTCTTAAATACCCATCTTGTTCCAATGATGTGTTTGTTGCTTGGCCTAGGGACAGGTTCCCAAACTTGATTCCTTTCAAATTGATTTAACTCTTCTTGCATAACAATAATCCACTGGTCATCGCCTAAGGCTTCATCAACTCTGGAGGGTTCAATTTGAGAGACAAATGCCATGTTTAGACAAGCATATTTAAGATTTAATCTTGTTGTCACAACTTGACTTATATCACCGATGACTTTATCGATACGATGATCTCTATGAGTCCTCCACTCCTTTGGTAGATCATTGAAATTTGATTCTTGTTGGGGTGATTCTTCTTGTTGAATTGGTTGATCCTTATTGACACCTTTGGAAGTATTTTCTTGAGGAACTTCTAGTATTTCATCATCATCATCATTACAAACAATATTATCCTCCTTGGAGGGGTTAGATTCATCAAAAGATACATGCATTTATTCTTCAATTGTTAAAGTTATTTGTTGTAAATTCTATATGCCTTACTAGAAAGAGAGTAGCCAAGAAAAATACCTTCATCGGATTTTTCATCAAAATTACCAAGGTTATCTTTGTCGTTGTTTAGGACAAAGCATTTGCAACCGAAAATGTGAAAGAAAGAAATGTTTGGTTTCCTTCCTTTGAAAAGTTCATATGGAGTTTTCTTCAATATTATTCTTATGTTAACTCTATTGCGAACAAAACATATCGTGCTCACTGCATCCGCCCAAAAATATTTTGGAAGATTTGAATCGCTAAGCATCGTTCTTGCAAGCTCTACAAGAGACCTATTATTTCTTTCCACCACTCCATTTTGTTGAGGGGTCCTTGGTTCCTATAAGTTGTGAGATATTCCATGTTCTCCACAAAATTATTCAAATAGAGAATTTTGAAATTCTCCGCCATGATCACTTCTTATGGAGGAAATTGTTAAAGACTTCTCATTTTGAATTTGTTTAGCATACTTCTTGAACGCCTTGAATGCATCACTTTTCTGCACTAAAAAGAATGTCCAAGTATATCAAGATAAATCATCAACAATAACCAAAGCATATACATTACCTCCAAAACTTCTTGTTCTTGATGGACCAAATAAGTCCATGTGCAACAGTTGTAGTGTTCTTGTAGTAGATACCACATTCTTAGATTTGAAATTTGATTTTGTTTGTTTCCCTTTTTTACAAGCATCACAAAGTCTATCTTTGACAAAGTTTCTCTTAGGCAATCCAATGACAAGATCATGCTTGATTAATTTATTCAAGTGTTCCATATGAATATGAGCAATTCTTTTGTGCCAAAACCATGAATCATCGTTGTTCGCCACGATACATTTTACCTTCAAAGATGGATCATCAATGGAAATCATAAATATATTATTAATTCTTTTACCTTTAAGTATAACCTCATGTGTGACTTCGTCTTCTATCAAGCATTCATCTTTGGTGAAACTTGATCTTTAAGCCCTTGTCACAAAGTTGGCTAATACTAAGAAGATTGTGATTTAGTCCTTCAACATAAAGAACATATTCAATGGATGTGAAAGGTGGAGCACCAACTTTGCCTTTTCCAAGAATTCTTCCCTTATTATTATCTCCATAAGTGACAAAACCCTTGGCCTTTAGTACTAGATTTGAAAATTGGTTTAAGTCTCCCGTCATATGCTTTTCACAACCACTTTCAAGATACCAAAGATTGCATGTGGTCTTCAAGCATACCTCATCATCTTCATTATCGGAATGGTGTGAGGCCATCAATACTAGATTTGCACTTTCATCACTATCGGAATTAGACGAAGAACTTATTTCATTATCCTCCCATGCAACATAGGCCTTTTTGTTCTTGAGTTCCTTTTTGCCTTTGTAGCCACCTTTCTTGGAGAGTTTCAGACAATTCGGCTTTATATGATGGTCTAATTCATATAATCAGGCCTAGGGCAGAGTATGAAGAGAAGGTGAATATGGTTTCTGGATGTCCGGGTGAATTCAGAATTTTTAGAGTAGAGCATTTGAATGAAGATCTCGTACAGTTGCATGCTACCTTTTTCCGTACTGCTGGTCAGGTGGAACACCAATATGGATCTTGCATAGTTTACTGTCGAGACCCCCGAGGATGTTCTATTGTGAGAGAGGGTGTTCAATTGCTGTTAGACAATGGAACTATCAAGATCACAGGTCAGAGAGATGATTATCACGAAGTTGATATGGTTGAAGTTTGTTTGATGGGAGAAGGGTCAGAAGAAGAATATGCCTCCGTGGATGAGTATTTCTCTTCAGACGAAGATTTATTTGTCGGAAATGGTCTTTTGAGAGCTGATTGTGTCGAGGAAGGTGTAAATGTCATTGTACCTTGTTTTAGTGCACCCGCTCACCTTGAGGTGGAGTACCATAGCAAACCAGCTGTTACCCCATTGGTAATTAGTCTGCCAGGTCCTGTTCCCTATAAATCAGATAAGGATGTGCCTTACAAATATAACGCTACAATCTTGGAAGATGGAGTGCAAGTTCCCATCCAGCCAATTCCAGACGTTGGAAATATAAATGATAATAGCAGGGTGACCCGTAGTGGTCGCATGTTTGCGCTGGTTATTCAAAGAGACGTTGTTGCTGGAAAGAAAATTGTTGAGAATGATGAGCCAAAGAAGACTGCAGGAGAGACTAGTGGAGCTACATTGGAGAAAGAAGTGGATGATATCTTGAAGATAATTAAAATGAGCGACTACAAAATCGTAGATCAGCTATTACAGACTCCTTCAAAGATATCTATCCTAGCTTTATTGATGAACTCCTCTGCTCATAAAGAATCACCGATGAGGGTACTAGATCAAGCTTTTGTAGAGAATGACATGCCATTAGATCAATTTAGCAGCGTACTTGGAAATATTACGTCATGTAACAACTTGAGTTTCTACGATGATAAGTTACCAAATGAAGGGAGGAATCACAACCTGGCCCTCCACATATCTATGAACTGCAAGAATGATTCGCTATCCAATGTGCTAATTGATAACGGATCCGCGTTGAATGTTATACCAAGAAGTACTCTCATGAACTAAAGTATCAGGGAACACCTTCGCACCCGAGTGGCATCATTGTGAAAGCTTTTGATGGGTCGAGGAAATCTGTCATCAGTGAAGTGGACTTGCCCATCCATATAGGACCACACTTGTTCTTGATAACTTTCCAGGTAATGGACATTATTCCCACGTATAGTTGTTTGCTAGGACGACCATGGATACACGAAGCAGGGGCTGTCACTTTAACTCTGCATCAGAAGCTAAAATTTGTGCGTGAAGGGAAGGTAGTGATTATAAACGGGGAGCAGGCGTTGTTGATATCCCATCTATCCTCTTTCAGTATTATAGAAGCGGATGAGGCTGCTGTTGGAACCCAGTTCCAAGCCCTATCCATTGATAACATAAGGAAGAATGAGAATTTTGTGGTTTCCCTGAAGGATGCGCATCAGGTTGTGCGCAATGGTCATAATGCAGTGTGGGGACGACTTGTGGATCCACCCGTGAACAAGAACAAAGTTGGTTTGGGTTTCTCTTCGAGGAATGGAAAAAGTGAGAGTTTCAAGTCGAAGTCTTCTGTGAACAGTTATCGTGATGTTTTCCACAAGGGAGGCTACCTCCATCCAATTGGTTCTGGAATTAATGTTGTTGAAGAGGATAACGCAAAGCAGGAAGCACCCAATCATGTGATGCATGGAGTCCGAGTTCAGAATTGGGTCACCATTGATATTCCTTCTTGCATACATGTTTCAAAGTAATTTGTTTTGATAATCTGTTTCTTTCTTTTGAAATTCTTTCACTCTGCCCAAGGTGGAAGTATTAATATTGTAGGGCTTATCTGTTTGCTATAATTGTTAAGATCATTAATAAAAGTTGTCTTTACTTCCAAAATTATGTATTTTGTTTTCTGCTTTTTCTTGGGAAATGGTAATAAAAAATAAAAAAAACCTTTTCAAAATAAATAACAACTGAAAATTAATCTGCATGATCACTTGTTATATGTGTTAGTTTCTAAAAGCAATCATAAATAACCTGTGCAGATTAATTAAAAAACATGTTGAATACAATGACCCTGCATCCTCTCCCAACTTTGAATGTCCTGTGTTTGGGGCTGAAGAAGAAGATTATGATGAGATTCCAGAAGAGGTCTCACGGTTGCTTAATGTGATCAGTGGAAATAGAACTGACTGTTTTTGAAAGCTGGTTCGCGAAATGTCGCGGTAAGCAAGAGTCACCACCGTCTTTTATGTTCTCCAATATGGAAAGGACAAAAGCACAGCAAAATTCCTTCTTTGAGATTTCTCTCGGTTCGGGAGGTAGATTTATAGAAATGGAAGGTGTTAGCACCCTTTCTATCCATGGTTATCCATGGGCTCTTAGGTACTTGCTCTTATGTTTTCAAAAATTGTTTGCTTTTCAAGTGTGTGTGGGTTTTGAAAAAGTTCGTTTGGAAAACTTCTAAGTAACTCTTGTATCAGTCCTCAAGAGTGTATGAAGTGTTTTGTTTGAAAACCTTTTGAAAGTGTGGGGTGCGAAAAGTATTTTTTGTTTGTTTTGAGAAGAGCAAGTACCCAGGAGAATCTACCTACTCTAAGGAATTAAGCTGTGTAAGAGTCCTTTAGATAGTGCCATCCCACCATTGAGAGGTAGGTAGCACCATCGTTGGAGGTGTTCGGGTCAATTCGATTGTAGGGACAGTGTGGTCACCGAAGCAACAATAAGACACCTTAGAGGCTACCCTTATGTCCTTGATCCTTTTTTTAATCCGAGGCAACCGTTTCGAGGCAACTATTCCGAGGCAACTGTTTCGAGGAAACTGTTTCGAGGCAACTGGATCATGGACATAAGGACCGCTAAGACGTCCTATACTTGACGACCACGTTTCGAAGGCAACGAGTGAGGCGTACCCTAGAAGTGGTGTGTGTGTTGTGTGTTGTATTCATGTTATGTTTGTCTTTGTAATTAGTGAGCTACGAGTTATTTTTATTTACATACATTCTTTCATGCAAGTTTAGCAGTTAAGGGGTGCAGAAAGTAAATTGCGGAAAAATAAATCCTACGCTATTACAAGGCGCGGGTCTATACATCGCCAAAAATTACAAAGACCCGTTTTTTAGTAAATAAGTACGGAAATTAAATAAAGCGATAAACCTATTTAACTATTACATTCTTGAAGGCAATTACATAATAATCAAATAAAGTAAATGCGCGCGAATAAAATAATCGGGAACGTCTTAAGGGTGTTGACCCTTTTTAGAAAAGAAATTGATTTTTTGTCTTTTTGTCAATTAAATGCAATTAATTAAATAATTAAACTAATTAATTAAAAGAAAATATATTTATGAGTTTTTTATGTTTTTTATGAAATAAAATAAAAAGAAACAAAATTAAGTCAACCTAATTCTACATTATTTTAATTATTAAAAGAAAAGTCAAAATTGCCTAATTAAACTATTTCAATTAATGTTTATTTACAAAATAATATAATAATAATAATAATGATGTTAGTTCTATTTTTTTGATTTTTTATGAAAATATGTTAATTATGCTAATTATTAAAAAAATAAAATAAGGCAAATAAATAAAAGAAAAGAAAATGACAAATCAAAATAAAATAAGAAAAAAGTAAATAAACCCAAGGGGGGTGAGATGGCCTTCATGGAGGTTTTCTGAAGTAATTTTGGCCCAACAACAAGAAGCCTTATTTGACTTTTTTCGGTTGCCTACGCATGCGCTGACTCCAGAGCATAGTACTCTTGCGTTCTGGGCCTTTAGATCTGCCTCCAATGACACTTGGATTGTTGGATGGGTGAGGCTTATGGTGGAAACTACTTGAGAAACTACACAAGAACGCGTTAACAAAAAATGATATGAGAATTATGGGGGACCTGGGAAGAACTTACAGCGCGGTATGAGCCTCAGGACTTGGCAAAGGTTGCTTTAGCTTCAGGGTGTGGCAAGGAATAGAACCACGTGCTTGTTTTGATCTGAAGATGCTCGCAACTATGTTTTGGAACTCTCACTTTTTGAATAATTTTTGGTTTTTGCTCTTGGCCGTTTCTGCACACACCCCCTTTTGAATGAGGTTGTGAAGGCTTGTATATATAGTAATGAAATGTGTATCAATCCAAATAATGGTCATTAAACTTATGCAATTATGTTCTTGATTTCCTCCATAACCAACATTGAACCATTTTCCATATTTGTGAAATTTTGAATTTTTATACCCATAATAGGCCATGCACGAATTTGGAATGTGTTTTAAGGTGTATCAAAGCTAATCAACACAAAATATATCCCTCCATTAATTTCTTTGATTTTTATTTGAATTTTAAAGATTTAAAATGAATTAAATCAAATAAAATTAAATAAAAATGAAAAAATTAATTTTAAATCTTGAAATAAATTGTGGGACACGTGGGAGGCATGGCCAAGCTGAAACAAGTGGAAAAAGTGGGCCCCTTTTGTCAAAAATGAAGTTTCAAGGATAATTGACTTTGGCCATTTCACAAAAATTTCCCAACTTCTCCAATGCATATCTTGCTCAATTTTGATCATATGAACATGTTCTTGGACATTTTGGAAAGGTCTTGAAGTCCTCTAACCAATTCCTTTGGTCCCATGTCATTTTTATTTACCAATATCAAGTTATGGTCTTTGACTTAAAGTGCCTTTTTGTTGACTTTTGAAAATGACCTATAATGTTGAAATTGATAACTTTTTGTGAGAGCATTTCTTGGACTTGGAATGTGAAGATGAGTTGTAGGAAATGTCCTCCCCTTCAAGATGGGAATTTGATGGGATTTTTCTGATGAACCATGAAAAAGTTATGCCTTGGTCAAGTTACAGTTGACTTTTCAGCTGTCCAAAAATGGAAACTTTTGCATCTTGATGATTTTTGAGCCATTCTTGTGAAATCATGATAAAGACTTGATCAAATGATGATTGTGGCTTCAAAATAAGATGTTGACCAAAATTTTTGACTTTTGACTGCCAAATGACCATTTTGCCCCTACAGTTGACTGTGAAGCAATTAGGGTTTTTGACTGTGCAACTTGACCTTGTGAGCCTTGATACTTGACATGTAGGTGCTTGACAATGTGTATGAGCATATGGGACTTGATTGAGCCCTTGGAAACCTCAACTTCCTTGCAAGAACCAAAACCCTAATTTGCATGGCTTAGGAGGATGGTTTGACTGTGTAGCCCTTGAGTAGACTTTGAACCCTTTGAGGCAAAACTTTGAAGATTATGGGAGGGCAAATTTTGGGGTACAACACTTAAGCACGAGGAAAATACCATTCAGCCATATAAAGAGCCTTTGGAAGCGGTTAATTTGGGTTCAGAAGAAGATCCGAAGGAGGTTAAGATTGGAGCATCGTTGCATCCTGATGTAAAGAGCGGGTTGATTGAGCTGTTAAAAGAGTATGTGGATATTTTTGCTTGGTCTTATCAAGATATGCCTGGTCTAGATACAGACATTGTCGAGCATCGTTTGCTGTTGAAGCCAGAGTGTCCGCCAGTTAAACAAAAGTTGAGAAGAACACACCCGGATATGGCAGTAAAGATAAAAGAGGAGGTCCTAAAGCAGATTAATGCTGGTTTTCTTGTGTCATCAGTGTATCCTCAGTGGATTGCCAATATTGTCCCAGTACCGAAAAAAGACGGAAAAGTCTGCATGTGCGTAGATTACAGAGATCTAAATAAAGCTAGTCCAAAAGATGATTTCCCGTTGCCTCACATTGACATGTTAGTGGATAGCACATCAAAATTCAAGGTATTCTCGTTCATGGACGGATTTTCCGGGTATAATCAAATAAGAATGTCTCCAGAGGACATGGAAAAAACAACGTTTATCACACCCTGGGGAACACTCTGTTATAGAGTGATGCCCTTCGGGTTGAAGAACGCTGGTGCAACGTACCAGAGGGCTATGACAAACCTATTCCATGATCTGATGCACAAGTAAATCGAAGTATATGTTGATGATATGATTGCCAAATCCCAAACTGAAGAAGGGCATATAGAAGATTTGTTGAAGTTGTTTCAGCATTTGAGGAAGTATCGTGTCCGCTTGAATCCAAATAAATGCACCTTCGGAGTTAGATCGGGGAAATTATTGGGTTTTATTGTTAGCCAGAAAGGAATTAAAGTTGACCCTGACAAAGTCAAAGCAATTCAAGAAATGCCAGCACCAAGAACTGAAAAGCAAGTCAGGGGTTTCCTCGGGCGTTTGAATTATATCTCCAGATTTATTTCCCACATGACTGCAACATGTGAACTAATCTTTAAGTTGTTAAAGAAAGATCAAGGTTGTGTGTGGACGGATGACTTCCAAAGGGCATTTGAAAGTATTAAAGAGTATCTGCTTGAACCTCCTATCTTGCTCCCTCCCGTGGAAGGAGGACCGTTGATTATGTATCTAACAGTGTTGGATAAATCCATGGGTTGTATTTTGGGACAACAGGATGAAACAGGGAAGAAAGAGTTCGCCATTTATTATCTCAGCAAAGAGTTCACTGATTGTGAGTCGCGGTATTCCACGCTAGAAAAAGCATGTTGTGCTTTGGCCTGGGCGGCAAAGCGTTTGCGGCAGTATATGTTGAATCATACTACTTGGTTGATTTCCAAAATGGATCCAATCAAGTATATTTTTGAGAAGCCTGCTCTTACTGGGAGAATTTCCCGTTGGCAGATGTTGTTATCTGAATATGATATCGAATACCGCACTCAAAAGGCCATTAAAAGTAGTGTGTTGGCAGATTACCTTGCTCACCAGCCGGTGGAGGATCATCAGTCTGCAGAGTATGAATTCCCCGATGAAGATGTGATATTCTTAAAAGTAAAAGATTGTGATGAGCCATTGCCCGAGGAGGGTCCCGACCTTGAATCTCGTTGGAGTATGGTATTTGATGGAGCTGTGAATGCTTATGGTAAAGGAATTGGTGTTATGATTGTTACTCCTCATGGATCGCACATTCCTTTTACTGCAAGGTTAACATTTGATTGCACTAATAATATTGCAGAATATGAGGCTTGCATCATGGGTCTTGAGGAAGCTATTGATCTTAGCATCAAGATTCTAGATGTTTATGGCGATTCAGCTTTGGTAATAAATCATATTAAAGGAGAATGGGACACTCGTCACCCTGGCTTGATCCCTTGCAAAGATTACGCTAGAAGATTACTACCCTTCTTCAATAAAGTTGAATTTCATCACATTCCTAGGGATGAAAATCAAACGGCAGATGCTCTGGAAACTCTGGCTTCCATGTACCTAGTAAATGTTTGGAATGATATACCCCGAATTACAGTTCGACGGCTAGATAGGCCCGCTCATGTGTTTGCGATAGAGGAGGTAGCAAATGAAAAACCTTGGTATTATGATATCAAGCGTTTTCTTCAGACTCAGGAATACCCGTTTGGTGCGTCAAAGAAAGATAGAAAGACACTCAGAAGATTGGCAGGCAGTTTCTTCCTTAGTGAAAATGTGTTATACAAGAGGAATTTTGACATGGTCTTGCTCAGATGCGTGGATAGACACGAAGCAGACATGTTGATGCATGAGATCCATGAAGGTTCATTTGGCACTCATGCTAATGGACATTCAATGGCTAAAAAGATGCTAAGGGAAGGTTATTATTGGTTGATAATGGAGTCTGATTGTTACAAGTTTGCAAAGAAGTGCCATAAATACCAGATTTATGCAGATAAGATCCATATACCTCCGCACTGCTCAATGTGATTTCCTCCCCGTGGCCTTTCTCTCTGTGGGGTATTGACATGATCGGGATGATAGAACCCAAAGCTTCGAATGGACACCATTTCATCTTGGTAGCAAATGACTACTTTACCAAATGGGTAGAGGCTGCTTCATATGCCAATGTTACCAAACAGGTGGTTATGCGTTTCATAAAAAACAATCTTATATGCCGGTATGGTGTGCCGAGCAGAATCATCATTGACAATGGCTCGAATTTGAACAACAAGATGATGACAGAACTATGCGAAGAATTCAAGATTGTTCATCACAATTCATCTCCATACAGGCCAAAGATGAATGTGGCTGTTGAAGCTGCTAATAAGAATATCAAGAAGATCATCCAAAAAATGGTTGTCACTTATAAGGATTGGCATGAAATGCTCCCTTTTGCTCTACATGGATATCAAACATCTGTTCTCACTTCAACAGGAGCCACCCCGTTTTCTCTAGTTTATGGAATGGAAGTTGTACTCCCAGTCGAGGTAGAGATTCCCTCGTTACGTGTGATAATGGAAGCCAAATTGACAGAGGTTGAGTGGGTTCATAACAGGTTTGACCAATTAAATTTGATTGAAGAGAAGAGAATTACAGCTTTATGTCATGGGCAGTTATATCAGAAAAGAATGAAGAAAGCATTTGACAAAAAGGTCAAACCTCATGAATTCAGAGAAGGCGACCTCGTGCTCAGGAAGATCATGTCTTTCAACACTGATTCTAGGGGCAAGTGGACTCCCAATTTTGAAGGCCCGTATGTTGTCAAGAAAGCCTTCTCTGGTGGTGTATTAATTCTTGAAACTATGGATGGCGAGGAGTTCCCACGTCCCATGAATGCTGACACAGTCAAGAAATACTTTGCCTAAAGAAATAAAATAACAGCTCGCTAAGTTGAAAACCCGAAAGGGCAGCTTTGGCAAAAAAGAAGCGTCTCAGTAGGCCAAAAACCCGAAAGGGCGGTCTAGGTAAAAGGATTAAAAAGAAAAATTGACTTTTCAAAAAGAAGAGAGATCTTTACAATTCAATTTACTTTGGGATTTGTGATAAAGCAATGACAACAAGAATGGTGATCCCAAGAATGAACAAACTCCGGTTGTTTTAAGAAAATTTACTCCCTTCATGAAAGTTTTCTCAAGTCATTTTGCTGGTATGGGCGCAATCCCTGTGTGTTTCTCAGATAGTTAGATACTGTTGTACCCCAAAATTTTCCCTCTCATTTCATCAACATTTTCTCACCACAAGACTCTTGGAACTCAAGATCAAGTTAGGGTTTGCTCTGCTCAAGACCCCTCCTTGCACTGTTGACCCAAATTAGGGTTTGAGTTTGCACAGGGATGTTTTGACCTAAAATATCCAAAGTGACTTTCATGCTTCATGTTGGACTCACAAGTTTATCCATACCAAGTTTCAAGCCTTGATTCATATCCTTGCCCAGTCAATTGGACAGTTGACCTAAAAATCAGCTGTATTGGGGAAAAAGTCAACTGTGGCCAATTGACAGTCCAAACCTCATGATTTTTGACCCACATAAACATTATTAACTCATATTAATCATTTGATCAAGTTTGGATCACAACTCCACAAGAAATTTGATCAGATCACCAAAAGGGCAAAATGGTCATTTTTAGGGTTTTGACTGCACAAAGGCAATTTTTGTCTGTTTGACCTAACCAATGGCAAACCAGGCTTATATATGGACTCAAGGACTCAATGGCATTGTCTTGACCCATTCAACAAGTTCAAAAGATCTCAAATGCATAGGATTGACAGATGAATTTTTCAGTCAACTGATCAAAATTTGACTGTACACTGAAAAGTCAAACTTTGACTTTTTGGTCAAAATCAAGTGCCAAGATTCATTTTTCATCAAGACATGTCAAATTATGAAACTTGTTCATCAAGAAACAAAAAATTACAAATTAGGGTTTAAAATGAAAAATTTCATAACTTAGAAAATTTTCTAAGTTATGAAATTTCCTTATTTTTTCCTAACTTTGTCCCTTTTTTTCACCAAGATGCAAATGGATTCAAACAAAACTTGAAACATGAAAGTTATAGTAAATTTCAAAATATACAACTTTGATTCACAAATGTTTCTCAAAGGAAGCTTGTATCTCAAGTTATGATTTTTGGAACAAGGGTACAAAACATTTTTAACTTAGAGAAATTTTGCCCTATTCTAGGCAGGATTTTTGTCCAACTTCTTGACCATTTTTCACATGGTTCCACTTGGAGTTTAAATTTTCATTACAAAGATGGATTGTAGTACACATTCCAAGCTTTCCAAATTGTCCAAGAACTTCTCAAACACCTTTGTGGTTAGAGAGAATCGAATTTGTAAAGTTGGCCAAAACTCACTTTTGTTCATGGCCAAGGCTTGTGCATAACACTTGCATTTTCAAAATCAGTTTGTGTATTGCTAGCTTGCATGCCTCTAAACCCTTTTACACTCCTTAATTGAATGCAAATTCACTGAGCTAATGCATTATTTTGTTCATTTGGACATTGCACAAAAAATTAACCCTTAAATGGAAAAAAGGTAGAATGCCATTTTGATAAAGTTATGCTTTATGTCAAATACCAAATCCTTGAGGCATGGGGCCAGATCTTAGAGCCAAATCAAATCCACAAATCCCAGTTATCAAGAGCCTAACTTGCAGCATACATTAGGGCATTGTACTGGCTTGTATCACAACTTACATTTCTTTGCTTACACTTGAAGAAACATTGCAAAACAACTCCAACTTCCACTTCCTGTCAACACAGCCAAGAACAAACCTTGTGAACCTTTTCCATACATCAAGCCAAGCCTAAAACACGATTGAACCATCCCTCACACTTCTTAATACTCAGAATCCCTGTTTTGCTGCAAAACAGGGCATTCTCTGCAGATTGACTTGCCTAGTGTGATACGGTGGGAGAACTGACTTGAGGTTTGCGTTTGTATTCGCAAATGTTTCGGTTGAGCAAGAGTCGCCACCGACTTTTTATTTTATCCTAAGGAAAGGTTAAAAAGCACAGCAAAAACCTTTTGAGATGTTTTCTTAGGTTCGGGGAGTAGATTATAGAAAGGGAAGGTATTAGCACCCTTTCTATCCATGGTTATCCATGGGCTCTTAGTTACTTGCTTAGATCAACTTGCCTTTTATTTTCAATTGTTTTAAAAGGTGCTTGAGTGTGTGGGTTTGAAAATATTTTGAAAAGAGGCCAATGTGGTGGCAACCTTTGTAATGATCCATGTGGGGATGTATACAAAGGTGTATGTCTTTTGAAAAGGTTTTCATTTGTTTTTGAAAGTTGTTTGAAAGTGTTGTGAGGTGTGGTTTTGAAATTAGGCAAGTGTTTTGTTTTGCAAGTTTGATTCAAGTAACTAAGAGGTTATCTACTCCTAAATTTCTCAAAAGATTATTGCTATGTTTTAACCCTTTTAACAAGTTTGTTCCACCATTGAATTTGGTGGACAACCTTATGTTAGGATGTGAAAGGGACAGGCGCGGGTCATCGTTTAGACCATAATTGCAACGGCGTTAAATGTCTTTGGGCAATTTTCTTTAAGGGACTTGATCATTTGTTTTTGTTTGTTTTGAAAAGTTTTATCGAGGGACTATGATCATTCAAATTGTTTGCTTTGCCCAAAGAAGTTCAACATACAATATGGCCAATTTATTTGAAGGCAACAAAGTGGAATACCCTAGGGGGTGCAAGTGTGATTTGTGTGTCCATTTTCATGCTTATTTATCTTGAGATTAGGTCATAACTATCTTTTTTATCGTTTTTTTGCATGCAAACCCTAATTCTAACATGTTATCATTAGAAAGCAGTAAAGTGCGAAAATAAATTTACTAAGCTATTACAAAACCAAATATGGGAAGGGGGGTACAAATGTTCAAATGGGGATATTGACAAGTAATGTAAATCTAAACTATTACATCATTTTTGAATATTTGCAAAGTAAATAAATTGCATAATTAAATGAAAATTAAATAAATATGCCAAAATGCAAAAAGAAAAGTTTTTATATGTATGAAAAAAAAGTATGGCTTATGTAAAATAAAATAAGAAAATAAAAGGTATTATTTTGAGTATTTTGAATTTAGGGCAAAACCCTAATTTTATTAAAGAAAATGTATTATTATTTGATTTAATAAAAGTATTTATTTATCATATACAAAAATAAAAATAAAATGAAGTATATTATGAAAAAGTATTTTTTATATCACATATTAATAAAAATGAGAAAATCAAGTATTTTTATATTTTAACTTAAATATGTTAATAAACATATATACATATATATATATATATATATATATATATATATATATATATATATATATATATATATATATATATATATATATATATATATATATATATATATATATATATATATATATATATATATATATATATATATATATATATATATATATATATATATATATATATATATATATATATATATATATATATATATATATATATATATATATATATATATATATATATATATATATATATATATATATATATATATATATATATATATATATATATATATATATATATATATATATCTATATATACATATACGTATATATATTATTCTTAAATATGCATTATGTGCAAAATATTTAATTTTTAATAAAATAAATAAATAAAATAAAAAAGTATTTTTTATGTGAAATATTTTCAGAAGGTAAACAAAAATAAAAATAAAAAATAAATGTATTTACACTATTTTTATATTTATTCTAAATAATAGTATATATAATGTTTATGTTCAAATAAGAGAAATAGACAAATAAATATGCAATAAATACAAAAAATGATGGAAAAAATATTTTTATGTTTTTAATATGTTGAGAAAAAATAAATGGACCAATCAAAAAAAAGAAAAGTCAGAAATCATTAAAAATAAAACAAATGGGCTCAGGGGGTGTAAAAATGAATGTGTGGTGCAAAAAGAAAGATGACACAAGCCCAGCCCACTAAGCCTGTCATCTTCAACCTCAGAACACCTCCTTGTTCAAAAACACGCGTTTTATAACTTCTCATTCCTTGATCTTTTGCCAAATCTTCCAACATGAAACCTGTAGAGCTTGAAACCACGGTTCTAGACATATAAAGAAGTCAAGCTAACTCTCAGAAATGAGAGAGAATTTCTTCTCTCCCAAATCCTGACCTAATTTTTTAACCATGTTCAGACATAAAATTCTCTAAGCACGCGAAATATAAATGAAATCTAATCATATGAGCATGTTCAGGGCTATGATTGTGACATATTTTCTTCACAAACCTAAAGCTAACAATGCCTAATAAGAGAGATAGAACTCCATGAATGTACCTGTTCAGTTGGAATCGTGCTTTGCAATGGAGGATGTTTCAGAGTAAAATGATGATTGGTATAGCTTCCTTGAAGTGTAAGGATGCTTTTCCAAGTCCTACTTTGTCTTGAAACTCCCTGAATCGAGCTAGTGAACTCCAACTGCAAAACAGAAAATTAAAAATGGTGAAGTGGCTTGGAGGTGTTATAGGTCAGGTTTCAGGACATGGTTAGCTTGCATAAGTATTAGGGAATGTGTGTGAACTGGTTTTTGCACAAGAACTTGAGGGAAATAGGAGTTAGCAATCAAACTGCAGAGACAACTCTGTTTTTGCAGTTTGATGGTGTTTTTTGGTTTGAGGATGTTTGGGAGGTCAATGGCTCGTGTAGAAGCTTAGGTATGATATGTGTAATGTGTTTGATAACTCTTTTCTTGTGTTGATGAGCTGAGATTGAAGTTGGTACAAGTTATGCCCTTTTCTTGAACTTGAAGCAAACAAAAGCAAGTTTAGGTTTTAGGTCAGTAGGGGGCCTCCTAATGTGCTGCATAATCTTCTCTTGATCAGAGCAACTTGTCCATAATCTTGTGCCAAAAGGATTTAGCTTGTACCTTCTTGATTTGCAATTGGACATAAAGCTAATCTTTTCAAAAATGGAAAGTTCACTTTATCTAGTTTAGGATTAATCCACTATGCAATGTTAGAACACAAATAACATTGCCTTGGCACAATAAATAAGCATTAAATTATTGAGTATGGAATGGTTCAAGGACCTGTAATCAAGCATAAAGCAAGCTGAGTTCAAATTTGCAAGATTATGAACATGTCTTGATTAAGAACAAAAGTGAATTTTTGCCAACTTGTGAAATTCGAATCTCTCAAGTTATGAGGTTGTTTGATGAGTTCTTGGACATTTTGGAAAGCTTGGAATGTGTACTACAATCCATCTTTGAAATGCAAATTGAAATTCCAAGTGGAAGGGTATGAAAAATGGCCTTGAAGTGGGGTAGAAAACCTTGTCAAAATAGGTTAAAATTTTACTAAGTTAAAAATGGTTTAGTGCCCTTATTCAAAAAATTGTAACTTGAGATACAAGCTTCAAATGAGAAAACTTTGTGAATCAAAGTTGTAGATTATGCAACAAGCTACAACTTTCATGTTTTGACTTTTGTTTGAATCCAAATGGATCTTGGTGAAAAGGTGGGGCAAAGTTGGGAAAAAATTAGGGTTTTTCATAACTTAGAAAAATTCTAAGTTATGAAAAATTCCATTTTCTAACCCTAATTTGCATTTTGTGATTTCTTGGTGAACAAGTTTCATGATTTGGCAAGTTTTGATGAAAAATGAATCTTGACTCTTGATTTTGACCAAAAAGTCAAAGTTTGACTTTTCAGTATACAATCAAAATTGATCAATTGACTGGGAAATTCAACTGTCAATCTTGTGTACTTGGGATCTTTTGAGTTTGTTGAGCATGTCAAGATGATTCCATGGGGTCCTTGAGTCCATATATGAGATTGGTTTGCCATTGGCTAGGTCAAACAGTCAAGAATTGCCTTTGTGCAGTCAAGACCCTAAAAATGACCATTTTGCCCTTTTGGTGATCTGATCAAATTTCTTGTGGAATTGTGATCCAAATTTGATCAAATGGTTCATATGAGCTCATAATGTTGATGTGGGTCAAATTTCATGAGGTTTGACTGTCAATTGGCCACAGTTGACTTTTTCCCCAATACAGCTGATTTCTAGGTCAACTGTCCAATTGACTGGGCAAAACTTGGAATCAAGATTTGAAACTTGGTATGGATAAACTTGGGAGTCCAACATGAAACATGAAAGTCATCTTGGGCATTTTAGGTCAAAACATCCTTGGGCAAACACAAACCCTAATTTGAGTCCACAGTGCAAGGAGAAGTCTTGAGCAGAGGAAATCCTATCTGGATCTTGATCTTCAAAGGTCTTGTGATGAGAAAATGTTGGGGAAATGGGAGGGAAAATTTTGGGGTACAACAGTTGCCCCTGTTCAATCTTCTTGGACCTGAAGAGTTAGATTGGCAAGTTTGCCTTTCGTGACTCGAGGGTAAAAGGAGATTGGACACTAGAGTGCCCGGAAATTTGCACTCGCATGCTGGAGTCTCAGCAATGTGATGTCAGGAATGGGCTTGCAGATGCCATTTGGAGAGGTGGTGGATAAGGAGATGGGCTTATAGATGCCATCTGGAGATGTGACAGAACCTTGTCGGGAATGGGCTTATAGATGCCATTTGGAAGTGTTGATCGCATAAGAGATTCCTTAGCGAGAACTTGTGTATTTGAGAAAGGCGGATGTTTTCCTGGCTTGTTACAGGTGTTTGATCTTCAGTCTCCTTATGCAGATATTCCCTGGCTAGATACAGGTATCGAATCTACAATTGGTTGCTCACAAATGTGCCCTGGCTGGATACAGGAGTCGAATTTGGAAATAGTCGTTAATAGATGTGCCCTGGCTAGATACAGGAATCGAATCTTCAAACTTTTCAGACGTGCCCTGGCTAGATACAGGAATCGAGTCTGGAAACGTGGTCAACAGATATGCCCTGGCTGGATACAGGAATCGAATCTGGAGATGTTGTAGTTGATAGATGTACCCTGGCTGGATACAGGAATCGAATCTTCGGACTCTTCAGACGTGCCCTGGCTAGATACAGGAATCGAGTCTGGAAACGTGGTCGACAGATATGCCCTGGCTGGATACAGGAATCGAATCTGGAATTGTGACAGTTGAAGGTAGTTGTTTTTGGGATTGTCTTTTTCCTGAAAAGGCAAAAACATAAGTTGTATGCAATGACATGATGTATGATATGCATGATGTTATGATGTTCAACATGAGATAGTGTTGTATGCACTTTATCATACATGTAAGCGAGATGTATGAAAATGTGAAATGTTTACGAATGTAATTTCATCTTAGGAAAATAAATCCTTGACGAACGGCCGGGGAGTTGCTCTGTGGAAGAGATACTTGGCCGAAGTTTTGATGAGAGGCCTGTTGAGGACTTTAATGATGGATTCCGCTGAGGATAATGATGATAAACTCCGCTGGGGATTGAAGGAACTTTGCCGAGGGCGGTATTCCGTGGTTTTTAGCTGAGGATAACCCAGTTATAAGTCCTTGTGAGGAAATAACTCTAAATAAAGCTCGGGAGAGACGTCCGTACTCTGCAGGGGGTAAGCTTCCAGAATCTACTGGCGATGAGCTTTAAGACCTAACGGGGAACGTTGTGCCTTTTCAGGATTGTCGGGGAGTCAATTCCACTTGGGGAAAGTATTGCTGAATCTTGTTTTACTCTGCGGGGAGTTGAGATGATTTGGCCACATTCTTCAGCTGAATCTACCTTGGTACCTTGGCGGACAAAACAACCAGACTGCATTAGACAACTTCACATTGCCCCTGTCTCTGATGTCACCTGTAATCAATCTCTTATTTTATGTGTAAACATTTACGAATCAGCAATTTAATGTCAAATGCATATATCAAAAATGAACATTGGACGTTCTTCGCAAGACAAAAAAGAAAAAAAGAAAACAATGGTAATTTGTATGGACAAGTGAATTTGTATTGATTTAAGCTTTGCCTGTGAATAGGCGTTTTTGTACAAGAGGCTGTCATCCTAGTAAGAGGACGCCGCCAAATAATATAGAGTTTACAATTTTGAAAAAGGAAACAAAACAGCTATGTGAACAATCCCACTGGGTTGCAACTCTGCTATCGCCTTTATGTCTTCGAACGTCTCATCGCTTTGCTGCATAATTTGAAGATGAAGCTGATTGGTCAATGCCGAAATCTGGAGCCAGATAGTTGATGCCGAATTCCGGATGGGAAGTGATCCAATGAGACATAGTGTTACGCTTTTATCCCTAACTTTTGCCTGGACCGCCCTTTCGGGTTTTCAGTCCACCGGGATACCCATTTTTGCCCAAGCCGCCTTTTCAGGTTTTCGACTTGCCGGGTGTACAGATTTTTATTCATTTCATCCCTTATTTTTGCCCGAACCCTTTTGATTCGCCGGGAAGCCCTTATTTTTTGCCTAGGTATGTCAACCTAGCGGGTCTTTTATTTATGCGTAGTATTTTTTCACTATGTCTGCATTGGCAGGGTGAGGAAGGTCGTCACCATCCATGGTGGTCAGAATCATGGCTCCTCCTGAGAACACACGTTTAACCACAAATGGCCCTTCGTATGTAGGGGTCCATTTTCCCCGGGGATCACTTTGAGGAAGGATGATGCGTTTGATTACCAGGTCCCCAACTTGATATTCTTGCGGTCTGACTTTCTTGTTAAATGCCCTGATCATCCATTTTTGATACGTTTGACCATGACAGATAGCAGTGAGCCTCTTTTCGTCAATCAGATTTAATTGATCAAGTCGAGTCTGGATCCAGTCATCTTCATTCAAGTCTGCATCCTTCATTATCCGGAGAGAGGGTATCTGGATTTCAATTGGCAAGACTGCCTCCATGCCATAGACCAAGGAGAAGGGAGTTGCCCCGATTGACGTCCTTGCTGAGGTACGGTACCCATGAAGAGCGAACGGTAACATCTCGTGCCAATCTTTATAGGTCACTGTCATCTTCTGCACAATTTTCTTGATATTTTTATTGGCTGCTTCTACAGCCCCATTCATCTTCGGCCGGTAGGGAGACGAATTGTGGTGCTGTATCTTGAATTGTTCACAGAGTTCAGTGATCATTTTGTTGTTGAGATTGGTACCGTTGTCCGTAATGATTCTTTCCGGGACGCCGTACCGACAGATCAGATTATGCCGGATGAAACGTGCCACGACGCTCTTGGTTACTGTGGCGTAGGAAGCTGCCTCAACCCACTTCGTGAAGTAATCGATTGCCACCAAGATGAAGCGATTCCCATTGGATGCCGTCGGTCGGATCTCACTGATCATATCGATGCCCCACATTGCAAAAGGCCAAGGTGCCGTCAAGACATTCAAAGGAACCGGAGGGATATGCACCTTGTCAGCATAGATCTGGCATTTATGACAAGTTCGGGAGTGTTGGTAACAATCGGCTTCCATTGTGGACCAGAAATATCCTGCCCGAAGGATTTTCTTAGCCATGGTGTGTCCACTGGAATGTGTTCCAAATGTGCCTTCATGTAATTCCATCATAATTTTCTCTGCTTCATCCTTATCCACACAACGTAGCAGAGTTGAATCATGATTCCGTTTGTAGAGAATGCCGTTGCTGAGGAAGAATTTTGCAGCAAACCTCCTCATGAACTTCTTATCATTGACAGATGCACCTTCAGGGTATTCCTGAGCTTCCAAGTACCTCTTCACCTCATGATACCAGGGTTTTTCAGTCACCTTCTCAGCCTCCAGCTCACAGCAGTACGCCGGTTCATCCAACTTCCAGATAATGATTCGGGGAGCCTCATTGTCCCATTTAACTTTGAACATTGAAGACATCGTAGCTAGGGCGTCCGCTAGCTGATTCTCCTCTCTAGGGAAGTGCTCAAAAGTTATCTCTTCAAAGTGGGGAAGCAAGGTCGACACATACTCCTTGTAAGGAATAAGATTCGGGTGTTTCGTATCCCACTCGCCTTTGATCTGATTGATCACGAGAGCGGAATCTCCGAAGACACTTAGAAATTTGATCCTTAAGTCGATTGCAGCTTGAAGACCCATGATACATGCCTCATATTCTGCCATGTTGTTGGTGCAGCTGAAACATAATCGGGCGGTGAGGGGAGTATGAGTTCCTTTGGGAGATATGATTACAGCGCCGATGCCGTTACCCAAAGCATTGGAGGCTCCATCAAAATGCATAGACCATCGGGATCCTTCCTCAGGTCCTTCATCCGGTCCAGGTACTTCACAGTCAGTTACCACCATGATGTCTTCGTCCGGAAAATCAAAGTTCAATGATTGGTAATCATCCACAGGTTGGTGTGCCAAATGATCTGCCAGTACACTTCCTTTAATTGCTTTCTGAGTCGTATACTGGATATCATATTCTGTTAAGATCATTTTCCATCTTGCTATTCTTCCAGACAGAGCGGGCTTTTCAAATATGTACTTGATGGGATCCATTTTTGAAATCAATAAAGTAGTGTGAGTCAGCATATACTGTCTCAGCCGGCGAGCAGCCCATACAAGAGCGCAGCAAGTTTTCTCAAGCAGTGAGTAACGAGACTCACAGTCGGTAAACTTTTTGCTCAAGTAATAAATAGCATGCTCTTTTCGGCCAGACTCGTCATGCTGCCCCAGCACACACCCCATTGAATTGTCAAGTACTGTCAAGTATAGTATTAGAGGTCTTCCTTCCACCGGTGGCATAAGAATGGGTGGCTCTTGGAGATATTCCTTTATCTTTTCAAAGGCGGCCTGACATTCATCATTCCAGCGTACTACTTGATCTTTCTTCAGCAATTTGAAGATTGGCTCACAAGTAGCAGTCAGATGTGAGATGAATCGGGCAATGTAATTCAGTCGTCCCAGGAAGCCTCTGACTTCTTTCTCTATTTTTGGAGTCGGCATCTCTTGTATGGCTTTTACCTTGGCAGGGTCCACCTGAATACCTTTATCACTTACAATGAAACCTAGCAATTTTCCGGATCTTACCCCAAAGGTGCATTTGTTGGGATTCAATCTCAGCTTGTACAACTTGAGTCGGTCAAACAACTTCCTCAGATGGTCAAGGTGCTCCTCCTCAGTTTGAGACCTTGCAATCATGTCATCAACGTATACCTCAATCTCATGATGGATCATATCATGAAATAAATCAACCATGGCACGTTGATAGGTTGCCCCAACATTTTTCAATCCGAATGGCATGACCTTATAACAGAAGGTGCCCCACTGAGTTACAAAGGTAGTCTTCTCCATATCTTCCGGAGCCATCTTGATCTGATTATACCCTGAAAAACCATCCATGAAGGAGAACACCTTGTGTTGAGCTGTATTGTCAACAAGGACATCAATGTGAGGTAAGGGGAAGTCATCCTTGGGGCTGGCCCTGTTCAGATCCCTGTAGTCAACACACATTCTGACTTTACCGTCCTTCTTCGGCACTGGCACCACATTGGCAACCCACTGAGGGTAAGAGGTCACTACAAGGAACCCGGCATCAAACTGTTTCATAACCTCGGCCTTGATCTTCTCCGACATCTCTGGTCGCATCCGTCGGACTTTTTGCTTTACCGGAGGGCAATCTTCCTTAGTTGGAAAGTGGTGAACTACAATGTCGGCATCCAAACCAGGCATATCTTCATAGGACCAAGCAAAAATCTCCATGTAATCTTGTAGCATCTGGATTAATCGTTGCTTCACGCTGAGCTCTAGATTGGCACCAATCTTGACCTCTTTCCTATCTGTCTCTGTACCCAGGTTAATTGTCTCCACCGGCTCTTCATGTGGCTGAATAGCTCTCTCTTCCTGGAGTAGCAGTCTTGCGAGTTCACCAGGCACTTCGCAATCATCTTCACCTTCGTCTTCGGCCAAGTTGATCGGATTTTCGAAGTCATAACTGGCGGTAGCAGAGCTGTTACCAGTGAGATCCAGAGTGGATTGAAACCTGTATAAGTGAGTGTGTGTAAATATAGCTGTTTTGCAATATATATAACACAGAAAGGAAAAGAGCACAAGATTTGAAATGCAACAAACGTCCAATGTTTTGATTGATGATATATGAAAATGTCATACAAAAAGCCCTCACAAATGGAGCTACGATGCCCCGGGTAGGACACCGAGCCAACAAAGTTTTAACATATTATTTGTTACAAATTTGGAAATCAAAAGAAATCAATTACTGCGTGACAAATGTGATAGGCGTAAAATCCTTTGCCGTCCAGTTGCTTGGTCCGTCGCTGGTAGTCCGGTAGATCCAGCTGTCGAACTCTGCTTCCTCTACATCTTCCTCG
This sequence comes from Vicia faba, assembly GCA_948472305.1. Lineage (NCBI taxonomy): Eukaryota > Viridiplantae > Streptophyta > Magnoliopsida > Fabales > Fabaceae > Vicia > Vicia faba. The sequence continues at coordinate 191,594,597 of OX451736.1, read as the reverse complement.
ATAGCATTTACCCTTGAGCTGGAGATAAACACCGGAGCCTTTCTGACCTTCTCTTTGCGCACAGCCCTCTGAGCCTCTGCAGTAAAGCCCAGCCCAAACTTGTCATTCTTCTGAGTGAAGTCAGGAAGCTGACCCCAGTTTGCACAATTGCCTTCCTGAACCACAGCCCGGGCATCCCTTAGGGAAGCCATCTTCAAGGAAACATTCTCTTTGACTGTTGTTTCTGCTGCTGCTGAAATTGGATGTACCTCCTCGAAATGCTGAAAGGGGGTTTCAATGAACTCCCCATCCATCTCAATGTATCTGAAGGAATTCAAATGGCTCACCATATACTCCTCTTCTCCTTGCACAGTGACGATCTTCCCCCTGACGGGATACTTCAGCTTCTGGTGCAGGGTAGAGGTCACTGCCCCAGCTTTATGGATCCAAGGTCGACCCAGTAGACAAGAGTACGATGGACGTATATCCATCACATAAAACGTAGAGTCGAACACCTGAGAGCCCACACGAATAGGGATATCAACCTCTCCATGAACCATCCTTTTTGAACCGTCAAAGGCCCTGACAATGATATTGTTGGGCTTCAGTTCCAGGCCTTCATAATCCAAACGGTCTAAAGCCTTTTTCGGTAGGACATTCAAGGAAGAACCAGTATCCACCAATACATGCGCCAGAGTAGTGCCCCTGCATTCGATAGAGACATGCAGGGCATCGTTGTGGTCTCTTCCCTTCGCAGTCAGGTCAGCATCTGAAAAACCCAAACCATTGTCTGCTGTCAGATTTGCTACGCAATCAGTGAACTGGACTGCAGATGTCTCCTGTGGCACATGGGCCGTCTTGAGAAAGGAGATCAAGGCCTTAGCATGGGCCTCGGAGCATAGCAATAAGGAGAGCATGGAGATCTTGGAGGGCGTATGCCCCAGCTGCTCGACAACATTGAAATCACTTTTCTTTATTATTTTCAGGATCTCCTCCATTTCTTGTTGGGAGGCTTCAGCATTTATGGGTATTGGTGCCTCCATCCGGGCAGGCTCTTCTTCAATCCCTTTGCCCCGAGCATTTGATGACTCGGCAGCAGGGGAAACAACTTGATCAACAGTAGGAATAGGTAAACTTGTAGGTGTTATAAGGAGGGGTTTTCGAGTAGCGGGCGGTGCAATGTCAGGCGAGAAGAGCCTGCCACTGCGGGTGACCTTGGCTGGACCAGTGATATCGCAGATACTGGCGCCAGTGTCGAATTCTTGTTTGATTCCATTCACATATACGTCTGCCCCATAATGCCAAGGGACAGCTTTATCAGATACGTAGGGGAGGGGCCCCGGAACAGTAATAACCACAGGTGCAACAGTCATGATTCGAACAGGCTTCTTCGGGAGAGCCTTGATTGGATTTTTGAAGATGGTAACCACAGAAATTTCTTTTACCGGAACCAATTGAACAGCAGACTTCTTAAACAGAATCTCCTTGATATCCATTAGGCTTTGGATACCTAACTTCAGCAAGGGACAACCAGATAGGGAAACAGCACAGAACAGGCAACCTTCACTGCAACCCGGAAATAAACCGGCCCGCAGTAGGTTCTTCTTGACAGTCAAAAGAGGGGTAACAACTTCATTTATCGAAACAGCATATAGTTCTTCCTCAATGGCATTTACTCTATGCTGGGGCATAGGAGCAGTTACAACATTCGGTCTCTCTGGCGCTTCAAACTGAATTTCCTTTGCGTCGATCAAATCTTGTACTTTGTTTCTCAAGGCCCAGCAATCATCAGTAGTGTGCCCGAGACTATCAGAATGATAAGCACACCGGGCATTTGGGTTATACTTAGGAGACGCAGTGTTGACGACCTTAGGAGCTTCTTTGAGGGTCACCAGGTTGGTGGATAACAGTTGGGGTAAAATTTGAGATAAGGTCATACTCAGTCGAGTATACTGCCTCTTAGGCCTTTCGCTTCTTTGTTGATTGTACTGCTGAGGAGCAGCAACAGGTTTTGAGATGACCAAAGCATTGACGGCTTGGCGACTTTCGGGCTTGACTTGTCTTCTAGTACCATAGACGGCACTTGCTTCTTTCTTAAACGGCCTCTTCTCAGCACTTGTAGAGGCAGCCTTTTGTATCTTGCCTGACCTGATGCCAGCTTCAATTCTTTCTCCCGTCAATATCAAATCTGTAAACCCAGCGGAGGAGTTACCAACCAAATGATTAAAAAACGGGCCAGACAACGTCCCTAGAAACATATCAACCAGCTCACGATCAGTCAAAGGAGGCTGCACCCTGCCAGCCAAATCTCTCCATTTTTGAGCGTACTCTTTGAACCCTTCACCCGTCCCTAGAGACATACCCTGAAGTTGGGTACGCGTAGGAGCGAGATCAGAGTTGTATTGGTATTGTCTGTAGAATGCGGTTGCCAAATCTTCCCAGTGTCGGATGTTAGTTCCATCCAATTGGTAGAACCATTCAAGCTGTGACCCCGAGAGGCTATCTTGGAAGAAGTGAATCCAGAGGTTCTTATCTGCCGTGTAAGGTTGGATTTTCCTTACGTACGACCTCAGATGCAGCTTCGGGCAGGAGACCCCATCATACTTGGCGAAGGCAGGCGCCTTAAACTTGTGTGGAATTACTACCCCAGAAGATAACCCCAAATCTCCGAAATCCAGCCCCGGCACATTTTGAATTTCCATGGCGCTTAAGCGGTCCTCCAATTGCTTGTATCTGTCAGCAGCAGGTGGGTATTGTTCGTCGTTATAGTCTGTCTCGTTGTCGGAGACTGCGGGACTAGGAGCTCCTCCCCCTTGGGGACTGTTTTTCTCAGCAGAAGAAGTAGTTGGATCAGCTTCATTATGGAGTGTGTTCCCAAATCTGCGCCCGGTGTTGAACAACGCAGTCCTCTTTTTCTTCTTCTTCTTCAGGAGTAGAGTCTTCAACTCTTGCTGACCTTGGGCTAGGCTTAGGACCATCTCTTGAAACTGTGCATTTTGGGCCTGAAGGGCCTTGATTGCTTGCTCACTGGAGGAGTCTGGATTCATGATGACTGTTCAAAATAAACAGCGAAGGAGATTAAGCAACCTGTGAAATAGGGTACCTGTTATGCATATGGTGCAATGGAATGCGTATGTTTTATGTTTTCAAAGACAAACAAGATTCAACTTTGTAGACAAAAAGGGAAACACACTTCATTAGATTAAAATTTTCAATTGTTCAACAATTTTGCCTTTAGGCATTACAGGAATGAAAAATACTGGAAAGGAAATAAACTATAAAAAGAAACATCCAAAGCTCATCAATGCTCCCATGGCCTCCTCCTTTCAGTGCTGATGTAGTTGTTCAGGACCCGTTCTTCCTCCAATTGCTTAGTCAGCCTCTGGATCTTCCGTTCCTGCTCGTTGAATTTCTCCCGATAGAAATCCCGTTCTTCCTTTAGCTGCGCCCAAGATCTCTTCATGGTGTCAAAATCAGTAGGTATCTGAGGAGGGAGGACAGTTGGAGGAACCCCATCTTCAACAGGAGACTCAAGAATGAGAGGTCTAACAGCTTCGTAGGGCATACCTAACCTTTGAGCACGGATGCGGACCCATTTGCAATAGGGCTTCAATGGCAGAGAAGTCTTTGGTCCCAACTCATGTGGGTTGGCTTTGTGGATTCTGTCCCAAGCTCTAATGAATCCCTGGCGTAGTTTGTCACTGTCTGCCTGAAACTCAAAATGGAAGTGAGGAACCAGCATTTCATGAGGCCCATCTCCTCTGGCTCTTCCAAACTGACGGAGAGCTAAACACGGATTGTAAGAGATTCCTCCTTGGATACCAATCAACGGAACATTAGGGTATTCTTCGCAACGGTCAATAACAGCTACCTCATCCAAACCTCTGAGAGTCCAGGTGATGTCATTATCAGTGAGAGACATTAACCTCCGAGCCCAACCTGTTCCTTCTTCATTCTTCAGCACGAACTTAGGAAGGTGCGAAATAAACCACCTTACTAGCAAAGGATCACAACACCACGGGGTTCCCCGTTTTCGAGCAGTACGAGCATAGAGTTGTTGTAGAATATCACCCAAAAGAGTGGGTACCGGATTCCGAGACATGAAGATCCTTATGACATGGATACTGATAAAAGTGTCAGGGTTGGGAAACAGTACCAGACCATAGATCAAAAGAGCCAGAATATCCTCATATGCCTTGAAGTCCAAGTCATTCCAGAAATCATTAGCTTTGCCAACCAGAAATTTGACCAAAAAGCCCTTGATCCCATTTCTAGTTTCCCAGTTGGACAATACCTCTTCTTTGGTCAAGGGGAGAATTGCAGCAATCTCTTCAGGCCTAGGAGTCTTTTCCAAACCAGTGAATGGAGTTTGTTCCAAGACAGGGATCCCAAGCAAATAAGAGAACTCTTCCAGGGTAGGAACCAGCTGGAAGTCTTGAAAGGTGAAACAGTGATACAGAGGGTCATAAAACTGGGTCAGAACACTTATCAGTTGTTGGTCCCATTTTGCAGTGACCAAGCCAAGGAGAGAACCATGTCTGTTGATGAAGGAAGAAGTGTTTGGAATCCTACCAACCAAATCCTTGAGTAACACTGGTGGTTGAACAAAGTTGAGCCGGACAGTATTCCTACGCACGAGCATCATGAAGTCCTACAAAACAGAGCAAAGATGAAACCTTTTTTGTCTTTGAAATGGGTTAGCCTTTTATACAGGATGCATGCAATGGTATGATGGCATGATGCTATGATGAAGCACACCACAAGTATTCACATAGGCAAACAAGGCACACAAGTCACACAAGACACCCTTAGGTTTCAGGCCAGCATGAGTTTCAGGTATTACCCTCTTTTGGTTTTGTTGGTTAAAACCTGTCCTATCAAAAGTAACCGGGTTCTAGAGGATCTCAAATCATTGGCTACCCTCAATCGGTTATAACTCCAGCATCGCAATCTTTTCTCGCAGCCAGAACCATCTCGAGAGTTTAGCCTCAATGAGTGTAGCATACTGCTACTGTCCTAATAGCCAAGTTGGTCAATTTAGGGTTCTAAGGTTGGTTGGTGTTTAATGACCCCTTAGAAGACCTATATTCTCCCCGTTGCAACACAAGGGATATAGGTACAGACTAAGATGCCACACCAACGTAGCCACTGTTTCACCCATGTCGGTCTACGCCGGACAGGTCCCTCACAGATTATGCTACCTAAAAAGGGTATTTCCCAGATCCGGGTTAGGATCTATGAAACTCCAATGCAAAGCCCACAAATATAAAAGCAAACAAAGCAAACAATTGAAAACAAAGGTGATATAAACCCTAAGGTTACTCCACTTTAAAAATACTCCCCAGCAGAGTCGCCAGTTCTGTGATACGGTGGGAGAACTGACTTGAGGTTTGCGTTTGTATTCGCAAATGTTTCGGTTGAGCAAGAGTCGCCACCGACTTTTTATTTTATCCTAAGGAAAGGTTAAAAAGCACAGCAAAAACCTTTTGAGATGTTTTCTTAGGTTCGGGGAGTAGATTATAGAAAGGGAAGGTATTAGCACCCTTTCTATCCATGGTTATCCATGGGCTCTTAGTTACTTGCTTAGATCAACTTGCCTTTTGTTTTCAATTGTTTTAAAAGGTGCTTGAGTGTGTGGGTTTGAAAATATTTTGAAAAGAGGCCAATGTGGTGGCAACCTTTGTAATGATCCATGTGGGGATGTATACAAAGGTGTATGTCTTTTGAAAAGGTTTTCATTTGTTTTTGAAAGTTGTTTGAAAGTGTTGTGAGGTGTGGTTTTGAAATTAGGCAAGTGTTTTGTTTTGCAAGTTTGATTCAAGTAACTAAGAGGTTATCTACTCCTAAATTTCTCAAAAGATTATTGCTATGTTTTAACCCTTTTAACAAGTTTGTTCCACCATTGAATTTGGTGGACAACCTTATGTTAGGATGTGAAAGGGACAGGCGCGGGTCATCGTTTAGACCATAATTGCAACGGCGTTAAATGTCTTTGGGCAATTTTCTTTAAGGGACTTGATCATTTGTTTTTGTTTGTTTTGAAAATTTTTATCGAGGGACTATGATCATTCAAATTGTTTTCTTTGCCCAAAGAAGTTCAACATACAATATGGCCCATTTATTTGAAGGCAACAAAGTGGAATACCCTAGGGGGTGCAAGTGTGATTTGTGTGTCCATTTTCATGCTTATTTATCTTGAGATTAGGTCATAACTATCTTTTTTATCGTTTTTTGCATGCAAACCCTAATTCTAACATGTTATCATTAGAAAGCAGTAAAGTGCGAAAATAAATTTACTAAGCTATTACAAAACCAAATATGGGAAGGGGGTACAAATGTTCAAATGGGGATATTGACAAGTAATGTAAATCTAAACTATTACATCATTTTTGAATATTTGCAAAGTAAATAAATTGCATAATTAAATGAAAATTAAATAAATATGCCAAAATGCAAAAAGGAAAGTTTTTATATATATGAAAAAAAAGTATGGCTTATGTAAAATAAAATAAGAAAATAAAAGGTATTATTTTGAGTATTTTGAATTTAGGGCAAAACCCTAATTTTATTAAAGAAAATGTATTATTATTTGATTTAATAAAAGTATTTATTTATCATATACAAAAATAAAAATAAAATGAAGTATATTATGAAAAAGTATTTTTTATATCACATATTAATAAAAATGAGAAAATCAAGTATTTTTATATTTTAACTTAAATATGTTAATAAAATATATATATATATATATATATATATATATATATATATATATATATATATATATATATATATATATATATATATATATATATATATATATATATATATATATATATATATATATATATATATATATATATATATATATATATATATATATATATATATATATATATATATATATATATATATATATATATATATATATATATATATATATATATATATATATATATATATATATATATATATATATATATATATATATATATATATATATTATTCTTAAATATGCATTATGTGCAAAATATTTAATTTTTAATAAAATAAATAAATAAAATAAAAAAGTATTTTTTATGTGAAATATTTTCAGAAGGTAAACAAAAATAAAAATAAAAAATAAATGTATTTACACTATTTTTATATTTATTCTAAATAATAGTATATATAATGTTTATGTTCAAATAAGAGAAATAGACAAATAAATATGCAATAAATACAAAAAATGATGGAAAAAATATTTTTATGTTTTTAATATGTTGAGAAAAAATAAATGGACCAATCAAAAAAAAGAAAAGTCAGAAATCATTAAAAATAAAACAAATGGGCTCAGGGGGTGTAAAAATGAATGTGTGGTGCAAAAAGAAAGATGACACAAGCCCAGCCCACTAAGCCTGTCATCTTCAACCTCAGAACACCTCCTTGTTCAAAAAACACGCATTTTCTAACTTCTCATTCCTTGATCTTTTGCCAAATCTTCCAACATGAAACCTGTAGAGCTTGAAACCACGGTTCTAGACATATAAAGAAGTCAAGCTAACTCTCAGAAATGAGAGAGAATTTCTTCTCTCCCAAATCCTGACCTAATTTTTTAACCATGTTCAGACATAAAATTCTCTAAGCACGCGAAATATAAATGAAATCTAATCATATGAGCATGTTCAGGGCTATGATTGTGACATATTTTCTTCACAAACCTAAAGCTAACAATGCCTAACAAGAGAGATAGAACTCCATGAATGTACCTGTTCAGTTGGAATCGTGCTTTGCAATGGAGGATGTTTCAGAGTAAAATGATGATTGGTATAGCTTCCTTGAAGTGTAAGGATGCTTTTCCAAGTCCTACTTTGTCTTGAAACTCCCTGAATCGAGCTAGTGAACTCCAACTGCAAAACAGAAAATTAAAAATGGTGAAGTGGCTTGGAGGTGTTACAGGTCAGGTTTCAGGACATGGTTAGCTTGCATAAGTATTAGGGAATGTGTGTGAACTGGTTTTTGCACAAGAACTTGAGGGAAATAGGAGTTAGCAATCAAACTGCAGAGACAACTCTGTTTTTGCAGTTTGATGGTGTTTTTTGGTTTGAGGATGTTTGGGAGGTCAATGGCTCGTGTAGAAGCTTAGGTATGATATGTGTAATGTGTTTGATAACTCTTTTCTTGTGTTGATGAGCTGAGATTGAAGTTGGTACAAGTTATGCCCTTTTCTTGAACTTGAAGCAAACAAAAGCAAGTTTAGGTTTTAGGTCAGTAGGGGGACTCCTAATGTGCTGCATAATCTTCTCTTGATCAGAGCAACTTGTCCATAATCTTGTGCCAAAAGGATTTAGCTTGTACCTTCTTGATTTGCAATTGGACATAAAGCTAATCTTTTCAAAAATGGAAAGTTCACTTTATCTAGTTTAGGATTAATCCACTATGCAATGTTAGAACACAAAGAACATGGCCTTGGCACAATAAATAAGCATTAAATTATTGAGTATGGAATGGTTCAAGGACCTGTAATCAAGCATAAAGCAAGCTGAGTTCAAATTTGCAAGATTATGAACATGTCTTGATTAAGAACAAAAGTGAATTTTTGCCAACTTGTGAAATTCGAATCTCTCAAGTTATGAGGTTGTTTGATGAGTTCTTGGACATTTTGGAAAGCTTGGAATGTGTACTACAATCCATATTTGAAATGAAAATTTAAATTCCAAGTGGAAGGGTATGAAAAATGGCCTTGAAGTGGGGTAGAAAACCTTGTCAAAATAGGTTAAAATTTTACTAAGTTTAAAATGGTTTAGTGCCCTTATTCAAAAAATTGTAACTTGAGATACAAGCTTCAAATGAGAAAACTTTGTGAATCAAAGTTGTAGATTATGCAACAAGCTACAACTTTAATGTTTTGACTTTTGTTTGAATCCAAATGGATCTTGGTGAAAAGGTGGGGCAAAGTTGGGAAAAAATTAGGGTTTTTCATAACTTAGAAAAATTCTAAGTTATGAAAAATTCCATTTTCTAACCCTAATTTGCATTTTGTGATTTCTTGGTGAACAAGTTTCATGATTTGGCAAGTTTTGATGAAAAATGAATCTTGACTCTTGATTTTGACCAAAAAGTCAAAGTTTGACTTTTCAGTATACAGTCAAAATTGATCAATTGACTGGGAAATTCAACTGTCAATCTTGTGTACTTGGGATCTTTTGAGTTTGTTGAGCATGTCAAGATGATTCCATGGGGTCCTTGAGTCCATATATGAGCTTGGTTTGCCATTGGCTAGGTCAAACAGTCAAGAATTGCCTTTGTGCAGTCAAGACCCTAAAAATGACCATTTTGCCCTTTTGGTGATCTGATCAAATTTCTTGTGGAATTGTGATCCAAATTTGATCAAATGGTTCATATGAGCTCATAATGTTGATGTGGGTCAAATTTCATGAGGTTTGACTGTCAATTGGCCACAGTTGACTTTTTCCCCAATACAGCTGATTTCTAGGTCAACTGTCCAATTGACTGGGCAAAACTTGGAATCAAGATTTGAAACTTGGTATGGATAAACTTGGGAGTCCAACATGAAACATGAAAGTCATCTTGGGAATTTTAGGTCAAAACATCCTTGGGCAAACACAAACCCTAATTTGAGTCCACAGTGCAAAGAGAAGTCTTGAGCAGAGGAAATCCTATCTGGATCTTGATCTTCAAAGGTCTTGTGATGAGAAAATGTTGGGGAAATGGGAGGGAAAATTTTGGGGTACAACACCTAGCATTATCCACTCGTGCGTTTTTGCCCAAACAAGTTCCAACACATTCCACACCATCCACACAAACTATTCCAAGCCCTAAACACAAGCTGTAACTCCCCTAACCTTAGTTTCCATTTTCATTTTTCAGTTTTGCAGGTGAACTTCCATAGCACGATACAGAGTGATTCAAAGCAAGTTAGGTGTTGGAGAAGCTTCCTTGGACTTCAGGCAAGCTATACAGAAGCTCAAACTCCATTGAAGTTGGCCACATTGTTGTACACGATTCAAGCTGAAACAGGTAATCTATGGACTTCTATCTCTCTATCCAAGCATGATTAAGCTTAGGTTTGTGAATGAAACATGTTATACTCATAGCCCTGAAGCCATACATGTGTTCACTTTTCATTTATATCAAGCATGCTGTGAGAATTTTAGCCATGAATATTGAAAAAAGCTAGGTGAGAAATTGGGGGTGAAGAAATTCTCCTTGGTTTCTTAGAGTTAGGTCAAGTTGTTTACATATTTGGAATCGTGGTTTGATGCTCTACATTGTTTGTGTTATGAGTTTTTGCTAAAAATCAAAGAATCAGGAGTTTGTATTTTGAACAAGGAAGCGCGCGTTTGGACAAAGCTGAAGGTTGAAGATGACTGGCTTGGGCTGGGCCTGAGTCAGTCTTGCTGTTTACACCTTTTTTTTTCCATTTGCACCCCCCTGGCCCATTATGTGAAATACTTGTCATTTTTGCATTTTTCTTTTTTGATTCTGATTTTAAATTTTTTGCTCAAGCATAAAAAACTCCAAAAATATTTTTTCCACATTTTTTACATTTATTTGGCATTTATTTGTTTTATTAGAATATATGTATGTAAATGTAAATATATTTCCTTTTAAAACCCTAAAAATAATACAAGAAAATATTTATTTTTAGTTGTTCACCGAATACAATGGTGAAACAACACTGTTAAAAGGTTGTTCACCAAATACAATGGTGAAACAACACTGTTAAAAGGGTTAAAACATGAGAAAGATCTTTGAGAAATTTAGAGTAGATAGCTCTTAGTTACTTGATCAAACTTGCAAAACACACTTGCCTACTTCCGAAACATACTCCACAACACAACTTTCAAAACAACTTTCAAAAAACATTGAAACATCTTTTCAAAAAGACAAACACCTTTGTAAAACATTCAAACATGAATTGTTATAATGGTTGCCTAGACAAGGCATCTTTTTTAAAACATTTTCAAAACCACACACACAAAGCACCATTTCAAACAATTGAAAAGCAAAGGCAAGTAATCTAAGCAAGTAACTAAGAGCCTATGGATAACCATGGATAAAAAGGGTGCTAATACCTTCCCTTTCTATAATCTACTCCCCGAACCTAAGAAAACATCTCAAAGGTTTTTCCTGTGCTTTTTAACCTTTCCTTAGGATAAAATAAAAAGTCGGTGGCGACTCTTGCTAAACTGAACATTTGCGAATACAAACGCAAAACCTCAAGTCAGTTCTCCCACTGTATCACAGAACTGGCGACTCTGTTGGGGAAAAACTAAAAGTGGAGTAACCTTAGGGCCTAGATCACCCTTTTGCATGACTAATTGTTTGCTTTGATTGCTTTACATTTTGGTTCTCTTGTTTGGGCTTGAAATCCTCCACCCGGATTTGGGAAACATTCATAGATAGCAATACATTGTAGAAACTGTGCGGGGTATACCGACACGGTTGAAGCAATAGCTATATTAGTGCGACATATTTGTAAGTACCGGTAACCCTTGAGTTCAATCAAGGAGAGTACGGGGCCTCTGAGTGATGTCACTAAGTACTAATGACCTAGAACCTTACTTGACCATCTTGGCCTTTTATTAGGGGTAGTGAGATGACCGGCTTTGGTGTAGTCCGAAGTTGGTAGATACTCGATACTACACTCATTGAGGGTTGTTTTCTTGGAATATTTTGGTCGCTAGTTAAGTGGCTAAACCAAAACAATGAACATAGAAAACAATCCAATGATATTGAGCTCCTTAGAACTCGGTTACTATTTATAGGACAGGTTTTTAAGCCAACTACACTCAATAGGTTACTTACCTATGAAACCTCATGCAAGCCTGAAACTAGGGTTTTGTGTGACTTGCTTGTACATGTGTTTGTGCATACATCATGAACATCATAAAGCATCATATGCATCCACTAACCATTTCAAGGGTTTGGATCTTCATCTTTGTTCTTGTTTTGTAGGTCATGGAAACTCTTCGCAGGTAAACTATCCAAGTCAACCTTGTGAGAATCCCTCCTCAACTCAAGGAGCTTACATCCAGAATTCCGGAAAGTTCTCTCTTCAGTGAAAGACATGGTAGACTTCTCAACCTAGTCAACACCAGCATTGAAGAATACATGGTGAAAGTGTTGTTCTAATTCTTTGACCCCCTTCACCACTGTTTCACCTTCCTCGACTACCAATTGGTGCCTACTTTGGAGGAATTTTCTCAACTCCTGAGAATTCCTATTCTTAATCAACTACCCTACAACGATACGGAAAAAGAACCAAAACCTGAAGATGTTGCTCAAGCACTACACTTGCAACCATCTGACATCAAGGGGCATTGGGAAACCAGAAGTGGTGTCAAGGGCTTCTTGGCAAAATTCTTGTTTGAGAAGGAACAAGAGTGTTGGAATTCCCTGGATCTACAAGCCTTTGAAGAGATTGTAGCACTCCTCATTTATGGGTTGGTCTTGTTCCCAAATCCTGACCAACTTATAGATGTAAATGCTGTCAAGATTTTCATGTCCAGGAATCCCGTACCTACATTGCTTGGGGACATCCTCCACTCATTTTACACATGAACAATGAGGAAGAGAGGTGTTCTCATGTGTTGTACTCCTCTCCTTGCAAGGTGGTTTATTTCTCACCTTCCACAATCAGTTTTGAAGAATGAAAAAGGCTTGAGGTGGTCGCCACGATTGATGACCCTCACACATTCTGATGTACATTGGTGTTCTCGGTCCAGAGAAAATGTCATCATCATTGATCGTTGTGGTGAGTTCCCTAATGTTCCATTACTTGGTATTAGGGGAGGCATTACCTACAACCCCTGTCTATCTTTGAGACAATTTGGATATGCTCAGAGGGATGGCCCTAATGACATGTTGATTCCTGACCTAGTTTTTGACTTCGACAACGATGCGCAAGGACTTCGACAAAGATTCATCAGAGCTTGGAGGATGCCTAACAAGGTAGATAACAAGACACTGGGACACAAGAACCCCATCCCTCTTGAGCCTTACCTCAAGTGGGTACGAACCCGCGCCCAGAGTCTTATGATGCCTTACCCTCACATTCTCCCTTTGATCAAAGAGCCTGTTAAGGAAGGAGAGGTTCCATACACCATCCTACATCCTGACATGCCAACATCATGGGAGGAAATGCAGAAGAGTTGGATCCAACTCAAGGAAGAAAGGGATACTTTTGAAGCCAGCTTCTACGCCAGTGAGAAGAAGGTTTTGGAGCTTACCCGCCGACTTCACGAGAAGGAGACCCTCAACACTTACATCGCACCAAAGAGGATGCGCAACGTATTTTTACCTTAAGAAGTTTTTGTAATATTTGGCCCATGGGACATTTATGTACTGACAAAATTTCTTCTTATTAATATGACGTGTGTTCTTTTTGTCTGCAACAATTTTGAATTTCTAAATCCTTGAAAGCATTACATGAATAAACATATCATTCATCATATGCATAAACAAGTCTTCATACCAGGTTTCCTTATCTTTCTGCTGTTTATTTCAGTAAGATGGATATTGAGCAGACGGTCAAAGATCTGCAGACACAAAACTCGCAGTTTCAACAGCTCCTTATGACCTTGGCAAAGAGCACCTGATTGTTATCCCTCCCAAATTCAAGGTACCAACTTTCACAAAATATGATGGCCTGTCTTTCCCAAAGATGCACCTGAGGTCATATGTCAGAAGAATTCAACCTCATTCATCCAATAGAAATCTTTGGGTACACTTCTTTCAGGACAGCTTGTCTGGTACACAGCTAGATTGGTTTTACCAGCTTGAGAGGTCGGAAGTGCATAGTTGGGAAGACTTGGAAGCTGCCTTCTATCGCCAGTATCAATACAACGCCGACTTGGCGCCAACCCGTACTCAGCTACAAGGTATGGGGATAGCCTCAAATGAGGGATTCAAAGAATACGCCCAGAAATGGCGTGACTTGGCCGGAAGAGTACAACCACCGCTTTCAGATAGGGAACTAGTTGATATATTCTTGGGGACCCTATCTGGCCCTTTCTTCAACCATTTGATCGGGAGCTCTTCTGCAGGGTTTACCAAACTGATTCTGACTAGCGAACGGGTGGAAGCTGGTATTAAGAGTGGGAAGATTCAAAGGGATGCCTCTGTCTCCACAACTGTTAAAAAACCATTCCCGGTCAAGAAGGAAGCAGTTGTTATGTACTCTCAGAAAGGATTGAGAAGAACTGAGCGCCGGCCGACTGTAGGGGCCGTGATGATTCAAAATTCGTCAAATGATCAGCCTCGTAACAATCAGTCTAGACCTAATCAGCAACGGGTAGAACGGACACAACGGAAGTTCACCCGCATCAACATGACGCCTGCACAAGTTCTTCCCCATCTGTTGAAGCTAAATCTCACCAGTATTAGAGAGGCGCCAAAGATTGTGAATACCACTTCCCCACACTATCATCCCAATGCTAAATGTGCCTATCATTATGACAGCGCCGGGCATGACACCAACGATTGCTGGGCGCTTAAGAATAAAATTCAGGATTTGATAGATGCTAAAGAGGTTGAGTTCGACGCCCCTGAGAAGCCGAATGTAATCTCCGCTCCAATGCCAAAGCATGGTCGCAATGTCCATGTTGTTGAAGAAGATCTGTTTGTTTCTACTGTTAATAATCTGATAACTCCACTACTGACAATCAAGCTGAATTTGTTGAAAGCTGGGATTTTCCCAGGTTGTAAATAAGATTGCTACCTTTGTTCCTCCTTACCAACCGACTGTCCACTGTTGAAGTTAGGCATCCAACGCCTAATGGACAACCAAGAAATTCTTTTCGAAAAGACTCCCATTACTCCAACTCCTATCAATGAAGTTTCAATAATAACCATTTCCGCCAATCTTTCCAAGGTCCCCAAAAGGCCTGTTAAGATTACATCCTCTCCGAAGACAGTACCCTTGAATATAACCATGCCTGGGCCCGTCCCATACAAATCTGACAAATAAATATCGTGGAACTATGGTGGAGAAATCTACTACCACGGTGTTAAACAAATTGAGATAACTGAAGAGAGCTCTGACGAAGAAACTGCCAACATTGGAAACATTTCCGATACGACCAAAATTACCCGAAGTGGAAGAATTTTCTCTCCAGAGATTGGCCCTCCAAAGGAAATCTTTGGACCCTCAGCTGCTCCCAAGGTTACTCCTGCACCGGTAAAACTATCTGCAAGAACTCCAATGATTGAAGAAGCTGTTACTCATGTGGTTGTCCCTTCTGCTGCTGCTGATAAAGGGAAAGGGATCCAAGAAGAGCTCGTTAGGACGAGGGCTCAGCCATTGGTCATCCCCGAAACCTCTAAAAAAGAAATGGAGAAGATTCTGAAAATAATTAAGAAGAGTGATTATGATGTGGTGGAGCAACTGGGGCAAACCCCCTCAAAGATCTCCATGTTGGCTCTGTTGCTTTGTTCGGAGGCTCATGCCAAAGCATTGATAAGGTTTTTGAAGACAACCCATGTGCCCCAAGAAACCTCAGCCGATCAATTCCAGGATTGTGTAGCCACCCTTACCGCCGACAACGGTCTAGGTTTCTCTGATGCTGACCTGACTCCTAAGGGAAGAAAGCACAATGACGCACTGCATGTGTCAGTTGAATGCCGAGGAACCACTCTCGCCCATGTCTTGGTCGATACTGGTTCTTCCCTAAATGTACTGCCTAAGAAAGCCCTGGACCGGTTGGATTGTGAAGGCTTGGAGCTGAAACCAAGTAATATCATTGTCAGGGCCTTTGACGGGTCTAAAAGGATGGTGCATGGGGAGGTCGACATTCCCATCAAGGTAGGCACTGAAGTGTTCCACTCAACCTTCTATGTGATGGACATCCGCCCATCTTACTCTTGCTTGCTAGGAAGACCGTGGATACATAATGCTGGGGCAGTCACTTCCTCTCTACATCAGATGTTGAAATACCCTGTTAAGGGAAAAATCATAACTGTACACGGTGAGGAGGAGTACATGATCAGTCATCTGAATTCCTTTCGGTATGTGGAAGTGGATGGCGAATTCATTGAAACACCCTTTCAACACTTCAAGGAAGTTTCTCCCGAGGTTGCAGTAGCAAAGGCAGTAGCTGAGGTACCCAAGCAGGTGGCCAGGATGGCATCTCTGAAAGACGCAAAGGCTGCAATGAAGGAGGGGAAGAGCACAGTGTGGGGACAGTTGCCTGACTTTCCTCACAAGACGGACAAGTTTGGGTTGGGGTTTACCGCTGCGGGGCAAAAGGCTATGCGTCGCTCCAAAATTGAAAGGACATCCATCAAGATTTCTCCTCATGGAATCAATGCTTTAGAAGACGAAGACGAAGAGGGTAACTTTGAAGACTGGATCTTTCCAACCATTGAAGGGGGACTACACAACTGGGAGGCGAAAGACTTCGTTCCCATTACTTTCATCAATCAGTAATTTATCTTTCGAACATTTCCTGTTGGTCTGTAATAATTACTAAAACAATCTGCACACTATTTTTCACCTCATGCCTTGCCCGGGGCATGTAGGTCCATTTGTAAGGATTTTGATTCTCTTCATAATCATATGCCATGTTTAATGAATCATTGGACGTTTTTCATTTATAAACTGCTGTGTTCATTTTCTTTCCTTTTGCATTTTTGCTTGTTTAAGGATGGCTATCCCTTACACACACCCACACTCACAAATGCAGGTACCCATCCACTCCGGATTCCATGGGTGACTATTCTGTTGTATCCTTCAATAACTCTGAAGATTTGGTCAATCAGGCTGAGTACGAAGATGACGAAGATTATGAAGTACCGGGAGAGCTAGCCAGACTTCTACAACAAGAAGAGAGGGCCATCTTGCCTCATGAAGAGTTGTTGGAAACCATCAACCTAGGAATAGAGGAAGACATGAAAGAAGTCAAAGTGGGTTCCAACTTGGAACCAAGTGTCAAGGAACGCTTAGTATAGCTGTTGAATGAATACGTTGAAATTTTCGCCTGGTCTTACAAAGACATGTCGGGGTTAGACACAGATATCGTGGTTCATCGTCTCCCTACAAGAGAGGATTGTCCACCGATCAAGCAAAAAGTCCGCCGAATGAGGCCCGACATGTCTGAGAAGATTAAAGCTGAAGTAATGAAGCAATTCAACGTTGGCTTTCTGGCTATTACATCCTATCCACAATGGGTTGCTAACATTGTGCCCGTTCCCAAAAAAGACGGCAAGGTCAGAATGTGTGTGGACTATCGGGATTTGAACAGGGTTAGCCCTAAAGATGATTTTCCGCTACCACATATCGACATTTTGATTGACAACACAGCTCAACACAAGGTATTTTCCTTCATGGATGGATTCTCGGGCTACAACCAGATTAAAATGGCCCCCGAGGACATGGAGAAAACAACCTTTGTTACACAATGGGGTACCTTCTGCTACAAGGTGATTCCGTTCGGACTGAAGAACGCAGGGGCAACTTATCAACGCGCCATGGTAGCTTTGTTTCATGATATGATACATCATGAGATTGAAGTTTACATAGACGACATGATAGCTCGATCACAAACGGAAGAAGAACACCTTGAACATTTGCAGAAGCTGTTTGCCAGGTTGAAGGAATACAAACTCAGGCTGAATCCAAGTAAGTGCACTTTTGGAGTTAGGTCTGGTAAACTTCTGGGATTTATTGTCAGCAACAAAGGCATTGAGGTCGATCCAGCGAAAGTGAAAGCTATACAAGAAATTCCTGCCCCCGTACTGAAAAGGAGGTTAGAGGATTCTTAGGACGCTTGAACTATATTGCAAGGTTCATCTCTCATCTGACGTCTACCTGTGAGCCAATTTTCAAACTATTAAAGAAAGATCAGGTAGTCGAATGGAACGATGATTGTCAAATTGATTTTGATAAGATCAAGGAGTATTTGCTAGAACCTCCTATTCTGATGCCACCCGTCGAAGGAAGACCGTTGATCATGTATTTGACTGTTTTGGACAACTCAATGGGGTGTGTACTGGGCCAACATGACGAGTCTGGTCGAAAATAGCATGCCATTTATTACCTTAGCAAAAAGTTTACCGACTGTGAGACCCGCTACTCACTGCTCGAGAAAACTTGTTGCGCTTTGGTATGGGCTGCTCGCCGACTAAGGCAGTATATGTTGACTCATACCACTTTGTTGATTTCCAAAATGGATCCTATCAAGTATATCTTCGAGAAGCCTTCTTTATCTGGAAGAATCGCTAGATGGAAAATGATCCTGACTGAGTATGACATCCAGTATACTACCCAGAAAGCTATAAAAGGGAGTGTACTAGCTGACCATCTAGCTCATCAAGCTATCGAAGATTATCAATCCATGAGATTCGACTTCCCGGACGAGGACATCATGACATTGGACAACGTTGAAGGTAACAGACCATATGACAGACCTGAAAATGGATCCCGATGGACCCTGTACTTTGATGGTGCTTCAAATGCACTCAGAAACGGTATCAGTGCGGTACTCATTTCCCCAGAAGGTTGCCATACACCTTTCACGGCCCGACTTTGTTTCAGCTGTACCAACAACATGGCCGAATATGAAGCTTGCATCTTTGGTCTCAAGGATGCTATAGACTTGGGGATCAAATCTTTGATCGTATTTGGGGACTCGGCTTTGGTTATCAGTCAAATCAAAGGAGAGTGGGATACCAAACATCCTAATCTTATCCCATACAAAGAACATGTCCTAACATTGTTGCCTCATTTCGAGCAGATCACCTTCGAGCACTTCCCGCGAGAAGAAAATCAACTAGAAGATGCTCTGGCTACAATGTCTTCCATGTTTAAACTTAACTGGGATAACGAGGCTCCCCAAATCACCATCGAGCGAATGGATGAACCTGCACATTGTCATGAGATTAATACCGAAGAAGTAGTGGAACAACCTTGGTTTAACGAAATCAAAAGGTATCTCCAGACTAGAGAATATCCCGAAGGAGCTTCCGTCAATGACAAAAAGTTCTTAAGGAGATTTACGGCCAAGTTCTTCCTAAGCAATGGCATCCTTTATAAGCGCAGCCATGATTGTGTTTTACTCCGATGTGTATACAAAGATGAAGCAGAGTTAATCATGACTGAGATACACAATGGCACATTTGGCACCTACTTGAGCGGACATACTATGGCTAAGAAGATTCTAAGGGCAGGCTATTACTGGTCTACCATGGAAGATGATTGCCATCAACATTCCCGTACTTGTCACAAATGCCAAGTCTATGCCGACAAAATACATATTCCTCCTATTCCTCTCAACGTTCTGACAGCTCCTTGGCCATTCGCAATGTGGGGCATTGACATGATTGGAGAGATCAAGCCCACGGCATCCAACGGACATCGCTTCATCTTGGTCGCTATTGACTATTTTACCAAGTGGGTCGAAGCAGCTTCCTTTGCCTCTGTTACAAAGAATGTGGTTGCCCGCTTCATCAAGCAGAACCTCATATGCCGGTATGGTGTCCCCGACAGGATCATTACATACAACTGTACAAATATAAACTGTAGGTGTTTAGGTATTGGCTTGCATTTTTGGTAAATCCCAAGTGTATGTGTGAATGTCATGACTGATGTCATAACATTCTAGTTCAGTTTGTACTGACTCATTAGGTACCTTTGCAGAAAAATATTGTAATTCAAATACTGATGTTTATAAGTGTGTATCTGAGCATTTTGCAAAATGATCACATTTTGCTAAATCAGTAGACAGGTTTTCTCAGATGTCATAACAGATGTTATGACATCCTGTTCTGAACTAACAGGATTGCAGGATTGGATAAGTCTGAGTTTTTTCAGGAAATAACTCAGTCCTTCCTGAACAGAATCCTCCAAATTCCTCAACAAAGTTAAAATCCAGAACTTAATTCCCCAAACAGAGTTAAACTTCAGGATCCTCAGCAGAACAAAAGCTTTCTCAAAGCTGATTTCCCCATCCAGAGAGCCTTCCAGAATCCAAATCCCCTCAGAGTTAAGTTTCAAGATCCCCAGTGGATCCAAAACTGTTAGTCCCCAACGGAGCTGAAACTTCCAACTATCAATCCCCAGCGGAACCAGACTAGTGAACAGTCTCCCCACAGAAATACTTCCCGTCAGATTGAAGATTCTCAGTCTCACTTCTCCAGCATAAGTCTACCAGGTTCTGGACTCCCCAGTAGAGATCATCAGAATTCTCATTCCCCACAAGTCACCAAGGATTTTCAATCCCCAGCAGTGGTCCTAAGATCCCTCAACAATTTAAGATCTTGTTCCCCAAGCAATCTGCAGTCAACAAGGATTTCTCACCCTCAATAATCAAAGGATTTTCAATCCCCAGCTTCGATTATAGGTTTATTTCCCCAACATTTGTCAAGGATTTATTCTCCAAAACAAATTACATTTCGAATTGATCGGTCGTTCAAAAGTTCCTTCATCACCTGTTGGAAGTTACGGTCGTCAAAGATCAAATTCTCACAAAATTCAAGTTATGAAGCCCAGATTCGACTGGATAGTATCTTGATCTCTACAGCATATTGGGAAGCCCGAATTACGACCGGATAACAGTATCAGACTACCGCGAAGCCTGGATTACGACCAGATAGTGGTATCTCCTAAGAGCAAGCTATGAAGCCTGGATTCGACCGGATAATAGTTTAATTCCCAACAAGTTATTGTGAAGCCTGGATTATGACCAGATAGCAATACAAGTTTCTGTGAAGCCTGGATTACGACCAGACAGCAGCCAAGAATACTACGAAGCCTGGAGTCGACCAGATAGTGGTATATCTTTAACACAAGCCGTGAAGCCCGGATTCGACCGGATAACAACTCAACAAGTTATTGTGAAGACTGGATTATGACCAAATAGCAATACAAGTTTCTGTGAAGTCTGGATTACGACCAGACAGCAGCCAAGAATACTACGAAGCCTGGAGTCGACCAGATAGTGGTATATCTTTAACACAAGCCGTGAAGCCCGGATTCGACCGGATAACAGCTCAACAAGTTATTGTGAAGCCTGGATTATGACCAGATAGCAATACAAGTTTCTGTGAAGCCTGGATTACGACCAGACAGCAACCAAGAATACTACGAAGCATGGAGCCGACCAGATAGTGGTATATCTTTAACACAAGCCGTGAAGCCCGGATTCAACCGGATAACAGCTCAACAAGTTATTGTGAAGCCTGGATTATGACCAGATAGCAATACAAGTTTCTGTGAAGCCTGGATTACGAACAGACAGTAGCCAAGAATACTACGAAGCCTGGAGTCGACCAGATAGTGGTATATCTTTAACACAAGCCGTAAAGCCCAGATTCGACCGGATAGAAGCTCAACAAGTTATTGTAAAGCTTGGATTACGACCAGATAGCAATACAAGTTTCTGTGAAAGCCTGGAGATCAACCATATAACAGTTAATCGTTAACAGAATGAAGATTCTCATCCTTGAAACCTCAGAAGATTGGTATGCTCCCAATTTCTGACCCTTAACAAAATGAAGACTCTCGTCCTTGAATCCCATGTAGATTAGCATACAACCCAAGCTCCTGAGTCCCCAACAGTGGTCCCATGACTTCTCATTTTCAACGATCAAAAGATTCTTGCAATCCCCTGCAGCAGTCAAGGATTTACTTTCCCATGCGGCAGTCAAGGATTCATCTATCCTCAGCAAGACAGCTCATCAGCTTACCTGCGCATTCATTACATTCATATCATAAACATTGATATAACATATATTGCATCATACATTTCATGCAACATAACTTTGTGTTTCAGCTAATATTTTACCCTTTTCAGAATAAGATTAATAAGCTTCAACTTCGACTTTTGAAAACAGTTTATGGATTCTCCAAACACGGATGTTAATCTATCGCTTGTTCAGATTCAACTTTTGAAAATTTTTTACGGATGCTTCCAGATACGAATGTCAATCTATTGCTTATTCAGACCCCCAGCTCAGAGATGTTCCAAAACATGGACACCTTTCTGATACTCATTTCTTTCACCTACAACATACATTCCAGATGGCATCTTTAAGCCCATCCACTGACAAGATTCTGTCACATCTGCAGATGGCATCTTTAAGCCCATCTCCAAATGGAATCTTTAAGCCCATTCCCTCAACTACGCTTGGACGAGTGCAAATTTTTTTAGGCACTCTAGTGTCCAATCTCCTTTTACGAATTTTTTTTATTAATAACCAAGTATTAAAAAAATATTTCGCAAATAACCGGGTTTCGGAAAAAATTACGCAAATAACCATGTTTGAGATGGCTCCACAAAGGAGGAGCCAAGTCATTTGGCGCATGCACCTAGGGTTTTGCCCTAGGCGCCATCTCACTTGGCGCCTCCATTGGCTTTTAGCCAAGTGAGATGGCGCATGCTCCTTAAAAAGGAGAGGAGGCGCCATCTCACTTGGCGCCTAGGGCAAAACTAGGGTTTTTTGCCGTTTTATAAATAATTCGTCCGTTTCTTTGAAATTTCTCACACTTTCTCGCACTGTATTTTTATTTTGTACTCCCTTATTTACGTAATGACGTCGCCTATGATTTTTAGCAGAGATGGTTACGTTATATTCTCCGCCACGAAACCCGCGATGAAAATGAAATTCTGGCACATTCACTCCATGGAGCGTCTGAAGCGGGAGTTGATGCGGTGGCTAGATGGAGACATCGCCGAGGGGGAAAAAATTCGAAGGATCCAGCGAAAACGAACAACAACCTCGCATGCGACAGGAAGACCTAATGTGTGGTTGGAGGAAGTCAAAACAGACAGTGATGTAATGCTGATGATGCATGGGTCAGATGAAATTGTGTTAACAGTTGTAATTTCCTAGATTGATTATCGTTAATCATTGTTGTACGCGAAAACCCTAATTTAATTTCCTAGATTGATTATCGTTAATCATTGTTGTACGCGAAAACCCTAATGTAATTTCCTATATTGAATTTCTTAAATTGTGTGAACAGTTTTATTAACGGAAAACCCATAATGTTTACAACACAAATATTGAAAAGATTTATTGTATTACAAAATTTATGTGGTCGAGCCAGACGCCCGATTCGGACAGTTTTTGCGATTGTGTCCGACCTGACGGCATAAACCACACTTTCTTTCCAACCTGTCAAGATCGTCCATTTCTGTTGTTATGCGCCTGCTTTTGGGACGACCCTTCTTGTTCCTTCGCATTTGGTCATTGTGCCAAACTATATCACCGCTGTATTCAGGCCAATAGTCCGGTTTTGCCACCAAAGGAAAGTTGTTGTTGTAAACAGTTAGCAACGTTTCAGATTTATAAACGTTTGATAGCAGTTGAAGCGCGTCTTGATGGGTATGCGCACAAGCGGCAATGACATGAGAGCAAGGCATACGAAAAGCTTGAAACCTGCCACAATCGCACCATTGAGAAGGTAAAATGACCCTGTATTCCTGTCTTGCCAGGCCTTCATTGTGGTCAATTGTCTCTTTCACAATGAAGTTGTGGCTATGGCGGTCAAACCGTGTAACCATGTGAGTGTTGGCTTTTGCGCTTTCAGCCTTAATGTATTTCATACAGCTTTCACTCCACAGTTGTCCTGATTGCAAGACCGAATACCACATTTCACCTCTTTTGGCAAATAACGCAGCCATCCTAAAATACGTGGATTTCACCAAGGCAGTGATGGGGAGGTTTCGTATGCCCTTGAATACCCCATTCATTGATTCAATGAGATTTGTTGTCATATGCCCCCATCTTTGGCCATTGTCGTATGACCTAGTCCACTTTTCGACCGGTATGTTGTCGATCCACGTACCGGCTTCTGGGTTAGACAAACGGATCTCGTTGCGGTAATATTTGAATGTGGGCTGTGTCAGTGCGTATCCCGCATTCATCACCGCTTTCCGCAATATTTTGTCCTTGACCTCCCTCGAGAAATTCTGGACGATATGCCTGATGCAATAGACATGCGTAGAGGGAGGGTCATGCCAACCATTTGCCGGATTATTATAGGCACTTTCAATAGAGGCATGTCTGTCCGAGATCAAACATAGATCCGTTTAAGAGAAATCGGACATTGTCGGTGTTTCTAAACAAAAACCCAACTGTGGGACACATGTATGTCTCACCGTTGAAATGTGCTTTGACAACAAATTGTGGTGAAGAGGCCATTGTGTAGAATTGTTTTGGGTATGAAGGTGGGAATGTTTTGGGTTTATTGATTATATGAAGGTATGAATGCTGGAATGTTTGAAGGTTAGATGACTGATTCGAAGGTTGGAAAATTTTACAGTTTATGTGAATGAATGTTATGTTCAACCTAAGGCAAAATATTTCAATTAAGTAAGTGATGCAACCCCCCAAGGCTGCCAATAATATTACATGCATGGGCTTATGCTGCCACCTAGCCTGGCCCTATTCTTCACACATAAAAGTTTTGTCTAAGCCTGCCACCCGTCTACTCCAATAGCCTTGCATGCAACAGAGAAAGGAATCCCAAAGGCTGTCACGTAGCCTGAGACAATGCTGTAAAACGTGACACCTCTTATTCGCCAAATGGGGTGGCGACAACATTCATTTTTGTACTATTTCGCCAAGTGAGATGGCGCCTCCCTTACTGTCCAATAATATTACATGCATGGGCTTATGCTGCCACCTAGCCTGGCCCTATTCTTCACACATAAAAGTTTTGTCTAAGCCTGCCACCCGTCTACTCCAATGGCCTTGCATGCAACAGAGAAAGGATTCCCAAAGGCTGTCACGTAGCCTGAGACAATGCTGTAAAACGTGACACCTCTTATTCGCCAAATGGGGTGGCGACAACATTCATTTTTGTACTATTTCGCCAAGTGAGATGGCGCCTCCCTTACTGTCCAATAATATTACATGCATGGGCTTATGCTGCCACCTAGCCTGACCCTATTCTTCACACATAAAAGTTTTGTCTAAGCCTGCCACCCGTCTACTCCAATGGCCTTGCATGCAACAGAGAAAGGCATCCCAAAGGCTGTCACCTAGCCTGAGACAATGCTGTAAAACGTGACACCTCTTATTCGCCAAATGGGGTGGCGACAACATTCATTTTTGTACTATTTCGCCAAGTGAGATGGCGCCTCCCTTACTGTCCAATCGTATTACATGCATGGGCTTAGGCTGCCACCTAGCCTGGCCCTATAATACACACATAAAAGTTTTGTCTAAGCCTGCCACCCGTCAGCTCCAATGGCCTTGCATGCAACAGAGAAAGGCATCCCAAAGGCTGCCACCTAGCCTGAGACAATGCTGTAAAACGTGACACCTCTTATTCGCCAAATGGGGTGGCGACAACATTCATTTTTGTACTATTTCGCCAAGTGAGATGGCGCCTCCCTTACTGTCCAATCGTATTACATGCATGGGCTTAGGCTGCCACCTAGCCTGGCCCTATAATACACACATAAATGTTTTGTCTAAGCCTGCCACCCGTCAGCTCCAATGGCCTTGCATGCAACAGAGAAAGGCATCCCAAAGGCTGCCACCTAGCCTGAGACAATGCTGTAAAACGTGACACCTCTTATTCGCCAAATGGGGTGGCGACAACATTCATTTTTGTACTATTTCGCCAAGTGAGATGGCGCCTCCCTTACTGTCCAATCGTATTACATGCATGGGCTTAGGCTGCCACCTAGCCTGGCCCTATAATACACACATAAAAGTTTTGTCTAAGCCTGCCACCCGTCAGCTCCAATGGCCTTGCATGCAACAGAGAAAGGCATCCCAAAGGCTGCCACCTAGCCTGAGACAATGCTGTAAAACGTGACACCTCTTATTCGCCAAATGGGGTGGCGACAACATTCATTTTTGTACTATTTCGCCAAGTGAGATGGCGCCTCCCTTACTGTCCAATCGTATTACATGCATGGGCTTAGGCTGCCACCTAGCCTGGCCCTATAATACACACATAAATGTTTTGTCTAAGCCTGCCACCCGTCAGCTCCAATGGCCTTGCATGCAACAGAGAAAGGCATCCCAAAGGCTGCCACCTAGCCTGAGACAATGCTGTAAAACGTGACACCTCTTATTCGCCAAATGGGGTGGCGACAACATTCATTTTTGTACTATTTCGCCAAGTGAGATGGCGCCTCCCTTACTGTCCAATCGTATTACATGCATGGGCTTAGGCTGCCACCTAGCCTGCAAGAGTGACACCTTACATTATTTGTAAATGCATGCATGCATATGTGTAACTCCCTAAGCATGCAAATGTGACACCTCGCAGGCATGCAACCACTACATCAGAATTAGTTGCCTATAAATACATACCTTATGAAACATATCTCACACCCACACAACTCTCACTCTCTCACTCTCTGCTACGAAATATTTCTTAAGTCTCTCATACTCCTTATTTCTTCCTAAGTCTTTCATTCACTCAAGCGTTCTGAAGAATGGCCCTTCTAACAATGGGAGATACTCACAGAGGCACAAGGGAAAACATTGCTGCATTTGTAAGTCTCTTCTTTGGTTATACATTTTTCATACTTTAAAAAACGTGTTGTTCATCTTAATTAATCTTACTCTTGTTTAATTATGATCTCAGGATACACAAAGATTCAGAATCCGTTCGCACAAATACCTGGCCCCCGACCCTTTTATCGTCCCTTATCTGGAATATGCAGGTTTTGGACACGTGATAAAGATCTCCAACTGCACCATTGACTCCAAATTCATCCTTGCAATGTTGGAGAGGTGGAGACCGGAGACCCATACATTTCACCTACCAATAGGTGAATGTACCATCACTCTCGAAGATGTCTACATGCTACTGGGCCTCCCTATTGACGGTAAAGCGGTGAACGGGTCGGTTCAACAACCCAACTCACAGTGTGAAGAACTGTTGGGTAGGGACATGGTAGAAGGTGGTGGAGCAAGAGGGCAGGGAATACTACTC
Source organism: Vicia faba (assembly GCA_948472305.1). Classification (NCBI taxonomy): domain Eukaryota; kingdom Viridiplantae; phylum Streptophyta; class Magnoliopsida; order Fabales; family Fabaceae; genus Vicia; species Vicia faba. The sequence continues at coordinate 191,567,713 of OX451736.1, read as the reverse complement.
ACTGACCTGAAACGGCATTATGCAAGTATGGAATTAAATGAAAATTCCTCAGAAAATGACCGAGTAGTAAAAGCCCGAACGTATATTATGATACTTTTTGGTACTTTTTTATTTCCCGAAAGTACGGGAAATAGTGTAAATTTCATGTACTTACATTTACTAACCAATTTTGATAAAACTAGAAAATTTAGTTGGGGTTCTGCAGTATTAGCCCACCTGTACAGTTCCTTGTGCAAAAACGCAGTCAAGGAAAAATGTACATTTTATGGGTGCGCATTTTTACTACAAGCCTGGGGTTGGTGGAGGATGGAGTCCTTAAACCCCATCAACAACAACACTTTTGGTTTCCCTTACGCAACAAAGTAAGTCATTAAGTTATAGCATTTATAACTATTCTTCTCTTTCAAAAATATATGCTAAAAATAACATGTTTCTCATTTCCTATAGGTACTGCGTGAGGGGTATGGATTACGGCAAGAATCCCAGATTCAATGTCGCACTCTACCGGAATCTGTTGGATCACCTAGGCCCAGATGACGTAAGTCGTAGCTTTTAACTTTTGTTCATTTTATTTATTTATACATTACTTTTGCGCTTACCTGATTTAAATTTTATCGCAGTTCGTCTGGAGACCATATTTGGGTCTGGACCATTCTCCAAATCCAGAGGATGCAGCAACTTGGACTGCAAAGACTGCACTCATTCGGTTCAACATTGTGGAGATGCACCACAGCGACCGCGTGAAGATGCAGTTCGGAATGATCCAAGAGATACCGAGTGACCCAACAGATTTGTCCCCCTGGCATCTAAAAAGGGTCGACGCCCAGTGGAATCTAACCAACTGGAAAGACTTTGCTCCAGAATGGTGTAAAATGTGGCAAAGGCGTCACCGCTTCATCTTGCAATCCCCTGTTTTCCTTACTCAAGGTAACATGCGACACACCGATCAATATATGTCGTGGTACAGGTCGGTTAGTAACCCAGATATGCACGTGTCTCATCCGAGGTACTTGGTTGACCCACGCACACAATGGGCACAACCCTCGATTCCCCACCAACAAACCCAAAATCCTTCAACCTCAAACCCACCCCCAAGAAGAAACAGACCAACAAACACACAACCACAATCCCCACCACAACACAACTACAACCAAATGCCGTACTACCAACCACAGTCACCGCCAAACTACCAATACCCAGATATGCCTCAAACCCAACCACAATACCAACCCCAATACCAGCAAACCCACATACCCCATACACAATTTCAGTCTTCCACATATCCCAATATGGGGCCCTCAACATCCAGCCTAAGCCCTGATATGGGAATGTCAGAAGATTACGACCAACCCGACCAAACCTACCATCAACCACCATATCACCAAACAACCCAACATCCACAGTACCAAACACCCCAAGATCCATTTCCTTTCTACCCCCCATACTCAGACGACCAATGCTACCGACCAACCATGGAACCCCACCCACCGCCAACACGACCAAACTTCGAGGGCATGGGTAACCGACTGTACCAGAGCGGATCTTCGAGATATGGAGATCTTACGGATTTTATGGATTCGGATCGCATTGACTTCGCTGGGCCATCGACCTTGCCGCAACAGGAAACGAGACGGCACCCAGCAAGAGAAAGGCGAGGACGGGGATGCGGGACAGGGGGTCATTACCGGGTTCCTGGGGATCATTGATGTATCTTTTTTTTTTTCAGTATTTTTTGTATCTTTTTTTTTACTGTTATTTAAATGTAAAACAGTAGAATGTAATTATTTTTTTTCAAATAAAAATTCAATTTTGGTTATCTCTGTCTAATACGCAACGTGCAGGAAAGGAAAAAAAAAATTTTTTTTTGCCCTAGCTTTACACATAGGCGCCATCTCATTTGGCTTAGGGCTTGCCATTTGCCCTTAGGCGCCAAATGAGATGGCGCCTCCCTTAAAAAATTAGGAGGATGCGCCAAATGAGATGGCTCCTCCTTTGTGGAGCCATCTCAAACATGGTTATTTGCGTAATTTTTTCCGAAACCCGGTTATTTGCGAAATATTTTTTTAATACTTGGTTATTAATAAAAAAAATTCTCCTTTTACCCTCGAGTCGCGAAAGGCAAACCGCCAATATAACTCTTCAGGTGCAAGAAGATTGAACAGGGGAAACTGTTGTACCCCAAAATTTTCCCTCTCATTTCATCAACATTTTCTCACCACAAGACTCTTGGAACTCAAGATCAAGTTAGGGTTTGCTCTGCTCAAGACCCCTCCTTGCACTGTTGACCCAAATTAGGGTTTGAGTTTGCACAGGGATGTTTTGACCTAAAATATCCAAAGTGACTTGCATGCTTCATGTTGGACTCACAAGTTTATCCATACCAAGTTTCAAGCCTTGATTCATATCCTTGCCCAGTCAATTGGACAGTTGACCTAAAAATCAGTTGTATTGGGGAAAAAGTCAATTGTGGCCAATTGACAGTCCAAACCTCATGATTTTTGACCCACATCAACATTATGAACTCATATGAATCATTTGATCAAGTTTGGATCACAACTCCACAAGAAATTTGATCAGATCACCAAAAGGGCAAAATGGTCATTTTTAGGGTTTTGACTGCACAAAGGCAATTTTTGACTGTTTGACCTAACCAATGGCAAACCAAGCTCATATATGGACTCAAGGACTCAATGGCATTGTCTTGACCCATTCAACAAGTTCAAAAGATCTCAAATACATAGGATTGACAAATGAATTTTTCAGTCAACTGATCAAAATTTGACTATACACTAAAAAGTCAAACTTTGACTTTTTGGTCAAAATCAAGTGCCAAGATTCATTTTTCATCAAGACATGTCAAATTATGAAACTTGTTCATCAAGAAACAAAAAATTACAAATTAGGTTTTAAAATGAAAAATTTCATAACTTAGAAAATTTTCTAAGTTATGAAATTTCCTTATTTTTTCCTAACTGTGTCCCTTTTTTTCACCAAGATGCAAATGGATTCAAACAAAACTTGAAACATGAAAGTTGTAGTACATTGAAATATCTACAACTTTGATTCACAAATATTTCTCAAAGGAAGCTTGTATCTCAAGTTATGATTTTTGGAACAAGGGTACAAAACATTTTTAACTTAGAGAAATTTTGCCCTATTCTAGGCAGGATTTTTGTCCAACTTCTTGACCATTTTTCACATGGTTCCACTTGGAGTTTCAATTTGCATTACAAAGATGGATTGTAGTACACATTCCAAGCTTTCCAAATTATCAAAGAACTTATCAAACACCCTTGTGGTTAGAGAGAATCGAATTTGTAAAGTTGGCCAAAACTCACTTTTGTTCATGGCCAAGGCTTGTGCATAACACTTGCATTTTCAAAATCAGTTTGTGTATTGCTAGCTTGCAGGCCTCTAAAACCTTTTACACTCCTTAATTGAATGCAAATCCACTGAGCTAATGCATTATTTTGTTCATTTGGACATTGCACACAAAATTAACCCTTAAATGGAAAAAGGTAGAATGCCATTTTGATAAAGTTATGCTTTATGTCAAATACCAAATCCTTGAGGCATGGGGCCGAATCTTAGAGCCAAATAAAATCCACAAATCCCAGTTATCAAGAGCCTAACTTGCAGCATACATTAGGGCATTGTACTGGCTTGTATCACAACTTACATTTCTTTGCTTACACTTGAAGAAACATTGCAAAACAACTCCAACTTCCACTTCCTGTCAACACAGCCAAGAACAAACCTTGTGAACCTTTTCCATACATTAAGCCAACCCTAAAACACGATTGAACCATCCCTCACACTTCTTAATACTCAGAATCCCTGTTTTGCTGCAAAACAGGGAATTCTCTGCAGATTGACTTGCCTAGCATTATCCACTCGTGCGTTTTTGCCCAAACAAGTTCCAACACATTCCATACCATCCACACAAACTATTCCAAGCCCTAAACACAAGCTGTAACTCCCCTAACCTCAGTTGCCATTTTCATTTTTCAGTTTTGCAAGTGAACTTCCATAGCACGATACAAAGTGATTCAAAGCAAGCTAGGTGTTGGAGAAGCTTCCTTGGACTTCAGGCAAGCTATACAGAAGCTCAAACTCCATTGAAGTTGGCCACATTGCTGTACACGATTCAAGCTGAAACAGGTAATCTATGGACTTCTATCTCTCTATCCAGGCATGATTAAACTTAGGTTTGTGAATGAAACATGTTATACTCATAGCCCTGAAGCCATACATGTGTTCACTTTTCATTTATATCAAGCATGCTGTGAGAATTTTAGCCATGAATATTGAAAAAAAGCTAGGTCAGAAATTGGGGGTGAAGAAATTCTCCTTGGTTTCTTAGAGTTAGGTCAAGTTGTTTACATATTTGGAATCGTGGTTTGATGCTCTACATTGTTTGTGTTATGAGTTTTTGCTAAAAATCAAAGAATCAGGAGTTTGTATTTTGAACAAGGAAGCGCGCGTTTGGACAAAGCTGAAGGTTGAAGATGACTGGCTTGGGCTGGGCCTGAGTCAGTCTTGCTGTTTACACCCTTTTTTTCCATTTGCACCCCCCTGCCCCATTATGTGAAATACTTGTCATTTTTGCATTTTTCTTTTTTGATTCTGATTTTATATTTTTTGCTCAAGCATAAAAAACTCCAAAAATATTTTTTCCACATTGTTTACATTTATTTGGCATTTATTTGCTTTATTAGAATATATGTATGTAAATGTAAATATATTTCCTTTTAAAACCCTAAAAATAATACAAGAAAATATTTACTTTTAGTTATTATTTTATTTACATTTTGAAAAAATTTTCTAAAAAATACATTTTTGTAAATAATTAATATTTTATTTTTTGTACATATTTAGCATATTAAATATATATAATATATACTTATACATATTTTATTAAATATTTAGGGCAAAAATACAAAAATAATACTTTTATTTTTTTTTATTTAATATTTGACACCAAAAATACTTTTTTACAATATACTTTTTATTTTTTGTATAAATTAATATATATATTGTATAGTTAATAAGTAATACTATTTCTTCAAAAAATTAGGGTTTTGCCCTAAACAACAAAAATAATAAAAAAAAAGTGACTTTTTTTTTTTTAATTTTGTTTATACTTCAAACATGAAAACCTTTTTCACATACATAAACAAATCTTTTTTGCATAATACATTGCATTTTGATATTTATTTAAATGCCAAATATTAATTTGTATATTCGATATGGTTGTAATAATTTTAGCATTTATTCCCTTGTCAAATATCCCCCAATTCAAACTTGTATCCCCATCCCCATAATCATTTTGTAATAATTTAGGACTTTAAATTCTCGTACATTTAAAAATTTCCAAATTATGCCATGATAGACTTAGGGCTTGTATGCAAAATCAATCAACAAATAGTTTGACCTAATTCAAGATAAACATGCATGAAAAACAAACACAATGCACACTTGCACCCTTAGGGTCACTCCACTTGTTGCCTTCAAAAATGGACCATGTTTGCATGTCAAGTACTTTGGCAAAACAAAAACAAACAAAATGATCGTAGTCCCTCGATGACGCTATCTTGTTGCCTAAACAAAATGATCATAGTCCCTCAAGAAAATTACCAAAATACTTGACACTATTGCATTCATGGTCTAAACGATGACCCGCGCCCGTCCCGTTAACATCCTAACACAAGGTTGTTCACCAAATACAATGGTGAAACAACACTGTTAAAAGGGTTAAAACATGAGAAAGATCTTTGAGAAATTTAGAGTAGATAGCTCTTAGTTACTTGATCAAACTTGCAAAACACACTTGCCTACTTTCGAAACACACTCCACAACACAACTTTCAAAACAACTTTCAAAAAACATTGAAACATCTTTTCAAAAAGACAAACACCTTTGTAAAACATTCAAACATGAATTGTTACAATGGTTGCCTAGACAAGGCATCTTTTTCAAAACATTTTCAAAACCACACACACAAAGCACCATTACAAACAATTGAAAAGCAAAGGCAAGTGATCTAAGCAAGTAACTAAGAGCCTATGGATAACCATGGATAGAAAGGGTGCTAATACCTTCCCTTTCTATAATCTACTCCCCGAACCCAAGAAAACATCTCAAAGGTTTTTCCTATGCTTTTTAACATTTCCTTAGGATAAAATAAAAAGTCGGTGGCGACTCTTGCTAAACCGAACATTTGCGAATACAAACGCAAAACCTCAAGTCAGTTCTCCCACCGTATCACATATACGATATTAGTGGGTGCAAGGTACAATATCGGGTTTATGATCTGATTATCCCCAGTCACATCTTGATTCGTTTTTTGGAGGTTGCATGGTCAGAAGTCTCCATCTCAGATTCCCCAGCAGGGTTTCCCTCATATGATGAAAGTTTTGGCATTAATATTGACTTCTTGATTTCCCAGGAAGGTTATCCTAGGGCATCTCTTGTTTGGAATGAGTATTCGTGATGAAAGTTTTCTCCAGGGAGGTAGGCTTGAATCCCCCAATGAAGTTTGGTTGTGTCGGCGTCAGTCTGCTTTAATTTAGGCTGGTCTCACAATCTCTAGTAGACATGTTTCTTTTGGAAAGCTGTTTTCTCTGATGAAACCGATAGAAGGGTTTTCTATCCAGATATTTGTTTGACTTGGCTACATCCAGATTATGTTTCTCCTCGATAAAGTTAAGGCAGACAGTGGGTTTGGTTTCCGCAGTTGCTTTTACTTTTCTTGGATTGATCTTTCTGGTTGAATTTTAGCCCATTTGTTGTTAGTACCTGAGGCGGTTTTATTTGTTTGTACTGATTATGTATCCTTTTACCAGCATATGCACGATAGCACTCATACATTCATACATACATCATGCATGACTAAAAACCATTGTTCATTAACATGATATTCTGACCTTTTCCTGCGACGCTCTTTGCTTAGTTGAATTTGGTTTTCCCTCTTGAGTTTATTTCTCAAAAGATGTATCTACACTGGCCGTCTTGCTCCAGTTTATTTCTGAATTGGATTTATGGATCTCTGAAATTTTTGAGTTTTTGTTTGAGCATTTATTTTGCACAGGAAGACTTTATCTCCTCAGCGGGAATATCGTGGCATGTCCTCGGGAAGTCATATTGCTATTTCCAGAAAGTCATTTCTCTTTGTAAATCGCCTTGACGATGAGTGGGAGTCTCTTTATTTGAGACCGATTACGTATTACCCTTTCCAGGCAGATTTCCTTGGTTAAAGAAGAAGTTGAGACCCGTTCTTGGCAAAACACCAGAATCTTGGGAAAACTTGATACATTTTCTCTTTCTACCTTCAGTGAACGTTGGTAGTACATTGGCAGTGAACGTCGATGTTTCTTATCCTTTTGCTATCTTCAGTGAACATTGATAGGTCATCATTAGTGAACGGCGGTGATATGATATATTTTCTCTTTCTACCTTCAGTGAATGTTGGTAGTACATCGGCAGTGAACGTCGGTGTTTCTTATCTTTTTTCTATCTTCAGTGAACGTTGATAGTTCATCGTCAGTGAATGGCGGTGATATGATATATTTTCTCTTTCTACCTTCAGTGAACGTTGGTAGTACATCGGCAGTGAACATCGATGTTTCTTATCCTTTTGCTATCTTCAGTGAACGCTGATAGTTCATCATCAGTGAACGACAGAGATATGATATATTTCTCTTTCTACCTTCAGTGAACATTGGTATTACATCTGAAGTGAACGTCGGTGTTTCTTATCTTTTTGCTATCTTCAGTGAACGTTGATAGTTCATCGTTAGTGAACGGTGTTGATATGATATATTTTCTCTTTCTACCTTTAGTGAAAGTTGGTAGTACATCGGTAATGAACGTCGATGTTTCTTATCCTTTTGCTATATTCAGTGAACGTTGATAGTTCATCGTCAGTGAACGAAGGTGATATGATATATTTTCTCTTTCTACCTTCAGTGAACGTTGGTAGTACATCAGTAGTGAACGTCAGTGTTTCTTATCTTTTTCCTATCTTCAGTGAACGTTGATAGTTCATCGTCAGTGAACAACGGTGATATAATATATTTTCTCTTTCTACCTTTAGTGAATGTTGGTAGTACATTGGCAGTGAACGTCGATGCTTGTTATCCTCCTCTATGATTCTTTTCTTGTGATTTACCAGTGATTTATTTTCCTGGTGGGATTGCTCTTTTGTTTCTACATTTCATGTCGCATCCCCAATGCCACTTTGCGTCTCTTTTGTTCCATTCATATGCATTCATATGCATAGGCGTTTGCATGGCATCTTAGGGCCAAAAGCAGGGTTTGTTTTATATTTAAGTGTCTTCAATCCCGTCGACACGAAGATTTTTAACCTTCGCATCTCCGGATAGAATAAACTTAAATAAGGGAGTTGTTGTACCCCAATTTTTGCCCCTAAGATCCCTTCATCATACCATATTTTTTCAATCACCACAAAATCACATTAGGGCTTTTAGTTCCTCTCCCTATCTTTAACCTTGCTCTTTGAGGAGTCACCAAGCACCTTGAATTGTTTTCTTTGGTGATCATGGATATTTTCTTTGATTTTCTCTCTAAATTAACAAATACAATATTGGTTTATCTTACTTGTTAATAATTTAGGTGAAGGCAATGAGGTTTAGCAAGTTGCGTCATGGGTTCATGAGTTTATTTCCATGCCCTAATCAAAATCTTGAAAGATTCAAACTTCACCATTGAAGTTGTTTTGAAGTTGGTATAGAAGTAGTTTTAGTGGCCATGAGTCCTCATCATCATCCTCAACAAATCCTATTCACAAAGGAAGAATATTGGCACAAAAAGTTTGTTCAAACTTGGCAAAGTTCCACCAAGCATTCTCTTGATCTAGAGGCTAGGGTTTTGGACTTCAAAGGGGCATATCTTGCTCATCTTTTGGTATTTTTGAGTGATTCCAAAAACATTCTTCTCTTCAAATAGTAATCAACAAATCACTTCAAAAGTTCCAAGGAGTTTTCATGTGGAAGGAACTTGGTGAAGAAGAAAGATTACAAGCCATCTAGATGAATCCCCAATTTTCCATATGTGATTTCAAATGGTCTTAACTTGGTCAATTTTTATCACCTCGAGCCCATTATTTTTTCATGATGACCCTAAGGATGTGCACTTCATGCCTTCTTTTATGTGAAAATTGAAAAAAATGGGTGGAAGTTTCCTTAAGAATGAAAAATATTATAGGTCATTTCATGATTTGTTGCCAACTTCAACAAGTCATAACTTACTCAATTTTTGGAAATTTTGAGTGGTTTAAATTGCCAAATTTTACTAATAGGTCTACCTCATTCCATATTTTTTGGTCAAGAGCAAATTCTAAGTGGAAGGCCATGTTTGGATGCAAAAGATTATAGGTCATTTTTAAAGACGAATTTGAAATATTTCTAAGTATGGAAAGTCAACTCTTTTTCTTCAACTTTGACTCCATGTAGTTTTCAGCTCAAGCATCCATTTGATTCCATTCTTTTTCCATTGCAAAGCTTGTTACCTCATCTTTCCAAAGCATCAAGAATTTTTCCCTAAGACTCCTTGAGATGGAAATGCCATTAGTTTGAATTTGGTAACTTGGAACTAAAGTTTCTCCATAAGTCAGAATTTGAAATCTATGTTTTGGCCTTTAAACATCAAATTAGCACGCGTTTGTGATCTAAACATGTTTAACCAAGTTGCCAAAGTGGATTAGAGCCTTGAAACGCAAAGATTAGATGAGTTTTAATGCAAATCAGATCATACTTTGCTCGTGCATCAGGTTCACATGATTTCCCTCCAATTTGCATCATTCCACACGCTTGAGGATTCCATTTGATTACCTATAAATAGAGGGTCATCACCCATTCAATTTCCCAAGCTTAGATAGCCAGAATCACCCTGCCAAACTTACTTCACAACTCATAATTCAGTCACTTCGTATCCAATTCTCAAGCCTTTTTCAATCCATTTTTTTCATCAATTCACCTTCTTTGATCTTCCCCGAAGCTAACCATATAATCACATTCAAGAATTGTGCCCTACATTGCTCCATAAAAGTCCAGTTTCAGAGCTCTGCAACTCAACTTCAATAGGTAAATTCCTTCACCAATTCTTTAAAACTTTGGTATCATTGTGTTGCTCTCATTGCCCTGGTTCTAGTTGCAACACTTACTTTTATCTGGAAGCACGTTTTGACCATGAATTTTCAAATCCCTTTTCAAAACTTTCTTTCCAAATTGCTTGAGTTACAGTTTATATAAATTTATCGCGAGGGTGTGGTTGTCTTCGTCTTGAAGAGACGAAGCGAATGGCATAGTTCTGAGCTTCTGATTTTACAGTTTGAGGGACCTGCAATTTGTGAGGGCTGGAGGTTGAAGATGACCAACGTGTCATCTTCTAACCAATGAAAACGTGACATTTGTTATTTTCAAATTCTGATTTATTTAATGATTTTGTATATTATTCATTAAAGACCATGATATGCACAACGCGCCAGATCCCTTGAATTTGATTACTAATGCATTTTGACTCTCATCCAATGGTCCACATCTTTTTCTTTTATTTTCTTTTTCTGATTTTTATATTTTAATTGTTTTAAATTTCAAAAAATCATAGAAAATTTATTTTTAGTCCAAAAAATTTGAAAAAATTATGAAAAATATTTTTGATTTTTCTCTTTCTGATTTTTATTTTTTTCACAATTTAATTTTGTGTTTTGGTATTTTTTATGAATTTTACACTTATTTGATTTGTTTAAAATGTTTAAAAATACTTTTATACATTTTTAAATTCTGAAAATATTATGGAATACTCCAATGCTATTGTGACAAATATTGGTGACCTTATTTTATTTTTGTTTCTAACTTTGCTATTTTTTTCTATTTTTGTTTATTTTACCCATTTATTTTAATTTTTAAAAATAGTTTCTGACTTTTAAAAATCCTCAAAAATTTTGTAAAATTACTTGGCCTCTTTTCTGATTTTTCTATGCTCTTATTTTTCATTTCTTGATTAATTTGAATATAATTGACATTTTCTTCATTATTTTTCTTTTTTAAAAAACATTTTTAAACCCTTTAATGAATATATTAATTATATTATTATTTTGTGAATATTTTCTGACTGTCTTGGGTTGATTTTTTGGTCATGGCTTTAGTAACATCATTGGATCCATGGTGTTGAGTTTAACTCCACAAAAAATGGATGAATGATTTTAATAATAGTTTGATTAAAATATTAATTCAAATATTTTTTTCTTCTTTTTTTACCCTAATTCCTCTTCATCTCATCCCCTTCTTATTGCACTGAATGTTGTTAGAGCATGATCTTTATATCATGTCTCAAAACAAATGGTGCATAGATTGCTATTGACCGGCCTCAAAATAGGTGCGAATTCTATATAAGTCCACTTACGATTGCTTAACATAGCGCTAAATTTTGTCCCGATTCGAATAAATGATCATTTGTGGCCCAAACTTATAATTGCAAGCCCAAGTATGTTAATTTAATCTCTTTGATCCAATAACCTTGAGATTCATTGTGAGGAGGCTTTGGTTCTACCAATCCTCTAATGGATCTACAACACCTTTGGTCAACGCGGATCACTTAAACATTGTTGATCATTAAATGGTACTTATGAGAATTCCAAATGGATAATATACTTGACAAAAAGCAAATGCAAATTGTTGTGTGGAGGCTTTAGTCCTACCAATCCTCTAATGAGTTCCAAATGCAAGTTTCAAGATGGTCATCTAACTAACCACTAATTATTGACTTGTTTATTTTATGCTTTTATTCTTTTATGCTTTATGTACTATTTATTTTTTAGCATTTTTCATTTCATGCTATTTTCATTTTTGCTCATTTGAGCATTTATATTCTTGTCATTTTTACTTTGCTCATTGGAGCTTTTCCTTTTCTTTTCCTAAGATACTTAATAAACTAACTTAAACCCTAAAAAACTCTTAATGGTACTTGGACTATTTGGTTACTATCCTTGGCAGGATGGAGCAGTGGACTTTTTCTTGGACTTAGGATTAGAAACCTTGGCCTATCTTGGATACCTTGTGATCTTATCTGATTATTTTGTCTAGAGCTCTTGGGGTTTACCTCAAGACATTGGGTTGCTTGTTTGTTTTTGTGTGCAGGTTTTTGTGATTACATCCTTTATTTGTAATCTGGAATTCAACCGCATACAACCGTTACTCTGCCCAATTTTTGTGAAGACCTAATACACTTGAATAGGTCTAGTATCTTTGCTTGCTTGGTTTCACTCCAAAGAATGGGAATTCTATCTTGGCTCATAATATCAAGTTTTGGCTTCTTGTTGGTTAGATGGTCCTTATCCTTAGCTTTTAACTTATGCTTTAGGATAGCCTCTTCTTCTCCTCCCATCTTCTTTAATTTCAAAAATCTTCTCCCTCCCTTTGAAAACTCTTCTTGTTTCTAAACTTAAACTACTTTCATAATAAACTTGGACTTATGTCCATGCATTTTCAAAATCTTTTCATAAATAAACTCCAATCAATTTAAATAATACCTTGACAGTTTTTTTTGTGAGAAGACTAAAAGTCAACCAATCTCATTTCAAACCATTTTTGCCACTTTGTTTTTTATCTTTAAACTTTTCTCAAAAGGTTAGACTCTTGTCAATCCTTGTAGTGATGAAAACAACTATACTTCTACAATATGTAGTGAAGTGAGATATTTTCCACTTGGGTGTTGAGTGAGGCATTGTTGACTTTAAAATCCAAGCCATATCCTCCACTTTGAGATGATGCAAATTATCCTTTCTCATGATTGTGGGTAGTAAGTATGTTTTCTACACGGACAATGACGATGATGTCTTATCTCTTAAAATCAACCAACACACTTGTGTTTCAATTTTTTTTTTAAAAAGAGGAACTACGTGTACCCTGATCCCCTATTGCACGAAAGGTGGTACGTAGACACTAAAGGTTCACAAGCGCGGAGGGTGCAAAAATCATTAAAAAAAAACTTCTTTTCTTACCTCCACCATTTATTTCTATAGAACACATTTTCATAGCCAAAATATATAGATTTTACAAAGAGGTTCCTGCAGAGTACCATATATTTTTAGGGTGCTAATACCTTCCCTTTGCATAACCAACCCCCTTACCTTGAATCTTTCCCCCTTTTTTGGGTTATTCTCTCTTTTCCCATTCCTTTGGAAACAATAAAGTGCGGTGGCAATTCTTATTTTGATTTGTATAAATTCTAGTCAATCCAATGGCTTAGTCTTGAACATTTCTACCCCTATAGTCCTATCATAGTGTTTTTCTAAAGCTTGGATCTTGTACTGACACAATTAAGTGTATGAACTCAGAACCAGGCGCTCTGATGCCAATTGAAGAAGTGAAAAACACAAGAAAGGGGGGGGGGGGTTGAATTGAAACTTTAAAAATCAAAAGCAATAGACACAAGATTTTTATCCTGGTTCGCTTGATCTCAAACTACTCCAGTCCACACGCCAAGGTGATATCGCCTCTCTCCAACGAGGACTTAATTCACTAATCAAACTGATTACAATTCTACTTTGACAACTGCCAAAGTCTTCTTGAGTACAACCACAAACCGATTTATCTCAAGGGAAATGACTTAATCAAAAGAAAAGGTTTACTGTGTAATGTTTGTTTTTCGTTACAAAAACTGTATCACTACTGTGATGTATTACACAAATTGAATGTAGAATGAATATGAATTTTTGCAGCCTTTTCGAGATTGTATGGAGCAGTCATGTAAAAGTCGTAAATGATTTACCCTTTGATCTTGTTTATATAGGCGTGACAAATCTGTCCAAATGGAAACATGATAATGGTCACTTAATGCACTTTCCATACTGAGAAGATCCTTGTCTGAATGAAGCCGTTGCACATGATACTGCCTTAATGGAAAAGTAACGCTTCAGAACTTAGGAATCTTGCATGCTGCTTTACTTCAGAAATTGGGAAGCCAAAAACAAAGATTCAGTTAGTGTGTTGGACTTCCATTCAGAATCAGAATATCTTTATCTTTGATGCAGATTCTGATCATCATACTTCAGAACATTCTGATTACTTAGCTTGAGTGCTTCTGTGGATTAACTTCTGATGTCGTTTTAGTCAGAACTTCTGTACAACATAAAACACAATTTTAGAGTGCATATTTGTTCTTTGTGTTTGTTATCATCAAAACTCTTATGAAGGTTATAGAATCAAACTATGTTCTAACAGAAGCACCTCCTAAAGTCAAGAGGATCAATGAAGAAGCTCTTCCATAGGATCATTAGATTTTATCAATTCCAAATTATAATTTCTATATTGCTAAGTTGTATTCGGTGTAAATTTGTATCTCTTGGTTAGTGGTTCTAATAAAATAATCATGCATGTTTTTGAAATCAATCCATTTGTATTCACTCTTCTATCACTTTACATAAATAATCAACAATTTTCCACTTTCACTCTTATTTTCCATTTTTCATTTTTCGACTTTAACAAACTTTGAGGGAGAATGATGAAAACTAAATAACTGAATTTTTCCAAATGTATGCTTTCAATGGTAAGACCAAGTTGACGATGTAAGACATTGTTTCAATTCCTAAACAGTGGAGAAATAAGGATTTAATGCATAGTCAACCCCCTCGAGCCAGAAGTTGGAGTTGTTTCTAAAATAAAAAACCTTAATTTCAACCAGGGGCAGGATAGATTTCAATTAACTCAATGATGCATTCCAATCGCAGAAGAATCAGGCCCTCTAAGAAAAGGTTCAAGCATATCTCTTTCCTCGATAAATCATCTAGGATTGAGGAAATAGTCTAATAAAAGGTTCAATCACATCTCTTTCCTCGATACATCATCTAGAATTGAGGAAACAGTCTAAGCAAAGGTTCAAGCACGTCATTTTCCTCGCACATCAACAAAGATTAAGGAAGCCATCAATAAAGATAAAGTCCACAACATCTCCTTCCTCAGTATATCATCGAGGATACAATAAAGAAGAAGCTTACAATATCCTCATGGCAGCCACAAATGTTCAAAAGCAAAAAAAAAAAATTCAAAAAAAAAAAAATAAAGCTCGCTAAGTCAAGTAAAAATCGAAAAAAACTTGACTTAGGCAAAAATAAGGGATTAAAACAAATAAATTGGAGAAAAATATTGTGACTGCCACTTCAAAAATCACCAAAGCTTCTCATAAATGCTTGGATATTCTTAATGCTTTTCATCAAGTGCTTGGATCTTTATCTACGTTGCTCATCATCTGCGCAACTACGAAATTTCTCTCGGAGATTGAACGCATTTGTTGCATTAATTGGATTCAGGATTGGAGAACATCAAGAAGAATGGGATGGGTTAAAATAAACTTTGAACCTTATATCTTTTGTTTCTTAAACGATGAACCATGGCAACGATACAACCCTTAAAAGTCCTAACTGAAGCTAGAATAACTATGAAAGCATACTCAGTGAAATTTGTGTTAGACTGACTCTTATGTTTGTTAAAATTATTACTAACCACTTTGCTTCTTAGAATCTCCATCTCTAATCATCCATTTCTATTCAAACTTCGCTTTCAAAACTTGTATGTGCATCACTATGAATTTCTTTTCAAAATGTACAATTTTATCTACGAATTGACACTTAGCATCAAGGAGATCTCAAAATTGGTTTAATCAGAAGCTATCATTTCCAGGAAATTCCTAACTAGGGGCAGAGCATCTACGAAAGAACCTTATGGTCATAAGTAATACTAATTATCATAGGGGAATATCACATGAAGATCTTATTGATTATGGGTGATCAATCCGAGATTCAATCAACTTAGATCACGTTTCAAAGCACTGTTCAATAATGGGCATACCCTTCAAAGGAGCACTCCTTTCATCCAATTCTTATCACAACATGGTAGGGCTTATTTTCTTCTTTCGACGACTTCTCGAGGCCTTAACAATCAAGGGGAAACCTTCGAGACTCAAATTCTGGGGAAGGGCTTATCAAAGTCCATCTTACAAAATATAGGGTTCAATTTCTCCTTCGAGCAACTTTAGATACAAATTCTGCTAGATTCGAATGATTGGGGAAATTCATCATGGAGATCTAAGAGTACCTCCTCCAAATTCTGGAGATTAGGGGGGGGGGGGTGACATACCTTTCAAGAAGTGAAAATTTTGAGACATACCATTGCGGGGCTCGATCCAAAGGAGTCGATTCAAAATGGTTCATCAAAACCAAATATCTTCAAGGGTCTGTTAATCAGGGGCATAACTCAAGATAATAGGGCCATTCATCTTAGGATCAAATTACTTTTGAGATAATATCAACGAGAATATCTACAAATCAAAAAATTGGGGAAAGATATTCCATAAACTCTCTATGTACTTTCACAATCACCAGTGGATTCTTCTCCTACATCAACAATCTTCGAGTTCAAATTGAGTATCGGGAAATCATGTTAGCGTAACATCCAATCATCATGTGACGATAAACCTTTTTTCATGAGCAGCCTCTACACTTTAATCATCCATGACCCATCACAGGGGCACCAGTTAAAAGCGTATGAGTCTGCATAAATCATCCTCATGCATTCATTAGGTCACATTGATCCAGAGTCAAGCTATACATATCATCTCATCCATATGACAAATTCCGATAACATGGATATAACAAAGAGCCCAATCTCACTTGGCGTTTACCTTTAAGCCCAATTCTCATTGGCACATCAAAATTCCAACATCCATTGACATATATCCAAGCCACACATTACATGCATCAATCAATCATTACATTTCATGCATCAATCAATCATTACATTTCATGCATCAATCAAAATATACACGTATAGAATAAAACCATGTTTCATGTGAAGACAATCATCATTGTCAATTAAGTTATCTATTCTATGAAGAATATTGGAAGTAGATTCTCCTGGTTAATCTCGACAGATGATTTTCCAGAATATCTCGGCAGAAGGTATTTTCTCAATAGGATCTCGGTAATAAATTCCCCTGGTTAATCTCGGCAGATAATTTTCCAGAATACCTCAGCAAAAGGTATTTTCTCCACAGAATCTAGGCAATAGATTCCCCTGGTTAATCTCGACAGATGATTTTCTAGAATACCTCGGCAGAAGGTATTTTCTCAACAGAATCTCGGCAGTAGATTCCCCTGGTTAATCTCGACAGATGATTTTCCAGAATACCTTGGCAGAAGGTATTTTCTAAACAGAATATCGGCAGTAGACTCTGTGGGTTAATCTCAGCAAATGATTTTCTAGAAGACCTCGGCAGAAGGTAGTTCAAAACAGAATCTCGACAGTAGATTCTCTCGGTTAATCTCGGCAGATGGTTTTCCGAAAGACCTCAGTAGTAGGTAGCCCTCAATTGAATCTCGGAAGTAGATTCCTTGGATGTCTCGGCAGTAGATTTCTCGTTAAGAGTCTCACATCAAGCATGACATACACGTAACCATATCAAAGTATCAAGGACATTCACTACATTTGGTGCATCTAACATACGAAAACACCAGAGCGCATTTGATAAAACATTAAAGTTTTATTTAGGCTAGAAAAACGTCAAAAGAAGTCCACATTTATATCCATGCCTATGCCTGCAATACAATTATCTATGACATGTTGACATTGTTCACCATGCTATATCAAAATTTAAATCGACTGGGAGATACAACAATTGGCAACAGACAACATTGGGAAGTTGGTGACTACGAGAACCCAATGGTTTAAAAAGGAGAAATATCGAAAACATTTGCAAAATACTTGGGGCATACTCACACAAGCATTTTGGTACATGAGCATTTAAAACATTTGGGGCATATATCACACTTGGGTAGTATATCAATTTACGCATTGTGCATATACATCATTCATGGCATCTTGCAAAAACCACTTTGGTTAAATTATGAACTTTCTTGGGGTTCATCATTAGCAAGCTTATCTGTGCGAACAATATAGTTCAAACTTTAGAGCAATTTTGGTTTTATTTCTTCATGTGGATAGTCATGGTTGAGGACGACACAACCGACATCATCAATGAATTTGGGGTTCATTTCTTCATGTTGATAGTCCTGGTTGAGGACGACACAACCGACATCATCAATGAATTTGGGGTTTATTTCTTCATGTTAATAGTAATGGTTGAGGAGGATACAACCAACATCATCAATGAATTTGTGGTATATTTATTCATGTTGATGGTCATGGTTGAGGACGACACAATCGACATCATTGATAAATTTGAGGTTTATTTTCTTCATGTTGATAGTCTTGGTTAAGGGAAATATAACTGACATCATCAATGAATTTGGGGTCTATTTCTTCATGTTGATAGTCATGGTTGAGGACGACGCAACCGACATCATCAATGAATTTTGGGTTTATTTCTTCATGTTGATAGTCATGGTTGAGGACGACACAACCGACATCATCGATGAATTTGGGGTCTATTTCTTCATGTTGATAGTCATGGTTGAGGACGACACAATCGACATCATTGATGAATTTGGGGTTTATCTTCTTCATGTTGATAGTCTTTGCTGAGGGCGACACAACCAACATCATCAATGAATTTGGGATTATTTCTTCATGTTGATAGTCATGGTTGAGAACTACACAACTGACATGATCAATGAATTTGGAGTTTATTTCTTCATGTTGATAGTCATGGTTGAGGATGACATAACCAATATCATCGATGCGTTTGGGGTTTATTTCTTCATGTTGATAGTCATGGTTGAAGATGAAAAAACTGACATCATCGATGAATTTGGGGTTCATTTCTTCATGTTGATAGTCTTAGTTGAGAGCAGACACAACCGACATCATCAGTGAATTTGGGGTTTATTTCTTCATGATGATAGTCTTGGTTGAGAACTGACACAACCAACATCATCAGTGAATTTGGGGCTCATTTCTTCATGTTGATTGAGTCTTGGTTGAGAATGGACACAACCGACATCATTAGTGAATTTGAGTTTCATTTCTTCATGTTGATAGTCTTGGTTAAGAGAAGACACGACTGTCATCATCAGTGAATTTGGGGTTCATTTCTTCATGTTGATCAAGTTTGGGTTGAGAACAGACATAACTGACATCATCAGAGAAACTCTGGGGTTTAATTCTTCAAGTGGATCTTATACCTTAGTTGAGAATAGACATAACTGGTATAACTTCGATCTTATTCAACAAATACCTTAGTTGAGAACAAACACAACTGGTATAAATTCGATTCAGCAAATACCTTAGTTGAGAACATACACAACAACTATATCTATAATCTATATCTTTGGTTTAATTATCTAGGATTTGATTATCAAACTATGTTATTCATCCCCTAGGCTGTGATGAATATGCAAAATCTGCGTCATTAGCTTACCATGTTAGTCTCGAAGCATTAATAAGTCAAAAATTCAAACAGGCATTGTTTACACTATAGCTACGATGTAGCTTGTTGCATCAGTCTCAATACATAAATTAGCTATCAATCTTTCAACTTGTGTTGTTTACCTCCTAGGTTATGGTAAATGTGTAAAATCTACGATCTCTTTCCTAGGTATTGGCGAGTTATCTGCGTCGTCATATCTAGGTCAATCTTACTCTTGAATCTCATTCTCTATTCAAACTATGGTAGGATGATACATCATCATCTTTGCCTATCTACTCTTTGTGCAAACTCTGGTAGGATGATACATCATCATCTTTGCATATTTCCCTGTGCTTTTGGGTATGATATATCACTGTATCATTATAATGTTCAAGTAAAATTTTGAGGTCTTACATTATTTAATAACCCTCTGATTTGAACGTGTGAAACCTGTGTATTCTCGAACCATTCAATCGAAGAGTGAATAAATAGGGGCAGCTGTCATACCCCAAATTTTCCCGTCTAATTTTTTTTTAAATATTCAAATTATTTAAAAAAAACTTGGTTTCATAAATTTTTGGATATTACTAACGTTTTGGGTTTCATAAATATTTCGTTCTCAAGTCCAGTTAAAAATATAATAATTTATTTCCAATTATTTGTATTTTTAAAATAACAAATATATGCACACCTTTCATATACTTTCAATTAGGTTTATTTACAAATGAGTAATATAGCACAATTGGTAAGGAATTAAGCTTGCAAGTATGAGGTCGTGAGTTTGAATCTTGTGTGTTGCACTTTTAAACATTTTTTTGCTATTTTTGTTACTAATTTTCTTTCCTTTTATGGAGATCAAACTTTGAGTCTTCCTTTGAGTTTTTGGATAACTTAGTCTCTAAGTATTGTTTAACCTAATTTTGAGTCTATAAATAGAACTCACTATTGTCCTAATTTTCCATCTACAATTTCATAATTTTACTTTTGCAAAATACTTTTTCAATTTCTTTTCAAAGTTTCAACTTGATTTTTTTTTGTTTTGGACAATGATTTCATACGAGGCCTTCCTATTATTTCCAATTTTATCTTTTTCTTAATTTTAATTTATCTTTTTTTAATCATATGATGAATACTCTCTAATGGTATTTTTCTTTCGAAAATTATACTTTATATAGATGTCAATTTTCACACTGTACAAAACTCATCCACTCACTCTCACAATCCACTCACGTACAAACCCATTGTACACATAATAATTCTAACACCTACATTAGAATAGGATACCACTTTTTGATCACTTTTTCTTTATTTTTGTTTTTTTTACTAATTCGTATTCTTACTAATAACCTACTTTTTTTTACAAATTTTCTACACACTAACACTCTTACTACCACTTTTTCACTTTATATAGTCACCAAATTTTCTACAGTAACACTAACAACCCGCATCGAACTTCTATATTTCCCTTGTGGATTCAATCTTTAGGTTTTTGTTCTTACTTTTCTCAACATATTATTTTTATTTATTTTTTTATTTTTATTATTTGTTTATTATTATTGATTGTTTTGTTATTTATTTAGTGTTAGAGTTTTAGATACAACTTGGGCCTCAAGCCCTTAGATAACACCCTCTCATTTTACTTCTCAAATCCCTTACCCTAAACCTTTAAAATCTAAACCCTGGTATCCTTGTGAACAAGGTAGATGAGGGGTGCCTAACACCTTCCCTTCGTCTAAACAAAGTAAGAACCTATAATATCTGTGTATAAAATTAGGGTTTCCTATTAGATTCCCTTCCTTAGGATAAAACCAGTAGTGGCGACTCAAGTTACAATCCAGTTACAACACATACAAGGCACATTTTAGCTTAAAAACATGATTAGGAAACTTATATTTTTCAAAACCGGGAGATTGTGAAACAAACACTTCTTCACTTATGTATCCGTTAAGGAACACACTTTTAATGTCCATTTGATATAATTTTAAGTTCTTAGAGCATGCATATGCTAATAAAAGGCGTATAGCCTCGAGTCGGGAAACCGGAGTATAAGTATCCTCATAATCAATGCCTTCATCTTGGTTATACCCTTGAGCCACAAGACTGACTTTATTTCTCGTTATCATACCATGTTCGTCAAGTTTATTCCTAAATACCCATTAAGTGCCTATAACTTGATGGTTTTGTGGACGAGGGACAACGTCCTATACGTTATTTATTTCAAATTGATTCAATTCTTCTTGCATATCCATAAGCCAATGCTCATCAAGTAAGGCATCCTTAACAATTTTAGGTTCAACTTGTGATACATATGCATGGTGATAACAAAAATTACTTATCTTAGAGTGCGTTGTTATCTCTTTTATGATATCATCAATAATATTATCGATAGGATGATCCTTGGAGGTTCTCCATTCCAATGGAAAACCAGCATCTTCTTTTTGACTTTCATCATCCTTCTTTTTATCTTTGAGTATGTCTTCTATAGATGCACCTACACCATAAAAAAATACCTTTCCCAATATTATTTGGGCAAGTCTCATCAAAAGTAACATGAATCGACTCTTCAACAATAAGTAATCTTTTGTTATAAACTCTATATGCTTTACTAGATTGTGAGTATCCAAGAAAGATAGCTTCATCGACTTTGGCGTCAAATTTTACAAGATATATTTTCCATTATTTAAAATAAAACATTTACATCCAAAGACATGAAAATACAATAAATTTGGTTTTCTACCTTTTAAAAGTTCATAAGGAGTTTTTTCAAGTATATGACGAATAAGTATCCTATTCAAGACATAACAAGCCGTGCTAATTGCATCGGCCCAAAAATATTTTGGTAGACCACAATCATTGAGCACTGTTCTTTACAACTCCGTTAAAACACGATTTTTATGTTCTATAACACCAATTTGTTGTGGAGTTCTAGGAGATGAAAAATTATGTTCAATGCCAAATTTATCACAATATTCTTCAAAGAGGTGATTTTCAAATTCACCTCTATGATCAGTTCGAAAGGCAAGTATTTTTTAATTCAATTTATTTTGAGATAACTTGACGAAACATATGAAAGTCGAGAATGTTTCATCTTTACTATGTAAGAAAATAGTCCAACAAAATCTTGAGTAATCGTCTACAATAACAAAACCATAGTAATTACCACCAATGCTTTTGGTCCGTGAAGGTCCATCCAAATCCATGTGAAGGAGCTCAAGAGGTCTTGATGTTGAAACAACATTTTTAGATTTAAAAGAGACTCTTATTTGCTTACACTTTAGACATGCATCACATAGGTGATCTTTTGAAAATTTTATTTTAGATTTACTAATTACTAAATCTTTTGAAACTGTTTTATTAAGTAGATTAAAATTAACATGTGTCAAACATCTATGCCATAGCCAAGAGTCTTCACTCATGGTAACAAGACATTGAGAATTATTCAAGGAAACTTCTCTTAAGTCAAACATATAGATATTATTAATCCTTATACCACTAAAAATATAATCCTTATATTAATTATGTCATATTATGCAACAATCTTTGGAAAAAGTCACCTTATACCCATTGTCACATAATTGACTAATACTAAGAAGACTATGTCTAAAGCCTTCAACTAACATAACATTTGAGATAGTAATAATTTAGGGATTACCTATACTACCTTTTTCGAGTATTGTACATTTATTGTGATCACCATAGGATACAAAATCTTTCTTCATGTCTTCCGTCATGTGTCTTGAACATCCACTATCAAGAATCCATTTTCCCGTCACAGCGTCAAGACACTCAACCTACAAAAATCAAACAAAAGTAGTAGGTACCCAATTCTCATTGGGTTCTTGGGAGTGAGTGAAAGAATTTTTATATTTTGGCAACCATTGGAAATTTCCTTTTGAAACCAAAAAGCACCTAAATTTGCATTTTTCAATATTATGGCCTTTCTTGCAGCAATAATGGTAAAAATAACCTATGATGATGTTTACTTTTGCTATTTGAATCTCTATTGATCAAATTATAATTCTTGTGAGTCTTTTCAACCTTGGGAGAATTAATAGTAAAAATATCATGAGGTTGTGATGCCTTGTCCACTTGGGCTTCAAGAGTACTCACTTATTTTTTTAAATTTGACAAGTTTCACAACCGAACCAACAAGATTTCTCATCCTTATTTTTATAATTTTGACCATCTACAATAGATCACTTTAATGCTTCAAATTTATTGTTGGTCTCTTCAACCTTTTCTTCTAAGTATGTAAAAAAAATTCATTGGAAGCAAGTTTCTTATAAGCATATAATGTTTCTTTTTGTAGATTATCAAAAATAATTTTTAACTCCATAAAAGACAACTTATCAACATTGGAATATTTAGAATGACTTACATTCTTTTTCTTGCTTTGACATTGATTTACCATGAAAAAATAATTTTCCTCTTCATCGCTATCACTTGAGCTTTCATCACTTGAGCTTTCACCACTTGAGCTTTCATCACCTGAGACATCGCTATGATTATCCCAAGCAACATAGGCTTTTCTAGAATTCCTAGAGTTGTTTCGTTGGCTCTTTCTTTTTTTATTGGCAAGAGAGGGACACTCTGATCTATAATGATTTGGCTTTCCGCATTCATAGCATATACATTTTCCCTTATCTCTTTTGTTGTCTTTATCTTTAGAGTATGTGACTTGTCTTCTAAATTTCACAAGATTATTGTCGGAATTTTGACATCATTCTTCTGACTGTATCGATTGTATCTCCTCACAAATAATCTCATTTGTTCATCATCTGAATCTTCTTTATCACATGAATCACTATCATTAGTGTGCTCATCCTTTGAGGACTTTGAGCTTGAAGCCTTAAGATCTTTAGACTTCAATCCTTCCTCCTTATTGGTGTCTTTATCCTTTTTCTTCTTTTTCTTAAGCTTCTTTTCATATTTTTCCAAGCAATTGAGTTTTTGCTCGTGTTCTTCTAACTTTCCAAACAAAGCAATGAAATCAAGTATTGCAAGATTATTGGCTTCCTTGATCTCGGTGACCTTTGGTTTCCAATTCCTAGTAAGACATATCATAACCTTGTTAGTAGCAATGTCATTGGAAATAAGATTATCTATAAAATTTAAACAATTAATAAGATATGAGAACCACTTGTATTTGAGCAATGTTATTGTTATTGTTATTGTTATTGTTATTGTTATTGTTATTGTGATTGTTATAATAATTATTATTGTTATTATTATTATTATTATTATTATTATTATTATTATTATTATTATTATTATTATTATTATTATTGTTATTGTTATTGTTATTGTTATTGTTATTGTTATTATTATTGTTATTGTTATTCTTATTATTATGGTTATTATTATTGTTATTATTATCCTTATTGTTATTGTTATCCTTATTGTTATGGTTATTATTATTATTATTGTTATTATTATTATTATTGTTATTGTTCTCATTGTTATTGATATTATTATTGTTACTCTTATTATTATTGTTATTGTTATTGTTATTGTTATTGTTATTGTTATTATTATGGTTATTATTATTGTTATTATTATCCTTATTGTTATTGTTATCCTTATTGTTATGGTTATTATTATTATTGTTATTATTATTATTATTATTATTATTATTATTATTATTGTTATTATTATTATTATTATTATTATTGTTATTGTTATTGTGACTATTATTGTTATTCATATTATTATTGTTATTGTTATTGTTCTTGTTATTATTATTATTATTATTATTATTATTGTTATTGTTATTATTATTATTATTGTTATTTTTATTGTTATTGTTATTGTTATTGATAATGTTATTGTTATTCTTATTATTATTATTATTATTATTGTTATTGTTATTGTGATTGTTATTGTTATTGTTATGGTTATTGTTATTGTTATTGTTATGGTTATTATTATTATTATTATTATTATTATTATTATTATTATTATTATTATTATTATTATTATTGTTATTGTTATTGTTATTATTATTATTATTAGTATTATTATTGTTATTGTTATTGTTATTGTTATTGTTATTTGTGGGATTTTGGATCGAACTCTAGTATGATCGAAGTACATGCTGTAGTCGAAGAATGGTCTAGCATGTATTTGTCGAAGGATGCTTGTTAAATTAGGTTTTAGTGTTTAAACCCTAATTTGTTAAGATAGCTTGATTGTTAAGTTAGCTTGTATAATGGGCCTTGTGGAAAAAGCCCATTAGTTAGTATGTTAGGTTTTATTATAAATAGCATACTAGTCTCTCATCATTGCATGACAGCAAATCCTAATTTAGGGTGAGAGGGTTATTTGTTATTCTTGTAAACTTGTAATCTTGTTTTCTAAGAGAAAGTAAAGAATAGCAGTTATAACCAATTCTTGTGTTCTTCTTCTTCCTTGTTCCTTATTCCTCCCTTATTCTATACTTTGTTATTGGTATTAAATTCACAACAAATTGGTGCGGTGAGCGTGGAGAAAATGCCTTCAACAAAGTATGAGATTGAAAAGTTCACCGGAGTGAATGATTTCGGTCTATGGCGCTTAAAGATGAAAGCCCTACTGGTTCAGCAGGGTTGTTTGGAAGCGTTGAAGGGAGCGACGGCGATGGACGCTGCGCTAACAGAAAGAGAGAAGACGGCCATGATCGAGAAAGCACACAGCGCAATTCTGTTGAGCCTTGGTGACAAGGTTCTTCGACAGGTATCAAAGGAGACGACGGCATCAGGGTTATGGGTGAAACTTGAAAGTTTGTATATGACCAAATCTCTGGTAAATCGACTCTACCTGAAGCAAGCTTTGTACTCATTCAAGATGATTGAAGACAAAGTGTTGGCTGAGCAGTTGGATATGTTCAACAAGCTGATTCTTGATCTTGAAAATATTGATGTAAAGATTGATGATGAAGATCAAGCGTTGTTATTATTGTGCGCTTTGCCCAGATCACATGCTCACTTCAAAGAAACCCTCTTGTATGGAAGAGAGTCCCTGACCTTTGAAGAAGTTCAATCAGCCTTGTACTCTAAGGACTTGAACGAACGTAAGGAGCATAAACCTTCGACGGTTGGTGAAGGTTTGGCTGTTAAAGGAAAATTCGACAAGAGGAAAGAAAAGAAAAATCAGTCGAAGTCTTATAGTGGTGATGCATCTGGTATTAGATGCTATCACTGTAAGAAAGTAGGTCACACAAGAAAGGTGTGCCCTGAACGCCTGAAAGATCATGGAGGTAAGGATAATGGCAACGCAGCTATTGTCCAAGATGATTTCGAATCATCTGATGTTCTTGTGGTTTCAAGCAACAACTCGTCGAAGGAGTGGATTATGGATTCTGGATGCACTTGGCACATGACTCCAAACAAAGACTTGTTCGAGGAATTATGTGATCAAGATAGTGGATCTGTATTGCTGGGAAACAACAAAGCTTGCAAGATTGCAGGCGTTGGATCTGTGAGATTCAAGCTCCATGATGAGTCAATAAGATTGTTGACTGAAGTTAGGTATGTACCTGATTTGAAGAGAAATTTGATTTCTCTTGGTGAATTCGACAAGAAAGGATATGTGTTTCAAGGAGAGAAAAGTATCCTGAGAGTCATGAAAGGGTCGAAGGAAGTCTTGAGAGGCGTGAAGAAACAAGGCTTGTATACCCTTGAGGCTGAAGTTGTAAGTGGTTTGACAAATGTTGCATCCACGAAACCTTTGTCGAAGACAGAAATTTGGCACATGAGATTGGGCCATGTCAGTGAAAGGGGTCTGGTCGAATTAGGGAAACAAAATCTGCTTGGTGGAGATAAAGTCGAAAAGCTGAAGTTTTGTGAACCCTGTGTACTTGGAAAGTCCTGTAGAATGAAGTTCAACAAAGGCAAACAAAGAACACATGGATCCCTTGATTACATCCATGCTGATCTTTGGGGGCCTGCAAGGTGTCCATCACATTCAGGAGCAAAGTATTTTCTATCCATAGTAGATGACTATTCCAGAAAGTTATGGGTATTCATCCAGAAGACTAAGGATGAAACTTTTGAAAATTTCAAAAGTTGGAAGACTCTTGTCGAAAATCAAACTGGCAGAAAGGTAAAGAGGTTGAGAACCGACAATGGCCTTGAGTTTTGCAATGAGGCGTTCGACAGTTTTTGTGTTGCCTCTGGTATTGCAAGGCACAAAACTACCGCAGGTACTCCACAACAAAATGGTTTGGCTGAAAGGTTTAATCGAACTATTTTGGAGAGAGTTAGATGCATGTTGACTAGTGCGGGATTAAAGAAGGTGTTTTGGGCTGAGGCTGTTTCGACAGCAGCATATCTGATAAACAGATGTCCTTCGACAGCGTTAGATATGAAGACACCTGAAGAAGTTTGGTCGGGACATCCACCAGATCTCGACAAACTAAGAGTATTTGGCTGTGTAGCCTATGCTCACATTAGGCAAGACAAGGTCGAACCTAGAGCTCTGAAATGCATGTTTATGGGATACCCTGAAGGAGTGAAAGCTTATAGGCTATGGTGCCTAGAGCCAGGTCACAGGAGGTGTATCACCAGTCGAGATGTAGTTTTCAATGAAACTGAAATGGCTTTCAAGAAAACTGATGATGTTGACGAAGAGCTGGAACAGGTAGAGATTCCTGTTGAGGTGGAGCATGTTGATGCTGAAATACGTATCCCAGATGAAGTCGAAGAAGAAACAGAAGATTCTGATGATGTTGAGGAAACTGTTGATGACTACCTATTGTCGAGAGATAGGCAAAGAAGAGTCATAAAACCACCTCAGAGACTTGGATATGCAGATCTTGTAGCTTATGCCTTAATCTCTGCAAGTGAAGTTCTAGACGAAGAACCTAGAGATTATAAGGAAGCTATAAGGAGTCGAATGAAGACTGAATGGCTAAAGGCCATGCATGATGAGATGAAATCTCTTCATGATAATCACACTTGGGAACTGATCAAGAAACCTGTTGGGGCAAGGTTAGTCAGCTGTAAGTGGATTTTCAAAGTTAAGGAAGGAATTGAAGGAGTAATGTCGAAGAGGTACAAGGCAAGATTAGTCGCAAGGGGTTTCACTCAGAAAGAAGGTGTCGACTTCAATGATGTATTTTCCCCTGTTGTGAAGCACAGATCCATTCGAATGTTGCTTGCCATGGTGGCTCAGTTCGACCTTGAACTGGAACAAATGGATGTGAAGACTGCGTTCTTGTATGGTGACTTAGACGAAACAATCCTGATGAGGCAACCTGAAGGGTATGTCGAAAAGGGGAAAGAAGATTATGTGTGCAAACTGAAGAAATCTTTATATGGACTTAAACAATCTCCTCGACAGTGGAATAAGAGATTCGACAAGTTCATGGAACACATAGGTTTCATTAGAAGTCAGTTCGACCATTGTGTTTACTCCAGATTTCGACCTGAAAATTCATTTGTTATTTTGTTGCTCTATGTTGATGATATTCTGATAGCAAGCAACAATGTCGAAGATGTAATGAGGGTGAAGGCTGAACTCAATAAGGAGTTCGACATGAAGGATCTGGGAGCTGCATCTAGGATTCTTGGAATTGACATTCGAAGAGATAGAAAGCAGTCGAAATTATGCTTATCTCAAGAGGCATACCTACGAAAGATTCTTGACAAGTTTGGTATGTCGAATTCAAAGCCTGTTGTGACTCCAACAAACCCTCAATTCAAGCTGAGCATTGATCAATGTCCCAGTACTGATGTCGAAAGAACCTATATGAACAGCATCCCATATGCTAATATAGTTGGTTCTTTGATGTATGCTATGGTCTGTACTAGACCCGACATAGCATATGCAGTAAGTCTTGTAAGCAGGTACATGGCGAATCCTGGAAAGGCTCACTGGCAAGCGTTAAAGTGGATTCTAAGGTACATAAATGGGTCTCTGAACAGAGTCTTAATTTATGGTGGAGCCTTGGGTGAAGATAGTAAAGCAGCTGTCGAAGGCTATGTTGACTCTGATTATGCAGGCTGTATGGATTCCAGAAAATCTATTTCTGGATATGTTTTCACTATGTTTGGTACAGCAATTAGTTGGAAAGCAACTCTTCAAAAGGTTGTTGCCTTATCAACTACTGAAGCAGAATATATTGCCCTAACTGAAGCTGTGAAAGAAGCATTGTGGCTTGAAGGTTTTGCAAAGGAACTGAAACTTCAAGGTCAAGGTATCACTGTTAAATGTGATAGTCAAAGTGCAATACACCTGTCGAAGAACTCAGCCTATCATGAGCGAACCAAGCACATAGATGTGAGGCTGCATTTCGTCAGAGGGGTAATCGAGCGTGGAGAAGTCCAAGTGCTGAAGGTCTCGACAGAACACAATGCCGCTGATATGATCACCAAAACATTGCCAAGTTGCAAGTTTTTCCACTGTATGCAGTTGATAAAGCTGCATGAAGAAAGCTAGTTAATGTCTCTTGATGCTGTAGAGTTAGGTCCAAGGTGGAGATTTGTGGGATTTTGGATCGAACTCTAGTATGATCGAAGTACATGCTGTAGTCGAAGAATGGTCTAGCATGTATTTGTCGAAGGATGCTTGTTAAATTAGGTTTTAGTGTTTAAACCCTAATTTGTTAAGATAGCTTGATTGTTAAGTTAGCTTGTATAATGGGCCTTGTGGAAAAAGCCCATTAGTTAGTATGTTAGGTTTTATTATAAATAGCATACTAGTCTCTCATCATTGCATGACAGCAAATCCTAATTTAGGGTGAGAGGGTTATTTGTTATTCTTGTAAACTTGTAATCTTGTTTTCTAAGAGAAAGTAAAGAATAGCAGTTATAACCAATTCTTGTGTTCTTCTTCTTCCTTGTTCCTTATTCCTCCCTTATTCTATACTTTGTTATTGGTATTAAATTCACAACATTATTGTTATTGTTATTGTTATTGTTATTATTGTTATTGATATTGTTATTGTTATTGTTATTGTTATTGTTATTGTTATTGTTATTGTTATTGTTATTGTTATTGTGATTGTTATAATAATTATTATTGTTATTATTATTATTATTATTGTTATTGTTATTGTTATTGTTATTGTTATTGTTATTGTTATTGTTATCCTTATTGTCATAACCTTATTGGTGTCTTTATCCTTTTTCTCATATCTTAATTAAGTGTATTAATCCTAGCTTGGTTGACCTCATTAGTTCACTTATAGGTAACTTGTAGAGTATCCTACATAGCTTTAGCCGTCTCACAATGAGAAATACGATAAAACTCATCAACACCAAGAGCAAATATGATAATGTTTTTAACTTTCCAATCATGTGACCACTTCTTACTATCATCCTCTTTCCATAAGGTTTCCGACTTAGGTGTAACAATACCATCAACCTCATATGTCACCAGTGTTGGACCATTTTGAATAGCTTACCACACATTTTTATCATGAGTTGACATGAATTTGCATACAAGCTTTCCAAAAAATATAGTTTTCCCCCGTAAAAATTGGGGCTCTTTTATAATCCCCTTTAGGTTCTTACACCATTTTCTAATAAGTTTCGAAGACGGAATGAACCAAGCTCTTGATGCCACTTGTTAGACGATTGAGCCTTATCTAGAGGGGGGAGGGGATGAATAGATCACCAAGCCAAAAATCCAGATAAAAAATATGGTTTTGAAATTGTTTAATAAAAGAGTTCAAATGGAAGGTTTTGAAAATATGTCGTCTAAATTAAGTATAGAAAGTTATCAATCATTTATAGCAAGTTACTAGAAATACTATTTCCAATGACAATTTTCAAAAGAACTAACAAGACAATTTGTCGAACACTTGATGTGCAATTGAACTTTTAGAATTTTCCTTTGATGTGTGTTGATACAAAAAGCACGTATAATCTAAAGTGATTATAAGCAATATCAACACTTGATTAAAAACAAAAACAGTCTGGAAAAATTCCTAAGAGTCAATCAATTATACAATGCTATTAGCTAAATTGATTGAGTAAAAATAAAGTAAGTAAAACAATACGAAAAAGAGACACAGAGATTTATCTTCACAGTTCCCCACTTTCGTCCTCGCGTGTGGGTACGTATGCGCCTAATTATAATGGAATTAGGATAATTATTACTATACAAAAAGTTTGATACAAGAGAAGTGTTCCAAGAGAAACTCCACAAACCCAACCCCTTCTCTTCCTTTGATCTTGAGAAAGACACAAACATAATAGCTGCAAATTGATTATCTAGACCTTGACACATAAAATAAGTTTTTATGCAATTTCAAAAAAGCTTCAGTATGTGTTGACATGTATGATGCATGTGTCGATCTAAGCCTTCCAGAAGCTACAAGATTCAAAATTGAGTTGCATGTGTCGACCTAAAATGTGTATGTGTGACACATGCATTGAAAATTTATGTCGAAACTTGTTTTTCAAGACTTAGATCATTTTCAAAGTAGTTTTTAATGGTTCCTAAGATGCCTAATGCAAAGGAGTGTCACAAGACCTAGATATATTGTCCAATATATAAAAATTCTAACTTTTTCTAGTTTTGAAACCATGTAAAATATCTAATGGTGAAGTTGTACTCACACACACAACTCTCATTAAAAACAATACCTAGATTGTATCCCAATGACATGCTCATAGAAAACCAATAGGTTATAAGTGAGTATTTCATGTCAAGGAAAATCCAGATGTGACAATAAAAAAATAAAAGCAAGGCTTGTGTCAAACATATACCACCCACAACTAGGTTTTGATTTCAATGAGGTTTTTCCATGTTGTGAAGCCCACCACCATCATAGTGGTTCTAAATTTAGATCTAAAATTTAAATGGGATATTTGGAAGGTGGATATAAATAATGTATTTTTGAATAGGTATCTCCAAGAGGAAGTGTATATGCAGTGGCTCCCTAGTTTTATTATGAAGATATGTCACTAGTTTTTACACTGAACAAAGCATTCTATGGCCTAAACAAAGCACCAAAAACATGATATGAAAAAATAACACAAGCTTTCTTATACTCTGTCTTTTATCACATCAAGTGAGATCACCCTCTCTTAGTCTATAACATTCAAGGTATCACTATGTATTTCCTAACATGTGTTAATTACATCTTTATATATGATTCTTCTTCTACTTTGGCTATGTCTCCATATTTCTCTGATGAGATATTCTCCCTCAGAGCCTATAATTATTATGATTGAGCTAATGATTCGAATGATACATGGTAAAAATTTGGAACCTTCACCTATTTTGTCCCAAATCTTATGTCTTGGAGTTATAAGAAACAACATTTGGTAGCCAGATCAAGTGCATAAGTAACGTACAAAGTACTTGCACATACCACACCTAAATTATTTTTTGCTCGAATCCTAGATAATTGAGTTATATCTATCGTTTCTTCCTCTAAACTTGTTACGTGACAACTTTAGTGTTGTCATCCTGTTTCATAATCTTGTCTTACGTGATAGAACTAAATACATTGAGTTAGATATTAACTTTCTTAGAAAAAGGGTTGTGGGCAACAAGATGAGCATCAAGCATGCGCCAACTTTTGGATAGATTGAAGACACTCTGAAAAAGGCTCTTGGCATATTTTCTTTCAATAAAATAAGGAACAAGCTCAACTTTAGATCTAAAAATATCACCATGATTTTCTGGGGGAGTATTAGAAGAAACTAGATGATCAACAAAAGAAGAATATTACTGTGTGCTCAATTTAGTTACCTTATGTTATAAAGTATATCCACGAGTTGGATAGATGAGTTTGTGATAGAATAACTAACTCACTCTCTAGTATAAAGCCAACTTGTAACAGAATTTTTAAAGTTATTGTAATTGCAAAAAAAGTACAAGAGTTGAGAGAGAGCCTTCTTATGTAAGGATTGAGAGACTCTCTTTATTTTCCTCAACAATTTTGTAGGTTTCCTCTCAATTATGAGACTGAGGTATTTATAGAAAACCCATTGGGCCTGGGTTAGAAAGTCTAGAGGTAGTTTCTCTCATTCCATGATCAGGAACATGGGAGTAATGGAAGACTCAATATCCCTAAAATTGTGAGGGATAATGTTTTCCTTTGACTGAAATCTCATAGTCCATTTTTGACAAGCGAAATGAATTATGGACACTAGATCGAGAGTCCATTCAGGAGACCATACCTAAATGGGAGACTGGCCCCAATCAGACGATTGAGTCTAGTAATGTTGGACTTATCCCATTTTTACCACGGATTGTCTTTTATGACTAAATAAAATTATTCCACTACATTTATCAATCAAAGATTTAACGCAAACATAATATGATTTCCAATACAAAGCACCTTGAAAATAACAAAAACAAAAATTCTTTTGTTTCAAATTATATGAATTTTTTACCTTTCAAATAGTGTTTTGTTTAGGAACCAAAATTGGATATAGTCGATGAACTAGTGATCTTGAACCAATGAAATAGTGATCTTGAATTGGTTGATCCGTCCTCCATTACGGCTGAGCGGGTTGGACCTGCATTGTTAACACTCCAACACCCAAGTCAGCTCGGGATTCAAAAAGAGTGTAGTGAAAAATGAAACTCAGAAAATATATCTTGCTCTCAGTGTGAACTGGATTATATACCTTGGATATAGTGGAGTGGATTTGAGATGAATTTTCTCTTAGTCATTTGGACCTTTGGACGATCCAGAACAAATAATTTAAAAGACATAGTTAGTTTTGTGTGAAAAATAATTATAAAATAATTCAAATAATTATCATTTATTAATGATATTGAAAAGAGAAATTTAAAGAATGAAAAAAGAGAGAAAGTAATAAATAATAAAGAGTAAGATGTAAAAATAAGAGGAAAGATTCATTTTCGTCCTTCATAAAAATTGGAGAGTCCAAATTAATCCATAAGAAAAAAATTTCTATTTAATCTCTTATAAAATTTAATCGAGTCATGTTAGTTCCTCTGATAATATTTTTTTCAAACTGGTTCTTTTTCGTACTTTTGAATCGCGACTGTCGATTCTTTTCCCTACTTTTAAACCGTGACTGGACTGCCATATAAATTATTTTGCTTATGTGAACTTATTATTTTTATTTTCAAATCCATGTAATATTTATTTTCTTTTTTGTTTATTTTAATTTTGATTAGTTATCAAAGAAAATTGAAAAAATAAAAAAAAAATTACACGACCCCCTGGTTAGTGTGTAATCTACTCTACCACTAAACCAATCAATTTTTCATGTTTTAATTTACAAATAACACTTATATCATTTTTTACTATTATTACCAATACTTAATACATTTTGATCTCTAACAAGAAAAAATCTTATTTAATCTCTTACAAATTTTAATTAGCTCATCTGAGTCTTATATGTTCAATCTTGTATTATAATACCATCTTATTGAAACTAATGAGTAAAAGTTCTACATTACCATCACATACATTAAAGATGTACCATTAAATTAAAAATATTATAGTACCATCAAATTCCAAAACATTGTACCAACAAATAAAATTTCAAAATCTAAAATATCTAGTATCACCAAAATAGAACTAACAAAACAAATAAAGTGTCATAAAATTACAAAGAACGTTGTATCAATATTTACGACTTAAAAAGAAAACATTTAGTGATGCCATCAAATCCAACAGACAAACTAAATAAAGTAGAAGAAAACGTTAAATTGATTGCTATTGTGTAAATCCAAGAGTAGGTATGAGTCTTGAACTACTAGGTTCAATTTGTAGAGATTGAGATGATCGTGGATGGCGAAATGAAGGTGTTGGTAGTCGAATCGATGAAGTTCTAATGTGATGATACTATAAAATAGGATTGAACATATGAAACTAAGATGCCCCAATTAAATTTTATAAAAAATTAAATATGATTTTTTGTAAGGGATCAAAATGTATTAAATAGTGCTAATAATTAAAAAATATAATAATATAAGTGTTATTTGTAATTTAAAATATAAAAAATATATTAATTTATTGATAGAGTAGGTTATCCACTAACCAAGGGGTCCTAATTGCTAGGTGCAATTTTTTTAAATAATTTTTTCTAATTTTCTTTGATAATTAATTAAAATTAAAATAAATAAAAAAGATAATAAATATTAAATAAATTTAAAAATAATTAAAAATTAAAATAATATATCCACGTAAGAAAAAAATACAAGTCCAATCACATTTTAAAAATTGAAAAAAAAACTAATTTTAAGAAAAAATTATCAGAGACTAATATATAGGGATTTTTTTATAAAAAAAAAATTTATTTAAACTTTTCATTTTTCGTAAAAGACTAAAATATATCTTCACTCTAAAAAAACATTAATGTTTTGTTAGAATCGTAAAACAAATTATAATTTAAATTTTACAAATGTGATTTATAAATTAGCACAAATTAATTAATATTTAGATGACACTATCAATTCTCTTTTTACAAAATAAATATTTTTTACAATATGATTTATAAGTTTTAAAGTGAATTGTAAACTTAAATTGTTGAAACAACTATAAATAGATATTTTTAAACAGAAAGAATATAATTTAAGAAAATAAATTTCATTTATAATTTACGTCTAAAACTCTATAAAATCGATTTACAAAATATAATAAAGATTATATAAATATAATAGACAAAATACTACCTTTTTCAAATAGAAAAACTAATCTTCTAATTTAAAACTATCTGGTTTTCTTAATTAAAAACATTAAGTAGCTTTATTTTCCTTCTTATTACATCTCCCCTTTTTTATAATTTCTTTCTAATTTTCTTTTTCTTACACCACTCCCTCAAAAAAGGTGTAAGAGGATCATAATTACTAGAAAGAAAATACATAATATGTGATTGAGAAAAGGAAGAAAAAAATATGTACAATGTGGACCAAGACAAACACTACTAAATTTGTTTTTAAGCCAAATGTATTTTGTGAATGAATCCACTTCTTGATGATGAATTATTTATTATATATAATGAGTAAACCATTCATGTTTTTGTATACGTTAGGTGATTCATTGACTAACGAATTTATGAATTACATTTGTAGTAGTTTTAAATTTTTGAAAACTCAATTTAGGTTAACTATAATTTAGTTGTGATAAACAAATAGAAGTTTTATTTTATTATTATAGATCTTCAATAATAATTCGTTTTATGTTTATATGTTCTCAAAAGACGGTCTTAAATTTAATGATAATGTTGGTAATAAAATTTAATTGTCTTAATATGAATATCTTAATATAAATATAATAAGGAAAAAAATATTAAAACTTTTTTCAAAAGTACAAAAAAAATCGTTGGAGTTTTTTTTCTTTATTATATAACTTGGTTCTCTTTGTGATTGATTACAATGTTACAATTGATAACTATTTATACTAATGAATACATGCATATTTTTAGTTATAGTAAATAACGTTTATCTAATGATTCAAGACTTTCCTTAACTCACACCTCTAATGCATATTCATAGAAACTCTATAAATATAGAATAAGCTAAGTTTAGCTTCCAACATCCTCCCTTAAACTTGGCTTCATCATTCCCAGCAAATTCTTCATCTTCAAGAACAAATTGATTTTAAGTGGCTTTGTAAAAATATCAGCAATTTGATCTTCCGAAGTGCAATACTCCACCACAATTTCTTTTTCTCTGATTGAGTCTCGAATGTAGTGATGTTTGATGTCAATGTGTTTGCTACGCCCATGAAAGACTGGATTCTTTGTCAAAGAAATTGTTGATTTGTTATCACATAATACCTTCGTCGGACCATCTTGTTGATATTGCAATTCACTTAATATTTTTCGGAACCAAACTGCTTGAGTAACACAATTTGTTGCTGCTATGTACTATGCCTTTGCTGTCGATAAAGCAACTACTTGTTGTTTCTTAGAGGACCAAGAAAGCACACTTGTTCCAAGATGAAAGACATAACCCGAAGTGCTTTTTCGAGTTTCAGTTTCACCTGCCCAATCACTATCTATGTATCCAATCAATTCTGACTTGGTAAAACTTGAGTAAAAAATTCCTTCATCAATTGTCCCTTTGATATACCTTAAAATTCTCTTTGTAGCTTGCCAATGTGATTGCCTTGGTGAGCCCATGAATTTACTTACGAGTCAAACTCCCTAAATTATATCAGGTCTTGTTGCTGTCAAGTACCTGAGGTTTCCCACCAGCCTTTTAAATTTTGTTGAATTTACAAGATCACCTCTACTTTCTCTTTCTAATTTCAATCTTTCTTCCATTGGAGTCAATATTGATTTACATGATTCCATCTTAAATTTCTTCAGAATATCAGCTGCATATTTCTTTTGTGAAATAAAAATTCTATCATTGGTATGTTTCACTTCAATGCCTAAAAAATAAGACATTAAATCCATATCTGTCATCTCAAATTATATGGACATAT
This sequence comes from Vicia faba, assembly GCA_948472305.1. Lineage (NCBI taxonomy): Eukaryota > Viridiplantae > Streptophyta > Magnoliopsida > Fabales > Fabaceae > Vicia > Vicia faba. Next base: position 191,529,984 of record OX451736.1, on the reverse strand, counting down.
TCTCCTTGAATTCTGCTAACAATTTGAGATTGTTTCCTGTGAAGATTAGATCATCCACGTACAAGCAAACAATAACAACATCTCCATCCTTGTTTGCTTTGATGTATAAAGCATGCTCATATAGACTTCTATGAAATCCATTATTTATGAAGTATGTGTCAATACGTGTGTACCAAGCTCTTGGTGCCTGCTTTAATCCGTATAGTGCTTTCTTCAACTTGTACAATTTATCTTCATCTCCTTGTTGTAAATAACCTAGTGGTTGTTCTACATAAACTTCTTCTTCAAGCACACCATTCAAGAAGACGGACTTGACATCCATATGAAATATCTTCCGTTGATTCTGGGTGGCAAGGGAAAGAATCATACGTACCGTGTCCATTCTAGCAACTGGAGCAAAAACTTCAAAATAATTAATTCCAGATTTTTGTTTGTACCCTTTTGCTACTAATCGTACTTTGAAGCGGTCTACCTCTCCTTTTAGATTGTACTTTGTTTTGTACACCCACTTGACTGAAATTGGCTTCTTTCCTTCAAGAAGTGTTGTTAATTCCCATGTATCATTCTTCTCAGTTGCATGTATTTCTTCATCCATTGCTTTCAACCAACAATCTTCATTGGTTGCTTTCTCATATGTCACAGAATCACAATCAGCAAATAAGGCATAATAAGTAATTTGTTCTTCCCCATCATCAGGATGATCATCTCTACCAACTTCATAATCTTTCAAGTGAGAAGGTGGATGATGCTCCCTTTGTGGATATCTATGAGGTGGTGATTTTTGTGTTGCTTCAGTGGATGGTTCATCAACTTTATCATCTACTTCTTCATTTACAATAACTGGTATAGGCAACAACTCCTTCTCTTTTTCTTACCAGTCCCACGATCCATCTTCATCAAAGATAACATCCCTGCTAATGACTATCTTTTGAGTTTCTGGATTGTACAACTTGTAGGCTTTTGTTTCTTCACTGTATCCTACAAAGATGTATTTTTCTGCCTTGTCATCAAGCTTCTTCCTCAGTTGATCTAGAACATGTGCATAAGCAATACAACCAAAAACTTTCAAGTTACTCAAATTTGGCTTTTGCCCACTCCAAGCTTCCTGTGGAGTTTTATAACGTACACTTTTCACTGGACACCTATTTAATAGTCATACTACACAAGTTACTGCCTCGCCCAAAAACTCTTGGGTAAATTCTTGCAATGCAGCATACTTCTCACATTATCCGTGATTGTTCTGTTCTTCCTTTCCGTCACTCCATTTTGTTGAGGAGTGTATCTTGCAGTCATTTGATGTTTAACTCCATGCTTTCTCAAGAAATCATCACAAAAAATATACTCTGTTCCCCTATCAGTTCTTAAGGTTTTCAGAGTATATCCACTTCATCTTTCAACATACGCCATAAATATTTTGAGTGTATCACAAGCATCCGATTTATTTTTCAAAACATAAAGCCACGTCTTCCTACTAAAGTCATCAATAAAAGTAACAAAATGTTTATTACCTCCCTTGGATAGAATTTCCACATAGCATAAATCAGAGTGCGCAAGATCAAGTTGTTTTGTAGCTCTCAATACATTCCCTTTAGGAAAAGGATATCTATGCTTCTTTCCTACTACACAAGCTTCACATAGTTGATCAGGAGGTTGTATAACAGGCAAGCCAGTAACCCATTTCTTATTTGTAAGAAACTTTATGCTTTCAAAGTTGAAGTGTCCAAGACGCGTGTGCCAAAGCCAATTATCATCAATTGCTACAGCTTTGCAACATATATTAGCATCATATTTGATGTTCATTGGAAATAGACGATTCCTTGACATGCTTGTCTTTATTATGAGATCTGTCTTGACATCATTGATAGTGCAACCTTTCTTATTGAAGTTTAAGTCATAGCCTTTCTTAGCAAGTTGTCCCACACTTAAGAGATTTTGACATATACTAGGTACATAGAATACATCAGAAATATAATTAAAAAATCCATCCTTTAACCTGATGGCAATCTTTCCTTTTCTCAAAACTTGAAGTTTTGAGTTATCACTGAGCTTCACCGTGCTATGAAAATTTTCATCTAAATCAGAAAATAGTTTTCTATTCCCACTTAGATGGTTACTAAAACCAGTATCTAGTAACCATTGGTCATCATGTTTATCAGCTACAACATGACATGCTGTAAGTACCATCTTCATATCATCTTCAGTTTCTGCAACTCGAGCATGACTATCTCTAATATTCAATGATTTAGCACGACATTCTCGAGCATAGTGACCATACTTTTTACAATTATAGCACTGAATATGAGATTTGCATTCTGATTGAAAATGTTCGTACTTTTGACATTTGTGACATTGAGTATTAGATTTATTTTGAGAGGAGCCATTACCTCGTGAACTTTGGCTTGAATCATTTTGAAAATTTCTCCAGCTTCCTTTGGAACTTTATCCTCTTTGAAAGTGGTTTGGTCTTCTTTGCACAAGCACTTCATTTCTCACATTTGTTTGAGATTTTAACGCTTGCTCAAATGTACCACCTGATCTCTCGTTCATCCGCATCTCACGTGACTTCAGAGATGTTTGCAAATTATTTAAAGTTATTGTTGTGAGATCTTTTGCTTCTTCAATTGCTGCTACTACATAATCAAAACGAGTTGAAAAAGTGTGCATAATTTTTCCTACAACATCTTTCTCCTTTATGTCATCACCGTTGGATTTTATTTCATTGACTAGTTTATCCATTCTTGAAAAATAGTCATAAATGCTTTCATCTCTTCCTTGCTCCATTAGCTCAAACAGACATTTTAATCCATGCAACCTTGTTCGTTTAACTGGGTCAGCACCTTCATACGTTTTAAGTAAAATTTCCCAAGCCTTTTTTGCTATTTTGGCATGGAAAATTTTCTCAAAAACAGATAGCTCCACATATTGACATGTTAAAAATAAAACTTTATCGTTGAGAAGACGATCTTTCTCAACTCGTTTCTCATCATCCTTCCCTTTATTTTCTTCACTTGGTTCAACAAAACCTTTCTTCATAATTTCTCCATACCCGCTGGTTGCTAAACACAACTCCATCAAGCGTTTCCACATAGGAAAATTTGATCTACCATTAAATTTAAAAATAGTTGTTTGCACCTGATGAACTTGATTAGCGCTTGAACTTGCAGCCATTTTAATATTACAAGCTCTGATGTCAAATATTGACAATAAAATCTAATTGTCTTGATATAAATATGTTGATATAACAATGATAAGGAAAAGAATATTAAAACTTTCTTCAAAAGTACAAAAAAATTTACTAGAGTTTTTTTTCTTTATTATGTAACTTCATTTTCTTTGTGATTGATTACAATGTTACAATTAATAACTATTTATACTAATGAATACATGTATATTTTTAATTATAATAAATAACGTTCAACCAATTATTCAAGATTTTCTTTAACTCAGATTTCTAATACATATTCATAGAAACTTTATAAATATAAAATAAATTAAGTTTAACTTCCAACACACAAGATATGTCGTCCTACAAAACGATAACAATGCAATTATAATGAAATTCAGAGTTGCTTTTTCTATTTGTCATCCTCTTTAATGGATGTGGCAGAGATGGATGAAAATGGTCCAACACCATCGTACCCGTGCAATTTAAATTAAAGTGAAAGAGGTACGTCCTTTTGTATTGGATAAGATAAAAAACCATTACGGCACTTGTTGCTAAAATTCAAACCTTTGCAGTTGAGTTGGGTCATACAAATAATACCACACGATTGGCATCATTCAAAGTTGAATAAAATCTCTACCAAAATATTATTTGACGTGAAATTTATATTCTTTTTTTGGTCAGCACGGCGCTAATATGCTTGCATGGACCAACATGTCCATCAACTTTTATTTGTATAATTTTTTTATCTAGAGATCCTACTAAGTACTAACCATCATGTTTACAAATGTTGATTAAAGTTATACCAACTAAGTTACTCGTTATATGGGTTTTGTTAAAATACATGTTTAATTATTTTTTTTATAATTATGAAATGATAGGTTTTGTAAGAATGTAATTTCCTACTTCGCATTAAATAGATTTTTTTAGTAATAGAACTCTATTGTCAAATTCTATTTGAAAGTTATTAATAGCCGATGGATTTAGAGTTAAGGGTGATTTTGATCAACTTATTTTTGTTTGGTCTAACTGTTACCTCTTAATAGAATAATTTTACCGTTATGTTAAATTGTGCATACAAATACTCTCTTGTAACTATTGTAAAATCACCGTGAATAATGCATCAAACTTTATTCTTCTATTCTCTTTCCACTTTTCTGGTTTTTATATGAGAGATAAAGTTAAAGATCCATCTCTAACATGGTATCATTTGTGGTACTCGATTTTCCACATTTCCTCCTATCACTCTCTTTTGTATTTGATCCATCTCTAACATGGTATCATTCGTGATACTCGATCAATATTCATCAATGGATTCTGGAAAAAAATTAAGAATTGAGAATAAAAAAACAAGCACAAACACAAGAAATAAACACAGTCTTTGCGTCTTCCAAAGGAAACAATGTGTTTGGACCAAAACTTTCGATTAAGCTGCAAGAGAACAACTATCTACTATGAAATCAACAAGTTGAAGGAGTCATTTTGACACAAGATGCACAAGCTTGTGGCAATCCGCAAATTTCGTTGAAGTTCAAATCGGCTCAAGATCGTCCTGCAGATACAATTTTTGATGCGTGTCTGTTAGCTGGCTATTTCGAATAAGGAAGAAACCACCATCAAAAAAATATTTCGAATAAAGTACCTAAGGAGATTAATATCAATATTGGATATTGGTGGGAAATATGGAGTCATTATGCTGAAGGATTATTCAATTTCCAGCGGATTTCGATTTGGACTTCTTTTAGTGTTCGAATTATAAAAGAGCTCCTTTATGTCAGGGTGCCAGAAATTGGAAACGGTCCAGGTAATTGGGTTATTTCGAAAGCAACGAAGGAACAAGATGCTTCAATTGGTACAGATTTTGAATTTCAAATAAAGAGCGTCATTCTAGAAGACGCGTGGAAGTCAGCAAATATAGGAAGCCTGCATGCTTCGAACGTGGCGTGATTTTAGAATAGGACCGTTAGGGTCAAGACATTATAAATAGGTGTTCTTATGTTAGATTTAGTATGTTCACTTTGATGTACTAAAAGATTTCAAAACACTCAAACTACCGTGAATTAAGGGAAAAGAGTCAGAAGATACAATGTATGTATTGAACATCATTACTTTTTTACAATTTCAATACAAGTCTTGTTATATTTAGTTTGCCATTACAGTATTTCTGCCCTTAAATCTTTCGATTTCCTAACATTTCCTTGCCCTTTAAATCCTTCGATTTCCTTGCATTTCCTTGCCCTTTAAATCCTTCGATTTCCTTGCATTTCCTTGCCCTTTAAATCCTTCGATTTCCTTGCATTTCCTTGCCCCTTAAATCCTTCGATTTCCTTGAATTTCTTTATTTTACTTGCCTTTAAACACAGTCACTTCGTTAGAAACTTTACTTTTACTTTATCCTTTTAGTCAAACACTTATCTTTACATTCAAGCCCAAGTCTAATTCGAAGCCTTTCCTGCCTACATTCAGTTAGTTTATTCCTATAGACCATTTTAGAAATCTTTCCTAAGACGTATTCGAACCTAACATACAATATAAGTCTATCAATATAATAGATATGAACATGGAAATGAGTTATGAAACATGTGTTCTAGGATCAATCTAGTCGATCCTGCAAGTAAACAATAATAATTAGTAAATTGGAAGACTAGCAGTTGTTTACTAGAAATCACAGTAAACAAATTGGCACACCCGGTGGGACAGTGTCATAACAAAAAGTTTTATCAAACATATTAGAGAAGTTTGAGGATTTTCTGAGTGTGGAGCGCGTTTCAGTACATGAACCTTCGAAGCGGAAAAATAAAGAATAACAACCCACATATACCCAGAAAACAACGTACCAAAACAATGGTTAATACAATCAACCAAGATGGGGTACAGAATCCCCCACAGGGGGCTGTAACAATCGTTTCAAGTTTGATTGATGCCTCCAATACCATTCCTGTTGGCAGTTTGAATACGATCCCAGTAAGTACATTAGACATGCCATCAAACGTGTCTTCAGTGCAAACTGTGCCACACATAGGGAATCAACAGTATTCGACCCCCCCCCCCCTAAGCCTCCAGGTTTCGAACCTTTGAGACCCAGAAATCCTCAGTATGGGATGCCAACTTCGTTTATGGCAGGGTTACATAATACAACAACTTCGTCCCCACTCCAAGGATCTTGTTCGGGAATGAACCATTTGGGTACAAATTTCCAGAATACAGGAAACTTCGCCCAATTGCCTACTCTTACAACTAATAGTCAGGCAGCGCTTAGACAACAGATGGATGATAGCAATCATGATACGATAGGAATCTTAGCCCGCGAAATGAATTCTATTTTCAATCCCCTAATCCAGAATATAAATAGAACAAACCAAGAAAATGCAGCTCAGATGGCCAGAATAGCAGATTTTTTTGGTGCCCCTAATGCGCTTGCAAGGCGTAGGCAAAACCCAGTGGTAATTCGAAATGAAGAACCCATAATTTAACAAATTCGACCCCCTGTACAAGTGGTCGAAGAAAGAAATATAGGGGTAAGATTAAGAGACCAGGGAATTCAGGAAGTTCAGAATGAACAGCCTAGACCTATAATGATGGTGAATAGGGACCAAAATGCAGACGAAATTGTTCATAGAATTAGGAATGACAATTTAGTGGCAGAAAATAACCTCACCACCATGATTGAAAGAATAATGGCCCATAATGGTTTAAATTCAGGATTTAGGAGGCCAAATTACACATCTCCTATTATAGATTATGTTTTGCAAACAGAATTACACAGGGGCGTTAAAGTTCCTAAATTCACGAAATTTGCTGGAGATACAAGTGAATCAACAGTGTAACATATAGCAAGATATTTAACAGAAGAAGGAGATATAGCAAATCATGAAAATCTTAGGATAAAATATTTCCCAAGTTCTTTAACAAAGAATGCTTTCACATGGTTCACCACCTTGCCCCCTGGATCTGTGGACACATGGCCTTATTTAGAAAGACTTTTCCATGAACAATTTTACATGGGTCAGTCTAAAATCAGTCTCAAGGAACTAGCAAGCATTAAGAGAAAATTCACAGAACCAATAGATGAATATTTGAATAGATTCTGTTTATTAAAATCCAGATGCTTCATAGTGGTCCCTAAACATGAATTGGTCAAAATGGCTGCTGGGGGCCTAGATTATTCCATTCGAAAGAAATTGGATACACAGTATCTTAGAGATATGGCCCAACTAGCAGACAGAGTGCGTCAGGTCGAAAGGTTAAAAGCTGAAAAAGCCAGGGCTAGTAAAAATCATAAGAAAGAGAGAATAGCCTACATAGAGGTTGAAGAGGAAAACATAGATGATCCTCAAGACCCTTATGATTTCGATCAGTTCGAAATAGATCTTGCAGAACTAAAAGAAGCACCCCCTTATGCTTGCAAAGTTCTACTTCCTTCCAATGGAAAGGATTCTGTCGAAAGTGAAATGAATGATAAATTCCCCAGGAAAATCTATACTTTCGATATAAATAAATGTGATGAGATATTTGATCTACTTGTTAAAGATGGCCAGTTAATAGTTCCTCCTAACCTTAAGGTTCCTCCGTTGGAACAAAGGAAAAAGATGGGCTTTTATAAATATCACAACTTTTTAGGCCATAAAACCTCACAATGTTTTCTTTCCAGGGATCTGATACAGAATGCAATCAAAGATGGCAGGCTGAAGTTCTCAGACAAGGGAAAGAATCCGATGAAAGTTGATACTGATCCGTTGCTGATGGCAGAGACTAACTATGTTGAACCTCTAGATATCAATGTGGTGGAAATTGCTGAGGGGAAAGTTGAGTCGAAGGAGGAATTCGAAGAGGATGGGGACTTCATCTTAATCGAAAACGAAAAAGAGGCTACTGATGGCCTCCCATTGATCAAAAATGAAATAGAGGCTACTGATGGCCTCCCAAAGGTGCTCAAAGCAAAGATATTAAGTGATAGAAAATTAGCTAAGGCCACTGAAGGTCTTAGGATGAAATTTGAAGAAGTCAAAATTTCTGATGACCAAATGCTGGGAGTGAATATGGTGGACTTCGAACAGCCTAACACTGAAATGGAAGAAGTGGAACGCTGTTTAGAGAGGGAAAGAGAACAAAGAAGAGATAACTTACCTAGAAAGGACGCAGGTTTGCGTGAATACCTCTTCCACTGTCATAAGAAAAATCAGGAAAAGTTGATATGCCCAAGGTGCAGTATCATCTACAACCCCAGAATTGCTGCTGAATTCGAAAGGGCCCAGCATGAACGAACAGGAGTCAACTGGAGGCAATACAACCAACTCTACAAAGTCTATCCAATAGCTGATGAAAGTCTGCTCGAATTCCTGGTTCGTTGCCACAAGATTGGAACATAATGCTTAATATGTCCCAGATGTGCAGCAGTGTATGATAAGGAAATGGCTTAAGCATTCGAGAGAATTCCGTTTGCGTCAGGCTGGGGGCACCAAGGCGGAATGCCTTCGAATCTTGTTAGCACAGCCAGAAGTTTGCCAAGGAGGCTAGATAGCCCTTATCCCAGGGGAGCAAAGAGAGTTTCCTTTAAACTACCTGCAGAAATTCCCACTGACAGATGGCTGCAAGTGAATGCTGATAAGGGAAAAGGAAAGTGGCACAGTTTCGATCGAGGAGGCAGGACTGCAATGGCTTACAGGAGGCAATTCAATTCAAACAGGATGGAAGAAATAAGATTGGAGAATTATAAAGGCAGAAACCCAATGTCTCACTCTCAGTGGCGCAGACACCAAAGAAACCAAAAAGCTGCAAGGGATTTGAAACCTACGGGAGTAGGAGAATCCAGTACCAATAACCCAACATCACTGAACCAGATTGGAGGCAAACCCCCAGTATCCAGGAAAAAATTTTCTCCACGGAAGGACGCTTACTCTGCCATCGTGTATAGTATGGTCATCATGAGTTTTTATACTCTCGAAATAGCCTGGATGAGTCAAGAACAAGTATTTCTTTATATCTGTCGAAATACATGTTCTTGGGGGGCAATTTGTTAGCTGGCTATTTCGAATAAGGAAGAAACCACCATCAAAATAATATTTCGAATAAAGTACCTAAGGAGATTAATATCAATATTGGATATTGGTGGGAAATATGGAGTCATTATGCTGAAGGATTATTCAATTTTCAGCGGATTTCGATTTGGACTTCTTTTAGTGTTCGAATTATAAAAGAGCTCCTTTATGTCAGGGTGCCAGAAATTGGAAACGGTCCAGGTAATTGGGTTATTTCGAAAGCAACGAAGGAACAAGATGCTTCGATTGGTACAAATTTCGAATTTCAAATAAAGAGCGCCATTCTAGAAGACGCGTGGAAGTCAGCAAACATAGGAAGCCTGCATGCTTCGAACGTGGTGTGATTTTAGAATAGGGCCGTTAGGGTCAAGACATTATAAATAGGTGTTCTTATGTTAGATTTAGTATGTTCACTTTGATGTACTAAAAGATCTCAAAACACTCAAACTACCGTGAATTAAGGGAAAAGAGTCAGAAGATACAATGTACGTATTGAACATCATTACTTTTTTAGAATTTCAATACAAGTCTTGTTATATTTAGTTCGCCATTACAGTATTTATGCCCTTAAATCTTTCGATTTCCTAGCATTTCCTTTCCCTTTAAATCCTTCGATTTCCTTGCATTTCCTTGCCCTTTAAATCCTTCGATTTCCTTGCATTTCCTTGCCCTTTAAATCCTTCGATTTCTTTGCCCTTTAAATCCTTCGATTTCCTTGCATTTCCTTGCCCCTTAAATCCTTCGATTTCCTTGAATTTCTTTGTTTTACTTGCCTTTAAACACAGTCACTTCGTTAGAAACTTTACTTTTACTTTATCCTTTTAGTCAAACACTTATCTTTACATTCAAGCCCAAGTCTAATTCGAAGCCTTTCCTGCCTACATTCAGTTAGTTTATTCCTATAGACCATTTTAGAAATCTTTCCTAAGACGTATTCGAACCTAACATACAATATAAGTCTATCAATATAATAGATATGAACATGGAAATGAGTTATGAAACATGTGTTCTAGGATCAATCTAGTCGATCCTGCAAGTAACCAATAATAATTAGTAAATTGGAAGACTAGCGGTTGTTTACTAGAAATCACAGTAAACAAATTGGCACACCCGGTGGGACAGTGTCATAACAAAAAGTTTTATCAAACATATTAGAGAAGTTTTAGGATTTTCTGAGTGTGGAGCGCGTTTCAGTACATGAACCTTCGAAGCGGAAAAATAAAGAATAACAACCCACATATACCCAGAAAACAACGTACCAAAACAATGGTTAATACAACCAACCAAGATGGGGTACAGAATCCCCCACAGGGGGCTGTAACAATCGTTTCAAGTTCGATTGATGCCTCCAATACCATTCCTGTTGGCAGTTCGAATACGATCCCAGTAAGTACATTAGACATGCCATCAAACGTGTCTTCAGTGCAAACTGCGCCACACATAGGGAATCAACAGTATTCGACCCCCCCTAGGCCTCCAGGTTTCGAACCTTTGAGACCCAGAAATCCTCAGTATGGGATGCCAACTTCGTTTATGGCAGGGTTACATAATACAACAACTTCGTCCCCACTCCAAGGACCTGGTTCGGGAATGAACCATTTGGGTACAAATTTCCAGAATACAAGAAACTTCGCCCAATTGCCTACTCTTACAACTAATAGTCCGGCAGCGCTTAGACAACAGATGGATGATAGCAATCATGATACGATAGGAATCTTAGCCCGCAAAATGAATGCTATTTTCAATCCCCTAATCCAGAATATAAATAGAACAAACCAAGAAAATGCAGCCCAGATGGCCAAAATAGCAGATTTTTTTGGTGCCCCTAATGCGCTTGCAAGGCGTAGGCAAAACCCAATGGTAATTCGAAATGAAGAACCCATAATTGAACAAATTCGACCCCCTGTACAAGTGGTCGAAGAAAGAAATATATGGGTAAGATTAAGAGACCAGGGAATTCAGGAAGTTCAGAATGAACAGCCTAGACCTATAATGATGGTGAATAGGGACCAAAATGCAGACGAAATTGTTCATAGAATTAGGAATGACAATTTAGTGGCAGAAAATAACCTCACCACCATGATTGAAAGAATAATGGCCCAGAATGGTTTAAATTCAGGATTTAGGAGGCCAAATTACACATCTCCTATTATAGATTATGTTTTGCAAACAGAATTACCCAGGGGCGTTAAAGTTCCTAAATTCACGAAATTTGCTGGAGATACAAGTGAATCAACAGTGTAACATATAGCAAGATATTTAACAGAAGAAGGAGATATAGCAAATCATGAAAATCTTAGGATAAAATATTTCCCAAGTTCTTTAACAAAGAATGCTTTCACATGGTTCACCACCTTGCCCCCTGGATCTGTGGACACATGGCCTTATTTAGAAAGACTTTTCCATGAACAATTTTACATGGGTCAGTCTAAAATCAGTCTCAAGGAACTAGCAAGCATTAAGAGAAAATTCACGGAACCAATAGATGAATATTTGAATAGATTCTGTTTATTAAAATCCAGATGCTTCACAGTGGTCCCTAAACATGAATTGGTCGAAATGGCTGCTGGGGGCCTAGATTATTCCATTCGAAAGAAATTGGATACACAATATCTTAGAGATATGGCCCAACTAGCAGACAGAGTGCGTCAGGTCGAAAGGTTAAAAGCTGAAAAAGCTAGGGCTAGTAAAAATCATAAGAAAGAGAGAATAGCCTACATAGAGGCTGAAGAGGAAAACAAAGATGATCCTCAAGACCCTTATGATTTCGATCAGTTCGAAATAGATCTTGCAGAACTAAAAGAAGCACCCCCTTATGCTTGCAAATTTCTACTTCCTTCCAATGGAAAGGATTCTGTCGAAAGTGAAAGGAATGATAAATTCCCCAGGAAAATCTATACTTTCGATATAAATAAATGTGATGAGATATTTGATCTACTTGTTAAATATGGCCAGTTAATAGTTCCTCCTAACCTTAAGGTTCCTCCGTTGGAACAAAGGGAAAAGAGGGGCTTTTGTAAATATCACAACTTTTTAGGCCATAAAACCTCACAATGTTTTCTTTTCAGAGATCTGATACAGAATGCAATCAAAGATGGGAGGCTGAAGTTCTCAGACAAGGGAAAGAATCCAATGAAAGTTGATACTGATCTGTTGTTGATGGCAAAGACTAACTATGCTGAACCTCTAGATATCAATGTGGTGGAAATTGTTGAGGGGAAAGTTGAGTCGAAGGAGGAATTCGAAGAGGATGGGGACTTCATCTTAATCGAAAATGAAAAAGAGGCTACTGATGGCCTCCCATTGATCAAAAACGAAATAGAGGCTACTGATGGCCTTCCAAAGGTGCTCAAAGCAAAGATATTAAGTGATAGAAAATTAGCTAAGGCCACTTAATGTCTTAGGATGAAATTTGAAGAAGTCAAAATTTCTGATGTCCAAATTCTGGGAGTGAATATGGTGGACTTCGAACAGCCTAACGCTGAAATGGAAGAAGTGGAACGCTGTTTAGAGAGGGAAAGAGAACAAAGAAGAGAGAACTTACCTAGAAAGGACGCAGGTTTGCGTGAATACCTCTTCCACTGTCATAAGAAAAATCAGGAAAAGTTGCTATGCCCAAGGTGCAGTATCATCTGCAACCCCAAAATTGCTGCTGAATTCGAAAGGGCCCAGCATGAACGAACAGGAGTCAACTGGAGGCAAGACAACCAACTCTACAAAGTCTATCCAAAAGCTGATGAAAGTCTGCTCGAATTCCTGGTTCGTTGCCACAAGATTGGAACAAAATGCTTAATATGTCCCAGATGTGCAGCAGTGTATGATAAGGAAATAACTTAAGCATTCGAGAGAATTCCGTTTGCGTCAGGCTGGGGGCACCAAGGCAGAATGCCTTCGAATCTTGTTAGCACAGCCAGAAGTTTGCCAAGGAGGCTAGATAGCCCTTATCCCAGGGGAGCAAAGAGAGTTTTCTTTAAACTACCTGCAGAAATTCCCACTGACAGATGGCTGCAAGTGAATGCTGATAAGGGAAAAGGAAAGTGGCGCAGTTTCAATCGAGGAGGCAGGACTGCAATGGCTTACAAGAGGCAATTCAATTCAAACAGGATGGAAGAAATAAGATTGGAGAATTATAAAGGCAGAAACCCAATGTCTCGCTCTCAGTGGCGCAGACACCAGAGAAACCAAAAATCTGCAAGGGATTTGAAACCTACGGGAGTAGGAGAATCCAGTACCAATAACCCAACATCACTGAACCAGACTGGGGGCAAACCCCCAGTATCCAGGAAAATTTTTTCTCCACGGAAGGACGCTTACTCTGCCATCGTGTATAGTATGGTCATCATGAGTTTTTATACTCTCGAAATAGCCTGGATGAGTCAAGAACAAGTATTTCTTTATATCTGTCGAAATACATGTTCTTGGGGGGCAATTTGTTAGCTGGCTATTTCGAATAAGGAAGAAACCACCATCAAAATAATATTTCGAATAAAGTACCTAAGGAGATTAATATCAATATTGGATATTGGTGGGAAATATGGAGTCATTATGCTGGAGGATTATTTAATTTTCAGCGGATTTCGATTTGGACTTCTTTTAGTGTTCGAATTATAAAAGAGCTCCTTTATGTCAGGGTGCCAGAAATTGGAAACGGTCCAGGTAATTGGGTTATTTCGAAAGCAACGAAGGAACAAGATGCTTCGATTGGTACAAATTTCGAATTTCAAATAAAGAGCGCCATTCTAGAATACGCGTGGAAGTCAGTAAACATTGGAAGCCTGCATGCTTCGAACGTGGCGTGATTTTAGAATAGGGCCGTTAGGGTCAAGACATTATAAATAGGTGTTCTTATGTAAGATTTAGTATGTTCACTTTGATGTACTAAAAGATCTCAAAACACTCAAACTACTGTGAATTAAGGGAAAAGAGTCAGAAGATACAATGTACGTATTGAACATCATTACTTTTTTACAATTTCAATACAAGTCTTGTTATATTTAGTTCGCCATTACAGTATTTCTGCCCTTAAATCCTTCGATTTCCTAGCATTTCCTTGCCCTTTAAATCCTTCGATTTCCTTGCATTTCCTTGCCCTTTAAATCCTTCGATTTCCTTGCATTTTCTTGCCCTTTAAATCCTTCGATTTCCTTGCATTTCCTTGCCCTTTAAATCCTTCGATTTCCTTGCATTTCCTTGCCCCTTAAATCCTTCGATTTCCTTGCATTTATTTGTTTTACTTGCCTTTAAACACAGTCACTTCGTTAGAAACTTTACTTTTACTTTATCCTTTTAGTCAAACACGTATCTTTACATTTAAGCCTAAGTCTAATTCGAAGCCTTTCCTGCCTACATTCAGTTAGTTTATTCCTATAGACCATTTTAGAAATCTTTCCTAAGACGTATTCGAACTTAACATACAATATAAGTCTATCAATATAATAGATATGAACATGGAAATGAGTTATGACACATGTGTTCTAGGATCAATCTAGTCGATCCTGCAAGTAACCAATAATAATTAGTAAATTGGAAGACTAGCGGTTGTTTACTATAAATCACAGTAAACAGTGTCATACCGCAAATTTGACCCATCAAATAATGAAATTATATTACTTTTCTTCTGATAAATTTATTCTAAGGTTGGGGTTTAAAATCTAAAAGAGGTGTAATTATTGTTTTAGCAAAGAAGGCCCACAGTTCTAAATCAATAGGACCCATGTAACCTTTTAAATCCATTACGTTTTAATCAAGACTTTTTTTCCATCCATTTTCATGTAAAAAGGTTTAACATTGTTAAAAGACTCTTGGGCCTTTCTAAATCAGAAAAGGCTCATGTAGTTTAAAAACCATTCAGATTCTCTTGTAGGGGGGTGCATTGGTTAAAATATATTGGCCCATAAGCAATTCATTTTTTAGGTGACCCAATAAGTTATAATGTCTGGTCCATTTCAGGATTTAATTCGTATTTTGCTATTAACATGAAACATTACAATAATTAAAATCATTATTTTTTAATTAAATAATAGTTTTATTGAAGAAAACGTTTGATTAAGAAGGCCTATAACAAATCATGTTTCAGGCTCAATAAAGTTTTCCGTGAGAAACTGTTGGTCATTTTGTTACTAAAATCATTGTTTTATAAAAATGACTTTTCCAATAAGTGATCCAAAATTTTCAGAAGGTCTGGGCCCAATTCAATTAAGGGGATTTATTTTATTCAAATCAAAAAGAACGTTTAGCCCAAATCCAAAGAACCTGTAGGCCCAAAAGCAAATTGGCCCAATTCAAAAAGAGTTTGCTATAGCCCAATTGAAGAAAAATGCTCGCAGAAGTGAGAAACGACTAATGTTCAGATTGGAAAGAAAAATAACACATGTTTTACTATCAAAACAATCACTATTCAGATCTGAATTCAAAATAAATCAAATCTTTATATTTTATAACTATCCGGAAATCTCAAATCAATACAAAACTAAAACCGAACTCAATCAATTATGTACAAATTCAAAACTTTACAAGGAAAAAATACAGAGTCAAAAAACAAATTACAAACAAATCGAATCTCAAGCAAATTACAAATATGGAAATCTTTTACAATCAATTTCGGATTCAATCAAATCCTAAGTATACAAATTTCGATCAATCTAACCCTAATCTTCTATCAATTACAAATTCTAACATCAATTCATAAAGAAATTTCCTAAAACATCTAAACCCTAAAAACTATAAATACCTAAAGAGATTTACAGATCGAGGGAGGAGAAGAAATTAGGAAGAAGTTTTACACAAGGAACCCACAGAGAAGAAGATCCCCGCTCTCCCTCCTTACATCGCTGACAACTCTCACGTACGCCGCTCCTTGCAAACCTAAGGTTTCAATATCTGAAACTCTAGCCCGTCCCGTTGCGCTTCCGCTATTATCGTCATCTTCAAGACGCCATAGCCATACCTACCAAAAACGCGTGGAGGAAGAAAAGATCAGTGAAAAGGGCTCGCTTGTAGAAAAAGAATAAATCGCGATCTAAGGTATAAAAAACCTAGCTTTTGTACTCTTCTGTTAAATATTTGTTGTGATTCAGACGTTTACAAGGGGATTAAGGTGAGGTGGGGTGGGTTGGAAGTGGCATCGCCGCTGGTTTGGGGCTAGGGTTTCATCGTTAGGGTTGGGAGAGAGGTAAACAAGAAAGAAAGAGGGTTAACAGAGGAAAATAACAAACATTATGTGAAATGAAAAGATATATTATGATATACGATCCCATGCAAGCGAACCCATGTTAATTATCATGTTCCCCTAATGATAACCATACGATCTCAATCGTACGTCCCTAATGTGCGTGCCCACAGTAGAACCGTGCAGCCGTCTACACGGAGTCCAAACGGACTCCCAACCCTGTTAGGCCCGGACCATACTAACGCCACCCCTTTGTTTTTTTGTTTCTACTAATCAGTACAAAAACATACCCCCCCCCCTGCCTAGGCTAAGTCCAAAATCTGGACTTGGACCCTACTGTTCACACCCCTAATTTTTCTCTTTGGTTCAAACGCACACCCCCTGCCTTTTTGGACCTGAATTCAATATATGAATTCAGGCCCATGCTATTAACACCCCCCTTTTCTTTACTACCTTAACCTAATTTACACCCCCTGAATTTATTTGATTTTCTTATTTATTTTTTTATTATTATTTCATAATTTTTATATTATATTAATTATTTCTATTATTAGTATAAATCATGTTTTTTTAATTCATGCAAAAATAATATCTTTTATTTATTGCATTAAAATATTTTTAATCATGCATTAATTAGATTTTTTTTACAATTAAATATTTAAAAAATATTCAACCAAACACCCAAATCTTTTTTTATAAATAAATTAATTCAATAATTAATTTTCGAAAAAGGAATACAAAGCATATTTTAATTAACTGCGCATTTGATCCAAAATTTCCGCTATTCTCACACTCGGGATAAGTGCGAGGGAAATTAAAATATCTGCGTAATCCATAAAAAATACAAACCAACTACGAACTATGAATTAGGACTCTGATTCCTCATAAGATGATATGTAGGCGTAAAACTAAAATTATGGCGAGTTTCCCTATTAAAAAATTAAAACCCTTACCCTAAACCTTTAAAACCTAAACTTTGGTATCCTTATTAATAAGGTAGATGAGGGGTGCCTAACACCTTCTCTTCCTCTAAATGAAGTCAGAACCTAGAATCTCTATATACAAAATTAGGGTTTCCTATTAGATCCCCTTCCTTAGTATAAAAACTAGTAGTGACGGCTCGATTTAAAAACCGGTTACAACAGTTGGCGACTCTACTGGGGACTTCAAATCTAGGGTTTAGTTTATTTTAGGGTTTTGGTGTTTTCAATTTTGTTTCTACTTATTTATTCATTTTTGTTTTATTTATTGCATTTATTTATTTATTGTAATATTTATTCACTGGTGGAATTTTTATTTTCGCAATTTTTTTTTTTAAATCTTAGAAAGAAGGTTCATCTATTATCCAAGGGGTTACATCAACCCTATGAGTTTATGTGACGACTTCACCTAGAGTCGGTGTAATTCCACGAAAGGAATATGTCTCAAGAGACATCCTCTTAATAAGTAGGACTTTGGAATGAAACTTATGACTCTTTGTACAACCTCTAAACCAAAATATCATGACGAGACCTTTCATGACCTAGAGACGATAGTTTCGGTCTGTAAAGAGGCTCCACTTAAGGGAGGCCCTTAAGCCTTTCCCTCTAGTGTTATTCATGATACCCTTAAGGAAACCACCTTATGGGGAGGATAGAATACCCGTAGGCCAAAACTAGGAGCCTACCAAAGTAGAAGTACAATTGGATGCGGTTTCTGCCCTAATTCTGTTCTACGACCCTCTGCTGAGATGTTTCACCTTCCAGGACTTTCAGTTAGCGCCGAATCTGGAAGGATTTGATAGAATTCTGAAATTCTCTAAAGAGAAAGCTTATATGGGTATAGGGAAGACTATTGACGTCAAAACATTGGTGGGAGGTTTAGGGATCGCTTATTTAGAATATTCACTTAACTACAAGAAAGAAGGCGACATACGAGGAATTAAGAGATGCTACTTGGAGACTAAAGCTTTAGATTTTGCTAATAACATGGAATGGCAATATTGTACTGATTGATTAGGGCTTCTTATATTTCCCATAATCTTATTTCCGCGGACTTTGGACTATATCGACCCTACGACAATCAACATGTTTTGGGCCACAAAAGCTTTTAATACAGATCCAACTCTCGCTTTGCTTGCTAATGTTTATTATATACTTCATATGTGGTACGAAAAAAGAAGGGGTACTATGAATTCTTGCATTCCATTATTATATTGTTGGTTCATGACCCATCTCTACAAAAAAGACTACATGATTTCAAATCTGACAAGATATGAGTGGCCTCAAAAATTAAGGTATTTTACTACTAATTCTGTATTATAGTGTTGTACCCCAAAATTTTCCCTCTTATTTTTCAAGACATTTCCTCACAAGGATTTTCAAAAGTTCAAATCTGCACAAGCACAATTGGGCTTTCGAACATCAAATCTAAAAAGAGCATGCCTACTTTGATTTCACATCCTTCGATTGGAATTTTGGCCTCTTTCGATGCAAGCTTGGCTTACATCTTTTAATGAAGCATTGGCCCCTGACATGCTTGCTTTGATTCATAAAGGAATGGCTATCTGCATGCAACCTTTGATTGAGCAAACTACCTCTTTCCTGCATGCTTTGATTCACAAAGCAAGGGTAACGCCTATCTTTATACAAGCTTCGACTGGGCATTTGTTTCCCCTTGAAACAACCTCCTTCGATTTCAAAAGGGAAGGACCTCCTGTTGGTGTCCTTCGATTCAGAAGGTTGGCTTCATACAGGTTCCCCTTTGATTCAGAGTAAAATGACCTTCTGAAAGCTTCCTTCAATTCATAAGGCAATAGCCTTCTGAAAGTTTTTCTTTGATTCACAAAGGAGGGATCTCCTGCATGCATATTTCATTTTGGTTTGTGGCCTCCTTCGAATGCAAGTTTGGGTTACATCCTTCATTTGTCCTTATGACCCCTTGCAAAAAATAATTGATTGGACAGTGGCTCTTCATGCAAGCTTCTGTTTGAGCAAAGGCCTCTTGCATGTTTTCTTGGAGTCACAAAGCAATGACCTTCTGCATGCAAGCTTTGATTGAAGCCATGGCCCCTTTAGGTGTTTGTTTTGATTCAGGAAGCAAAGGTTTCTTTCCTTCTCATTTCCAATCACAAGGCAGAAACTTCCCTCATGCATTGGCCATTTTCATGCTAGTTTTGAATGGACAATACCTCCCTTTGAAATAGTTTGCTTCGATTCCACCTTTGAAGATCTTCAACACACAATTTCTACACTATGACACTTAATTGTTGTTCCATTCGAAGGACATACTATGGTGGCACATTCGAAGGACTTGCCAGACATACCTGGATGTCCCATTCAAAGGATATATTTTGGTGGACCATTCAAGGGCCATACATTTGGCCTCTTCAAAGGATGAACAAAAAGGTCCCATTCGAAAGACACATATTGGGTGAAAATAAAATATTTGTTGTCTGAAGAAGAGTCTGGTCGAAGGATGGACCTAGGTGGTCAAAATGAAAGTTTGAAATATTGAAAGATGCTTGTTGGTCAAAGTCCTATGTGCTACCAAGTACAAGCCTGTTGCACTAGCCACAACACTCTAAAATTGCTACAAAGCAGTCCTGCCATGCGGCTCCCATACTTGCACCAAATTGGCATACACAAATTGCATCTCAAAGGCTATAAAAACAGCAAACCCAATTTGTTCAAATCTCAGTTTTCCCCTCTTAAACCTCATTCAAACTAATCTATAAATAAGAGCTTCCATCATACATCTTAGGGGCCCCTGGTAGTTGCAAAAATTCTTGTTGTGAGAAAATTGTCAATTTCTCAAAACTCTCAAACACTACCAAACTTTCTCAAACATTCCTAAACACTCCAACTCTAAAAACTCAGATCCCTTCATACACTAAGTAAACCTATTGATTCACTCCTCAAACATCCAGATAACAAACCTTCGACTCATTCCCCAATTACAAAATAATAGTCTTTTGATTCACTCCCTAGATTGTTATAGAACAACCTCCGATTCACTCACCTCTATCATATACCCAACTTCGATTCAGTGACAGCCCAAACAAAATAGTAACTGAACGAGCTTCAGGAAGATTCCAGCGAAGTTCCTTTCACCACAAAGGAAGTCACCTACAGCTCCTTCGATTAAGCACATCAAGAGGTAAGTTTTTCCTCCAAACTTGGAACTTGTTCATTTAAATATGATTTGTACATATAAATAAAAGGAAAATGTAGATATCCCATCTAGGAAGTTGACCATGCCTTAACTTTTGATCCTCACTGCATGTATGTTGAAAATCTCAACCATGACTAGTTAGACTTTGGATTTTGGTGCCCAATGATCATTTGCTAACCCCTGGCTTGGAGATTTCGAAAGTTGCACTTGTTAGTTTCATTTTCAAGTTTAGACAAGTTTTATGTATCCTTCGATTGACTAAACATTGAAGCCTTTTGAATCTTAACTTGGGAGCCTTTCATTCCTGCAATTAAAGGAGGAAACAAGGAGTATTAAAACAAGGAGTGTACACTCATGCTGACTTTCTGACCAATCGAAAGGAGCATAAAAAGGATGAAATTGAAAGCTTCTCACACTGATTCTCATCCCCAATTGAAAGAAACTAGGAAAAG
Organism: Vicia faba; assembly: GCA_948472305.1. Classification (NCBI taxonomy): domain Eukaryota; kingdom Viridiplantae; phylum Streptophyta; class Magnoliopsida; order Fabales; family Fabaceae; genus Vicia; species Vicia faba. The sequence goes on along the minus strand of OX451736.1, from coordinate 191,509,011 downwards.
AATAATCGAAGGGTGCATTTTTCCTAATCGAAAAACCTGTTTTCCTTTCTTTTATTTTGTTTTATCTTTATATTTTCTTGCTATTCAATATGGTTGTAATAGTGTAGGATATTTATTTTCTGCATTTTTTATTGCTTTATACAAATGTTAGTAATTAGGATGTATGGCAAGATAAAACTAACAAGTAGACAACCCAAAAATCAAAGACAAAAATGCATGTAATCAAACAAGACTATGAACACATGCACCTATAAGGTAATCTCACTTGTTTCCTCGAAAAAATAGTCATGTCCCTCGAATATGGGCGTTTTTAGCAAAGACCCTCGATAAAGGATCATAGTCCCTCGATGACCCTCGATGTTGCCTTCGGTAAACGATCTAGTCCCTAAACGAAAATTGCTAAAACGTCTCATAGGATGCCTTCTATGACTATACAACGAACCACGCCCGTCCCTTCATATCCAACGATAGGGCTTCTTATCAATCAATGGTAAGATAGAAACATCTAAAGGAGGAGGAAAAGAACAAAGACCTTTTGAGTAGGTAGGATTCTCATAGTTGCTCGCTTGCTCACAATAAAAAATCATTTTCATACCAACACTTTCAATTGAAACATTTTCAAAAGACAAAGCTCTTTTTACACATTCTTATAGAGACGAGAATTATTACAAAGGCACTTTTCAAAATCACTTTCAAAAACATCTTCCACAAACACCTCTTTGAACTATTTTCAAAACTAATACTTTGTACGCATTCTTATAGAGACGAGAATCATTACAAATACGTTTTCAAAATATTTTCAAACCCACATCACAAAGAACATTTTCAAACAAAAGCAAGTGATCTAGCAAGCAAATAAGAGCCCGTAGATAACTACAGATGAAAAGGGTGCTAATACCTTCCCTTTTCATAACCTACCCCCCGAATTCAAAAAATAATCTCGAAAGGTATTTCCTGTTCTTTTCAGCCTTTCCTTATTGGATAAAAGAAAAGTCAGTGGCGACTCTTGCTATCCTCAAAAATTGTGATCAAACGCAAAATACCTAAGTCAGTTCTCCCACCGTGTTACAGAACTGGCGACTCTGCTTGGGATTTACTTAAAAGTGGGGTTACCTTAGGGCTAGATCACCTTTACTTTATTTCTTTGTTTGACTTGCATGCTTTACATTATGGTTCCTTGTTTGGGTTTGTTTTGATCCTCCACCCGGATCTGGGGCACCTTTTAGGTAAGTAGCAATAAATTGTGGAAACTGTGCGGGGTATACTGACATGGTCAAAGCAATAGCTACGTTAGTGTGACACATCTGTTGGTACCGGTATCCCTTGAGTAGTCAAGGAGAATACGAGGCCGTTGTGTAGTGTCATGAAGCACTAACTAACCTTAGAACTTAATTGAACAACTTGTCCATTAGGAAGTAGTGAGGTACCCGATTTTGGTGCATTCTGAAGTTGGTTGATAAAGGATACTACGCTCATTGAGATTGGACTTTCGAGATATTCCGGTTGCCAATAAAGAGGCTTGCACTGAAACAATGCCCGATGAAGAAAGATCAGTGATATTGAGATCCCCTAGAACCCGATTACTTTCTAGGACAGGTTGAACCAACTAAACCTCAAGAGGGTACTTACCTATGAGTCTCATGCAAGCCTAAACCTAAGGACTTGTTTGATTTTCTTATGTATATAATTGTACATAACATCATGACATCATACCATAGCATTTTACACTAACCATTTCAAGGATTTCAAGATTCATCTTTGTTCTATTTTGTAGGACATGACTCCCACTCACAGGAATACGATCCAAGTCAATCTCGCACGAGTACCTTTTCAACTCAAAGAATTAGCATCAAGGGGCCCTGAGAATTATCCGTTCACTAAAATGCATGGACGACTTCTCAACCTGGTTACCTCAAGTTTTAATGAAGACATGATGAAAGTGTTTTTCCAGTTCTTCGACCCTTTGCACCATTTCTTTACCTTCCATGATTACTAACTTGCGCCTACTATGGAAGAATTCTCTCAACTCTTGAGAATTCCTATTCTAGATCAATTAACTTTCAACGGTATGGAAAGAGACCCAAGCCCCAAGGAGATTGCTTGAGCTCTACATTTGCAACAATCCGACGTCATGGCTAACTGGGAAACAAGAAGTGGTGTCAAAGGGTTTCTAGCTATGGTCTTGTTAGAAAAGGATAAATACTGTTGGAATACTCTGGATTTACAAGCCTTTGAGGAAGTCTTGGGTCTTCTCATCTATGGGATGGTACTATTTCCTAATCCTGACCAACTTATAGATGTGAACACAGTCAAAAATTTTATATCTCGCAACCCGGTGCCTACTTTGTTGGGAAATACCTTACATTATCTCCACTCTCGCACCATGAAGAGAAGGGGGACCCTCGTGTGTTGCACTCCTTTGTTGGCTAGGTGGTTTGTTTCGCACCTACCCCAATCTGTTGTGAAGAATGAGCAAGGCTTGAGATGGTCCAATAGGTTGATGTTACTCAGACATTCGGATATTCACTAGTGTTCTCAATCCTTGGAGGATATTACTATCATCGACCGTTGTGGGGAATTCCCTAATTTCCCTCTTCTTGGCATTAGGGGAGGTATTACTTACAACCCTTGCTTGGCTTTACGAGAGTTTGGGTATGCACGAAGAGATGGTCCTCATAATGTGCTCATCCAAGGTGTGGTATTCAACTACGAGAGCGATGACCAAGGCTATCGTCAAAGGTTTATACGAGCTTGGAGAATGGTAAACAAAGTGGATAGTAAGACATTGGGACACAAAATTCTATTCCCCTTGAGCCTTACCTTAAGTGGGTACGAACTCATGCTCAAAGTCTCGTAATGCCTTACCCTTCCATCCTACCTATCATCATGGAGCCTGCTGCTGAAGGAGATGTTCCTTATACTTTCCTTTATCCTAACATGCCTACCTCTCTTGAAGATTTGCAAAAGGATTGGATTCAGCTAAAGGAAGAACCGGACACCTTCGAAGCCCAGTTCCACGCGAGTGAGAAGAAAGTTTTGGAGCTTACGAGACAGCTTCACGAAGAGCGAAGTTTGAATGCCTACATTGCACCAAAAAGGATGCACTCGACCTTTTTGTCTTAGGAGTTTATTTCCTCCATTGTAAGCACCAAGAGGCATGATGTAATCAACTTGGATTTATTAATACAATGTGTGTTTGCTTTTGTCTAAGAAAATTTAAATATCCTAGTTTCCTTGAAATCATTTGCATATGCATTTTCATTCATCATAACACAAACAGGTTTTTCACAAACAGGTATCCTTATCTTTCTACTGTTTATTTCGGTGAGATGGATATTGAACAGACAATAAAGGATCTTCAAGCAAAGAATGCTCAATTCCATTAGATGTTCCTGGCTCTGGCTTAAAGATAAGAAGACCTAAAGGATCTCATGATCAAAGATGAGAAGAAGAAGGAAAAGAAACTAACTGGTGTTTTGAATTTGGGAAGAAGGTTCAGAGGACCAGCCAAGCGAGCTCTAGGTTTCACAACCTCGTCGGGTGAAGGAGATAATTAAGAAGAAAAGAACAAGGAAGGAAATGACAACCTAAAGTTTAAGGAAGATGAAGCTGACTACTCTGAAGAACAGTATCCTCCTGCTGATGATAAATACAAACAACTCGAGGATCGCCTCAATGCTATGGAGATCCAGAGGGTACCCAAGATAGATTTTGAAGAGCTAGGACTAGTCTCAGGGGTGGTCATCCCGTAGAAATACAAGGTCCCCACATTTTCTAAATATGATGGTGTCTCTTGTCCTAAGCTGCATTTAAGGTCTTACGTCAGGAAAATTCAACCCCATACTGCTGATAGGAACCTATGGGTACATTTCTTCCAAGAAAGTTTGTCAGGGACGCAATTGGATTGGTTCTATCAGTTGGAAGGAACCAATATTCGCAATTGGGAAGATTTGGATGCTGCTTTTTACAAGCAATACCAGTATAATGCTGACCTAGATCCAACTTGTACATAATTGCAAAGTATGTATATGGGTTCTGGCGAGGGTTTCAAAAATTATGCCCATAAATGTAGGGATCTCGCGGGAAGAGTCCAACCCCCTTTATATGATAAAAAATTGGTGGATATGTTCTTGGGCACGTTGTCTGGTCCATTCTTCAACCATTTCATTGGAATCTCTTCAGTTGGGTTTACCAAGCTTATCTTGACTGGTGAGCGGGTAGAACCTAGTATTAAGAGTGGCAACATTCAAAGGGATGCATCCTCAAGTACGATGAAGAAACCCTTCATTGGAAAGAAGGAGGTCCGTGCTGCTTATGGCCAGAGAAAACAAAACAAAAATGAATGTCGTCCGACGGTAGGGGCTGTTATGATCTCCAATCCTGTATCAAATCAACAACAAAACCATCAGCACAAGCCGGATGCACCCATAATACGATTCACTCGGATCAACATGACCTTGTCCCAGGTTTTGTCGTATTTGTTGAAGTCCAACCTGGTGACTCTAAAGGAAGATACCAAGAATCCTAATACTGCTTCTCCCCGCTAAAAACCGAACGCTCGATGTGCCTATTATTCCAAGACCCCGGGGCATGATACAAACGATTGTTGGGCTCTGAAAAATAAGGTACTAGACCTTATCGAGGCGAAAGAAATTGAGTTTGACCTTCTAGAGACACCTAATGTAGTAACAGTGCCAATGCCCAAACATGGCCAAGGTGTCAATGTTGTTGATGACTACTCCTTTGTTTCCTCAGTGGATGAATTAACTACTCCTCTTCTGATTGTTAAAGAAAATCTGTTGTGAGCCGGTTTATTTCTGGGATGTGGTGAAGGTTGCCACTTATGTATGTCTCTACCAGATGGCTGTTTGTTGTTAAAAATGGGCGTCCAGCCCTTAATGGTTAACAAAGAAATTGTGTTCGAAAAAATTCCCCTTACAAGAAGTTGTTGTGAAGATGTCTCGATAATCACCATTTTTGACAATCCTCCCAGGGTCTCCACCAACAGACCCGCCAGGATTACATTTGTTCCCAAGTTTTCTCCCTTGATCATCACCATGCCGGGGCCAATACCATATTCCTCGAATAAAGTTGTTCCCTGGAATTATGGGACTGACGTCTATTATCATGGCATCAAGCAAGACCTATTGGTTATTAAAGATGAAATTGTTGAAGATGTTAATCCTGACATCGACAATATCGTCGGGACCAGTAAAATTATGAGAAACGGAAGAGTTTTCTCTCCCGAGATCTCTCCAAAAACTTTTGTTATTCCATTGATTATTCCAACTGCTTCTCCTGTCAGTATTCCCATTATTACCCCTAATGTTAGTCCTGCTATTATCCCTGCTACTGAGTCGATCGAGACACGGGGAAAAAAGGTATTGGTTGAGCCTGTCCAGACGAAGGCGCATCCATTAGTCATCCCCAAGGCTTCTAAAAGGCAAATGGAAGAGATATTAAAGATAATCAAGAAAAGTGATTATAATGTCATGGAGCAGTTGGGGAAGACCCCCTCAAAAATCCTAATGTTGGCCTTACTTTTGTGCTCTGAAGCCCATGCTAAGGATTTAGTAAAATTCCTGAAGTCTGCCCATGTGCCTCAAGAGACCTCTGTTGATCAATTTGAGAATTGCGTAGCCAGCCTACCTGTTGATAATGGACTGGGTTTTTTTGATGCTGATTTAACCCCAAAGGGAAGGAAATACAATGATGCCCTGCATGTCTCCATTGAGTGCAGGGGAACCACCCTAGCTCATGTTCTGGTGGATACAGGTTCGTCGGTGAATGTCTTACCCAAGAATTCTCTGGACATGTTAGATTGTGAAGGGCTCACTTTGAAGCCCAGCAACATTGTGGTAAGGGCCTTCGATGGTTCTAAAAGAATGGTGCACGGGTAAGTGGACATCCCTATCAAAGTGGGCACTCCGACTTTTGACTCAAGCTTTTATGTGATGGATATTTGCCCATCTTATTCCTATTTATTGGGTCGACCCTGGATCCATGGAGCTGGTGCTGTTACTTCTACCCTACATCAGATGTTGAAGTACCCAGTCAATGGAAAGATTATCACGGTCCATGGTGAGGAGGAATACAAGGTAAGCCACTTGAACTCTTTCAGGTATGTTGAAATGGACGACGAGTTCATTGAGACCCCCTGTCAGAACTTTGAGGAGGTTCCATAGATGGTTGTTGTAACCAAGAATGATACTAAGACTCCGAAGATTACCAGACCTTCGTTGAATATGGCTTCTCTGAAGGATGCTAAAGTAGTAGTTGAAGAAGGTGGATGTACCATTTGGGGTCAACTTCCGGACATTCCCTACAAATCTAACAAGTTTGGTTTGGGTTTTACTTCAGAGGCCCAAAGAGCTGTTCGACATGCTCGCGCTGGGGGATCGCCACTACACATCAGCAATCATGGGGTCAATGCGTTGGAGGACAGTGATAATGACTGTGACACGGACAAGTGGATTTTCCCAACTGTCAGCGGTGGACTCAACAATTGGGAGGCCAAAGATTTCGTTCCTATTACTTTTATTCAAGAGTAATTGTCTTTTAATTAATGGATTTGTAATATTTAAACAATTGAAACTATGAAACCTTGTGTCTTACCCGAGGCACAATGGTCTATTTGTGAGGGTTATTACTCCATCTTCATATGTCATTAATAAATCATGGGACGTTTTTGCATGCAAATTTTACGCTCTTTATTTTTCTTTTTCTACCGTTTACTTTATCAAATATAGCTATGCTCTTACACACAGACTCACATATCAAAATGCAGATCCACATCCACTCGGGATCCCATTGGTAACGACTCTGCTATTTCCAATTATGACTTTGAAAATCCGATCTACCAAGTCAAGGACGAAGGCGAGGAAGATTGTGAGGTACCAGGGGAACTTGCCAGACTGTTACAACAGGAAGAAAGGGCAATACGGCCCCACGAAGAGCCAGTTGAGACAGTAAATTTGGGTACTGAAGAGGACAAGAAAGAGGTGAAGATAGGTGCTAATCTGGAGCATAGTGTTAAGGAGCGTTTAATTCAGATGCTGCATGACTATGTCAAAATCATTGCCTGGTCATACGAAGACATGCCAGGACTCGACACTGATATCGTGGTCCATCGTCTACCAACAAAAGCAGACTACCCTCCAGTGAAACAGAAGGTTCATCGTATGTGGCCAGATATGTCAGAAAAGATCAAGGCTGAAGTTATGAAGCAGTTCAACACCGGTTTCTTAGCTGTTACCACCTATCCATAATGGGTTGCTAATGTTTTTCTGGTACCTAAGAAGGAAAATTAGGTACGAATGTGTGTGGATTACATAGACCTAAATAGGGCAAGCCCCAAGGATGACTTCCCACTTCCCCATATTGATGTTATGGTTGACAACACCGTACAACACAAGGTATTCTCTTTCATGGATGGTTTCTCTGGGTACAATCAGATCAAAATGGCACCTGAGGACATGGAGAAAACAACCTTCGTCACGCAATGGGGCACTTTCTACTACAAAGTTACGCCATTTGGGTTAAAGAACGTCGAGGCAACCTATCAGCATGCCATGGTAGCTTTGTTTCATGATATGATCCATCACGAGATAGAGGTCTACGTTGATGGTATGATAGCCAGATCTCAAAATGAAGAAGAACACCTTGACCACTTGCAAAAGCTATTTGAAAGACTGGAGAAATACAAACTGAGGCTAAACCCGAATAAATGCACCTTTAGAGTAAGATCCGGTAAGCTCTTAGGCTTTGTTGTCACCGACAAAGGTATTGAAGTAGACCCCGCAAAGGTAAAGGCGATACAAGAAATGCCAACTCCTCGCACTGAGAAGGAAGTTAGGGGATTCTTAGGACATCTAAACTACATCGCCAGATTCATTTCCCATCTAATCGCTACTTGTGAGCCAATCTTCAAATTACTGAAGAAAGATCAAGTGGTGAAGTGGAATGAAGACTTCCAGTCTGAATTTGATAGGATCAAGGAGTACCTTCAAGAGGCTCTAATATTGATTCCTCCAGTTGAAGGAAGACCTCTGATCATGTACAGTATTGGAAAATTCAATGGGGTGTGTGGTGGGGCAGCATGGCGAGTCTGGCCAAAAAGTGCACGCAATATACTACCTAAGCAAAAAGTTTACCGACTGTGAAACCAGATATTCACTGCTCGAGAAAACTTGTTACGCTCTGGAATGGGCTGCTCTCAGCTAAGATAATATATGCTGACTCACATCACCTTATTGATATCCATGATGGATCATATCAAATACATATTTGGGAAGCCCGCCCTCTCTGGAAGAACAGAAAGATGGAAAATAGTCCTGACCGAATACGAAATTCAATAACTACCCAAAAAGAAATAAAAGGAAGTGTACTAGCTGATCATTTGGATCATGAAGCTGTGGATGACTATCAATCCATGTAATTTGAATTCCCAGACGAGGACATCATGTTGGTGAATGATTGTGAAGAACTCAGACCGTATGATGGACCTGAACAAGGATCCCGATGGACTATGGTTTTTGATGTAGCTTCCAACACACTCGAAAATGGCATCGGCGTTGTGATCATATATTCTGAAGGCTGTCATACTCCTTTCACTACCAGGCTATGTTTGAAATGTACCAATAATATGGCTGAGAATGAAGTGTGCATTATGGGTCTCAAAGCTGCTATAGATTTGGGGATCAAGTTCTTAAGTGTATTTGGAGACTCGGCCTTAGTAATCAGTCAGATTAAAGGAGAATGGGACATGAAGCATCTTAATCTCATCCCTTACAAATAGCATGTGTTGACACTGATCCCACATTTTGAAGAAATTACCTTTGAGCATTTTCCACGAGAGGAAAATCAACTAGCAGACGCGCTAGCTACTATGTCATCCATGTCCAAAATTAGGTGGGGTAATGAGGCTCCTCAGATCACTATTGAGAGGATGGACGAACTAGCATACTGTCATTAGATTGATACTGAAGAAGTAGTGGACAAACCTTGGTTCCATGAAGTCAAAAGATATCTCGAAGCCCAAGAATATCCTGAGGGAGCTTCAGGCAATGATAAAAAGTTCCTAAGAAGGTTCTCTGCTAAGTTCTTCCTCAGTAACGAGATCCTCTATAAGCGCAACCATGACTCTACTTTGCTTTGGTGTGTAAACAAGAGTGAGGAAGAAAAGATTATGGCTAATTTACACGAAGTTACCTTTGGCACTCATTCTAGTGGGCACACGATGGCTAAAAAGATCCTACGGGAAGGATACTTTTGGTCCACTATGGAAGCAGATTATTATCAGCATTCGTGAACTTGTCACAAATGTCAGATCTATGCTGATAAAGTACATGTGCCACCGGTTCCTCTGAACGTCTTGATTGCTCCCTGGCCATTTGCAACGTGGGGGCATCAATATGATTGGGGAGATCAGACCTACAGCTTCAAATGGACACCGTTTCATCCTCGTCACCATCAATTATTTCACAAAATGGTCGAGGCGGCTTCATTTGCTTCTGTTACCAAGAATGTTGTGGCCTGATTCACCAGACATAACCTTATCTGTCGGTATGGTATTCCGGAAAGAATCATTAAAGATAATGGTACCAATCTCAATAATACTATGATCACCGGACTATGCGCACAATTCAAAATCCAGCATCATAACTCTTCTCCTTACCGGCCGAAGATGAATGGCACTGTGGAGGCTGCTAATAAAAACATCAAAAAGATAATATAGAAGATGACAGTGACCTATAAAGACTGGCATGAGATGTTACCATTTTCTCTTCACGTTTACTGTACCATTGTGCGTACATCAACAGGGGAAACTCCTTTCTCTTTGGTATATGATATGGAAGCTATCATACCGATTGAAGTCCATATACCTTCATTGAGAATCATGAGGGATGCAGTTTTGGATGAAGACGAATGGATTCAAACTCAACATGACCAATTGAATCTGATTGATGAGAAGAGGCTCGCAGATGTCTGCCAAGGTCAGATGTACCAAAAACGTATGATTAAAGCTTTTGACAAAAAGGTCAGGCGTCAGGTATATCAGGCGGTGACTTAGTAATCAAGCGCATTATACTGCCACAAGGTGATCCCAGGGGAAAATAGACTTCTACATACGAAGGACCATTTGTGATCAAGAACATATTTTTTGGTGGAGCCATGATTTTAACCACCATGGACGGCGACGACCTTCCACACCCTGTAAACAAGGACATAGTTAAAAGATACTACGCATGAACAAAGACCGGCTAGGTTGACTGGCCTAGGAAAAAATAAGGGCATTCTGGCGAACCTAAAATGTTCGGGAAAAATTAGGGATATACATATGAAAAATTTGTACACCCGGCAAGTCGAAAACCTGAAAAGGTGGCTTGGGCAAAAAAGGGTATCCCGGTGGACTGAAAACCCGAAAGGGCAGTCTAGACAAAAGTTAGGGATTTAAAGCGTATAACTATGTCCCGTTGGATCACCTTACAACCAATCTTAAGTATCAACTATCAATCTCAAATGGTACTAATCAATCCAATCAGCTTCGGACAAGCAGCAAAGGGATAAGATGCTCGAAGACATAAAGGCAATAGCAGAATCAAAACCAAATGGGATTATTTCACATAACTGTTTTTCTTTGTATTAGTTTTCATTCTTGCAATGACATTCTTTTACTAGGATGTTCGTCTCCTTGTACAAAAACATTTATTCAAGTTAATACAAAGATATTCCTTTGAAAGTGCAAAACTATTTATTTATTTTTTATTTTCCTGTTTTGTTTGCAAAAACGTCCAGTGATTATTTTTGCACATATGCATTTGAATGTGATTACTGCTTACAAATATATGCATATAAAAAATAGAAAAGACAGTTACTAATGGCTTTAAGAAACAGGACAATGTCTGAAGGTCATTCCACCAAATCCCTGCAGGTACTTTCTCCAGTAGGAACAAAGGTAGAGACATCATGCTGCAAGGTCACTGCCATATCTTCAGTATGCAACCTAATGGTATCAGGTACTCTCATATCCCCGATAGAGCAAAATTTCCAATTACTTATCCAAAAATTCCCCAGTGAAGTCGCCAAGCTTCTCAGGATTCCCCGGTAGGATTTCACAAAATCCCCAAACAATGCACGGATTTTCCCTTCCCCAACATAGTTTATTTCTCTAAACAACGAAAGTCCTTCTCTCAACACTTCAATTTCAACAAAATGTGAAGACTTACACTCCTCATCCCCAGCAGCAGTCAGGGATTTATTTTCCCCAGTCCAGCAACACCGCAGCAGAACAACTGATATGTTCATACATTGCATTCATACATCATAACATCGACAACACAAATGCATATATCGCAATCTCATTTATTTTGAGAATATCATTACTCGATACATCTCATGCATCATGACACACAACTGACTCATTACAGGAAACTTAGCAAGCAAATAAATACCATTACCAATTTTCATTAATTCCAGATTAATACCTAACACGGGACATGACAACTATCTGGGAACAAACTGATTGTAGATCAATTCCCAAAACCATATGGGATGACTATCTACATGACAAACACTTTATTCAAATCTCTGTTGGTTCAGTTTAAATTAATCAATGGTTTGTCCTGATTCCGTTCTGGTAGACACTTTCTCTGGTTCAAATAAATTGCTCCAAAGATTTATTCTGATTCTTTTCCAGGTAAAGATTATTCAGACCTCTGTTGGTTCAATTTAAATCAATAAATTGTTTATCCTTATTTCGTTTCTGTAGACACTTTCTCTGGTTCAGCTAAATCGCTCCAAAGATTTATTCTGATTCTTTTCCAGTTAAAGATTATCAAGACCTCTGCTGGTTCAGTTTAAATCGATCAAGGGTTTATCCTGATTCCGTTCCGGTGGACACTTTCTCTGGTTCAAATAAATCGCTCCAAAGATTTATTTTGATTCTTTTCCAGTTAAAGATTATTCAAGACCTCTGTTGGTTCAGTCTAAATCGGTCAATGATTTTTCCTGATTCCGTTATGGTGGACAATTTCTCTGGTTCAAATAAATTTCTCTAAAGATTTATTCTGATTCTTTTCCAGTTAAAGATTATTCAAGACCTCTGCTGGTTCAGTCTAAATCGATCAATGGTTTATCCTGATTCCGTTCTGGTGGACACTTTCTCTGGTTCAAATAAATCACTCAGAATATTTATTCTGATTCTTTTCCAGTTAAAGATTATTCAAGATCTCTGCTGGTTCAGTTTAAATTGATCAAAGATTTATTCTGATTCTTTTCCAGTGGAAGTCAAGCTTAGACTTAGTCTAATTTTTGTCAACAATCACTTCTGGGTGGAATCTATAAGCCCATTTCCGACAACTCTCCAAATGGAATCTTTAAGCCCATTCCCTACACAATCAACCACCACATTATCAAGTGCAAATTTCTGGGCACTCTAGTATTCAATCATCTTCCACCTTCAAGTCACGAATGGCATGACCCGCCAATATAACTCTTCAGGTTTAAGAATATTGATTAGGGGAAGCTGTTGTACCCCAAAATTTGCCCTCTTATTTCTCAAGACATTTCCTCACAAGGATTTTCAAAAAGTTCAAATCTGCACAAGTACAATTGGGCTTTCAAACATCAAATTGAAAAAGAGCATGCCTGCTTCGATTTTGCATTCTTCGATTGGACTTTTGGCCTCTTTCGATGAAATCTTGGCTTACATCTTTTGATGGAGCACTAGCCCCTGACATGCTTGCTTTTATTCATAAAGGAATGGTTATCTGCATGCAGCCTTTGATTTAGCAAATTAACTCTTTCTTGCATGCTTTGATTCACAAAGCAAGGGCAATGCTTATCTTTATACAAGCTTCGACCCGGCATTTGTTTCCCCTTGAAACAACCTCCTCCTATTTCAAAAGGGAAGGACCTCCTGTTGGTTTCCTTCAATTCAGAAAGTTGGCTTCATACTGGTCCCCCTTCGATTCAGAGTAAAATGACCTTCTGAAAGCTTCCTTCAATTCAGAATCCAATAGCCTTCTGAAAGTTTTTCTTTGATTCACAAAGCATGGATCTCCTGCATGCATCTTTCGTTTGGTTTTGTGGCCTCCTTCGAATGCAAGTTTGGGTTACATCCTTCGTTTGGCCATATGACCCCTTGCAGGCAAGTTTTGATTGGACAATGGCTCTTCATGCAAGCTTTCGTTTGAGCAAAGGCCTCTTGCATGTTTGCTTGGAGTCACAAATTAATGACCTCCTGCATGCAAGCTTTGATTGAAGCAATGGCCCCTTTAGGTGTGTGTTTCGATTCAGGAAGCAACGGTTTCTTTCTTACTCATTTCAAATCACAAGGCAGAAACTCCCCTCATGCATTGGCCATTTTCATGCTAGTTTTGAATGGACAATACCTCCCTTTGAAATAGTTTGCTTCGATTCCACCTTTGAAGATCTTCAACATACAATTTCTACACTATGCCACTTAATTATTGTTCCATTCAAAGGATATACTATGGTGGCACATTCGAAGGACTTTCTATACATACCTGGATGTCCCATTCGAAGGACATATTTTGGTGTCCCATTCAAGGGGCATACATTTGGCCTCTTTGAAGGATGAACAAAAAGGTCCCATTTGAAAGACATATATTGGGTGAAAATCAAATATTTGTTGTCTTAAGAAGAGTCTGGTTAAAGGATGGACCTATGTGGTCAAAAAGAATGTTTGAAATATCCAAAGATGCTTGCTGGCCAAATTCCTATGTGTTGCCAAGTACAAGCGAGCTGCACTAGCCACAACACTCCAAAACTGCTACAAAGCAGTCCTACCACGCTACTCCCATACTTGCACCAAATTGGCATACAAAAACTGTACCTCAAAGGCTATAAAAATAGCATACCCAATTTGTTCAAATCTCATTTTTCCCTTCCAAACCTCAGCCAAACTCATCTATAAATAGGAGCCTCCATAACACATCTTAGGGGCCCCTAGTAGTTGCAAATATTCTTGTTGTGATAAAATTGCCAATTTCTCAAAACTCTCAAACACAATCAAACATTCTCAAACATTCCTAAACACTCCAACTCTAAAAACTCAAATCCCTTCATACACTAAGTGAACCTTTCGATTCACTCCTCAAACTGACAGATAACAAACCTTCGACTCATTCCCAAATGATAACATAATAGTATTTTGATTCACTCCCTAGATTGTTATAGCACAACCTTCGATTCACTCACCACTATCACATAACCTCCTCCGATTCAGTGACTGCCCAAACAAAACAGTAACTGAACTAGCTTCGGGAAGATTCCAGCGAAGTTCCATTCACCACCAAGGAAGTCACCTGGAGCTTCTTCTATTAAGCACTTCAAGAGGTAAGTTTTTCCTCCAAACTTGGAACTTGTTCATTTAAATATCATTTGTACATATAAATAAAAGGAAAATGTAGATATCCCATCTAGGAAGTTGACCATGCCGTAGTTTTCAATCCTCACTGCATGTATGTTAAAAATCTCAACCCTGACTAGTTAGAGTTTGGATTTTGGTGCCCAATGATCTTGTGCTAACCCCTGGATTGGAGCTTTAGAAAGTTGCACTTGTTAGTTTCATTTTGAAGTTTAGACATGTTTAATGTATCCTTCGATTGACTAAACATTGAAGCCTTTCGAATCTCAACTTGGGAGCTGTGATCGGTGGATCTGGAACTGACTGTTTAACGCTGGTTCGCGAAATGTCGCGGAAGCAAGAGTCGCCACCGTCTTTTATTTTCTCCAATTGGAAAGGACAAAAGCACAGAAAAATTCCTTAAAGAGATTGCTCTCGGTTCGGGAGGTAGATTTATAGAAAGGGAAGGTGTTAGCACCCTTTCTATCCATGGTTATCCATGGGCTCTTAGATACTTGCTCATTGTGTTTTCAAAATTGGTTTGTTTGCTTTTCAACTGTGGGTTTTAAAAAGTTTCTTTGAAAATTCCAGTTCGACTCTTGTATCGGTCCTCAAGAGTGTTTGAAAAAATGTTTTCGAAAGCTTTTTGAAAATGTGTTGGTGTGAAAAGTATTTTGTTTTGTTTTTAAATTTAGAGCAAGTATCTAGAGTCGTCTACCTACCCTAAGGAATTCGTCTGTGTAAATTTCCTTTAAAGTAGTGCCATCCCACCATTGAGAGGTAGGTAGCACCACCGTTGGAGGTGTTCGGGTCAATTCGAGGTTCGGGACATGGTGATCACCAGAGCAATAGGAAGACACCTTAGAAGCTACCCTCATGCCAGGTTCTCGGATCATGAGGACTTACTAAAACATCCTCTACTCGACGATCACCTTTCGAGAGGTAAGGCAACAGTGAGGCGTACCCTAGGGGTGGTGTGTGATTTATGTGTCAGATTCATTTATTTTTATCTTGTCATGTTATTGGTGATCTAGCGTTTGTTTTTATTTTTGTCCATTCATTCTTGCATGCATTTGTTAACAGTTAAAAATTGCGAGAAAGATAAAATTCTAAACTATTACAAAAGGCGCGGGTCCACATCGCCAAAATTTCCAGGACCCGATTTGACAGAAAGTAAAGAAATAAAGTAAAAGTGCGACAGATAAAAGATGTTACATGGCCTTGGGAGAGATACATAAATATTATAAAGAATAAAAAATAAATATGCGAATTGGAATTAAAGTTGAAACGAGGGCGTTGGACCCTTTTTAGCTAAATTAAATTAAACGATTATTAAATTAATAAAATTAAAAGGAAAAGAAATTTGTTTTTTTTTTGGTATTTTTGTATTTTATGATTTTAATGAAAAAAGAATTAATTAAAATAAAATGCTAACCCTAATTCTAGTTGTTTTTTTAGTTTATTAAGAAAAGATTAAATTTTGACCTAATATTTAACCTAATTATTTACATGCCATTTAATTATAAAAATAAATAATAGGAAATATTTAATTATTATGAAAGAAAAGAAAAAAGGGATAAAAATGATTATAAACCCCAATTCTACCAATTTTAGGTTTTTATTAAAAAAATGTTAAGATTAAACCCTAAATTAAAACTAAGTGAATTAATGCAATTTATTTACAAAAATACTAAAATAAAAATATTTATTATTTTTTTTATCTTTTCTGATTTTTTTGGTGTTTTTTATATATTATGGAAATATTAAATTAATTAAAAAAACAATAATTAAAAGAAAGTAAAAATAATAAAAAAAACAAAGAATGTAAAAAAAAAAGGTTGCAAACCTAGGGGGTCTGCCCCTAATTGTGAGGTGAATGGCTAGTAATTTAAGCCCAATTATCCCTGGCCTCTTTGACTTTTCAGGACGCGTGTGAGATCTTTGACTAGGGTCCACCATGCTCTCCAGATCATGGCCCTTTGATTGACCTCAGGGTGCACGTGGAAGGTTTGATTTTATGGGCGTACGGTGGTCTTCAGCGTTGAAACTGCATAGAAGCATTTATTGAAAAATAACATGGAAAGGGTGAGGGACCTGGGGCTCGAACCCAGGTCCTATGGTTTACCAGTCTTGTGCTTTACCAAACGCGCTGCTTGAGTTCTTTGTTTATATAATAATCAACAATCAATATAAAATAAAACAACACGCTAGTGGATTTTTAGCGCGCAATTTTGAATAGACCAACCAGAACTGGCCACTTCATCGTCTTCCCCATGGTTTTGTTCTCCCTGAAAAATAGAAAACGGTTAACAGGGGTTTTGAACCCCCTCAAAATAAGCCACATTCTATAATAGCGATTAAGCCCTCTTTGAGCATAAATTAGGCGCGAGGGTCCTATCTTTTTCGTCCAAGCGTGCTGAACATGGTCATGGCATTGAGGTCCCCTAATTTTACAGTATCAAGAAACCCCTATTTTGGAATTCAAGAAAACCTAGCCTGCATCAATGGTAGAATCATGTATAGCGCATAGAAACACAATTAACTTATATGGTTAGCTTCAGAATCTTATAATGAACACAAATCAAGCATAAAAAATTATGAAAAGTGTATGAATCGAGATGCAAGAGTATCAAATATTTTTTGTACAGGGTGAGGTCGTTATCACGTTTCTGGGGTTGGAGGGTTGTGGTTTTGATCCAAATCTCTTCACTGAAGCCTCAGCAAGCCAATGGAACTGATCTTTGGCCTTGAATCGTCCTAGAATTTGGTTTTTCAGATTTTGAGTTTTCTTGAAAAATTCCAAGTTTGTGTGTGCTTTTTCTGCGCAGCTTTTTTTTTGTCTAAAGGCATGAGAGTTTGCATCCTTATATGTGTATGAATGATTAGGTCAAAGAAAATTGATCCAAAATCCATGAATTGATGAATATGATATTTGATTTTTAAACCATGATTTTCAAATCTTTTTTTCATGCAAACTTCTACCAAATCATGACCAATTCAATTGATTCTTTCTATATTTGGTTAGACACGAAATCTTGAGTATATATTATGCATAAAAAGATTTAAAACCTAGGTTTAGCATTTTTCATGTATTTATTTTAATTTAAATGAATTATTAATAATAAAAATCCAAATAAATAAATAAAAATGAAGAAAAACTTCCCTTTGGGCCAAGTGGTCGTGCACATGCTTTGGATAATGAATTGTGGAAGAAAAAGAGGCCCATTAGCAATTTTAGGTCATTTGAATCAATGTTGACTTTTCAAAATATCCAAAAATTTCCCAACTTCCACAAGGCATAACTTGCTCAATTTTTAAGCTTTGCTCATGTTATTGGACATTTTGGAAAGGTGTTTGAGTCCTCTAACTAATGCCTTTGGTCCCATGTCATTTTGATTTACCAATCTCAAGTTATGGTCTTTGACTTAAAGTCCCTTTTTGTTGACTTTTGAAAATGACCTATAATGTTGAAATTGATAACTTTTTGTGAGAGCATTTATTGGACTTTAAGTGTGAAGAGGAGTTGTAGGAAATGTCTTTCTCTTCAAAATGAGCTTTGGATGGAATTTTTCTGATAATCCATGTGGAAGTTATGCCCTGGTCAATTTACAGTTGACTTTTTCAACTGTCCAAATAAGGAAACTTTTGCATCTTGATGATTTTTGAGCCAAGCTTTGAGAATCATGATCAAGCATTGATCAAATAATGTTTGTGGCTTCAAAATGAGATGTTGACCAAAAATTTGGACTTTTGACTGCCAAATGACCATTTTGCCCCTGCAGTTGACTGTAGTGCAATTAGGGTTTTGACTGTGCAATTTTGTGCTGAAAGTCTTGAAACTTGATATGAGGATGCTTGACCAAATTTATAGGCATGTGGGACTTGATTGGACCTTTGGAAACTTCATTTTCTTGATCAGAACCAAAACCCTAATTTTGACTGTTCATGAGGCTCTTACACTGTGCAACCCTTGGGGAATTTTGAAGCTTGACTTGGCAATTTCTTGAAGGATATGGGAGGGCAAATTTTGGGGTACAACAGTTGCCCCTGTTCAATCTTCTTAGACCTGAGGATGCAGATTGGATGACGTGCCTTTCGTAATCTGAAGGTGGAAGATGATTGAACACTAGAGTGCCCAGAAATTTGCACTCACATAGTAGCAGTGTGATGATGGAATGGGCTTATAGATGCCATTTAGAGGTTGATGAATAGGATGATGGGCTTATAGATGCCATCTGGATGTTGATCGCGTAAGAGATTCCTTAGCGAGAACTTGCGTACCTGCAAAAGAAAAATGAGTACCTGACATGTTGCAGGAGCTGGTCTTCAGATGCTTTGTGTAGATATGTCCTGACTGGTTACAGGAATCGGATCTTCGAATTCTTCAGACGTGCCCTGGCGAGATACAGGAATCGAGTCTGGTAATGCTAGTCTTCAACGGATACACCCTGGCAAGATTCAGGTATCGGATCCTCGAACTCTTCAGACACACCCTGGCAAGATACAGGAATCGGATCTGGTAATGCTAGTCTTCAACGGATACACCCTGGAAAGATTCAGGTATCGGACCCTCGAAATCTTCAGACACACCCTGGCAAGATACAGGAATCGGATCTGGTAATGCTAGTCTTCAACGGATACACCCTGGCAAGATTCAGGTATCGGATCCTCGAACTCTTCAGACACACCCTGGCAAGATACAGGAATCGGATCTGGTAATGCTAGTCTTCAACGGATACACCCTGGCAAGATTCAGGCATCGGATCCTCGAACTCTTCAGACACACCCTGGCAAGATACAGGAATCGGATCTGGTAATGCTAGTCTTCAACGGATACACCCTGGCAAGATTCAGGCATCGGATCCTCGAACTCTTCAAACACACCCTGGCAAGATACAGGAATCGGATCTGGTAATTGGTCATCAACAGATACACCCTGGCAAGATTCAGGAATCGGACCTTTAGTTGCGACCATTGATGGTAATCAATTTTGTACTTTTGTCCTGAAAAGACAAGCGTTAGTTGTATGCGATGTCATGTGGTATGACATGTGAGATGCTCTCTGAATACGTAAGATTGTATGTTTATGATGCGTATATGCATGCTATAATGTATGAAGATGTTTATGAATGTATTTTTCGTCTAGGAAAGTAAATCCTTGACGGGTGCCGGGAAGTCACTCCTGGGCTGATGTTGGAGAATAGATTTTGCTTCCGCCGGGGATGATAGTTGCAAGAATACCGGTAGGAGAAGATAACTCCGCTGGGGAATAAACTTGGCGAATGGAATAACTCTGCGGGGAGGAAAGTACTCTAGCAATCTTGCTGGGGAGCAATACTCTGTGGGGAGAGAGACTTTGTTGAGTGTCGAAAATAACTTGCTGGGGATACCCTTGTTGTGTTGGAAGTGTTAATAGACTTCGCTGGGGCTAAGAGGACTTCGTCGAGGACGCTCTTTCCGTGGCTTTTGGCTAAGGATAACCTAGTTATATCCTGTTAAGGAAATAACTCTTTAAATAAAGCCGGAAGACGCGTTCGAGCTCTGTGAGGATAAGCTTCCAGAATCTACTGGGGATAAGCTTACTGCTTGGGGAGATGAATTCCAACTTTCCTGGGGAAACTGGATTGGACTCTCCTGGGGAAGTTTTGAACTGCGGGGGAAGTGACTCCTTTGAATATTTGATGTACCGCCGGGGAATAATCTTTAGACCAAGACTGCCGGGGATGCTTATTAAGAATACATATGCTGCTGGGGAGATGTTGAGATCCACTGGAGGATACCCCACTTCCTTAAGGTTTGATAATAACTTTGCTCGGGGAGAGTACACTGACTTGCTGGCTCATTCTCTGGGGGATTAAGATATCTGGTTATGTTCTTTAGCTGAACATCCCTTATATCTTGTGGACAGAGCAATTAGATCGCTTGGACGGCTCATCATTGCCCCTGTTTCTGAGGTGGGAGAGGAAGACCTGTGAGGGGTTGATAGTTGTTGATAGACCAAGCTTCTTCTGATAGGCAGGGGACAAGATGACAGGACATAGTCGTACGCTTTAATCCCTAACTTTTGCCTCCCTTTTGGGTTTTCAGTCCACCGGGATACCCATTTTTTCCCAAGCCGCCTTTTCAGGTTTTCGACTTGCCGGGTGTACAGATTTTTCCATTTCATCCCTTCATTTTGCCCGAACCCTTTTGGTTCACCGGGAAGCCCTTATTTTTGCCTAGGTGTGTCAACCTAGCGGGTCTTTGATTATGCGTAGTATTTTTTCTTCGACTATGTCCGTGCTTTCAGAATGTAAGGAGTTGCCCCTGTTAGAAGTGTTTTGTCATGCCCCAGAAGGTGTTTGATCAGGCAAGATTCGTTGCTGGAGTGCCCCAAGTGACTCAGGCGGAGATTTGCCCCAGGCTATTTGGCATTGAGAGATTCCCTGAATCTTGATTGGACTGCCCCAGATGATGGGCAATAGTCATGCCATGCCCTTTGATTGGAAGTGCTCTTGTTCACTAGGTATTCGTCGTGCGAATTTCTATGTTGTTCAAACAAAAAGTCATATGCAAACAAGGTTATGTTAAAAATGCAACACTTATGTCTGTCTTGAATTTTAAAAAGGCATTCTTTTTCATAAAACAAGTGAATGTTTGTAAAACGTGATGTCAACTCCGTATTTACCGTAGACCTTTAGGAGTCAGGATACCTTTCGTAACAGTATGCTTTCGAACTAACCCATGCTTCAGCTAGGACTTTTAAGGGTTATAACATGGCCTAGTTCACGGCTTAAGAAACAAAGGATAAAGGCTCAAATAATTTGTACCCACCCGCTCTTCGTGATGTTCTCCAAACCTAAACTCAGTTGATCATACGTTAGACCTTGTTTGAGTCTTTGCTCTGATTTTCCGGTGATGATTCAGATGTTGATAACTTATTTTGAATAGGCAGTCATTCTTTTTTTGTTGAGGGTTTGTAAGACCTCTTTCTTGTCTGATTTTTGTTATCCCTTTCTTTTTTTTTTGCCTGAACTGTTCCCTTTTTTAGAATTACAGTCAACGGGATGCCCCAGTTTTGTAAGTCTCCTTCATAGGTTTTGACTTAATGGGTTTTTTATTCTTTGAGATAATGACTGCCTTTCTTTATTGATTATTCAGAACCATCATTGTCTTTCTTTGTTTTGTAAGGACCTCTTTTGGTGCCATTTGTTATGCACTTGGATCAACTGAGAGAACTACCCTGCCCCAGGTTATGATAAAGGGTTTTAATTTTCGAAAAGAAAAACTCCTACTTCTTTGGCTCAGAGGGGTTGACGAGGGATTATCTTCCTTATTACTCCAGTGTTTAGGAATTGAAACAATGCCTGTACCTCATCAGCGGGGTCTGTTCAAAAGCATACTGTAAAGATCGTGGTATCGTTTTCGTCATCCTCCCTCAAGAGGCTTAGAATTATTAATTGAGAGTTGACATCAGAAAAAATATGAAGATAATTTGCATTTAGTGAATACAAATATATTACTTCAGGACAGACGTATGCGATGCATTAATGAAATAACGATGTTTAACATGAGTAAATGTTTGAACAAAAGAAAATTACAACTTGAACATTCGAATGAACAAAAGTTTTCCTTTCTCAGGGCCTGTTACTTCAACTGGTGAGTCTTGGAGGGATGGTAGAAAAATTCAGCCTGACCATCTTGTGTGAACTCCAATGCCCGTTCATCAATCAGGTCCTAGATCTTGTTTTTCAGAGCCCAACACTCATTTGTATCATGTCCTGGACAGGCAGAGTGGTAGGCACACCTTTTATTGGGATCATAGACAGGAGATGCTGTGTTCTGGTTCCGGGGATGAGCCCTTAATGTGATCAGGTTCAATCTTAACAGGCGTTGTAAAGCTTGGAACAACGACATGTTGAGCTGGGTGAATTGCCTCCTGGGCTTGTCTGGCTAAAGCTGGTGAGGTTGATGCTGAATTTGCGGCGCTGAAGCCATTTGAGGAGCTCTCCCCTTATCTCCTTGTCTCAAGGATGATTGAATGATGAATGGCTTTTTACCCTTAGACGTTTGCCCCAGTTGGTTACCCTGAAGCAGTTGGTTGATGAGAACTCCGAGCTCTTCTTGTCCTTGAGCTAAGCCTTGAATGATAGTCACCTGCCCCAGCATCTGGGCTTTCAATGCATCCACTTCAGCTTGCAGGTGTTTCAGCCTTTCATCCTCAGCACTATTCTTGACAAAAGTCCCCATAAGAAGTGTCCTCAGCTCCTCCTGCCCCTTGGATAGATTCAGGAGGATTTCCCCAAACTGAGTCTCTTGAGCCAGAAGGTCCTGGTTACCTTGTTGTGAAGCCATTGCTGAAATAAACAGCGAGAAAGGTAAGTGACCTACAACAAGGATACCTGTTATGCAATGATGAGTATGACATGCATGTAATGTTTTCAAGGACCTCGCGGGGTAAACAAGAAAATTTGTTAGCATTTGGATCCGGTAGCTTGATTGAAAGAACTTCATATTTGTTGAGAGTCTTTCTTCCAAGGGTCAAAGGCTCACCACATCAAGTGGGTCATGGCCCCTGACTCAAGTCATCAACCTTATTTTGCTTTCCAAACAACCTTGGCTAGGGGAACCTTCTTCAGGAGTCAAAGCTCACCATATCAAGTGGGTCATAGCCCCTGACAACCTTGCCTAGAGGAAAATAAATCCCCTTTGCCCCTTGCTAGATGTTTGATTTATCATGACCTGCATCACAAGCCTTTGAGATCCTTGAAATGGGTTAGGATGTATGCAATGGTATGATGTCATGATGCATGGGGTAGTATGGATAAACCCTGTTATGAGCCCTTATTGAGGACTATAAACAAAACCTGCAAGCAAACTCAGTAAACCTGCCATGAGTCCTAATTAAAGACTATAGACACAACCTGCAAAAAACTTAGCAAGCCCTGCTATGAGTCCCAATTAAGGACTATAAGCAAACCCTGCAAGTAGTTCCTGTGTTAGATAACAAGCATGCAAATAGTCAAGTACGAAGGCACACAAGTCACACAAGAGAAGCCCTTAGAGTTTAAGGCCATCATGAGGTCTGGGTATTACCCTCTTAAAGTTGGTGGGTTCAACCTGTCCTATCAAAGTAATCGGGTTCTTAAAGGATCCCAATATCATTGACTACCCTCAATCGATCATAACTCCAGCATCGCAATCTTTTCTTGCGGCCAGAACCATCACGAGAGTTTAGCCTCAATTGGCGTAGCATACTGCTACTGTTCTAACGGCCAAGTTGTGTCAATTAAGGTTCTAAGGTTGTTGGTGCTTAATGACTCCTCAGAAGACCCATATTCTCCTCGTTGCAACACAAGGGATATCGGTACAGACCAAGGTGCCACACCAACGTAGCCACTGTTTCACCCGTGTCGGTCTACGCCGGACAGGTCCCTCACAACTTATGCTACCTAAACAGGGTATCCCCAGATCCGGGTTAGGATCTATGTAACTCCCATGCAACCCACAATTTTAAAGCAGACAAGTCAATACAATTGAAAACACAGTTGTGAACTAACCCTAAGGTACACCTCACTTTAAGTTTAAGTCCCCAGCAGAGTCGCCAGTTCTGTGATCGGTGGATCTGGAACTGACTGTTTAACGCTGGTTCGCGAAATGTCGCGGAAGCAAGAGTCGCCACCGTCTTTTATTTTCTCCAATTGGAAAGGACAAAAGCACAGAAAAATTCCTTAAAGAGATTGCTCTCGGTTCGGGAGGTAGATTTATAGAAAGGGAAGGTGTTAGCACCCTTTCTATCCATGGTTATCCATGGGCTCTTAGATACTTGCTCATTATGTTTTCAAAATTGGTTTGTTTGCTTTTCAACTGTGGGTTTTAAAAAGTTTCTTTGAAAATTCCAGTTCGACTCTTGTATCGGTCCTCAAGAGTGTTTGAAAAAATGCTTTCGAAAACTTTTTGAAAATGTGTTGGTGTGAAAAGTATTTTGTTTTGTTTTGAAATTTAGAGCAAGTATCTAGAGTCGTCTACCTGCCCTAAGGAATTCGTCTGTGTAAATGTCCTTTAAAGTAGTGCCATCCCACCATTGAGAGGTAGGTAGCACCACCGTTGGAGGTGTTCGGGTCAATTCGAGGTTCGGGACATGGTGATCACCAGAGCAATAGGAAGACACCTTAGAAGCTACCCTCATGCCAGGTTCCCGGATCATGAGGACTTACTAAAACATCCTCTACTCGACGATCACCTTTCGAGAGGTAAGGCAACAGTGAGGCATACCCTAGGGGTGGTGTGTGATTTATGTGTCAGATTCATTTATTTTTATCTTGTCATGTTATTGGTGATCTAGCGTTTGTTTTTATTTTTGTCCATTCATTCTTGCATGCATTTGTTAACAGTTAAAAATTGCGAGAAAGATAAAATTCTAAACTATTACAAAAGGCGCGGGTCCACATCGCCAAAATTTCCAGGACCCGATTTGACAGAAAGTAAAGAAATAAAGTAAAAGTGCGACAGATAAAAGATGTTACATGGCCTTGGGAGAGATACATAAATATTATAAAGAATAAAAAATAAATATGCGAATTGGAATTAAAGTTGAAACGAGAGTGTTGGACCCTTTTTAGCTAAATTAAATTAAACGATTATTAAATTAATAAAATTAAAAGGAAAAGAAATTTGTTTTTTTTTTGGTATTTTTGTATTTTATGATTTTAATGAAAAAAGAATTAATTAAAATAAAATGCTAACCCTAATTCTAGTTGTTTTTTTAGTTTATTAAGAAAAGATTAAATTTTGACCTAATATTTAACCTAATTATTTACATGCCATTTAATTATAAAAATAAATAATAGGAAATATTTAATTATTATGAAAGAAAAGAAAAAAGGGATAAAAATGATTATAAACCCCAATTCTACCAATTTTAGGTTTTTATTAAAAAAATGTTAAGATTAAACCCTAAATTAAAACTAAGTGAATTAATGCAATTTATTTACAAAAATACTAAAATAAAAATATTTATTATTTTTTTTATCTTTTCTGATTTTTTTGGTGTTTTTTATATATTATGGAAATATTAAATTAATTAAAAAACAATAATTAAAAGAAAGTAAAAATAATAAAAAAAACAAAGAATGTAAAAAAAAAAAGGTTGCAAACCTATGGGGTCTGCCCCTAATTGTGAGGTGAATGGCTAGTAATTTAAGCCCAATTATCCCTAGCCTCTTTGACTTTTCAGGACGTGTGTGAGATCTTTGACTAGGGTCCACCATGCTCTCCAGATCATGGCCCTTTGATTGACCTCAGGGTGCACGTGGAAGGTTTGCTTTTATGGGCGTACGGTGGTCTTCAGCGTTGAAACTGCATAGAAGCATTTATTGAAAAATAACATGGAAAGGGTGAGGGACCTGGGGCTCGAACCCAGGTCCTATGGTTTACCAGTCTTGTGCTTTACCAAACGCGCTGCTTGAGTTCTTTGTTTATATAATAATCAACAATCAATATAAAATAAAACAACACGCTAGTGGATTTTTAGCGCGCAATTTTGAATAGACCAACCAGAACTGGCCACTTCATCGTCTTCCCCATGGTTTTGTTCTCCCTGAAAAATAGAAAACGGTTAACAGGGGTTTTGAACCCCCTCAAAATAAGCCACATTCTATAATAGCGATTAAGCCCTCTTTGAGCATAAATTAGGCGCGAGGGTCCTATCTTTTTCGTCCAAGCGTGCTGAACATGGTCATGGCATTGAGGTCCCCTAATTTTACAGTATCAAGAAACCCCTATTTTGGAATTCAAGAAAACCTAGCCTGCATCAATGGTAGAATCATGTATAGCGCATAGAAACACAATTAACTTATATGGTTAGCTTCAGAATCTTATAATGAACACAAATCAAGCATAAAAAATTATGAAAAGTGTATGAATCGAGATGCAAGAGTATCAAATATTTTTTGTACAGGGTGAGGTCGTTATCACGTTTCTGGGGTTGGAGGGTTGTGGTTTTGATCCAAATCTCTTCACTGAAGCCTCAGCAAGCCAATGGAACTGATCTTTGGCCTTGAATCGTCCTAGAATTTGGTTTTTCAGATTTTGAGTTTTCTTGAAAAATTCCAAGTTTGTGTGTGCTTTTTCTGCGCAGCTTTTTTTTTGTCTAAAGGCATGAGAGTTTGCATCCTTATATGTGTATGAATGATTAGGTCAAAGAAAATTGATCCAAAATCCATGAATTGATGAATATGATATTTGATTTTTAAACCATGATTTTCAAATCTTTTTTTCATGCAAACTTCTACCAAATCATGACCAATTCAATTGATTCTTTCTATATTTGGTTAGACACGAAATCTTGAGTATATATTATGCATAAAAAGATTTAAAACCTAGGTTTAGCATTTTTCATGTATTTATTTTAATTTAAATGAATTATTAATAATAAAAATCCAAATAAATAAATAAAAATGAAGAAAAACTTCCCTTTGGGCCAAGTGGTCGTGCACATGCTTTGGATAATGAATTGTGGAAGAAAAAGAGGCCCATTAGCAATTTTAGGTCATTTGAATCAATGTTGACTTTTCAAAATATCCAAAAATTTCCCAACTTCCACAAGGCATAACTTGCTCAATTTTTAAGCTTTGCTCATGTTCTTGGACATTTTGGAAAGGTCTTTGAGTCCTCTAACCAATGCCTTTCGTTCCATGTCATTTTGATTTACCAATCTCAAGTTATGGTCTTTGACTTAAAGTCCCTTTTTGTTGACTTTTGAAAATGACCTATAATGTTGAAATTGATAACTTTTTGTGAGAGCATTTATTGGACTTGAAGTGTGAAGAGGAGTTGTAGGAAATGTATTTCTCTTCAAAATGAGCTTTGGATGGAATTTTTATGATAATCCATGTGGAAGTTATGCCCTGGTCAATTTACAGTTGACTTTTTCAACTGTCCAAATAAGGAAACTTTTGCATCTTGATGATTTTTGAGCCAAGCTTTGAGAATCATGATCAAGCATTGATCAAATAATGTTTGTGGCTTCAAAATGAGATGTTGACCAAAAATTTGGACTTTTGACTGCCAAATGACCATTTTTCCCCTGCAATTGACTGTAGTGCAATTAGGGTTTTGACTGTGCAATTTTGTGCTGAAAATCTTGAAACTTGATATGAGGATGCTTGACCAAATTTATAGGCATGTGGGACTTGATTGGACCTTTGGAAACTTCATTTTCTTGATCAGAACCAAAACCCTAATTTTGACTGTTCATGAGGCTCTTACACTGTGCAACCCTTGGGGAATTTTGAAGCTTGACTTGGCAATTTCTTGAAGGATATGGGAGGGCAAATTTTGGGGTACAACAGGAGCCTTGCATTCCTGCAATCGAAGGAGGAAGCAAGGAGTATTAAAACGAGGAGTGTACACTCATGCTGACTTCCTGACCAATCTAAAGGAGAAGAAAAAAGGACAAAATGAAATCTACTCACACTGATTCTTAGCCCTAATCGAAAGAAGCCAAGAAAAAGCAGAATCGAGGGGTGCATTTTGCTTGATCGAAGAACCTGTTTTCCTTTATTTTATTTTGTTTTGTCTTTATATTTTCTTGCTATTCAATATGGTTGTAATAGTGTAGGATATTTATTTTCTGCATTTTTTATTGCTTTATACAAATGTTAGTAATTAGGATGTATGGCAAGATAAAACTAACAAGTAGACAACCCAAAAATCAAAGACAAAAATCTTTGTAATCAAACACACTATGCACACATGCACCTCTAGGGTAATCTCACTTGTTGCCTTGGAAAAATAATCATGTCCCTCGAATATGAGTGTTTTAGCAAAGACCCTCCATAAAGGATCGTAGTCCCTTGATGACCCTCGATGTTTCCTTCGATAAACGATCTAGTCCCTAAACGAAAAATGTTAAAACGTCTCATAAGTTTCCTTCTATGACTATACAAACGACCCACACCCGTCCCTTCACCTTCAACGATAGGGCTTCTTATCAATCAATGGTAAGATAGCAACATCTAAAGGAGGAGGTAAAGAACAAAGACCTTTTGAGTAGGTAATATGCTTATAGTTGTTCGCTTAATCACAACAAAAAATCATTTTCACACCAATACTTTCAATTGAAACATTTTCAAAAGATAAAGCTCTTTGTACGCATTCTTATAGAGACGAGAATCATTACAAAGACACTTTTCAAAATCACTTTCAAAAACATGTTCCACAAACACCTCTTTGAACTATTTTCAAAACCAATACTTTGTACGCATTCTTATAGAGACGAGAATAATTACAAAGACGTTTTCAAAATATTTTCAAACCCACATCACAAAGCACATTTTCAAATAAAATAAAGTGATATAGCAAGCAACTAAGAGCCCGTAGATAACTACGAATGAAAAGGGTGCTAATACCTTCCCTTTTCATAACCTACCCCCCGAACTCAAGAAATAATCTCGAAATGTCTTTCATGTTCTTTTTAGCCTTTCCTTATTGGATAAAAGAAAAGTCGGTGGCGACTCTTGCTATCCGCAACAATTGCAATCAAACACAAAATAC
The DNA here is from genome assembly GCA_948472305.1 of Vicia faba. Taxonomy (NCBI): domain Eukaryota; kingdom Viridiplantae; phylum Streptophyta; class Magnoliopsida; order Fabales; family Fabaceae; genus Vicia; species Vicia faba. Next base: position 191,480,105 of record OX451736.1, on the reverse strand, counting down.
CCAAGTCAGTTCTCCCACCGTGTTACATGTAGTATGCAAGGAAGCTGGATATTGGTGATATCGTTTATAGCTGTGGGAAATTTCCTAATGTTCCATTGATCGGATCACAAGGTTGCATTAATTACAACCTCACCTTGGCCCTATGGCAACTAGGGTATCCTCTAGAAGATAAACCCTCAGACGAACAACTTCAACAATTGATCATTCATAATATGGGTAAAAATGACCAAGAGTTGCTCAACAAAGTCATCCAGGATTGGAATAAAGTTTACAAATGAGTAGCCAAAAAGAAAAATGTTTTGGAAAAAGAGCCCTACACTCGATGGGTTTTGGATAGAGTACAAATTGTTAAGCTACCATTTGACATTGATCCCGAATATAAGCCAGAGGTCCCAGAGGCTCTGCATATGTTCTTGGAAGAGATAAACGACCTGAAGAATGCATTGAAGCCGGCTAAGTGGGAAAAAGAAGAATTGGAGCTTAACCTCCATAACCTAGCCAAGGAGAAAAGATAAATGCAACACATCCTTCAGTCAAAAGACTAACAGATTCAGAGAGAACGTGAAGAATTTGAAAAGAAGAGCCTCAAACGGAAGCGTTCAACTGAAGGGTTGTTAAGTTCTACTTTCAACATGGAATCCCATAATCAACGCTTGGAGGATGCTGCTACTGAAATCGGGAGATTGAACAGGTGGTATGAAAAAGTAATGCAGGATAAAAAGGAAATAAAGGAGAGTCTGAGAATCTAGATTCAAAGTTTGGCACAAGATTCTCTAGACCAAGAAGAGCAAATGAAATACCTTACCACTAAACTGCGAGATAGCCAAGAATCGGAAGTAGGGGAATGACTCAAAAAGATGTTGGCAGAAAGGCTTCTCACCCAAAAGATTGAGGAGTATGAGTGAAACAACATGGCCAAACCGTCATCCGATTATGAAAATTAATGAAGTCACCACCGAACGTCTTTTATCCCATAGAGAGGGGAAAGGTAAACATCGAGAAAACCAGAAGAGGGTGAAATCACGATCTTGCGACCAAGAGATCGGGTAAGGAAGTCTGTTACGCGAGGGGAAGGTATTAGCACCCCACACGCCCGTAGTACTCTATGGTATCCACTCTTGTTGTCTAATATAATGGGTGTGTAAAAATCTATATCTAAGCTGTACAGGGAATGCATGCAAAAGAAAGGATAAAAGAATGTAGGGAAAATAAAAGTTGTGCTCGTTTGGGCCCTACCCCAATGCCTACATATCCCTTTTAAGGAATTAGAGCAGTTGTAGTTCGGCTCATGTATTTTGGTTGGTTTATGTTTTTTAGTTAAGAAGATAAAAGCAACAGACAAGATGGCAAAACATTAGATAAATGACAAAAAATCAACATCAATGATAAAGCAACAAAAATGGATGACAAAACATCGCATGGCAACACAAACTCAGATAATATGATAAAACGTCAGCTTGATAGCAAAATATCAGACAAGACGATGAAACATTACACCTAATAATGATATCGAGGATCAAAGTAGGATGAAAACATATGCGACGGTGAAACATCGAAAAAATAATGTGTGATGGTGAAACATCGGCTAAGAGATAGGAAGATAACATGGCAAAGATGGTGAAACATCAATAAACCAGAGGACAAAACATCACACCTAACAATGATATTGAGAATCAAAGTAGGATAACAAACATGTGTGCGATGGCGAAACATCGACAAAAAGATAACATGGCAAAGATGGAGAAACTTCAAAAAGCCAGATGATAAAACATCACACCTAACAATGATATCGAGAATCAAAGTAGGATAACAAACATGTGCACGATGGCGAAACATAGGCAAAAAGATAACATGGCAAAGATGGCGAAACATCAATAAACCAGATGATAAAACATCACACCTACTATGATATTGAGAATCAAAGTATGATAGCAAACATGTGTGATGGTGAAACATCGGCTTCAAACAAATATGTGATGGGGAAACATCGGCTAAAAGATAATAGCATGTCATGGTAAGGAGGATGAAATATCAAACAGAAAGGCGTACAAATAATTAAGATTGGTTTGTATTTTTTACCTTGAATAAGGATTCAAGTTTATTAGAGATGTTTTATGATTTGCCAAGAAGAGGTTTTAGTTTTAAGATGCAAGAATGCAAAGGAAAAGAAAACAACTAAGGGAGACTATCCAAATCTCTAGACCTATTGTTATCATACAATGATTGGCCCTAAGGTTGAGGATGAAAGAGGGAAATTTATACCCTATGTTAGCATACCTGGATTCCTATCCTAAGGTCTAGCTTGAGGACTAACCCTACACGAGCAATCCTAAGGGAGCATGGTAAATACCAAAAAAGTAAGCAAACAAGTTCTTAAATAAGAGTAGCAAGCAAAGTACACAAGCAGAAACTCCTTAAACAGGTCTTTAAATAAACCAGAGGGACTCCTGACATATATCAACAACGGAGATGCCATCATGCAATAGAAAGCAATAAGGAAAGGAAACAATAAAAGGGAAATAGTGCAATACTAAATGGATAACTATCCGTAGCAAATGAACAAGAAAAAAGAATCCCAGAGAACTTCAAGCAAGCTAGCATCAGCAAACAAATCAAGTCAGAAATCACACCATCAAATATGTGCATTGAGGCTCCAAATATGAATATATTCCACAGGTGAGGTATAACATTCATGACCATATATATATATATATATATATATATATATATATATATATATATATATATATATATATATATCCTGCAAGAGAATGACAAATATACAAAACACATAAATAGTGCAAACACAACCAATTGTGTTCCACAAATAAAGTGGAACACTACAATACTAAGTCTAAATGGAGAAATTTTCCTCAGAGTATCTCGCACATTCAATACACAAATTAGTGATTTCAAAGATAGATGATGAACCAATAAGGGAAGTAAAGGAAGAACATGATGACAAAACATCCAATCAATAGATGTAAGAAGCATCAAGCAAACTCAAGCAATAACTAGGTCTAAACTAAAGAATTGTTGGTCCTTTCATGTCACCATGTTGGATTGACAAGTAAATATCAATCAAGGATCAAAGGAGCTAGAGAGGAAATACAAACAAAGACTTTAGAAGTCAGTAGCAAACACTTCACCCATACTCACTCATTTCATTATGGTTTACAAGCATAACAAAGAAGAAGGATTCCATAAAATGTATCACAAAGCTTTGATCACAAGTTAGCAAGGCAAAGAAATTCAAACAAAGACAAAGTTAGAAGACTTAAACCATTCAAAGACTTGAAATCAAGCTTCTAACATGCTATGAGGCTATGATCAAGAGTTTTAAATGTTGATTCTAATACATGTTGCACAAATGCATTCAATATACCTCAAAGATTCAAAAGAAAAAGAAAGGATTGAACATCAAATTTACAATAAGATGGAATGGTTCAAACATTAGAGGTCAAGTGATATCAAGCCTTTATGAGACTATCCTTTATGTATCATTCCTAAACATGTTACCATTGGTCATTTGATGACCTTAAACTCAAATCAAAAGTTTAAAGTTCAAAGTAAAAAAATAAAAAAGAATCAATAGTTAGGAGGCATGAATCAAAAGGGCTCATTAACCACTTATCGGAACTCAAGTGAATTGATTTGAATTGGAGTTAGTAAAACAGGAGCATCATGATCATTAAGTGTCAAATTATAGGACTCTCATAATTTCATTGGCCATCAAATAAATTGCAACAAGATATTCAACATCAATTGGACACTTTCAATTTGAAGACTCATCAAAAATAGAAATGGACTTCCATAATTCAAACAAATTTTTTTCCAACATTCTTGGGATGTATAGAAGTCAGAAAACATATTTTAAGTTTATGGATAGTAGAGGAAAGGATCAAATGATGCTCAAAGACCAAAACTAGTTGGCAAAACTACCAAACTAGGGAAAATTTCAAAATAAATCAAGGCAAAATACCAAACCTCATCACTTAATTCAAGAAATATATTTTTGAGTTCCTCAATCCATCTATGAACTTTAAACAAAACTAAATTCAATTGAAACTTAGGGAACATTAGTTTTTGGAATCAAATCAAACAAGTGAATTATCAAAACCCTAATTATTTAGAAAATAAATTCAATTATTGATTAATAAAGTTCCAATTCTAAATAGTTCAAACTAAAATCATACACAAATAAAGAAAACTCCAAGGATCAGAAAACTTATTTTTTTCATATTTTTTTGCATTAAGGAAAAGTCAGAAATAAAATCAAAATTTAAACCATTAAACAATTAAACACATTTACACACTTTAAAACAAAATTCTAATCAAAAGTCAGAAAAATATTCAACCAAAATTATATTCAAATATTAGGAATAAAAATAAGCTCCTATGATTTTTTGTGAATTTTTTGGATCAAGAGACATATCAAAATAAAATCAAATATTAAACAAGAAATTAATTAAACACATGAATTTTAAAATCAATTAAAACATTTTCTAAAATTCTAAAACAAATACACAAGGTCAGAAATATTATTTTTAAGTTTCATGAATTTTTTCAGAATTTCTCATCAAGTTTTGATCAAGAAATAAAATCAGGGAAGATCAAGTTATAACACAAAATTCAAATAGATGTGAAATTCAAAAGGACCAATGGAATTGCGCCACCACATCATCTTCAACCTCCATCCTTAGCCAGGAACGCGAGAAATGCTGAAGCAAGGGCTTAATGTTTAGACTATCACTACATGCTCATTTCTCAATCGTTTTTCACCAAATCAATCGCAAATTAAAGCTGAATTAACAAGCTATAGCATGATGTTCACAAATTTTCATATGGATCCAAGATCAGAGAGAAACAAGCATGAGAAAACAACACAAAATACTAAAACACACAAGTTGTAGAAATATTTAATGCACGATTCAAGCTTCAACAAGGCATCAAATATACATCTGACCTAAGGTCTGGCCAGCTAAACCACAATACACATGATTTACATCATCAATTCAAGCTTAATCATAAGAATCGAAGTCCATGAAAAACCTACCTCAAGGCAAAAGCAATCTACTGTCTCCTTCACTCCAACTGCAAACCAAGCCTCAGTCTACAATCCTTAGCACTTGGAGAAGAGAATGCAAGAAGAATCACTCCAAACGCACAAGCAAACATGGAGAATCAAAGAAATGGATTTATGAGAGAAAAAAGTAATTTCAGATCTGAACTTCCTCCAGCCTTTCGTTCCTCTCTTTCTCCTTCTCCCTATTTGAATGCACAATGCAGTGTTTATATAGGGTGTTTAGAGTGAGGGCAATAGGGTCATAACTCAAATAAATCCGTTGGGGGGAAATTGGCCAAAATAGGTAAATGGAAGCGTGAGATCATGTGCTTCATTTTGTTTGTTTATTTGGATTTTTATTCTGTATTTTGATGAGCTATGAGTGAGGCAAACAAAGTGTGAGGGGGTGAGGTGGCAAGGATTGCACATGGGAATGATTTGCTTGTGATGAAAGTTACCAATTTTGGAAAAAATGCAGAAAGCGTGGGGAGGCAAGGAAAGTGTGATTGTTTGGCCAAAATGGGTAAGAAACGAAGTGTGTGGTTCGTGCCAAGCATGTGCAATATCACCCTGAAACCAAACAAAATCGAAGGATGTATAAAATTTGTAACTTGTATGACCCACGTGTGCACCAAAAGTCAGAATCGAAGGATGTAAAAACCTATAAGGTGACACTCTGAATGTCCAAATGAAGAGAGAAAAGTGAGGCTTCAACTATATTTTAAGATAATGCTTAGAACATCCAAGAAAAGAGAGAAAAGTGAAGCTTCGATTAGCCTTCAAGATAACACTTCAAACTGTCCAAACAAAGAGAGAAAAGTGAAGCTTCGACCAGCCCTCAAGATAACACTTCAAACTGTCCAATCGAGAAGAGAAGAGATGAGGCTTCGACCAGCCCAAGGTACCACTCCGAACTGTCCAAATAAAGAGAGAAGAAATGAGGCTTCAACCAGCCTTCAAGATAACACTTCAAACTGTCCAAACAAAGAGAGAAAAGATGAGGCTTCGACCAGCCCAAGGTACCACTTTGAACTGTCCAAACAAAGAGAGAAGAAATGAGGCTTCGACCAGCCTTCAAGATAACACTTCAAACTGTCCAAACAAAGAGGGAAAAGTGAAGCTTCGACCAGCACTCAAGATAACACTTCAAACTGTCCAACCGAAGAGATAAAAGATGAGGCTTCGACCAGCCCAAGATAATGCTTCAAACTGTCCAAACGAAGAGAGAAGAAATGAGGCTTCGACCAGCCCAAGGTACCACTTCGAATGGTCCAAATTAAAGCAAGAAGAATGAGTTTTCGACAAGCTCAAAGTACCACTTCAAACTGTCCAAACGAGGAGAGAAGAAATGAGGCTTCGACCAGCGCAAGGATGACACCTCAATTAGTTCAATCGAAGAGAGAAAAAATGAGGCTTCAACCAGCCCACAAAGTCACACTTCAAATGGTCCAGACTAAGGGCAATGAGAGGGAGACACTCGAATCCAGTTCCAGGACCCAACTTCCTTAAACCACAACTCTTTCGAATTCAAATCAAATTGATTGATTCCAAGTTCCGTGAGAAGCTTTCATAGTCCCCTTCAAAATTCACGAGGCACATTTTTGAATTATGCCTCGAACCAAAAGATATAGGCATGTTACCAACTATTTGATGAATTGCCCAGGCCAAATGCCTTGCCTTATTTTCCCAGACGCCCAAGGTGCCCCAACAAATGCCCAACTTGCCTTAAACTTCAAAGGCTCATAACTTTCGATTTTGAGTATGAAGTGTGTTTTTTATCCTCTGTGGGCCCTTGTAGATATTTTCCCCCTCTTCAATTGGCAAAAAGAACCACCAAAATTCCCTGAAAAATGAGAAATTTATGCCCTTGCAAAGTCAGGCCAAGAATCAAGGACACTTAGTGAAATTTTCAATCACCAAGATAACTTCAAACCCATGTAACCTCTTAAACTTGCAGTTCTCATCAAAACCAATCATCAACGATCACCCCACATGAAAATACAAGTCAAATGCTTCATGCTGACCAAAAGTCCACCTGGTCAACTTTGACTTTGTTGACTTTGAGTAAAATTATTGTTTTACCCCTTTGATTCAATTGAGCCACTTCCCTTCAAAATTGATGATAAAAAATTCAAACATATGATATTTCAAACACATAGAGGCTATGGAAGGAGTTTCCACTCAAAAATTCCAAAGAATCCCTGATTAAAACTCAAACCCTAGTTTTGACTGATGAATAAAAAAGAAGTGCTTCTCCTTATAACAACACAATACTCAATCTTCTGATGATCCAATGAAGTTGATAAGATACCTTGAGAGATGTGAAACCTTTGGGGTTGAAAGATCCAGAGGTTTAGATAATAAGGATCTCCTTGAGAAACTTTTCAATAAAATCAATCTTCCAAAGCTTGAGGGAGGCTTGATAAACCAAAATACCTTGATCCCATCACCATGTATGAATGCAATGCAATATGATGTTTATGATGAAACATAAGCCTAAATAAAGAGGGAAAATTTTAGGGTGCAACAGTGAGCAAGTATACCTTGAGTTAGAAGGCCTCCAAAAATATTTCCTTATACAATGGAAACTTTATACGGAGTTAAGGGCTAAAAAGTTTTATGGGAAGAGCAATATGTGAAGATCATCGAAGTAGGAAACAATAATCAAGATAATTCCCGATCTCTAGCGTGAATATTGATACTACAAAGACAAGCACGCTAGGCTCACCTTTTTAGCCAATAATCTAATCAAAGACATTCCTAGAATGATGAGAGATGCAGAAAATGTGATGGTTCCTCTTCCAAAATATGTTGAAGACTTTCTCAAACTTTGTCGAACAATGGTTGATCATTTCAGAGCAAACATCCGCAGGCGCACTTAGAAGACTATTTCCCTTTGTTTATTTTTCAGCAAGTTTTATTGTTTTAAAGTTATAATATTTTTAAAATTCTGAACTATGTTCTCTTTGACAATTATTACTTTTAATAAAGACATTTTATTTATGTATCTCGCGCATTTATTTTAAGACGCTCACTAATAAAAAAAGAATATATAATACCCAAGTGAATAAGATATTTAAAAGAAAAAAAACCTCTTAGCATATCCATACATATTCATACGCATGCATACATTCATAAACATTTGCATCTCATAAATTCATAACACAAAAACTCATTTTCCAAAATCTTCTCCAGTTGAACCATTGGGAGAAGAAAACCACCACCTCCCGTGCCACCATATCAGACAAGTTCCCATAAACAAAAAGCGATAGAACAAATTGAGGAGAACCAAGCTGCATTCAGAGAAGAACTCGAGCAAGTCAAAGGCAACGTTGACTTAATGAGAGGAGACATGACTCAAGTACTTCTAGACTTAAAGAACATTATTGATAGAAAAGATCAAATTCCCAGGGTAGCCTTTGAAGAAGTACCCCAAAACATTGGTGCATCGAGTTTTCACTAACCAAGCAAAGAGCCAGAAGAAGGACACCAAAAGTCCGCCATGGCCCAACAAGAGACAAGACAAGCTGAGACTGAAGGGTTTGTCCCACTCCACCGAAAGTAGGGGCATCCCATTCCCTATAGATTTCGATCAACATTGAAGACCACTACTTGGACTTGCAATATGGGGACTACGACTTAGAAGATGTCAATCAAGCACCTCATAGAATGACCAATACTCATGCTACTGAGAATCCAATGGCACTCAACCAATACAAAGCTCTGGAGGAAAGATTAAAAGTTGTGGAAGGTTATGATGCCTTCGATGTAGATGCTCTGGAAATAGGCCTAGTTCCGGATGTGGTGATCCCACCAAAATTTAAAGTAACTAACTTTGGGAAATACAAGGGGATCACCTGTTTAAGGAACCATCTACACATGTATTGTAGGAAGATGAACGCTTATGCTTAAGACCAAAAACTGATGATTCATTGTTTTCAATACAGTTTGAATGGGGCATCTCTAGATTGGTATATGCAATTGGAGCGGGTCCATATCTAGACATGGGCAGATAATGCTAACGCTTTCTTGAAATAATAGAAGTACAACTTAGACATGATGCCTACCCACATGCATCTCCAAAACTTTTCACAAAAGAAAGAGGAGTCTTTCAAAGAGTATGCCCAAAGATGGAGAGAAATGGCATCTCGAGTTCAACCACCACTACTAGAGAAAGAATTGGTCGATATGTTCATGGGTACCTTGCAAGGGGTATACTATGAGAATATGGTAGGAAGCGTCTTGTCCGGATTTTCTGACTTGGTAACCATTGGTGAAAGGATTGAAGCAGGTGTGAAAAGTGGAAAGATACAAGGGGAATAATCCAATACCCCTTATAATTCGAAAAGACATGTCCCTAACTTCTCAAAAAAGAAGAAAGGGGAAATCAATGTCGTAGCATCACAACCAAGGGCACAACAACCATTGGTGATTCCATGAGAACAACAATAGAACAAGTTTGATAGGCTTCCAAGGAAATTTGACCCTCTCCTTATGCCGTGTAGTCAATTGTTGCAACACTTAGTCAAAGCATCTCTAGTAGAGCTCAAACCTCTAGCTCCACCGGCCGAAGTACTCCCACCAAGGTACGATGCCAATGCAGGGTGTGAGTATCATGCAAATTCTCCAGGCCATACTATAGAGAAATGTTGGGCCTTCAGACATAAGGTTCAGGATTTTCTAGACGCTTGAGATATTACTTTCGAAAAGTCGGATATCAAGTCAAACCCTATGCCTTCGCATGGTGGACTAGATATAAATGCAATCAAAGTAGTCATTGACTTACGGGAATCCAGACGAGTAAAGGCGCCAATAAATTTGCTGAAGGAATATTTGTTGGAGTGTGGGTACACGTTGGAACACAATGAATCTTTCGAAAGAACATTACAAAAACTAGTGGACCAAGGGATAATCCAATTCAGACCATACCCTGAAATTGAATACGTAGTTACGATTGAAGGAAGTACAAAGAAGCCATTGGTAATTCCTTACCAAAGGCCGAACCTCAACAAGAAGACTCTCATAATTCCGTAGGGAGAATTAGCAGAAACCCCAGTGATAACACTGAAGCAGACTCTAAGGATACCAGTAGCTCTAAAGGCTACGATGGTAATTAAGGGGCCATCACATACCCCTTATGAAAAAGATAAATCAGTACCATGGACTTATGATTCAACTGTATACATTAATGGATTGAAACAGGAACGTGAACTGTCAACAAGTCAGGACCTATAATCACAAATATAGCAGAGACAAGAGGCATGACCCGCAGTGGTCAAGTCTTTTGATCTGAACTGCCAAATAAGAATAATGATGTGGGGAAAAATAAATATGATGCGTTGGTGAAGGAAAAAGGAAAAACAGTGGTGGAAGCAAGTCAGGAACAAGAGTCTCCGAGCAAGAACTTTACTGATCAAGAGGCAGATGGATTTCTAAAGATAACCAAAAGGAGCGATTATAGGGTGGTGGATCAGCTTCACCAAAATCCTACCAAAATTCCTATACTCTTGTTTCTCATTAATTTAGAGGCGCATAGAGATTCTTTTATGAAGGTTCTGAGTTCTTCCCATGTCGCAGAGGAGATTACTGTGAATCAATTTGACAATTTTGTAGCAAATCTGACGTCTGGATCATATCTAGGTTTTAATAACAGTGAGTTACCTCCTCAAGGTCGGGCTCTCAACAAAGAATTACACATATCTATTCAAATAACTACTGCAAGCCTGTCCAGGGTACTCACCGATACAGGTTCTTCCCTTAATGTGCTGCCAAAATCCAGCTTGATGAAATTGACATTGGATGGTGTTCTGATAAGACCAAGTTCTATGATAGTTAAAGCCTTTGATGATTACCAAAGTCCAGTATTTGGAGAAGTTGACCTTCCTGTCAAGATTGGCCCATATATGTTTTATATCACTTTTCAAGTCATGGATATAGAACTAGCATACACATGTTTACTTGTGCGACCCTGGATTCATGCAGCGGGGGAAATTACTTTGACTTTACACCAAAAACTAAAGTTTTTCATTGAAATAAGATTGGTAATAATCGAAGGTGAAGAGTACATATTTGTAATTCACATAGAACCCTACAAGTATATCAGTGTTGATGAAGACTGTGTAGCCACACCATTCCAAGTCTTAGAGGTTACCTCAATGATAACCTTACCAGTGGAAAAAATCAAGAAACCCATCGTGACTTTATGGAGATGTTTAGAGACAGAAGTGGAAAGTGGTACCTCAAAGGGTTAGGGAAAGCTCCCGAAAATACCTGAGAAGAAATATCACTTTGGTTTGAGTTAGAATTATCAAAGGCTACTATAAAGGGTAAAGCACGATTTCCTCCAATTCAGGAGACTTTCATCAACAAAGGATTCGAGCATGGTGGAAATGTGGCAATGATATTAAACAAAGGCAACATCAAAAAGGGGTCTGATTTCATCTAAGAAAGCGCCCCAGGCGAAGAACTCAAGAATTGGATAGTTGTGGAGATTCTAGAAATTTATTTATTTCGAAAGTAATTTTTCTTGTTTTTTGAAAGGACATATGTCAAGCCTGAGGCATAGGGGTTGCTTGTAAGGGTCCTCCATTTTGTTCCAGATAGTATTTACAAATTAATAAAAGTTATATTTCACACGCAATTTAAGATCCCTGTCTTTCTCCTGCATTTATTTCTTACAATTAAAAATGGAAATACTTTTCTTCATATGCATTTTCCAAATTCACATACTAAAAACTGCACCAAAACATGATAAATGTGTAGATCTATGACCAAAACCACCGATAATGTAACTGTTGCAATCTGATATAATTTTGATGCTCCCATCAACCAAGCTGAAAAGGAAGATGACGAAGATTCTTAACTCTCTGAAGAATTGGCGAGTGAAATAGAGCAGAAAGCTAACAACATACAACCATACTAGGAACCTATTAATACCATTAACCTCAGCACAGAGGAAGATCTGAAAGAGATCAAGCTAGGGGAAACATTTGTGAAAAGCGTCAAAGAAATACTGATCAAGTTATTACATGAATACATGGATATATTTGTCTGGTCCTACAGAGATATTCCAAGATTGGATACATACATTGTGGTGGATAGACTACCTCTCAAGGAAGGTTTCTCTCCAGCCAGACAGAAGCTCAAAAGAACTCGCCCAGACATGTCCAACAAGATTCGAGAGGAGGTCCTTAAACAATTTGATGCAGGGTTCTTAGCGGTGGTAGATTCTGCACCTTGGATAGCTAACATCTTGCCAGTACCCAAGAAGGACAGTAAAGTACGCATGTGTGTGGAATATCGGGATCTAAACAAAGTGAGTCCCAAAGACTATTTCCCGTTACTTCACATGAATGTTTTGGTAGACAATACATCTCAAGCTTCAGTATTCTCGTTCATGGATGGTTTCTCAGGCTAGAATCAAATAAAGATGGAACCGAAAGATATGGAGAAGACCACTTTCATGACACCTTGTGGAACTTTCTGTTATAAAGTAATGTCGTTCGGTCTGAAGAATGCAAGGGAAACTTATCAACGGGCTATGGTCACACTATTCAATGATATGATCCATAAAGATGTTGAGGTTTACGTAGATGATATGATTTCCAAATCCCATACGGAAGAGGAACACATCATACATTTAACAAAATTTATTCGATAGTATGCGCATGTTCAAGCTAAGATTGAATCTAAACAAGTGCACATTTGGTGTCAGATCAGTTAAACTACTGGGTTTCATTGTAAGTCAGCGTGGTATTGAGGTGGACCCTAACACAGTAAAAGCCATACAAGAAATTCCAGCTCCGAGAACAGAGAAATAAGTTCCTGGTTTCTTATTTTTGTACCCTAAAATTTTCCCTCTCTTTCTCAAGACATTTCTCACAAGATCTTCAATTGCTCAAAATTGCACAAGTGTTGACTAGGTCAAACCATCTCCTAAACACTGATGCCTCAAATTAGGGTTTTGGTTTTCAAAAGGATAATTGGACTTATAATGTATCAAATGAACTTCATGTATTATTATATACCTTAAATAATACTCATGTCAAGTTTCAAGCCTTGAATCACAATTTTGCTCAGTCAATTAACCAGATGACTGAAAATCAACTATATTAGATAAAAAGTAAACTATGATCAACCTACGGTCAAAATTCATGATTTTTGGCCAACATAAATATTTTAAAGTCCTATTCATCCTTTTATCAAGTATTTATCACAATCTCTCAAGAAAAGCACTCAATTTACCAAAAGGGAAAATGGTCAAAATTAGGGTTTTGATTGTAATTGAATGATCAATGACTTTTGTCTTAATACATGATCTAATGGCTTGAAGAATATTATCAAGGATTAAAGTACAAAATGTTGACCTAATTTCATGGTTCAAAACATTCCTCACGATCAATGGATTGATAGTTGAAATTTGATCAACTGATGAAAAGTCAACTGATACACAAAAAGTCAAACTTTGACTTTTTTGGTCAAAATTCAATTTCAAAGATCACAATTCATCAAGATATTCAAAAATAGGAAGCTTGGACATCAATAAATCATGAAAGTAAAAAGTTAATATGAAAATTCAAACATTTCAAGACTTGGAAAATTTTTCTAAGTGTTTTTATACATGATAATTTCATTACTTCATGCCAATTTTTCACCAAGATATAAGATGATTTAAAGAAAACTTTCAACATGAAAGTTGTAGATCTTGGTGAGATATACAACTTTGCTTTTATTATCAAATCCTATAAGTGCTTCGATTTTAAGTTATAAATTCCCAAAGTCATGGCATTTTCATAAAACACTTAGAGAAATTTTCAACAGGTTTTGGTCAGTTTTTATCTCAACTTCTTGGCCAATTTTCATCAAGTTCTAATTTGATTAATCCAAAATGGTCAACATGAAAGTTATATACAATGTTTCAAGCTTTCCGAAACATCCAAGAGCATGTATTTATCATACTTGAGCTGAGAGATTCAAAGACATGAAGTTGGACATCCATTCTTGAATTACAATTCATTTCTTGTGAAGAACACATATTCCAATCTACATGCTATGCTGCATAATCTTGTGTTGCAGGCCTTCTAACTTGAAAATTTCACCATAATTTAATGCTTACACCTACTCTTGAGCTATTACCCAAGTGTTTGACCCATTGTCCAAAAGATCTTTCCATTTATGGCATAAAGGCATCATTGCTATTCTTGAAAAGCAAGCTTTTTGGTACAAAATTTGTCTTGAGCCCATACCTTTGTTACTTCTGATTATACTCCACCATAAATCATGGCAAGTAGCCCCTCTATACTAGAAACTTTGGTACTTTATCTTGGTACCATGAAAGACTTGGCATAACTTGATATTTGCGTTCCAACCAAACCATAATTTGTTATCTTGAAAATATGATTACTTCAACTTCCCAAACCTTTTCTCTATAAATAGAGAGGTCATTTGCAAGCCAAAGATGCTAGATTATTGTGTATTTAACAAGCACTCAAAAGTACTATACTCTCAAAAAACCATATTTGTCCATAAAACCTCCATTTTTTGAGCTTTGAAGTCCTAATATTTGAACCTCTTAAACCTTGCAACTTTTTGCCCACACAAACCATCCAAATAATTCATATACATCATATATAAGTTGTTCAAACAAAGGAACAACATCTATAACAACACTATCACCATTTTCCAAACTTAAAAATAGCCACCTGCAACTTGACTTCTCCAAGACAATACAACAACTCTAAATCAAAACACGGATTTCAGTTTCAAGGTAAGTTTCCTTGACTTTGAACTCTTCATATAATCATCATTAGTGTTTCATTTGTGAAGGTAAAATATAGATGTCACTTCCCTGAAGCTAACCATATGCTCACTTTTCATTTTCATTAACCATATGTTGAGAACTGACTTATATATGTAGAAGAAAAATGTTAGAGGTGAAACTGCAGTATGAGTCGATACATATCTCACATGAGTTGACTCATACTAGTTACAAAACAGGGTATGAGTCGATACAATGAATTATATAACAATACATATTTTTATCAAGACATGTTACAGAGAGAAAAATGTGTATGAGTCGATGCAAAACACGAATGAATCGATGCAAAACCGAAACGAGTCAATGCAAACCATTATGTATTAATACATACTGAGTTGGTTTTGATTTACAGGAGAAGTGATATGTATTGATGCATAAGTGCATGTGCCGGTGAAAAACAGAAATGAGTCAATGCAAACCATTGTGTATCAATACATACATAGTTGGTTTTGATTTCCAGGAGCAAGAAGTGATATGTATTGATGCATAAGTGCATGTGTCGAGGCATAAAGTTTTTTTAAAACAGTTTTCCTTGCTTTTTACACTATTTTTATATTTTTGTATATTTTATTCATTATTCAATATGGTTGTAATAGTAATTAGGTATTAATTTCTTTCATCCCCCATTTTTAATTTGTATCCCCATCCTCTAAATGATGTAATAACGTAGAATTTTAAACTTCTGCAATTTATCGCTTTTAAAATTATTGCTAGTAATTAAAGTTTGTATGGCATGACTTAAAATCAATAAGTAGACAACCCTAATTCAAGACAAATATGCATGAAAACAAAAACCCTTTACACACTCACACCTCTAGGGTTAACCCACATTTCTTTCCTCGAATAAAAACAGTTATGTCCCTCGAACGTGGGATACTTTAGCAATGACCCTAAATTACAAGATCGTAGTCCCTCGATGACCCTTTGATGTTTCCTTCGATAAATAAACTTAGACCCTCACAACAAATTGCTAAGGTATCCTACAATGTTGTCTTCTATGACTGTACGACGACTCACGCTTGTCCCTTCATATCCAATGATAAGGTTTCTTACAAACTAATGGTAAGATAACACTATCTAAAGGAGGAGGAAAAGGACTAAGACTTTTTTGAGTAGGTAGAATGCTCGTAGTTGCTTGCTCACAAACTAAAACTATTTCCACACTCACACTTTCAAAACATCTTTACAAACATCTCTTTAAACTATTTTCAAAATAAACATTTTGTATACATTCTCTCGGAAACGAGAATCATTACAAAGTTCGCGAAAACAAAGGTGTTTTTCAAAATATTTTCAAACTTACGCCAAACACAAACACATTTACAAAGAATTTCAAAAGTGATCTAGCAACTAAGAGCCTGTAGATAACTACGGATGAGAAGGATGCTAACACCTTCCCTTTTCATAACCTATCCCTCGAACTCAAGAAAAATTATCAAAAGGTCTTTCCTATTCTTTTTACCCTTTCCTTTATTGGATAAAAGAAAAGTCGATGGCGACTCTTGTTATCCGCAAAAATTGTGATAGAAAGCAAAACACCCAAGTTAGTTCTCCCATCGTATTATAGAACTAGAGACTCTGCTGGGGAGATAGTTAATTAAAGTGGGGTTACCTTAGAGACTAGATCATATTTAAATGCTTTCATTGTTTGACTTGCTTGTTTTACATTGTGGGTTACATTTGGGTTTTTATAGATCCTCTACCCGGATCTGGGAACACCATTAGGTAAGTAGCAATAGATTGTGGAGATTGTACGACATAGACCAATATGGTTGAAAGAATGGCTACATTAGTGTGACACATTTTTTGGTACCAGTATCCCTTGTGTTGAATCGAGGAGACTATGCGGCTGATATGTGGTGTCATGAAGCACTAACTGACCGTAGAACCTTTAGTTGAACAACTTGGCCATTAGGAAGTAGTGAGATAGCCGACTTTGGTGTAAAGCTGAAGATTGGTTGATACTCGATACTACACTCATTGATATTGGACTTTCGGGATATTTTGGCTGCAAGAAAAGATTGATTATGCTAAAACAATGCCCGTTGAAGAAAGATTAGTGATATTGAGATTCCCTAGAACCCGATTACTTTCTAGGACAGGATGAACCAACTAAACCTCAAGAGGGTACTTACCTATGAAACCCATGCAAGCCCAAACCTAAGGTCCTTGTGTGCTTTGATTGTGATTCATGACATCATAAGCATCATAACATCATAAGCATTCTCACTAACCGTTTCAAGGATTTAGGAATTTATCTTTGTTCTGTTTTGTAGGACATGGCTTCCACTCATAAAAATACCATCCGAGTCAACTTTGTGAAAGTACTTCCTCAACTTCAAGAGTTAGCATCAAGGGTTCATGGAGATTCTCCCTTCACCAATAAATATGGTCGACTTCCCAACTTGGCTACCTCAAACATCCAAGAAGAAATGATGTGTGTGCTCTTCCAATTCTTTGATCCTATGCATCATTGCTTCACATTTCCCGACTACCAATTGGTGCCTACATTAGAGGAATTCTCTTAACTGGTAGGAGTTCCTGTGCTTGATCAAATACCATTCACCGGTTTAGAGGAAACTCCAAAGCCTGAGGTTATTTCCAAAGCCTTGCATTTGAAGAGATCCAACATTGTGGAAAATTGGGAAACAAGGAGTGGAGTTAGGGGTTTCTTATCCAAGTTTCTGTTGGAAAAGGCTTGATTGTTTTGGGAAGATATGGATTTTCAAGATTTTGAAGATGTCTTGGCCCTTCTAATCTATGGTTTGGTTCTATTTCCCAGTCCGGACCAACTTGTAGATGTGAATGCCATCAAAGTTTTTCTCTCTCGTAATCCCGTACCTACTTTTCTTGGAGACATTCTACTTTCTTTCCACACTCGCATAATGAAGAAGAGGGGGACTCTTTTGTGTTACATTCTGTTGCTATCTAGGTGGTTTATTCCGTACCTACCTCGATCAACGTTGAAGAATGAGCAAGGCTTGACATGGTCTCAAAGGATGATGTCACTATCACACTCAGATATTCATTGGTGTTCCTGATCTTTGGAGGATGTTACCATCATTGACTGTTGTGGGGAGTTACCTATTATTCCACTCTTGGGCATTAGGGGAGGTATCACCTATAACCCTTCTTTTGCATTACGACAGTTTGGTTATGTGCGAAGAGATGGTCTCCACGATGCGCTCATCAAAGGTTTGGTATTCGACTACGAAGGCGACATCCAAGGCTATCATCAAAGGTTCATACGAGCTTGGAGAATGGTAAACAAAATGGATAGCAAGACTCTGGGGCATAAAAATTCTATCCCTCTTAAGCCTTACCTCAAGTGGGTACGAACTCGTGCTCAAAGTCTTGTGATTCCTTACCTAGCCATCCTACCTATAATTATGGAGCCCGTTGCTGAGGGAGACACTCCTTACACTCTTCTTCATCATGACATGCCTACCGACTTTGAGGAATTGCAAATATCATGGATTCCACTCAACGGAGAACGAGATACCTTTGAAGCACAGTTCTACGCAAGCGAGAAGATGGTTTTGGAGCTCACGAGGCAACTTCATGAAGAGCGAAGCCTGAATGCCTACATTGCACCAAAGAGGATGCACCCATGGGAAAATTGAGCCTTTCTTTTTGTTTTAAGAGTTTATTTTGTAACCTTTGTAAGTCTAAGAGGATTTTTTTAATTCATGAACTTATTAATGCAATTAATGTTTGTTGTTTTCTCTTTGTCTAGAAAATTTAAATTCCATAAAATCCTTGAAAACATTGCATTCGTATAACATGCATCATATCATAAACAGGTTTTCCGACACAGGTTCCCTCATCTTTTTACTGGTTATTTCAGTACAAGATGGATCTCGAGCAAACTGTGAAGGACTTGCAGACTCAAAACACTCAATTTCAAGAAACTCTGCCCAACTTAGCCAAGGGGCAGCAAGAAATGATGGCTTTTCTTGTCACGAAGAAGAAGACCAAGAAGAAAAATGTAATCAACACGGGGAAGAGGTTTAAGGGGCCCGCCAGACAAGTCCAAGTTGAAGAGGATTCCTCCGAAGAGGATGAAAATCAAGATGAAGATGCTAGGAGCACCCGTGCCGGGGGTGGAAACAATCAAATCTCTGAAATGAAGATTATTTTTATGAGCAATATCCACCAGCCGACAACAAATATAAGCAACTAAAAGACAAATTGAAAGCTATGGAAATCCAAGATGTGCTTGGCTTGGACTTTGGTGACATGGGTTTGGTTCCTGGGGTAGTCATTCCCCACAAATTTAAGATCCCCGCTTTTGCTAAGTACGATGGTGTCTCATGTCCGAAGCTTCACCTAAGATCTTACATCCGCAAAATTCAACCGCATACCGCTGATATGAATCTATGGGTGCACTTTTTTCAAGAAAGTCTAGTTGGGACGCAGTTGGAGTGGTTTTACCAATTAGAAGGAACTAACATCCATACTTGGGAGGATTTGGCCACTGCCTTTTACCGCCAATATCAATATAACACTGATTTTGCACCAACTAGGGTGCAATTGCAAGGAATGACCATGGGTACCAACGATGGCTTCAAAGAATACGCTCAAAAATGGAGAGACTTGGCTAGCAGGGTGCAACCACCTTTAACTGATAGGGAGTTGATAGACATGTTTATGGGAATATTGACTAGACCATTTTTCAACTTATTGATTGGAAGTTCATCATCAGATTCACTAAATTGATCTTGACTGGTGAGAAGGTTGAAAGCAGGATTAAAAGCGGGAAAATACCGAGGGCCTCCACCTCTGATGTTGTGAAAAAACCATTTGCTGGAAAAAAAGAGACTAATGTTGTATATGGATCAAGAAGCCATACTAAGAATGATCGCCATCATTCAGTAGGGGAAGTATTAATTTCCAATCCTACACCTACTCAACAACAACAAGGGAATAAGTGAAGGACAAAGTTTCAATAAAGGAGGTATACTAAGATCAATATATCCCTGTCTCAAGCATTGCAGCACTTACCAAAAGCGGAGCTGGTTACATTGAGGGATCCTCCCCAAAACCCTGATACCTCCTCTCCTAAATACAACCCCAATGCCAAATGTGCTTACCACTCAAACAGCCCCGGACATGATACCAATGATTGTTGGTCTCTAAAGAACAAAATCCAAGACCTAATTGATAACAAGACAATTGAATTCGACCCTCCGCCAACTCCAAATGTGATCACTGCACCCATGCCAAGTCATGGTAGTGGTGTCAATTCTATTTAAGATGCCTCTTTTGTTGCCTCCATCAATGACTTAACCACTTCTTTGAAGACTATTAAAGAGAATTTGTTGAAAGATGGAGTATTCCCTGGCTGCCTTGAAGATTATTGTTGTTGTGTTGTGCAAATTAATGGATGTAAATGGCTTAAAGGTGTCCAACACCTGATGGATATCCATGAGATTCTATTTGAAAGAACCCCATATGTGAAAAGTTTGACCCAAAGTGTATCTCAAGAATTTGAAGACGTGTCCATCATTACTATCTCCAACAAACCTATTAGGATCACCTCCAAAGTTCCTATTAGGATTCCCGTTGAACCAAGAGTATTACAAGCGCCATTAATTATCACTACACTGGGGCCAGTCCCCTACTCTTCCGATAAAGCTGTGCCCTGGAACTATGGGGCAAAAGTGTATTATCATGGCATCAAACAAGAGCCGTGGATCGCTGGAGATGAGAATGCTGACATTACAAATATTGCTGGATCAATTAAAGTTACTAGGATGGGGAGGATCTTCTCTCCAGAGATTTCACATCCTACAACCACAAATACACCCATTCGCATTACTGTTGTTAAACCTGTTCCTGATGCTCGAGGAAAGAAAAAAAATAACTGAGTCTGTGAGGACAGAGGCACCCGTAAAAGATATCACCATTAAGGATCCATCTACCCAAGAGATGAAGGAGATTTTAACAATTATAAGAAAAAGTGACTATAAGATAGTGGAACAGTTGGGGAAAACACCCTCGAAGATTTCTATGTTGTCTTTGTTGCTATGTTCCGAGGCGCATGCTCAAGCGCTGATAAAATTCCTGAAAAATGCACATGTCCCACAAGAAACTACAGCCGACCAATTTGAAAATTGTGTAGCCAGTTTGACTGCTGACAATGGTTTAGGGTTCCCTGATACAGATTTGACCCCGATAGGGAAGAATCACAACAAAGCTCTCCACATCTCCATAGAGTGCAAGGGCACTACCCTAGCACATGTATTAGTGGATACTGGATCTTCTCTCAATGTATTACCTAAAGGAGCATTGGATAGGTTAGATTGTGATGTGATGATATTAAAACCCAGCGACGTTGTAGTAAGGGCTTTCGATGGTTCTAAAAGGATGGTCCATGGAGAGGTTGATATCCCTATCAAAGTTGGGTCTCAAGTCTTCAACTCAACATTCTATGTGATGGATATCTGTCCTGCTTATTCTTTCCTGCTTGGACGCCCATGGATACATGGGGCAGGTGTAGTGACTTCCATACTACATCAAAAGTTGAAATATCCGGTCAAGGGGAAAATTGTTACCGTCTGTGGTGAAGAAGAGTTTATGATTAGTCATCTAAAATCATTCAAATATGTTGAAATGGATGGCGAGTTTATTGAAACTTCTTGTGAAACCTTTGAATTGGTCTCTCCCATGGTTGTTGTTGCCAAGACCATTCCTAACATTCCCAAAGCTGCTAAAGATACACTGAGGATATCCTCTCTCAAAGATTCCTGTGCTATTGTTGAAGACATAGGCTGCACCATTTGGGGACAACTTCCTGATTTCCCTTTCAAGTCAGACAAATTTGGATCGGGCTTCACTTCCAAAGCTCAAAAGGAGGTTCGGCGTGCTCATGCAGGGAAACCACCTATTCACAAAAGTAGTCATGAAGTGAATGCTCTTGAAGACTTTGATAGTGACTGTGACTTTGATGACTGGATCTACCTAACTGTCGATGAAGGACTCAACAACTGGCGTGCCAAGGATTTCATTCCCATCTCCTTAAACAAGGAGTAATTACCATTTATTGTTTCATTAATTTGAGAACTTTGTCTGTAAGTTCTATTAAAACAATGACTTTAAGCCATGTACCTTGCCCGGGGCACTGTGGTCCATTTGTTAAGGGTTTGTCATTATCATATATATGCTCATTTTAATGAAAAAACATTGGACTATTTTGAATTCAAATTTTGCGCTCATTGTCTTTCTTTCACTTTAGTACATTTTTAAAATAGCCATGTAATCTTACATGCACACACACACACATTTGCAGATCCACATCCTCTCCAGATCTCATTGACAACGACTCTACTATTGACATCTATGAATTTGAACATCCAATCTACCAAGCCGAGGACGTAGGCGAAGAACATTGTGAAATACCTGGGGAACTAGCCAGACTTATGATGCAAGAGGAAAAGGCCATTCAACCGCACGAGGAACCAGTTGAAGTGATCAACCTAGGTACTGAGGCAGACAAGAGAGAAGTCAAGATGGACGCCAACTTGGAAGACTGTGTCAAGAGAAGATTGGTCTAGATGTTGCACGCTACGTAGAGGTGTTCACTTGGTCATATGAAGATATGTCAGGACTTGATACTGATATCATAGTCCATCATCTGCCAATGAAGGAAAATTATCTTCCAGTTAAGCAAAAGGTTCGTCACATGTGGCCAGACATGTCTAAGAAAGTAAAAGCTGAGGTAATGAAACAGTTCGATGCAGGTTTTCTGGAAGTGACGTCATATCCCCAATGGGTTGCAAATATGGTCCCAATGCCGAATAAAGATGGAAAAGTCCGTATTCGCGTAGACTCTAGGGATTTGAATAGGGAAAGCCCTTAAGACGATTCCCCACTACCACACATTGATGTCTTGGTAGACAATACGGATCAACATAAAGTTTTCCCCTTCATGGATGGCTTCTCCAGATACAATCAAATCAAAATGGTACCCGAAGACATGGAGAAAACCACTTTTGTTACATAATGGGGAACCTTATGTTTTAAGGTCATGCCTTTCATTTTGAAGAATACAGGCGCAACCTATCAATGGGTTATGGTAGCTTTATTTCATGATATGATTCATCATGAGATAGAAGTTTATGTTGATGATATGATTGCAAGATCACAAACTGAGGAAGAACACCTTGATCATCTTCATAAGCTGTTTGAGAGGTTGAAGAAATACAAGCTAAGGCTGAATCCCAACAAATGAACCTTCGGGGTAAGGTCTGGAAAAATCCTAGGGTTTGTTGTCAGTGGAAAAGGTATTGAGGTCGACCCTGAACAAGTCAAAGCCATACAAGAGATGCCATCTCCCTATACTAAGAAGGAGGTCAGGGGATTCTTAGGTCGACTCAACTACATCGCTTGATTCATCTCTCACTTAACTGCTACCTGTGAGTCAATCTTCAAATTATTGAAGAAATATCAAGTAGTCATATGGAATGACGACTGCCAAGCATCTTTTGACAAGATTAAAGAGTACCTACAAGAACCTCCAATCTGGATGCCTCCAATTGAAGGAATACTTCTGATTATGTACTTGATTGTATTAGAGAATTCAATGGAATGTGTGTTGGGTCAACATGATGAGTCTGGCCGAAAAGAGCATGCAATATACTACCTTAGCAAAAAGTTTACCGACTGTGAAACCAGATATTCACTACTCGAGAAAACTTATAGCGCTTTGGCATGGGCTGCTCGCCGACTAAGACAGTATATGTTGACTCAGACCACTCTATTGATTTCTAATATAGATCCCATTAAGTATATCTTCGAGAAACCAACTCTTTCTGGAAGAATAGGAAGATGGAAAATGATCTTGACTGAGTATGACATCCAATACACCACATAAAAATAAATCAAGGGAAGTGTGCTGGCGGATCATTTGCCCCATCAAGCTGTTGATGACTACCAATCCATGAACTTTGAATTCCCAGACGAGAATATCATGCTGATAACTGATATTGAAGAGCCTGGACTGCATGAAGGACCTGAACAAGGATCCCGATGGACTATGGTTTTTGATGGAGCTTCCAACACTTTTGGTAATGGAATTGGTACTGTGATCATTTCTCTCGAAGGGTGTCATACACCTTTAACTTCCAGACTGTGCTTCAAATGTACGAATAACATGGCCGAGTATGAAGCGTGCATCTTGGGTCTAAAGGCTGGCATTGACCTAAGAATCAAATTCTTAAGTGTATACGGAGATTTAGCCTTAGTAATTAGTCAAGTTAAAGGAGAATGGGACACCAAACATCCCAATCTGATCCCTTACAAAGAGCTTGTGTTAACCTTGATCCCTTACTTCGAAGAGGTCACCTTTGAACATTTCTAAAGGGAAGAGAATCAGTTGGAAGACGCTTTAGAAACTATGTTGTCTATGTTCAAGGTCAATTGGGATAACAAAGCTCCCAGAATTACTACCGAAAGATTTGATGAACCTGTGTACTACTATGAGATTAACACTGATGGAGAGAAGCCTTGGTATCACGAAGTGAGGAAGTACCTTGAAGCATAAGAATATCCTGAGGGAGCCTCAGTCAATGACAAGAAATTCCTGCGGAGGTTCTCAGCAAAATTATTCCTAAGCAATGGGATCTTGTATAAGTGCAACCATGATTCTAATCTTCTCCCTTGTGTAGACAAGAAGGAAGCAGAAAAGATCATGGAGGACATGCATGAGGGTATCTTCAGAACTCACTCTAGTGCATACACTATGGCCAAGAATATTTTGAGGGCTGGTTACTATTGGTCGACTATGGAAAGTAATTGTAACCACCACTCGAGGACTTGTCATAAGTGTCAGATCTATGCCGACAAGGTTCATGTGCCTCTGATACCCTTAAATGTCATGACCGCTCTGTGGTCATTTGCAATGTGGGGCATTGACATGATTGGAGAAATAAAATCCACTTCCTCCAATGGACATCATTTCATCCTCGTCGCCATTGATTACTTCACCAAATGGGTCGAAGCTACTTCATTTTCCTCAGTCACTAAGAACGTTGTAGCCCAATTTATCAAGCATAGCCTCATATGCCGGTACGAAATCCCTGAAAGGATCATCACTGACAATGAAACCAACCTCAACAATGCTAAGATTACCGAATGCTATGCGTAGTTCAAAATCAAGCATCACAACTCTTCTCCATACAGACCTAAGATGAATGGCGCAGTGGAAGCCGCCAACAAGAATATAAAGAAGATTTGTAAAAAATATGGTGGTAACCTACAAAGATTGGTATGAGATGCTACCATTTACTCTTCATGACTACCGTACTTCGGCCTGAACATCAACTGGGGCGACCCCTTTCTCTTTAGTCTATGGAGTGGAAGCTGTCCTTCCTGTCGAAATTCAGATTCCTTCTCTAAGGATTATGAACGAAGCAAACTTAGGTGAAGACGAATGGATTCAGACTAGATTGGATCAGTTGAACTCGATTAATGAAAAGAGGCTGGCTATTGTTTGTCATGGTCAAATGTATCAAAAGCATATGATCAAGGCATTCAACAAGAAGATCAAACCTTGAGTATACCCGGCCGGAGACTTGGTAATAAAGCACATCATTTTACACAAGGCGATCCCAGGGGAAAATGGACTCCCACTTACGAAGGGCCATTTATTGTCAAGAAAGTATTCTCTGGAGGTGCTATTATGCTAACCACTATGGACGACAAAGATTTACTGCATCTTGTGAACACAGACATAGTAAAAAAATACTACGCATAAAGAATAACCCGCTAGGTTGACATACCTAGGCAAAAATAAGGGCATCCCGACGAACCAAAAGGGTTTTGGGTAAAAATTAGGGATATATACAAAGGATTGTACACCCGACAATTCAAAAACTTGAAAGGACGACTTGGGCAAAAATGGGTATCCTGATGGACTGAAAACCTGAAAGGATGGTCCAGGAAAAAGTTAAGGATTAAGGCGTACGACTATGCCTCTTTGGATCACTAACAATCACCTTTATTACCAAGGTCAAAATTTCAAACAGTACGCGATTAACTTCTTTCGACGGCAAGGGATGATGTTCAAAGATATAGGGGAAATTACAAAGTTGGAACCCAATAAGATCACTTCCACATGGCTATACAATTTTTGTTTTAACTTTGTATTCTTATCATTTTTTGACGATTTCCTTTTACTAGGATTTCTGTCTCCCTGTACAAAAATGCCCGTTTTTAGGCAAATTATCAATACAAATATACTTTGAAGTGAAAACTATTTATTTTTTCTGTTTTGAGTGCAAAAACGTCCAATGACTAAAATTGAATGAACATATGCATATGAACTTGATTAACTGTTAACAAATGTACGTAAAAGAACAATAATAAGCATTTACTCAAGGATTTGGGATATCCCCACAGAGTTACTTCAATAAAATTATCACCACAAAATGAATTCATACATTCTCCATCCAAAGTTCCAATCGACATATTCCCTGGAAATTCTCTTCCCCAGCCAAATCTGGACTTCCAAAACTGAAAGAAAAAGCCTTGCAAAATTCTTCCCCAGTAAGGTCTTCAGAATGCCTTCCTCAATAGAGTTTATTTCCCCAACGGACTACAATCTCCCTAGCTTGAGTTTATTCCTCAGACTACTATAGATCAACTGACAAAATTCGTTGTCCCCAGCGGAGTTGATACTATCCCAAGAAAGTTATTGCAAATCCTGGAACCCGACCAGATACCAGTTAACTTTTATCCTCCCTATACAAGTCGGAAGTTTATCCATCTCTTTATTCCCAGTCAGGGTATATAGGAATTCCCCAATAGAGTTATGGTCAACCAAAGTTCCTGAATTCTACTCCCCAAACAGAAACCAACATTCCCTCCAGAGTTTCCCCAAACAGCGAACAGGAATTCCCAATGGAAGTATTCTAGACAAATTTGAAGATACCTACTCTTCATCTCCAGCAATGGTTCGTGATTTAACTTCCCAAAACTCCCCAACATTAGTCAGGGATTTATTTTCCCAGACGTAGATACATTTCATTAACATTACACATTCACACATCATGACATATACATACAAAGTGCATATAACACGATCTCATTTATTTTTAGAACATCATTATGCAATGCATGCATCATAACATTGCATAGAACTAACTCTTTACCTTTTCAGGAAAAGATCAACCAACGGATACATATCGTTAACTATCTACGAATTTCTCCCGAGGCTAAAATCTAAAAATATTTCCATCGAAGATTTTTCCCAGGGAGTCATTATAAAGAATATCTCTCCGAGACAAAATCAAGCTTGGATTCCTTCATTACCTGTTGAAGTAGTAGTCGTCAAGATTCCTTTATTATCTATTGAATTAGTAGTCGTTATAGATTCCTTCATTACCTATTGATGTAGTATTCGTCAGAGATTCCTTTATTTCCTATTAAAGTAGTAGTCGTCATAGATTCTTTCATTACCTGTTAAAGTAGTAGTCATCAGAGATTCCTTCATTACCTACTGAAGTAGTAGTCGTTAGAGGTTCCTTCATTACCTCTTGAAGTAGTAGTTGTCAAATATTCCTTCATTACTTGTTAAAGTAGTAGTCATTAGAGATTCCTTTATTACCTGTTGAAGCAGTAGTCGTCAGAGATTCCTTCATTACCTGTTGAAGTAGAAATCGTCAGAGATTCCTTCATTACCTGTTTAAGTAGTAGCCAGCTCCGAGAACAGATAAATAAATTCTTGGTTTCTTAGTGTTGTACCCCAAAATTTTCCCTCTCTTTTCTCAATACATTTCTCACAAGATCTTCAATGGCTCAAAATTGCACAAGTGTTGACTAGGTCAAACCATCTCCTAAACACTGATGCCTCAAATTAGGGTTTTGATTTTCACAAGTATAATTGGATTTCTAATGTTTTAAATGACCTTCATGGATCATTATAGACTTTAAAGAATACTCATGTCAAGTTTCAAGTCTTGAATCACAATTTTGCTCAGTCAATTGACCAG
Source organism: Vicia faba (assembly GCA_948472305.1). NCBI lineage: Eukaryota > Viridiplantae > Streptophyta > Magnoliopsida > Fabales > Fabaceae > Vicia > Vicia faba. Next base: position 191,452,231 of record OX451736.1, on the reverse strand, counting down.
ATGACTGAAAATCAACTGTATTGGGTAAATAGTCAATTGTGATCAACCTACAGTCAAACTTCATGGTTTTTGGCCAACATCAATATTTTAAAGTCCTATTCATCATCCTATCAAGTATTGATCATAATCCCTCAAGAAAAGCACTCAATTTACCAAAAGGGCAAAATGGTCAAAATTAGGGTTTTGACTGTAATTGACTGATCAGTGACTTTTGACCTAATACATGATCTAATGGCTTGAAGCATATTCTCAAGGATTCAAGTACAACATGTTTACCTAATTTCATAGTTCAAAACATTCCTCAAGATCAATGGATTGATAGTTGAAATTTGATTAACTAATGAAAACTCAACTGATACACAAAAAGTAAAACTTTGACTTTTTTGGTCAAAATTCAATTTCAAAGATCACAATTGATCAAGATATTCAAAAATATGAAGCTTGATCATCAAGAAATCATGAAAGTCAAAAGTCAATGTGAAAAATCAAACTTTTCAAGACTTGGAAATTTTTTCTAAGTGTTTTTATACATGATAATTTCATTACTTCATGCCAATCTTTCACAAAGATGCAAGATTATTCAAAGAAAACATCCAACATGAAAGTTGTAGATCTTGATGAGATATACAAATTTTCTTTGATGATAAATTCCTAAAAGTGCTTGAATTTTGAGTTATAAATTCCTAAAGTCATGGAATTTTTCATAAAACACTTAGAGAAATTTTCAACAGGTTTTGTTCAGTTTTTATCTCAACTTCTTGGCCAATTTTCATCAGATTCCAATTTGATTTATCCAAAATGGTCAACATGAAAGTTATAGACAGTGTTTCAAGCTTTCCAAATCATCCAAGACCATGTATTTATCATACTTGAGCTGAGAGATTCAAAGGCATGAAGTTGGACATCCATTCTTGAATTACAAATCATTTTGTGTGAAGAACACATAATCCAATCTACATGCTATGCTGCATAATCTTGTGTTGCAGGCCTTCTAACTTGAAAATCTCACAATAATTTAATGCTTACACCTACTCTTTAACTATTGCCCAAGTGATTGAGCCATTGTCCAAAACATCTTTCCATTTATGGCATAAAGGCACCATTGCTATTCTTGAAAAGCAAGCTTTTTGGTACGAAATTTGTCTTGAGCCCATACCTTGCTTACTTCTGATTATACTCCACCATAAATCATGGAAAGTAGCCCCTCTATACCAGCAATTTTGGTACTTCATCTTGGGACCATGGAAGACTTGGCATAACTTGATATTTGCATTCCAACAAACCATAATTTGTTATCTTGAAAATATGATTACTTCAACTTCTCAAACCTTTTCTCTATAAATATAGAGGTCTCTGCAAGCTAAAGAAGCCATATTCTTGTGTATTGAACAAGCACTCAAAACTCCTATAATCTCAAAAACCAGAGTTGTCCACAAAACCACCATTTTTGAACTTTGAACTCCTAATATTTGAACCTCTTAAACCTTGCAAGTTTTTGCCCACACAAACCATCCAAATAATTCATATACATCATATATAAGTTGTTCAAACACAGGAACAACTTCTGTAACAACACTATCACCATTTTCCAAACTTAAAAAACAACCATCTGCAACTTGACTTCTCCAAGACAATACAACAACTCTAAGTCAAAACACGGATTTCAGTTTCAAGGTATGTTTGCTTGAATTTGAACTCTTCATATAAGCATAATTAGTGGTTCATTTGTGAAGATAAAATGTAGATGTCACTGCCCTGAAGCTAACCATATGCTCGCTTTTCATTTTTATTAACCATGTGTTGAGAACTGACTTATATATACAGCAGAAAAATGTTAGAGGTGAAACTGCAGTATGAGTCGATACATATCTCATATGAGTCGACTCATACTAGTTACAAAACAAGGTATGAGTCGATACAATGCATTATGTGTAAATACATAATGTTATCAAGACATGTTACAGAGAGACAAAATGTGTATGTGTCGATGCAAAACACGAATGAATCGATATAAAACATAAATGAGTCGATGCAAATCATTTTGTATCAATACATACTGAGTTGGTTTTGATTTCCAGGAGAAAGAAGTGATATGTATTGATGTATACGTGCATGTGTCGATGCAAAACAGAAATGATTCGATGCAAACCATTATGTATCAATACATACTGAGTTGGTTTTGATTTCGAGGAGCAAGAAGTGATATGTATTGATGCATAAGTGCATGTGTCGATGCATAAAGTTTTTTTAAAACAATTTTCCTTTCTTTTTACACTTTTCTTTATATATTTTTATATATTTTTATTCATTATTCAATATTGTTTTAATAGTAATTAGGTTTTAATTGCTTTCATCCCCCATTTGTAATTTGTATCCCCATCCCCTAAATGATGTAATAGCGTAGAATTTTAAACTTCTGCAATTTATCACTTTTAATATTATTTAGAGTAATTAAGGTTTGTATGGGAAGGCTTAAAGTAAACAAGTAGACAACCATAATTCAAGACAAAAATGCATGAAAACAAAAACCCTTTGCACACTCGCACCTCTAGGGTTAACCCACACTTGTTTCCTCGAATAAAAACAGTCATGCCCTTCGAACGTGGGATGCTTTAGTAATGACCCTTAATTACAAGATCGTAGTCCCTCGATGACCCTTTGATGTTGACTTCGGTAAACAATCTTAGACCCTAACAACAAATTTCTAAGGTATCCTACAATGTTGTCTTCTATGATTGTACGACGACCCACGTCTATCCCTTCATATCCAATGATAAGGTTTCTTACGAACTAATGGTAAGATAACACTATCTAAAGGAAGAGGAAAAGGACTAAGACTTTTTGGAGTAGGTAGAACGCTCGTGGTTTCTTACTCACAAACTAAAACTATTTCCACACTCACACTTTCAAAACATCTTTACAAACATCTCTTTGAACTATTTCCGAAACCAACATTTTATATACATTCTCGTCGAAACGAGAATCATCATAAAGTTCGCCAAAACAAAGGTGCTTTTCAAAATATTTTCAAACTTACACCAAACACAATCACATTTACAAAGCATTTCAAAAGTGAGCTAGCAACTAAGAGCCCGTAGGTAACTACTGATGAGAAGCATGCTAACACCTTCACTTTTCATAACCTACCCCCCGAACTCAAGAAAAACTCTCAAAAGGTATCTCCTGATCTTTTCACCCTTTCCTTTATTGGATAAAAGAAAAGTCGGTGGCAACTCTTGCTATCCATAACAATTGCGATAAAACACAAAACACCCAAGTCAGTTCTCCCACCGTATTACACTTAGGACGATTGAATTACATTTCAAAGTTCATATCACACCTAACTGCCACATGCGAGCCTATATTTAAATTACTACGAAAAAATTAGACGGTGGTAAGGAATGATGATTGCCAAACAGCTTTTGAGACAATAAAGCAATATCTACAAGATCCACCAATCTTGATGCCACTAGTTCCCAGAAGACCACTCATCAGGTATCTGAAAGTGTTGGAAGGATCAATGAGATGCATATTAGGATAACATGATGAAATAGGTAGAAAAGAGGATGCGATCTACTACCCCAGCAAGAAATTCATTGACTGCGAAACCAGGTACTCACTTCTCGAGAAGACTTGTTGTGCATTGGCTTGGGATACTAAGAGATTAAGGTAGTATATGTTAATTCACATCACATGGTTAATAGCAAGAATGGATCCTCTAAAGTATGTGTTCAAAAAACCAGCTCTTATAGGGAGGATTTCTTGATGGAAAATGCTATTATTAGAGTACGAAATCCAATATGTTACTCAAAAGGCCATCAAGGATAGTGTACTAGCTGATCACCTATCTCACCAGCCATTTCCAGAATAGCAACCAATGAAGTTCGAATTTCCAGAAGAAGATGTCATGGTTATAGGTGACTACGAAATACTAGGGCCCGATGAAGGACCTGAACCAGGGGCACGTTGGACACTCATGTTCTACGGGGCTTCAAACGTATTGGGCATGACATTGGGGGAAGTTTTGACTTCTCCAAAAAATTATCATAAACCTTATACTGCAAGGTTATGTTTTGACTGCACCAACAACATCACCGGATACGAGGCCTGTATCCTGGGTTTGAAAGCTGCCATTGACCTAATAATCAAACATCTCGAAGTATTTGGAGACTCTGCACTAGTTATATACCAAGTCAATGGCGAATGGGACACTAAACATCCTAATTTGATTCAATATCAGGATCATGTTTTAAAGCTAGCTACATGATTCACTAAGATCACTTTCAGTCATATCCCACGAGAACAAAATAAAATTGCAGACACCTTGGCAACTCTATCATCCATGTTCATGGTAACTTGGCCGAACCATGAACCGTGCATCACAATCAGACATTTCAAAGAGCCTGTACATTGCCTTGTTATTGAAGAAGGACCGAATAACAAGCCTTGGTTCTATGACATCAAGAGATACCTTGAAAAGCAAGAATATCCAGAAAATGCCTCTATCATTGATAAACGAACTCTGTAAAGGCTAGCCTCAAAATTCTTTCTGATTGGTGATGTGTTGTACAAAAGAAACTACGATATGGTGTTACTCAAGTGGGTGGAAAAACAAGAAGCAGATACGCTGATGAGAGAAATCCATGAAGGTACCTTCGGAACTCATACAAATGGGTATATCATGGCGAGAAAATTTCGGTGAGCAGGTTATTATTGGTTGACAATGGAAGTTGATTGCTATCATTATACGAAAACATGTCACAAATGCCAAATCTATGCTGACAAAATGAATGTACCGCCAACTCCCGTGAATGTCATGAGTTCTCCTTCGCCATTTTCTATGTGGGGAATTGATATGATAAGCATGATCAAACTGAAAGCATCTAACAGACACTGGTTCATACTAGTTGCCATTGATTACTTCATCAAATGGGTAGAAGCAACATCCTACACAAATGTAATAAGTCAAGTGGTTACTCGATTCATCAAGAAAAATATCATATGAAAATATAGGGTTCCAAGCAGGATTATTACGGACAACGGGTCTAATATGAATAGCAAAATGATGAAGGAGTTATACGATCATTTCAAAATCGAGCATCACAATTCCTCACCATATCGACCCAAAATGAACGGAGCCGTTGAAGCTTCTAACAAAAACATCAAGAAAATCATTCAGAAAATGGTGAAGACATACAAAGATTGGCACGAAATACTTCCCTTTACACTACGTAGCTATCGTACTTCCATACGCACATCGACAGGTGCAACTCCTTTCTCGCTAGTGTATGACATGGATGCAGTAGTCCCTGTTTAAATAGAAATCGTGTCACTTCGAATCCTAATGGAAACGAAACTTAAAGAAGCAAAATGGATACAAGCATGATTTGATCAGCTCAACCTCATCAAAGAGAAACACTTGACATCTTTGTGCCACAGTAAGCTATATCAGAAGCGGATGAAGAAAGCATTCGATAAGAAAGTCTACCCTCGATTGTTCAAAGAAGGAGATTTGGTTCTCAAGAAGATTTTGCTACCTCGCCTCGATTCACGTGGTAAATGGACATCCAACTACAAAGGTCCGTATGTGGTAAAAACGTCATTATCCAGTGGTGGTCTTATCCTCACAACAATGGATGACGAAGAACTACCACTTCTGGAAAATTTAGAAGCGGTCAAAAAATACTGTATAAAAAGCTCACTAAGCTCAAACCCTTAACTAGAGACTTAGGAAAAAGGAGCGTCCCGGTGGATCGAAAACTCCAAAGGGTGATCCAGGAAATAAATTAGGGACATACACAAAAAAATCATCCCGGTGGATTGAAAACCTGAAAGGGAAAACCAGGTAAAAATTAGGGATCTTATTCAAAGAAATAAAGAACAAAAATATTGTGATCTAAGAATAAAGACCACAAACCATGAAGGAGAGAGATGGTTCTAAATCATTCAACTCAGAAGCAAAGAAGATTGGAGCTATCAAAAGAACATTGGGGAAACAACAGTAGCAATTATCATTTCATTTCCATTTACAGTCTTTATTTAAAATGTATGTAATTACCTCTTTTAAGGAATTGCACCTTGTACGCTCGCCTATTCAGAGGAATATTTATCAATAAAACTTTGAATTTTTTCAAATCTTCCAATTGTGTTTTTATTTTCAGACTTGTTTGCAAAATACTATGACTATTTTTGTTGACTACTATTTGAAATTATTTTGGGGAATTGACATACAAATAAAAGCATTTGATAAAGGCATCAAAAAAAATTTGGTTAGAAAAACATTGAAAAAAAATGCACGTCTATGTCCACGCCTACGCATGCGCCTGCGATACAAAAATTACATATGACACGTTGCCACGGTTCACCAAACTTTATCAAAATTCAAATCAAATTGGTGATACAACAATTAAAGACAAACAACATTGGGGAGATACGACAATTAACGACAAATCAACTTGTTACAAGAACCCGATGGTTTAACAAAGGAGAATTATCAAAAACATTTTCCAAACTTGGGGTATACACATACATTTAGGGTATATACACACATAATCATTTTGATACATGAGCATTTAAAACACTTGGGTCATATACGTACATTTGACTCCTACATTTGGAGCATACACACTTAAAACATTAGGGCACATACACACATTTTGTACATTTGGAGCATACATCACACTTGGATAGCACATCAACTTTGGGCATGATGGCATCTTTCCAAACTAATTTGGTTAAATTATGAACTTTCTTGGGGTTCATCATTAGCAAGCTTATTTGTACGAACTGAATAGGTCAAACTTTAAGCGATTTGGGGTTTCTTTCTTCATGTTGATTGTCATGGTTGAGAACAACAAAACCGACATCATCTTGAATTTGGGGTTTATTTTCAACATGTTGATTATCATGGTTGACGACGACACATCTGACATCATCGTGAATTTTGGGTTTATTTTCTTCATGTTGATAGTCATAGTTGAGGACGATAAAACTAACTTCAACAATGAATTTTGGGGTTTATCTTTCATGTTGATAGTCATGGTTGAAGATGACACAACCGACTTCAACGATGAATTTTAGGGTTTATCTTTCATGTTGATAGTCATGGTTGAGGACGACACAACTGACTTTAGCGATGAATTTTAGGGTTCATCTTTCATGTTGATAGTCATGGTTGAAGATGACACAACCGACTTCAGTGATGATTTGGGGTTTTTTCTTTCACGTTGATAGTCATGGTTGAGGATGACACAACCGACTTTAGAGATGAATTTTGGGGTTTATCTTTCATGTTGATAGTCATGGTTAGGGACGACACAACGGACATCAGCAATGAATTTTTGGGATTTATTTCTTCTTGTTGATAGTCATGGTTGAGGATGACACAACCGACACCATCATAAAATTTTAGGTTCCATCGCTTCAAATCAAGCATATTTCATTTGGTTAACGAGTCTTAGTTAAGGGCTAACATAACTGACATCGTCTTCCAAGTTCCAAATATCTGGTTTCAAGCTCGTATTATCTATCCTCTAGGCTATGGTAGGTATACGAAAAATATTTGGCTCATTATGTAAGTCTCTAAGCAGTAATGTATTACCAAGCTTTATGTTATTCATCCCCTGGGTTATAATGAATATACGAAATTTGTGTCACAAACTTACTATATTAGGCCCTAGGCATTAGTAAGTCAACTTTGCAAAACTTGTATTATTTAACCTCCTAGGTTATGGTAAATATACAAATGATCTATTCTTAAATACTAACGGGTTATCCGCGTCATCATATCTAAGTCAAATCAACTTTGGTTCAAACGCTGGTAAGATGATACATCATCATCTATCCTCATAATCAGTCAAACAAATTTTGGGGTATTCCCATATTTAATGAACTTTCAATCAGAACGTGCAAGACCTGCATATTCTTGCACTATTTAGTCGAAAGGTAATTAAATAGGGACATCTGGCATACCCCAAAGTTGACCCATCAAATAGTCACATTATATTAGTTTTCTTCTGATCAATTTATTCTAAGGTTGGGGTTTAAAATCTAAAGGAGGTGTAATTATTATTTCGACAAAGAAGGCCCACGGTTCTAAGTCAATAGGGCCTATGTAACCTTTTAAATCCATTATGTTTCAATCAAGACTTTTTCTCCATACATTTTCATGTAAAAAGGTTTAACATTGTTAAAAGACTCTTGGGCCTTTCCAAATCAGAAAAGGGCCATGTAGTTTTAAAACCATTCAGGTTCTCTTGTAGGGGGTGCATTTGTTAAAATATATTGGCCCATAAGAAATTCATTTTTAGTTGACCCAATAATTTAAAACGCTTGGCCCATTTCAGGATTTAATTTGTATTTTGTTATTAACATGAAACATTGCAGTAATTAAAATCATTATTTTTAATTAAATAATGGTTTTATTGAAGAAAATGTTTGATTAGGAAGGCCTATAGAAAATCATGTTCAAGCCCAATAAATTTTTTCGTGAGAAACTGTTTGTCATTTTGTTACTAAAATCATTGTTTTATAAAAATGACTTTTCCAATAAGTGATCTAAATTTTTCAGAAGGCCCGAGCTCAGTTCAATTAAGGGGATTTATTTGTTTTAAATCAAAAAGAACATTTAGCCCAAATCCAAAGAACCTTCAGACCCAAAAGCAAATAGACCCAATTCGGAAAGAGCTTGCTACAACCCAATTGAAGAAAAATGCTCGCAGAAGTGAGAAACGACTACTGTTTATATTGGAAAGAAAAATAACACATGTTTTACTATCAAAACAATCACTATTCGAATCTGAATTCAAAATAAATCAAATCTTTACATTTTAAAACTATCCAGAAATCTCAAATTAATACAAAACTAAAACAGAACTCAATCAATTCTATACAAAATCAAAATTTATAAGGAAAAAACAAAGAATCAAAAAAAAAATTACAAGCAAATCGAATCTCAAGAAAATTAAAAATCTGGAAATATTTTACATTCAATTTCGGATTCTATCAAATCCCTAAGTATACAAATTTCAATCAATCTAATTTAAATCCCATTTCTATTAACATCCCATTTCTTTATTACCTCAACCTAATTTACACCCCCTGCATTTATTTAATTTTCTTATTTTTTTTATTTCATAAGTTTTATATTATATTAATTATTTCTTTTATTTATTATAAATCATGATTTTTTTTAAATTCATGCAAAAAGAATATCTTTTATTTATTGCATTAAAATATTTTTAATCATGCATTAATTATATTTTTTTACAATTAAATATTTAAAAAATATTCAATCAAACACCCGAATCCTTTTTTTATAAATAAACTAATTCAATAATTAATTTTAGAAAAAGGAATACAAAGCATATTTTAATTAACTTCGCATTTGGTCCAAAAGTTCCACTATTCTCACACTGGGCTAAGTGCGAGGTAAATTAAAATATCTGCGTAATCCATACAAAATACAAACTAACTACGAACTACGAATCAGAACTCTGGTTCCTCATAAGAGGATATGTAGGCATACGACTAAAATCATGGCAAGTTCCCCTATTAAAAAATTAAAACCCTTACCCTAAACCTTTAAAACCTAAACCCTGGTATCCTTGCGAACAAGGTAGATGAAGGGTGCCTAACACCTTCCCTTCGTCTAAATGAAGTCAGAACCTAGAATCCCTATACAAAATTAGAGTTTCCTATAAGATCCCCTTCCTTAAGATAAAAACTAGTAGTGGCGACTCGATTTAAAAACTGATTACAATAATGAGTATGAAGCTTGGATCATTCAAGATCAAGCTGTTTTCATGTGGTTGTTGTCAACAATCTCTGAATATGTTCAACCTAGGTTTATTGTGTGTAAACACGCCTTTGAAGTTTAGGATAAGATTCACAAATAATTCAATTCTCAAATGAAATCCATAGTGAGACAGTTGTGTGTTGAGCTTAAATTCACGAAAAGGGAAATAGAACTATCACAAAGTTTGTGTTGTGCATCAAAGAAATTTCTAATTCGTTGCTGGCTGTAGAAAATTTGATTACAGAACAAGATCAAATTGATTTGATTCTTGAAGGACTTCTGGAGGATTATAATCTCGTTGGTATGCAGGTGTATGGTAGTCCCGTTACTCTTAATCCCTGTGATGTTGAAGCGCTTTTGTATGTTTAAGAAGCTCAATTAGACAAATTTTACCAAGAATTGGTTGCAGTAACCATAACAGCAAATATTTCTCACACCAGTCAAGAAGGTAATAACTCTATAGGAGCTTTCTCAGGAAATCATGGTAGAGGAAACATGTTTAGTCATGGTCGGGGTCATGACAGAGCAATACAATTAACTAGAAAGAGTCCCACCTTTTAATTGTGTGGGAAGTATGGACATGCTATCACTACTTGCTGACATTGTTTTGATGATAATTTTGTGCCTTCTAATGCTCACAACAATCATTCCATCTCTGCTAACATTGTTATTTTCAAGCATGACAACACTCAAGACACACCTTAAATATTCAATCTATAGCCATGATGGCTATAACAAACCATGCAATAACTTATACTCAAGAATACTTGCTACCTACTTGTTGCACCCCAATTTTTCCCCCTAAGACCCCTCTATCATCTCATGTCAACTCAATCACAACAAGATCACACTAGGGTTTGGTTCTTCTCCCTGTCTTTAGGTTTGCTCATGGGGAATCACCGAGAACCTTGATTTATATATTGTGATCATATATGTTTTGTATTAATTAACTTTAAACTAATAAATACAATGAATGTTTGCCCTAATTGATGATATTATAGGTGAGAGCACAACACGTTCCATCAAGTTTATATATAGGTTCATGAGTTTATTTCCATGCCTTCTCCAACAAAGCTTCATTGAGATTCAAGCTTCACCATTGAAGATATTATGAATTAATATCATGTAAAGGTCTACTTTGATTCGTCATGCCTCAATTTGTCAAAGAAAGTTAATGGATGCAAGAGTTGATTGAAGAAGTTTGACCTAATTGGACAAGTTCTTGATTTCTTGATCACAAATGCATAATTCCATCAATTCTGAATATTTTGGAGTGGTTATGGTTGCTATGGCTTCTAATTATCATCCTCAACAACTTCTATTCACATGACAAAATTATTTATGCAAGAAAGTTTGCCAAAATTGAAAAGGGTTTCCAAGGCATTTTGGTGCTATAGGAGCTAGGGTTTTGAACTTCTAAGGGCTATATCTTGCTCATCTTTTGGTATTTTAGAGTGATTCCAAAGACATTCTTCTATTTAAAGGGTTACCAACAAATCACTTCAAAATTTCCAAGAAGACTTGATGTGGAAGATGCCTAATGATGAAGAAAGATTACAAGTCCTCTAGATATGCCATCAAATTCCCTTATGTGACTTCAAATGATCATAAATTGGTCAATTTTTATCTCCTTGAGCCCATTAATTTTCCATAATGGTATTAAGGATGTGGAATTCAAATCTTATTTTATGTGAAAAGCTTGAAAATGGATGGAAGATACCTTAAGGATGCAAAAGATTATAGGTTATCTCATGAATTTTCACCAATTTTGCAAGACCATAACTTTTTCAATACTTGGTATTTTTGAGTGATTCAAGTTTCACAATGCTCTTTAAGAAGTCTACTTCAAGCTATAATCATTGATAAAATAAACATTTTGGAAGAAGGCCTTGTTTGGAATAAAATATTAAAGGTCATTTTTGAAGAGAAAACTTGAATTTTTCAAAGTATAAAAGTCAACATCTTTTTCTCAACTTTGACTCATTACAACTTTTGGTTCGAGTATCCATTTGATTCCATTCCTTTCACATTGTATATTTTGTGATCTCATATTTCTAAAGCTTCAAGAATCATGCCCTAAGACCCCTTGAGGTTTGAATACCATTATTTCAAAGTGTGTACCTTGGAACTGAAGTTTCACTTCAAGTCAGATCATAATTTTCATAATGTGGATTCTAATCATCAAATTACCATATGTTTTTCACTTAAGCATGATCAACAAAGATAATTGGATTATTTAGAGTGACAAAAAGCATCAATTAGATGAGTTTTAATGCACATGAGAGCATACTTTGCTCGTATACACATGTGTGCACAAATTCATTTGAATTTGCATCATTCACCCCTCCTCTTGATCCCATTCGTTTCTCCTATAAATACAAGATCTATTCCACTCATTTTCGCAAGCTTGAAGAGCCAAAATCAATTTGTCAAACTCCCTCCATAACACCTTTTTCTGAGATTTCGAATTCCTATTTTATCCATTTTTCAATTTAATTTCTTCATTGATCTTTCATCCTTGAACTTCCCTGAAGCTAACAGAAGAAGAATCAAGCCTTGAGGTGTTCAAAATCGTGCTAGCCAAGTCCATTTATAGAGCAACTTCATCTGACTTTGTTCAGGTAGTTTAAGGCACCAAATCTTCTAACTCAAATGACTGGAATGGTCTATGATGTTCACTGATGCTTGCTATTAACTCAATTTTGGTGAAATAATGCATTTGATGCTTCTGATTTTCGATTTCAACAATTTCAAACATCTCTGGTTTTTTCAAATCGATTATGTTATGCTTTATATAAAGTTTTCGCGAGCATATGGTTGTGATCGTCTCAAGTAGACACATCTAATGGTACCACTATGAATGCGTAAATTTACAGATTCAAGGATTTGAGATTTTCCCTGTTTATGGGAGGATGGAGGTTGAAGATGACCTGCGTGTCGTTCTTCAACCAATGACATTAGGCTAATTGTTTTATTTTCATTGGTTGGATTTTATTGTGATAAATGTGCACGCTCTTCATTGGGTCCATGATGCTCCCTCACCTCATATACGTTGAATTTTCCAGCGTGTATTAGTGAGAAAGATCCAATGCGCGTGGTTTTTTCGGATTTGTTTTATTTTACAAAATTATTTTTTAAATTCCTTTTATCTTTAAAAATTCATAACTCTTTTATTTTTATCCAAAAATTATAAAAAAAATATACAAAAATACTTTGAATTATTTCTAATTTTGTGAATATTTTTTCATATTTTTATTTTAATGTTTGATATTTTTCATAATTTTTGTTTTGTTTTCTTTATTTTAATTGTTTTAAAAATAATTTTTGACTTTTTTAAATTCTGATCTTTCTTTTTATAAATCATATTTCTTATTTCTGATCCTTCCAAAAATTTTCTAGAATTTTATTTTGACTTCTACTATTTTTGATCTTTTTTTCACTTATTTGAGTAATTTTAATTAGTTTAAAAATAATTTTATAATTTAAAAAATTACCAAAAAATTTATAAAAATATTTAAGATCATTTCAGATTTTACTATGGTATCTTTTAATTTTTTCTTTGATATTTTAAATATAGTTTGATATTTTCTCTTTTATTTTCTTTTTAAAAACATGTTAAATAATCATTTTTCTTTTTATTTTTATTCATTAAATGTATTTTTATTTTTGTACATATTCTGACTATTTGACTTTTGATCATAGACTTTATTAACATCATTGAGTCTTAGGTATTGAGTTTAACTCCACCAAAATGGATGAATGATTTTAATGATAGTTTGATTAAATTTTTATTTCAAATATATTCCTTCCCTCTTCATCTTATCCCTTTCTCATTGTGTTACATGTTGTTAGAGGGTGGTCTACATATCATCTCTCCAAACATATAACACATATATTGCTATTGACCGGCCTCAAAATAGGTGCGACTTCTATATAAGTCCACTTACGATTACTTAACATAACGTTAAATTTTGTCCCGATTCGAGAAATGATCATTCGTGGCCCAAACCCTAGTTTTCAAGCCCAAGGATGTTTAATTTGAAATCTTTGGTCCAATAACTTTGAGATTCATTGTTAGGAGGCTTTGGTCTTGTCAATCCTCTAATGAATCTTCATAAACTTTGGTATAAGTGGATCATTTAAGCATTATTGATCATATTTGTTACATTAAGAACTTGAAATGAATGATATACTTGACAAAAAGAAAATCAAACTTGTTGTTGAGAGGCTTTGATTTTATCAATATTCTAATGAGTTTTCAAATGTAAGTTTCAAGATGGTCATTCAACTAACCTCTAATTACTAATTCATTAACATTTGACTTTTACTTTATGCTCCTTATTTTGTGCTTTTATTTTATGCCTTTACTTTATGCACCATTTTATTTTAGTATTTACATTTCATGCTATTTTCATCTTCCGACACTTGAGTATTTACTTTTACGTCATTTTTTTGCTCACTTGAGCTTGTCATTTCTTTTTGAAGATACCTAATAATCAAGTTGAACCATAAAAAACTTTAATGTTACTTGGACTATTTGGTTACTATCCTTGGCATTATGGAGTGAAGGACTTCTTGGACTTAGGATTATAGACTTTTACCTACCATGAGACCTTGTGACTTTCATTTATATTTTGTCTATAGTACTTGGGGTTTACCCCAAGTCATTGGGTTGTTTGTTTTCTTTATGTGCAGGTTATTCTGATTACATGTTTTGCCAATGATTGGGAATTCTTCCGTATACAGTCGTTACTCATCCAAATATTTTTGAAGACTTAATGTATTTGGATTTTGATTCTCAAGAGGTTATATTGTCCTTGCTTGTTTGGTTATAATCCAAATAATGGTAATTCTACATTGACTCTTTATGTCAAGTGTTGGCTTCTTGTTGGTTAGGCGGTTCTTTTCTCTAGCTTTTACCTTTATGCTTTAGGATAACCCCTTCATCTCCTCCCACTTTCTTTAATTTCAAAAATCTCCATGCCTTTTTCAAAAATATTTTCTTAATCAAACTCTAAACAACTTAATAATACTTTGACAATTTTTGTGAGAAGACTAAAAGTCAATCAATAACATTCAATCCATTTTGCCACTTTGGCTTTTTACTTTAAAATTTTCTCAAAAGATTAGACCTTGTCAATATTTATAGTGATGCGAGCTACTATACTTGTACGATATATAGTGAAGTGAGATATTTTGCACTTGGGTGTTGAGCAAGGCTTTGTTGATTTTAAAATCCAAGCCATATCCTCTACTTTGAGATGATGCAAATTCTTCTTTCTCATAATCGTGGGTAGTAAGTATGTTCCTCCACTCGGATAAGACGAAGATGTCTCGTCTCTTAAAATTAACCAACACATTTGTGTTTTAAATTTTTGAAAGGTGAACTACGAGTACCCTGATCCCCTATTTCACGGAAGGTGGTACGTAGGCACTAAAGGTTCACAACCGCAGCGGGTGCAAAAATTATAAAAAATATATTCCTTTTCTCATCCCCACAATCTGTTTTTTTATATATAAGACTTATAGCCAAAATACACAAATCTTCCAAGAGGTTCCTGCGAAGTACCGTAGATGTTTAGGATACTAATACCTTCCCTTTGCATAACCAACCCCCGAACTTAGATTCTCTCCCCCTCTTTTTGGGCTATTCGCTCTTTTCCCATTCCTTTGGAAACCATAAAGCACGGTTACAATTTTTATTTTCATCTGTGCGAGTCAAGTCAATCCAATGGCTTAGTCTCAACATTTCTACCGCTACATAAAAAATGGCGACTTCACTGGGGAAAGATCGACCTATTGCTGGTCCAACACTAAGTGGGTTGAGCCTATCTTTGTTTATTTGTTTATATACTTTTGTTTGTTGTATATCATGTGTTGTATATATGTTTATCTGGATTTTCCTGGTTTTCAGTGTGCTTGGTGATTTCTCATAAGTCCTTTACTCTGGCTTAGGCAAACTTAAGATATAACGGGTGGTATAGTCATGTTAACTTTGAGGAAGTAATCCCAAAAAAGGAGGCATGAGATCCCTCACTTAGTGGAGGCCCCTTTAACTGTAGTATCGTTTACCGAGTAATCAGGAAGACATGTTGCTTTTTACCTGAGAGCTTGCTGAAACTGAGGACCGTAAAACCTTTAACCCATCTTGGCCTTTTAGGTGTAGTGAGGAAGTTATGACGGAGTAATCCAGAAATGGTTGTCACGCGATACTACACTCAGATGATTTTTTCTTGAGAATATTATTAATTACCGAGTCAATTGGGACGTTGGTAATATCCAAAGGAAGGATGTAGACTCTAGGAACCTTTAAGAACCTTGTTCGGAAGGTGATAAACTATTACACCATACCTTGTGGGTAGTACCTTTAACTCCATGCTCGTGACGTAAAACATATGAACCCTCCATGTTTGTGATCTTGTGTGTGATTGTCGCATCATGCATTCATGCACCCATGAGTATGTTTTAAGACATTGTGGTTCAAGGAACTTAAAGTTGACTCTTTATGAATATCACAGGTACTTTTGACCATGGATTCTGGAAAAAGAAAGACTCGGAAGTACAATTTTAAGAATCTCAAGATAGATTATCTGATAAGTCTAATTCCCGAGATTAAGAGTTCTGTAGATTTTCGGAAGAAGTGTGGAGCCATCGTGTCTCTCATGAAGCTTAGGATGAAGGAGGGTATTCTATCGACTTTTGTCCAGTTATATGATCCAATGTGTCGATGTTTCACCTTCCCTGATTATCAGTTGATGCCTACATTAGAGTAGTATTCTTATCTACTGGGTTTGCATGTTACCGTTCGTGTTCATTTCACCGGTTTGGAGGGGGAGCTAAAATCTCATGAGATTTCTGCTTTGGTTCATTTGGGAAAGTCTGAGGGTAAAGCCCACATGACTACCAAAGGAGGGATTAGAGGATTACCCGCCCAGTTCTTATTGGAGAAATCTTGCTACTTTGCTAGGATGAAGAGTACGATTACTTTTGAGACCATCTTTGCTCTACTTGCCTATGGCTTATTCTTGTTTCCGAACGTCGACAACTTTGTGGATATCAATGCCATCAGGATCTTTTTGATAGGGAATCCAATTCCTACATTATTAGGCGATTCTTATTACTCCATTCATCTTTAGGATTCTTATCATGGAGGGATGATCATATGCTGCATGCCTTTGTTGTATCAGTGGTTTATTTCTCACTTGCCTATGTCCGATGCTTTCTGGGATGTCAGGAAGGAACCTTGTTGTGCTCAAAAGATTATGGCGCTCACTCATTCAGATATTGTTTGGTACCATCAGGCTTACCATTATGTTGAGATTACCGATTGTTGTGGTAGTTTCCCCAATGTACCTCTTCTTGGTGCAAAGGGAGGAATTAACTACAATCTTGTTCTTGTACAACAACAGCTTGGATATCCGATAAGGGATAAGCCAAATAGTATTCATCTGAGTGGTTTATTTCTTAAAGAGGGAGAGAATCATAAGGAAGCTAAAGAGAAAATTACAAAGGCTTGGCGTCATATTTATAGGAAGATTAGAAAGGACTTGGGACCTAGAGGGGTTGTTTCTTTAGAGCCTTATCTTCAGTGGACACAAGCAAGGGAGATTCAGTTGAAGATGCCATATTCCTGTGAAGCACCTATGCCTGATATGTTTGTGAATACCACTCCTCCCCTTTTGAATGATGTGGAAGAGCTTCATCCGGCCCTAGTCAGGATGCAACATGATAAAGAAGCTTGGAAGAATAAATTTTAAACTTTAGAGATATCCTACCGAGCAGACTTGAAGGAGAATGATGACTTGATTGAGATCCTTGAGAGTCGTGTTGTAGATATGATGGAGAAGCAAGATGATTTATTTTCCTCTAGCACTCAGTCAGGACTTAGTTATTCACTTCCCAACTCTGGTGGTTTGAAGGTGGTTGTCGACAGGTATGCAGAAGAAAACAAGCAGCTGAAGGCTCAGATTGTAAGACTCATAGGAAAGCGTCAGCGTGTAGATTGATTTTCACTAGATTTCTTTATTAGGATTTTAGATTATATCTTCTTTTGTACTTGGGATTGTTGAAACTTGTACTAAAAAGTTGTAATCCATTTTGAAGTTATTATAATGATATTTTTCAGCATTTAAAATGTGTTAGTACTTTAATATTTGAAAATTGTATATAATTCTTTGAGTCCCTTGAATTATTAATAAAATAAATCATGTGAATTGCATATCATGCATAATCTTGTATATATTTTGTGCATTTCTTTTCATACCCAGGCGTCTTACTGAATTTATCCGCTTCGTTCAGCAAGCTATCTCACCAGTATAATACTCGATCTAATTTCAAGAAGAAAATGAAGAATCTTGAACAGGAAAGTCATGAGTTGTGTGACGAGGTTACTGCTCTGGAGGCCGGTATGACTAATTTAATTGATTTGATGGAATCCCTGGTGGCTGCTCAGAATCAACCACCACTTGCTCAACCTCAACAAACAACATTTGCTTCTGAAGGTCCATCAATTCCTATTTTTGTTACCCCAGTTACTGTTGCTCAGAATCGTATGCCTCAGGGTTATTCATGGGGAATGCCAGAAAAATTCATGCCAGAAGGTTTTAATCTTGATACTCAAGCTTCTCCAGTTGTTCAAGCTGCTGCTACTCCTACACCTTATATGGTGCATATTACTCCTGCTGCTAGAAATGAGATTCATTATGCTGCACCTCCTTCAGTGAATGTTGTGTCGTTTGTTAATGATGAAGTTTATCGTCTTATTCCTCCACCAAGTGAAAGATTAGGCTTCTATGATTGAATGGACGATTTTCAAGATTAGTTTGATAAGATGCAGAAAGAAATGAAGGCCCTCAGAGGAAAAGAACTGTTTGGGCAGAATGTGAATGATTTGTGTTTGGTTCCAAGTGTGAAAATACCTGAAAAGTTCAAAGTACCAGAATTCAAGAAATACAAGGGAAATACTTTAACTCGTGATCACCTTGTGATGTATGTGAGAATGATGTCTACTCATACCGATGATCAATGCTTATTAATCCACTTTTCCAAGACAGTTTGACTGGTGCTGCATTGAAGTGGTACATGAGCTTGGATAACGCCAATGTTCATACTTTCAACGACCTGAGTGAAGCGTTTATTAGATAATACAAGTATAATATGGGCATGGCGCTTGACCGTGATTCCTCCAATGGAAGAAAAAGAGATGAAGAAGATTTTCCTGAAGACTCTAGGTGCCTTCTACTATGAAAGAATGGTGGTGAGTGCACCAAGTGATTTTACCGAAATGGTGAGCATGGGCGTTCATTTGGAAGAAACTGTAAGAGAGGGCGGTTTGACAAGAGGTGAAAATTCTGGTAGTACGAAGAAACCATCATACGGGTTTGCTAAGAAGAAAGAAGGAGATATAAATGTTGTTATTCAAGATAGAAGGGTTAATCCTCCAAGAAGGAATCATCAGTGCCACCAACAGGTTGCTTCGGTAACTTCAGTTATCAATGTGGCTCCGACCACAGTTTCTTATCAAAGACCATCCCCTTAGGGAAATCAGGGACAAAATCAGAAGAGAGAGGCTTTTGACTCTATCCCCATGAGCTATGCAGAGTTACACCCAACATTGGTTCAGAAAAAATTGGTTCAGACAAGGACACCCCCTGCAATACCATCACCCTTGCCTTGGTATTATAAGGAAGATCAGGCGTGTGCTTTCCATCAAGGAGCACAAGGGTGCAATGTTGAGAACTTATATCCTTTAAAATCTGAAGTACAAAAGTTGGTGAGATCTGGCCTTTTATCCTTTAAAGATGTTATCCATAACGTGAAAGATAATCCTTTGTCAAAGCATGGAGGAACAAATGCGGTAAACATGGTTGTTGGTTATCCAGGGGACTTCCAAATTTTTGATATTAACCTGGTTATAGGAGATTTGGTAAAAATGCATGCTGACCTCTGCGAGTTTAGTTACTATACGCATGACCATGCTGGTTGTGGTATTTGCAGTACAGATATACATGGGTGTGATAAGATAAAAGTTGATCTTCAAGAAATGATGGACGAAGGTGTTGCACCCCAAAATTTACCCTCTTGATTTTAGCTTATGTTTCATCATGAATATCATATTGCATTGCATTCATACAATGTGATGGGATCAAAGTACTTTGGTTGTCAAGTCTTCCTCAAGCTTTGAAGGTTGATTGCATTGACAAGTTGCTCAAGTAAAATCTTATCATCTAAACCTCTGGATCTTTCAAGCTCAAAAGTTATTGCATGTCTCAAGATGCTTTATCCATCCCTTTGGATCATCAGAAGATTGAAGTTTGTGTTTGATTATAAGAAGGAATCACTCATTTGATTCACCAGTCAAATTAGGGTTTTCTTTGAGCAGGGCTATTGATCAATGTACAAGTCTTTATTTGGAGGCTACAACATCTCATTGGTATTTGAAAGGTCTTAGTACAAGAAATTGGCCAGGATGCCCAGAAGATTTGAAGTTTTGAAGATGATTCATCAGCCTCCTAAGATATTAACCAAATTAGGGTTTGGTCCAAGTTGAAGTAATTGAGGTCTAGATGAGCCAATTCATGAACCATCATTATCTTATCATCATTAGAATCAATTTTGATCAAAGAGTCTCTCATGATGCCCAGTGGAATTAGGGTTTTGAAGCTTGATCAGCTATCTCCTAGCACATGATAAAAAACTAGGGTTTTGGATTTAATCAGGATTTCTTTGACTTTTTCACCCAAACTTGTTTTCATGATTCACCATATGTTGTTAAGCACTTATGATTAGAAAATTTAGGTTCAATTTGGATTGGAAATGATTCAATTGATCAAAAGGGGTAAAATGGTCATTTTGGTCAAAGACAATAAAATCAGATGTTGACTAAGTGGACTTTTGGTCAACCATCAATTTAAGCATCCTCTTTTTATATCCCGTACCTAAATTCATCTTTGAATCATGAGAAATGGTGAATTTGAGTGTAACTTGTTCAAGAAGTAACTTAAAAATTGAAAAAAAATTCTAAGTACCAAGATGACTTCTCTTGGGCAAGCCACACGCGTAATTTCATCAAACACTTGGCATGCCATTTTGAGGAATCAATTTCTTGTGACACAAGCCTCAATTTGAAAAATTAAAAAGTTCATTTTGAAGAGGGCTATGAAAGCTTCTCATTAAACTTGGAATCACTCAAATTGGATTGAAATTAAGGAAGTTATGATTTGAGGAAGTTGGGTGGCAAAACCGGATTTTTGAAGGCACTTGGCCAGGCCAGCGCGCGCGCAGTCTTGGGCAAGATGGCTTGACTTGCCCAGGAATCCTAATGACCACATCTCTCTCATTTCTCCACCATTTTTTAAGAATCAAATATCATTGTAAAGCTCATCATTTGAATTTTAATTGGCTCAAACAAATTTGGGAAATGCACGAGCCAATTTGAAATGGCCTCAATTGGAAGTCAGTTGATTTTTTGGTGTGTGCTTGGCCATGGCAGTTTTCAGGTTTTGGTTTATTTTTGATTCAATCATTTCAGAATCCACTTGCACATGTTTGGCACGAATTGGACACTTCATATGCTTGCCAAAAAAGGCCAAACCAGGTGCATACCTCGTGCCTCTCTCATTCTCACATTTTTGCCAAAATGGGAAACTTCTCACTCAAGCAAGTCAATCCCATGTGAAAGAGAGGAAAACTCACCTCATCACGCATTTTTTCACTCACTCACACTCTCCTTTTGTTGCTCAAAACGACTGCAAGCATTGCCTAAATACCAAGCAAAACGCAGATGGCCATCACACTTGTTTTGGTTTGATAGAAATTTCATTTTTTCCAACCAACGACTCTCAGCTTGAATTACCACTCAAACCTCACTCAAAACACTCTATATAAGTTGCTCAAACCCCCCTTTCACGCACACACGCATTGCATTGGAAAAAGCCTCTCAGAATTTTCTCATTTTTCTTGCTCTGCAACTTGAATCGAGCAGCCCAATTCTCTTGATCCAGTCCTTATTTCTCTACTCAAATACCTTCATTGGAGCACAAGGAAGCTATCAAGAAGGATTTCTTGTTAGATTTCATAGGCACAAAGTGAATTTATTTTTCACTTTTGAAGGTATGCTCACTGAATCTGAACCATGATTTGAGCACGAATTGAAGTGTTTTATGGTGTGCATTGTGTTTATAGCTGGCCAATCATTAGGATTGATGTATATTTGAGCTCTGATTCAAGCAGATTTGGTGAAATCGTGTTTCTGGTTTTGGATGTTTGCAGTGTGTTTTTGCAGTTTTTGAGATTTGATTTCTCGATCTATGCTTGATCTCTTAGTTTGATTCGAATTGCATGATGTTGTATGATATATCAGCTTTAGTTTGAGCTTAATTTCATGGATTTTGATTGAGAATCGTGCTTGTTTGATGGATCTGAAGTGAGCATGTTGGAACTGACGGAAACAAGTATTTTTCCTAGGCTGGAGGTTGAAGATGATGCATGGCATCATCTCATTGGTTTTGTTCTTGTTTTTGTTATTTAAATTTTCATTGATTCTATGATTTTATTTTATTAATAAAAACATGATGAAAAATTATGAAATCATTCATGAAACTTGAAAACAATATTCCTGACCTTGTGTATTTTTTTTATAATTTTTGGAAATGTTTTGATTGGTTTAAAAATTAATGAGTTTAATTAATTATTTGTTTAGTGTTTATTTTTATTTTAATATTTCTTTGATCTAAAAATTCCATAAAAAATATTTTGGACTCATAAAATAATGTAGAATTTGATTCTGAAACTTTTTTTATTATCATTTTTTCTATTTTTGATTATGAATTTAATTTGAGAAATTTATTTTGAATTTTTGCTTTATAATTTTCATTTTAATACCTTCATTAATTCAAAAAATCCTCAAAAAAATCATGTAAGCTTGTTTTTAATCATAGAATCTGAATATATTTTTATCTTGACCTTTTTGTGACTTTTGGCTAGGGTTTTCATTTTTTCCCTTAAATAATGGTTTAATTGTTAATTGTTTGTTTGATTTTTATTTTAATATTTCCTTTAATTCAAAAAATTCCAAAAAATAAGGGATGTATGTTTTTAGTTCTAATATTTGAATATAATTTTGGTTGGACATTTTTCTGACTTTTTGATTAAAATTTTGTTTTGAGATATGATTATTTGTTTAATTGGTTAATTGTTTGAATTTGATTTTATTTTTGACTTTTTCTTAATTCGAAAAAATTTGAAAAAATATGTATTCTGACATTTCGGGTTTCTTTGTGATTTGTATGATCTTGGTTTGAATTTTTTGGATTTTGATCTTACTTAATCAATATTTAAGTTTAAAACTCAAAAATTAGGGTTTTATTGCTTCTTGTGCAAGTTACCTTTTCAAAACCATTATCCCCTGGATTTTCAATGGAACTTAGGTCTTGATTATGGTTCATTAATTCATTGAGGATTTTAAAACCATTTTTCTTGAATTATTTGACTTGGTTTGATATTTTTCCATGAATTATTTTGAAAACTTGTCTAGTTTTGGTAGTTTTGCCAACTAGTTTTGAACTTTGGGCCTCATTTGATCTCCTCCTCAATCATTCATGAACTTAGGGCTTAAATTATGACTTCTACACATTTCAAAGATTCTATGATATTTTTGGTTTGAATTATTGAAATCCTTTTCTATTTTTGATGTATTTTTGAAGTGAAGGTACCCAATTGATGTTACATATCTTGTTGCAATTTGTTTGATGGCTAATGAACTTGAGTGAGGCCTATGATTGGGCACCTAATGATCATGTTGATTCTGATTATCCATGATAACTCAAGTCATTTCACTTAATGCCTCATGTTTGAGTGCTTGGACCTTTTGATGCATTGTGTGGAATTTATCTTCTATTATGCTTATGAGCTGTGATGAATTGATTGAGTATGATTGAAATGTGGTTGCTACTGACCTTCATGGTCTTTGATTGTGTTCTTCTCAAGCTCCCATGATCCTTGATTGATATTCAATTGTCAACTCAACATGGTGATAGAAAGGAGCAACATTCCTCTGTTTCTTTTGACCAAATTGTGCATATGCCTGTTTCCTTTTGTCTATCATGACTAATGTTTGATAATTGATATCATGTTTTCTCATTTCATCATGGTGTCATCATCCATACCTTATGTGAATCATCATTCTATTTATGGGAATACTAACTTGGTTGTTAGATGTGCGAGGTACTTTGAGAAAGGTTTTCCAGTCTTGACTTGAGGCTATTGTGTTTCACTTTATTTGTGGAACACAAAATTTTATATGGGCACTGATATTGTGTTTGGCATGTTTGATAGTCTATGCAGGATATATACATGTGATTGTGAATGCTATACATGGCCAATGGGATCTGTTCATATCTGATGATCTCATTACTTACACCCTGATGGCGTAATTTCTAACTTGATTTGTCTATTGATGCCAGCTTGCTTGAAGTTCGCTGGGTTTCTTTTATTCTTACTCAGTTGCTACGGATAGTTATCCGTTTGGTATTTCACTATTTCCTTTCTTCCATTTTCATTTTGCATAGTTCTATGACTGCATGATGGGACCTCTGTTGTTGATATATGTCAGGAGGCCCTCTGGTTTTTGTCTGATACATGTGTTGTGTTTGCTTTTGATCGATGAGTCACTCAATTTAGAAATTGAGATCACGACTTTGCTCTCATTTCATATTCCCTATAGGATGTTTATTGCTTTTCTTCTTTAATTGTTGATCGATGAGTCACTCAATTTAGAAATTGAGATCACGACTTCGCTCTCATTGCATGTTCCCTATAGGATGTTTATTACTTTTCTTCTTTAATTGTTGATCGATGAGTCACTCAATTTAGAAATTGAGATCACGACTTCGCTCTTATTGCATGTTCCCTATAGGATAGTTTTGTTAAGCTTCCTTTAACATGTTAATTAAGGTAGGGTTTTTCTTTATCCTCAACCTTAGGGTCAACCATTGTATGATAACACTAGGGTTAGTACTAGGTTAGTTTCCCTTAGTTGTTTTTCCTTTCTATGCATTCTGCATCTTAAAACAAAAATTGTTTTCTTGGAAAATCATAAGACATTTCTAATAAACTCAAACCCTTCTTCAAGGTAAAATATACAAACTAATATTACTTTGTCTATGTGCCTCTTGGATTTGCTTTTAAACCTGGTTTACCGATGTTTCACCATCGCACATTTGTTAGAAGTCAATGTTTCGCCATCGCACATGTTTGTTATCCTACTTTGATTCTCAATATCATTGTTAGGTGTGATGTTTCGTCATCCGATTTATTGATGTTTTTCCATCTCTGCCATGATATTGTGCTACCTTATAGCCGATGTTTCGCCATCACACATTTGTTTGAAGCCGATGTTTCGCCATCACACATGTTTGTTATCCTACTTTGAATCTCAATATCATTGTTAGGTGTGATGTTTTGTCATCTGTTTTATTGATGTTTTGCCATCTTTACCACGATGCCTTGATTATCTTATAGCCGATGTTTCGCCATTGCATACTTGTTTGAAGCCGATGTTTCGCCATCTCATATGTTTGTTATCCTACTTTGATTCTCAATGTCACTGTTATGTGTGATGTTTTGTCATCCGTTTTTATTGATGTTTCGCCATCTTTGCCATGATACCTTGTTATCTCTTAGTCGATGTTTCGCCATCGCACATTTGTTTGAAGCCGATGTTTCACCATCTCATTTGTTTGTTATCCTGCTTTGATTCTCAATATCATTGCTAGGTGTGATGTTTTGTCATCCGTTTTATCATTTGATGTTTCACCATCTTTGACATATTACATTGTTATTATTTAGTCGATGTTTGACCATATCAATTATTTGTTGTTTCATTCGATGTTTTGCCATCTTGATTGTTTTTGTTTGCCTTAACTAAAAAACACAAACCAACCAAAATATGTAAGCCGAACTACGGCTGCTCTGATTCCTTAAAAAGGATACGTAGGCATTGGGGTAGGGCCCGATCGAGCATAACTTTTATTTTCCCTACATTGTTTCCTTTTTCTTTCGCATGCATTCCCTTTTCAGTTTTAAGCCATAGACATAGTTTTGACCATGCCCATTAGATTAGACAACAAGAGTGGATACCATAGAGTACTACGGGCGTTTGGGGTGCTAATACCTTCCCCTCGCGTAACAGACTCCCTTACCCGATCTCTCGGTCGAAAGACCGTGATTTCTCCCTTTTCTAGGTTTTCTAGATGTTTACCTTTCCTTTTTGGAAGGATAAAAGACGTTCGGTGGCGGCTTCATTGATGTTTCATTACACCCAGATGACGAGTTTCGGACGGGTGGTTTCAGCTGGCGACTTCACTGGGGAAAGATTGACCTCTAGCTGGTCCATCCCGGAGTCGATCCTAGCTTTTGTTTGTTTTCTTTTTTGGGTGTTTATTTTTACCGCTTTTCATATTTATCTGTTTGTATTGCATCCTATGTGCGCTTTACTTTCTGCATACTGGATTTGGCTGGACTGTTTGGATTCTGGATTTCTTGGTGGGTGGGTTGTTCCATGAGGTAAAAGGCCTCATACCCAGGCTATGAGTGAATTCCATAGGAACTAGGAAATAGAGTGGCCATGGCAGCTACGAGGCGGATGCTTTGTAGACCTGACCATGAGACCCATGACTTCGGAGGTAGTTCGGATAGGTGTTATCGTATGATGATACCGACATTCGAGCTCTTGTACTCTGATTTGGCTTTTAACCTTACCTTGACCTAGACTACACCCGTAAGAGGGGCGGGAAAACTTTTCTTACAGGTACAGGTACTGTTGGTAACTTTGTGTTGTGAAGGTGACTCAGGTTCCCATGATAGTTTTGAAGCTTTGGGATTTTCTTTTGATCTTGAGTGTTGTTGTTCTGTAATGGTCCAACCATTATCCAGTGTGAAACTTTGATCCTGTCATGTTGCATCATAGCATATTTATTTCTTAAAAAAATGATGTATAAAAAATAACTAGCATATACATGTCATCTTCCATGGACATTCAAGAGTCTTCTTTCCATCAGAAATGGCTGGCCTCCCGTCACATGAGTTTGATTCAGTTTGTGTTGAAGAGCCCACTAGGCATACATTCGCTTATCAAATTCCTACTATTTATGTGGCCGAATTGAAGAGGTTGAGTTCTTATTTGAAGGGTGATATTCTGAATAATTTCAACAAAAATTATGGCAATTTGTTACTAGTCCTTAATACTCCAGTTGACCCAATGACTTTGATCACTCTCTTCCAGTTCTATGACAAGGAATTACGGTGTTTTACTTTTCCAGATTATCAACTGCTTCCCACACTAGAAGAGTACGCGTATCTACTCAATATCAATTTGTCCGATGAAGTTCCTTTTGTTCATGTACCGGAGAAGCTGAAGTTCGAAGTTATTACTGAAATTCTTCATTTGAGTTGGAAAGAGGTGAAAGACAATTGGAAGTTAAGTGAGGATACTACAGGGTTTTATTTGGAGTTCTTAGTGAAGAAAGCTGAAGATTGGGAAAAGAAAGTGAATTGGAGTAACTTCAGCACTCTGTTTGCTCTCATGATATACGGGATCATCCTCTTCCCTCGCAAGAGAAATTTTGTGGATTTGACGGCTATTTGTGATTTTAGAAGTAAGAACCCGGTACCGACACTCTTGGCAAATACACTTTACACCATTCATTTCAAGCATGGAAAAGGAGGTAATGTAAGTTTATGTCATTCGATGTTGTATCAATGGTTTAAGTTGCACCTACCGGTAAGTGGCCCTTTCGTGGATACCAGACTTTCTCTCCGATGGTCATCAAGACTTGTCAACCTTACTTCATTTGATATCCGGTGGAATTATGACATGGGGGAAGTACGAAGTATTATCACTAGCTGCGGAGATTTCCCTAATGTTCCCCTCATAGGAACCAACGGATGTATCAACTATAATCATGTGCTTGCTTATCGTCAATTGGGATATGCAATGGATGGACCGCCGAAGGTTGAAGAGGTGTCTGAGTCAGTGTATTTTGTTATAGGAAGTGATCCTGTGATGTTGAAAAGAGTGACAAGTGCTTGGAAGAGAATTCACAAGAAGGATAAAACTACTTTGGGCAAGAAAGTTCCTATTGCTAGGGTTCCTTACTTGGAATGGATTAGAGCCAGGGTTAAGATTTTATGGTTACCATTTGCAAAGTCGGCTCCCATATGTGAGCAAACTTCTACTGTTCTTAGTAACACGGTGCCTACTGAGGTGTTCACCCAGGTTCATGTAGAGAATATTCAACTTCGTGCAAAAGACCGTGAGGCAGGGATGAAACTCTATTGGGTAGATCAAGAAAGGGCTGACTTAGCTCGCAAACTCAAAGAAGCTCAAGGGGAAACTTCTGATGCAACCATTTTCAGGAAGAGATCTCATGTTGAAATGGAAGAAGAGTTGAGTAAGACCCAGCAAAAGTGCCAGAAGCTTCAGGCATATGAGAATAGCTACAGGAAAAAGATTCAAAGCTTGGAGAAACAACTCAAAGACAAAGATGCTCAGCTTAAGAAGGAGGTAGCCCAGAGGCGTGTCACAGAGGATCAGTTTCAAGAAAGTAAAGAGGTCGCATCACAACTTTTAAAGGAGAAAGCCAGGCTTGAAGATGTGATACGGTGGCCAGAACCGGAACTATTTTGAAATGCTAGTTTGCGTTTTGCGTTTGTGTTCGCAAAATGTCGCGATAAGCAAGAGTCGCCATTGACTTTTATTTTATCCAATTGGAAAGGAAAAAAGAACAGAAAAATTCCCTTTTTCGAGATTTTGAGTACGGGGGGTAGATTATAGAAAGGGAAGGTATTAACACCCTTTCCATCTGTGGTTTTCCACGGGCTCTTAGGTAATTGCTCATCATTATTTCAAAATTTGCTTGTGTGTGTTTGATTTGAAAAAGTTTTTGTTTTTACTTAGATTTAACCCTTGCTTCTGTCTTCAAGAGTGTTACGAAGTCGTTTTGAAAACTATGTTTGAAAAAGTGTTTGTTGTGAAAAAGTTTGTTTGTTTGAGCAAGTACTTAAGAACTAATCTACCTACTCGGAAAAGATAATGTTTCTGTTCTTGTTTCCTTTAGACAACGCTATCCCACTATTAGTGAGTAGGTAGTACCGTCGTTGGAGTTTTAAGGGTCAATTCGAAAGGGACGTACGGTCACTAAAGCAATGTTAGGACGTCTTAGTGATAACTCTAATGTCTTAAGATCAATATTCGAGGCAACATATATGAGGCAACCTTTCTGAGGCAACTTTTCCGAATGGGACTTTGATCTTTGTTTAGAAAAGAGAGCGACCACTAAAATACCCTATACTTAATGATCGTTTACCGAAGGCAACCGAAGTGAGAGTATACCCTAGGAGTGCGCATGTGCGAGTGATTCAATTTCAAGTTATTATCTTTGCACATTTAGGGTTTGCTAACCATTTTAAAGTTAATCATACATTCTTGTCATGCAACCCTAATATCATACATCTAACAGTTTAATATTTTGCGGAAATTAAAATGCGGAAAGTAAAGCTACGCTATTTCAAGGCTTCGGGTATTAATTTACATAGCCAAAAACAACCCGTAAGAAAAACGATAAATGAACGAAAAAGTCCTAATTAAGCTATTACATCCCATGATCAATTACATCAATATTGTAAAAATAAATAAAGCGCGCGCAAATAGAGAACGAAAGGAAATTAGGGTTTTGACCCCGTCTAATCTAATTGAAAGAAAAATTATTTTTGATTGTTTTTGATTATTTTAAGAAAGTAAGGCTTTAAATTAAATATGAACCTAATTGCTAATTTATATTAAATTAAGAAAAATATTGAATTTGACCTATTTTTTGTGTTTTTGGTTATTTTTAAGAAAAAAAAGAAAATAGGAATTAAATTAAACTAAAACCCTAAATTTCTAATTGTTTTTAGTTTATTTACAAAAGGAATTAAAATTACCTAATAAATTAAATAAACTAATTAAATTAATTTTTATAAAAAAACCTAAATCTAATTTTGATTAAAAAAATGATTTTATGATTTATTAAAAAAAGAATTAATTTTTATGTTAGTAAGAATAAATAAATTAAATAAAGAAATATAAAAGAAAAAGAAAAGAAAATGGGCCTGAAATCAGTAATTTGGAGGGGTGTGAACAACAATTCTGGGCCCAAACAAACTTGGTCCATGTTTGACTTCCTGGATTCTATGCTATGCGTTGACTGGGCTTTTGGTGGATCATCACATGGTGGCCTTCAGATTGAATTTGCTTCAGATCTAGTTGTGATACACTGATGGCACATGGTGGAGTCTTGGCCTGTACAAGCACGTGATAACACAAGACAAAATAATATTGAGGAATATGAGGGACCTGGGATTCGAACCCAGGCCATATGGCCTTTTCACTTGAATCAATGCCAGCTGAGCTACGCATGTTTGTTGTATACAATTGAACAAATAAGTAATATTAAAAAAAACACAACTTTGTTAAATTCCTGCGCGCAAATTTTTAAATGGGTGAGTAGGGTGATGCCACGCCATCATCCCTGTCCTCTCTCTGTGGCTAAAAGGTTTAATGACTTTTACCTACGGACAAATGTCCGTAGCTATAACCCCTGTATATCTCAAAATCAAACACAAGCATGATAAACAAAATCTAATGCCATGAATCGAATCGCTTTGGCCTGCTGAGCATTATGGTGCCCTTCTTGTGGACCAATTTTACCTGTGTGAAAAGACCCTAAAACAAGACCAAGAACCCTAGCAATGATGGATTCTGATATAGCTTCCAAAAATGCAATTAAATGATGCTGTTAGCTTGCAAACATGCCAGGGGTTACAAATATGCTCTTAAAACATGATGAAGATGCCAAAATAATAAGATTTGATATTGGAAATAAGAGCAAACTATGGACCACTTACAGTGAGTTCTAGCATGCGAGGATCCTTGTTTCTGATTGCTATGGTTTCCTTGCACTCCCAGGAAGTGAATGGGATGGCTTATGAGTCTCGATAATGTATGGAAGTGTGAAATCAAATCACCACTTTCCTATGATTTTTTCAAGTTTTGTTCTCTTTTTATACGCCTCCAAAGCTTGTTGTTTCTAGCTGCAATTGTTCACTATATACCATGGGATGAATTAGGTTTACAAATATGATCTCAATCTTTGCCAATTATGATTTGTAATCTTGATTGATTTCCATAAAATTCCTTCCAAAATAGGCCAAAATCAATCTTTTTGTGCCCACCTATGCCTTGCACGAATTGATTCACTTGCTAGCTGTATATGGGACCTGAAATGTGCACAAGATCTTAAAGTTTGAATGATTTGGATTTTTTCATGATTTGTTTTGATTTAAATTGATTTAATTGCAATAAAAATAAAAATAAATAGCAAAAATAATATAAAGACAAATGGGAAGATCTATGGCTCGTGGACCATGCTACCAACTCAAAACAAATGCAAAAAGTTAGGCCCATTTAACAAAAATTGCAATTTGAGGCACTTTTGACTTTTGACAATTTTGCAAAAAGGGTCAACTTCACCAATGCATAACTTCCTTAATTTTTACTCTTTGAAGGTGTTATTAGACTTTTTAGAAAGCTTGAGATGTCCTCTAAGCAACCCTTTTTATCCCATCTCAATTGGGTCTTCCATGTACATGTATGAAGCTTTGACAAAAAAGGTGTTTTTGTTGACTTTTCAAAATGACCTATAATGTCCAAATTCATAACTTCTTTTGAATGCACATTTTGAACTTGGGAGATGAATATGGATTGTATAGAATTGCATATTCTTCAAAATGAGCTCTGGATGGGTCATTTATCATAAAGTATGAGAAAGTTATGCTTGGTCAAAGTTGAGTTGACTTTTCCTATAAAACCCTAATTTAGCAACTTTTTGGTTTTGATGAATTGTGAGCAATCCTTGAGGAATCATGATCAACCCCTGATCAAATGATGAATAATACTTCAAAATGAGGATGTTGACCAAAAATCATGAAGTTTGACTGTATGTGGGCCACAGTTGACTTTTGCCCTAGCACAGTCGATTTTTAGGCCCTTGAGCAATTGACTGAGCAAACTTCCCCTGTAAGGCTTGAAACTTGACATGGATAATCTTGAGAACATATTAGGACAATTGTGAGAATTTGGGATCCCTTGGACTCAAATATCTTGATGCAACATGAAACCCTAATTTGGGGTAGACTGCCTTAGGAGAGAGTTTGTTTGGTCAACCCTTGGACTTCCTTGAGCAACTTGAGGATCTTTCTTGAAATGTTTTGAGAAATATGGGAGGGCAAATTTTGGGGTACAACAGCTTCCCCTGTTCAATCTTCTTAAACCTGATGATTTAGATTGGCTTGTCTGCCTTTCGTGATCTGAAGGTGTAAGATGATTGAACACTAGAGTGCCTAGAAATTTGCACTCGCATGAAGTGGTATTTGTCTTATGATGTCGGGAATGGGCTTACAGATGCCATTTGGAAGTTGACGACATGAGACGGGCTTAAAGATGCCATCAGAAGGAGTGTCGATCGTCTAAGAGATTCCTTAGCGAGAGCTTGTATACCTGTTGTTGAGGAAGATTTCGCTGGGGAATGCTGATCTTTGTCTTGGGAGAAATAGAATTTTAGGAGCTTCGATCGTCCGTTATTCTACTGGGGAATCGTCTCTTAGTCGAGGAGGTGAAAATGAACTACTATCTGGTCGTGATCCAGGCTTCATAGTGATAAGACCGACTGCTATCTGGTCGTAATCCAGGCTTTACAGTGACTTACTGGGGAGATGAGGTGAAACTTGCTATCTGGTTGTAGTCCAGGCTTCACAATTTCTCAATTCTTATCTGGTCGTAATCCAAGCTTCAGAAGGAATTAAGTTGTTATCCGGTCGCCTCCAGGCTTCAACTTGAATTTAGGGCACACAAATATCCGGTCGACTCCGGGCTTCTTAGTACTTGTCCAGGTAAACTGCTATTTGGTCAAAATCCAAGCTTCGCAGTGTCTTGTACTGTTCTCTGGTCGTAATCCAGGCTTTAGTCCTTTTATCGTTATCTGGTCGTAATCCAGGCTTCACGATGCTTTATACCATTATCTGATCGAATCCAGGCTTCATGGTGTCTTGTACTGCTATCTGGTCGTAATCCAGGGTTCACAATACCTTACTTCTTATCTGGTCATAATCCAGGCTTCAGAAGAAATCAAATGGTTATCCGGTCGCCTTCGGGCTTCCCTTTGACTTTTGAGCCTACTAATATCCGGTCGAATCCGGGCTTCATAGTAATTGGCCGGGTAAACTGCTATTTGGTCGTAATCCAAGCTTCACAGTGTCCCTCACTGTTATCTGGTCGTAATCCAGACTTCAGTGTCTTTTACCGCTATCTGGTCGTAATCCAGGCTTCGCGATGTCTCATACCATTATCTGGTCGAATCCAGGCTTCATGGTGTTCAGAGAAATCAAGATACTATCCGGTCGAATCCGGGCTTCATAACTTGTATTAAAGATATACCACTATTTGGTCGAATCCAGGCTTCATAGTATTCTTGGTTGATATCTGGTCGTAATCCAGGCTTCACAACGTCTTCTACCATTATCTGGTCGAGTCCAGGCTTCATGGTATCTTGTATTACTATCTGGTCGTAATCCAGGCTTCACAATAACTTACTGAGCTGTTATCCGGCCGTAATCCGGGCTTCACAGCTTGTATTTATGATATACCACTATCTGGTCAAATCTAGGCTTCATGGTGTCTCGTACTGCTATTTGGTCGTAATCCAGGCTTCACAGTAACCTGCTGGGGATTAAACTATTATCCGGTCGAATCTGGGCTTCATAGCTTGTTTTTAAGAGATACCATTATCTGGTCGTAATCCAGGCTTCACGATATTTTGATACTGTTATTCGGTCGTTCTCTGGGATTCACAATATGATGGAGTAATCAAGATACTATCCGGTCGTACCCAGGCTTCATAGCTTGAACTTTGAGAGAATTTGATTGTATATTTTCCTGAAATATAAAGAATTAGTCATTGTAATGCCATGATGCATGACATGTATTGAGTAATGATGTTCTCAAAATAAATGAGATTGTGTTGTATGATGCGTATGCATGTGCCATGATGTATGGGTGTGCAATGTTCTCATGATGTTTTTTAGCTGGGGAAAATAAATCCTGGATTGTTGCTGGAGAATATAAAGAGTTTCGCTCGCTGGGCATAACGACCGAAGGTGATTTGAGAATAACTTGTCATGAGAATAATTCTGCTGGAGAATAAACTGGCGAGGGAAATGACTCTGGGGAAGAGATACTCTGTCAGGAAATCTACTGTCTTGGAGGAATAACCTCGGTTGTGGATGTATTACCATTACTGGTGATGATAAACTCTGTCGGGGTTTGAATTTCTGTTTGTGGAAGAAATAAACTCCACTGGGGATAATCTTTTAGTGCTGGTGATAGGGAAACTCTGCTTGGGGAGAATCACTGTTTTTAGATGCCTTTTGCTCTGCGGGGAGTGAATGTACCTTTAGTCGTATTCTCCAGCTAGGTCTATCCTTATACCTGGTGGACAGAGAAACTGTAAGGTTTGGACATTTCTTGTTTTCCCCTGTTCCTGATATTACGAGTAATCGTCTTTTGTTTCGCATGTAAATATTTAAGAGCAACAATTATTGTCAAATGCATATATCAAAAATGAACCATTGGACGTTCTTGCAAAACAAAACAGAAAAAGAAAAACAATTTGAAATTTCTTTGTGAAAATGAATTGTATTGATTTTGAAGTTGGCCTGTAAATAGGTGTTTTTGTACAAGAGACTGACGTCCTAGTAAGAGAACGCCGCTGAATAAACAGAATTTATACAATTTGTGTAAAAGGACGAAAAACAGCTATGTGAACAATCCCACTGGGTTCCAACTCTGCTATTGCCTTTATATCTTCGAGAGTCTCATCATTTTGCTACTTGGTTGTAGGTAGATCAGATTGATTAGTGTCGTCCGAGCTTGATAGTCGATACCGAAGTCTGGTTGCAAGATGATCCAATGAGACATAGTGTTATGCTTTGATCCCTAATTTTTGCCTGGACCTCCCTTTCGGGTTTTCAGTCCACCGGGATGCCCTTTTTTTCCCAAGCCTCCTTTTCAAGTTTTCGACTTGCCGGGTGTACATTTTTTCCATTTTCATCCCTTACTTTTGCCCGAACCCTTTTGGCTCGCCGGGAAGCCCTTATTTTTTCCTAGGCCAGTCGACCTAGTGAGTCTCTGATTATGCATAGTATTTTTTCACTATGTCTACATTGACGGGGTGAGTAAAGTCGTCACCATCCATGGTGGTTAAAATCATAGCTCCTCCTGAGAAAATGTTCTTAACCATAAATGACCCTTCGTAAGTAGGGGTCTATTTGCCCCTGGGATCACCTTGCGGCAGTATGATGCGTTTGATCACCAGATCCCCGACTTGATATTCTTGTCGTCTGAATTTCTTGTTAAATGCCTTGATCATTCGCTTTTGATACGTCTGACCATGACAAATAGAAGTAAGTCTCTTTTCGTTGATTAAGTTCAGTTGATCAAGCCAGGTATGGATCCAGTCATCCTCGCTCAAACCTGCATCCTTCATAATCCGAAGAGAGGGTATCTGGACCTCAATGGGTAAGAATGCTTCCATGACGTACACCAAAGAATAGGGTGTTGCCCCTGTTGAAGTCCGCGCTGAAGTTCGATACCCATGAAGAGCGAATGGTAACATCTCTTGCCAGTCTTTGTATGTCACTGTCATCTTCTGCATAATCTTCTTAATGTTCTTATTAGCCGCTTCAACAACCCCATTCATCTTCGGCCGGTAAGGAGAAGAGTTGTGATGTTGAATCTTGAACTGCTTGCAGAGCTCGGTGATCATCGTATTGTTGAGATTTGTACCATTGTCCATAATGATCCTCTCTGGTACCCCATATCGACAGATCAAATTGTGCCGAATGAACCGCGCCACGACGTTCTTGGTTACTGTAGCAAAGGAAGCTGCTTCAACCCACTTTGTAAAGTAATCAATAGCTACCAAGATGAAACGATGCCCGTTGGACGCAGTAGGTCTGATCTCGCCAATCATATCGATGCCCCACATTACGAAAGGTCAAGGAGCTGTCAAAACATTCAGAGGAATTGGAGGTACGTGCACCTTATCAGCATAGACTTAGCACTTATGACAGGTTCGAGAATGCTGATAACAGTCGGCTTCCATGGTGGACCAATAATATTCAGCCCGTATGATTTTCTTTGCCATGGTATGTCCACTGGAATGAGTTCCGAAGGTACCTTCATGTAACTCTGCCATAATCCTTTCTGCCTTGCTTTTGTCCATACATCGCAGTAAGGTCGAATCATGATTACGCTTGTAAAGGATACCATTACTGATGAAGAACTTCGCAGCGAATCTCCTCAGAAACTTCTTATCATTAAAAGATGCACCCTCGGGGTACTCCTAACCCTGAAGATACTTCTTTACCTTGTGTAACCAGGGTTTATCTGCTACCTCTTCAGTCTCAATGTCACAGCAATGTGCGGTTTCGTCCAACCTCTCAATGGTAATCTGGGGAGCTTCAATGTCCCACCTTACCTTGAACATAGAAGACATAGTAGCTAGCGCGTCCGCTAAATGATTCTCCTCTCTTTGGAAGTGTTCAAAGGTTATCTCCTCAAAATGCGGAAGCAATGTCAATACATACTCTTTGAAAGGAATAAGATTTGGGTGTTTCATATCCCACTCGCCTTTAATCTGACTGATCACTAGAGCAGAATCTACGAACACACTCAAGAACTTAATCCTTAGGTCAATAGCTGCTCGAAGGCCCGTGATGCACGCTTCATACTCCGCCATGTTGTTGGTGCAGTTGAAACATAGTCGGGCGGTGAACGGAGTATGACAACCTTCAGGAGATATGATCACGGTGCCAATGGCATTACCCAACGCGTTAGAGGCTCCATCAAAGTACATAGACAATCGGGATCCTTCCTCAGGTCCTTCATCCGGTCCAGGTGTTTCAAAGTCGGTCACCAACATGATGTTCTCATCCGGAAACTCGAAATTCATGGACTGGTAATCATCCACAGCTTGATGTGCCAAATGATCTGCCAACACACTCCCCTTGATTGCTTTTTGGGTTGTGTATTGGATATCATACTCAGTTAAAATCATCTGCAATCTTGCTATTCTTCTGGACAAGGCAGGCTTTTCGAAGATATACTTGATTGGATCCATCTTTGATATCGATAGGCTAGTGTGAGTCAGCATATACTGTCTCAGCCGGCGAGCAGCCCATGCCAAAGAGCAGCAAGTTTTCTTGAGCAGTGAGTATCGGGTCTCACAGTCGGTAAACTTTTTGCTAAGGTAGTAAATAGCATGCTCTTTTCGGCCAGACTCGTCATGCTGCCCCAACACACACCCCATCGAATTGTCGAGTACGGTCAAGTATAAGATCAAAGGTCTCCCTTCAACTGGAGGCATCAAAATAGGTGGCTCTTGGAGATATTCCTTGATCCTTTCGAAAGAGGCCTGACATTCATCATTCCATTTTACCACTTGATCTTTCTTCAACAGCTTGAAGATTGGCTCACAAGTAGCAGTCAGATGTGAAATGAATCGGGCAATGTAGTTCAGACGTCCCAAAAATCCTCTGACTTCCTTTTCCATTTGGGGAGCTGGCATTTCCTGTATATCCTTCACCTTTGCAGGATCCACTTGAATACCTTTATCACTAACGACGAAACCCAACAGCTTACCAGATCTTACCCTGAAGGTGCACTTGTTCGGGTTTAACCTCAGCTTATACATCTTCAACCTGTCAAACAGTTTTTGGAGATGGTCAAGGTGTTCTTCCTCAGTCTAGGACCTTGCAATCATGTCATAAACGTATACCTCAATCTCATGGTGAATCATGTCGTGGAACAAAGCAACCATGGCGCGCTGATACGTTGCCCCAGCATTCTTCAATCCGAACGGCATGACCTTGTAGTAAAAGGTACCCCACTGCGTAACGAAGGTTGTCTTCTCCATGTCTTCAGGAGCCATCTTAATCTGATTGTAAACAAAAAAACCATCCATAAAGGAGAAGATCTTATGATGCGCGGTGTCGTCGACCAGAACATCGATGTGAGGTAGTGGGAAATCATCCTTGGGGCTTGCCCTATTCAGATCCCTATAATCCACACACATTCGTACCTTACCATCTTTCTTCGGTACCGGAACCACGTTGGCAACCCACTGCGGGTAAGAAGTAACTGCTAGAAACCCGGCGTCAAACTGTTTCATGACCTCAACTTTGATTTTCTCAGACATCTCGGGGCGCATACGGAGAACCTTCTGCTTTATCGGAGCACATTCTTATTTAGTTGGAAAGCGGTGTACCACAATATCAGTATCCAACCCAGGCATATCTTCATAAGACCAAGCAAAGATCTCAACATAGTCTCGTAACATCTGTATCAACCGTTGCTTGACGCTAGGCTCCAGATTTGCACCTATCTTGACCTCTTTCTTGTCTTCCTCTGTACCCAAATTTACTGATTCAATCGGCTCTTCATGGGGCTGTATGGCCCTCTCTTCCTGTAGTAACAGTCTAGCAAGTTCCCCAGGCACTTCACAATCATCCTCACCTTCATCCTCGGCTTGGTTGATCGGAATTTCAAAGTCATAATTGGCAGCAGCAGAGTCGTTATCAGTGGGATCCAGAGTGGATGTGGATCTGCATTGTGATATGTGAGTGTGTGTAAGACAATAGTTGTTTTGATAAAAGTGTAAGATAGAAAAGAAAAACAAGGAGCGCAACATTTGTAATGCAAGAAAACGTCCAATGCTTTATTGATGATATATGAAAATGACAAATATTAAGCCCTCACAAACAAAGCCAAAGTGCCTCAGGCAAGGCACCGGGCCATAAAGTTTTAAAATGTCAGTTACAAATCTTAAAAACAAAAGTCTATTACTGTGTAATAAAAGAAACGGGCACGAAGTCCTTTACCGTCCAGTTGTTCAATCCCCCGTCAGTAGTCGGTTAAATCCAACTGTCGAACTCTGTCTCTTCTTCATCAACCTCAATTGCATTCACTCCCGGATTACTGATGCGCAGGGGAGGTCTTCCAATCCGCGCACGCCGAACAGCCCTTTGAGCCTCTGCAGTAAAACCCAAACCAAACTTGTTAGTCTTATGTGCGAAGTTAGGGAATTAGCCCCAATTTGCACACCCACCTTTATCAATCACATCCCTGGCATCCTTGAGGGAAGCCATCTTCATTGGAGGTTCTTCAACAGCAACTTCGGTTGATGCCAGGGTCTGGGGGGCCTCTTCAAAATTATGACATGGGGTTTCGATAAACTCTCCATCCATATCCATATAGCGAAAGGAGTTAAGATGACTCACCATGTACTCCTCCTCACCTCGCACCATAACAATCTTCCCCTTTACTGGATATTTCAACATCTGATGGAGCGTAGAAGTCACTGCCACAACCTTATGAATCCACGGGAGACCTAACAAACAAGAATAAGATGGTCAAATATCCATCACATAGAAAGTAGATGCAAAAGTATGAGAGCCAACTATAACGGGGATATCCACCTCCCCGTGCATAATCCTTTTGGACCCGTCAAAGGCCCTAACCACGATATTAATCGGCTTCAGAACCAAACCTTCACAGTCCAGTCGGTCTAATGCTTTCTTGGGTAAAACATTCAATGAGGACCCAGTATCCACCAGCACGTGGGCCAGAGTAGTGCCCATACACTCAATCGAGACATGCATAGCATCATTGTGATTCCTTCCTTTGGCAGTCAGATCTGCGTCGGAAAAACCCAGCCCGTTGTCGGCGGTCAAACTAGCCACACAATCTTTGAATTGATCAGCAGAAGTTTCCTTCGGCACATGCACAGTTTTAAGGAAAGCAATTAAAGCCTTTGCATGGGCTTCCGAGCACAACAATAAGGATAACATGGAAATCTTCGACGGGGTCTACCCC
Source organism: Vicia faba (assembly GCA_948472305.1). NCBI lineage: Eukaryota > Viridiplantae > Streptophyta > Magnoliopsida > Fabales > Fabaceae > Vicia > Vicia faba. Next base: position 191,412,410 of record OX451736.1, on the reverse strand, counting down.
AGCTTCTCGACTACGTTGTAGTCGCTCTTCTTGATAATCTTCAGAATTTCCTCTATCTCCTGCCTAGAGGTTTCTACAATGACCTTCTTAGGTGCCTCCGTCCGAGCAGGCTCACCTGTAACTTCTTTGCCCCGAGCGTCAAATGACTCGACGACAGGGGTGATAATTGGAATATGAACTGGGGCAATAGCTAATGTACTGGCAGATGGAATGGCAACAGGCTTTTGAACAGTCGGAGGGGAAATTTCAGGAGAGAAGATTCTTCCGCTTCGGGTGACCTTGCTAGCCCTGACAATATTGCTGATCTCAGTATCGGCTTCTTCAACATTCAAATCTTGTTTGATCCCATGATAATACACATCGGCCCCATAGTGCCACGGGACAGCCTTATCCGAAGTGTATGGGATAGGACCAGGAATTGTAATGATTAATGGAGCAACTATTGAAACCGATGTAATCCTAACAGGCTTTCTCGAGGAAGCCTTGGAAGGATTGGCGGAAATGGTTATGATAGAAACATCTTCAATAGGAATCAATAGAACCAATGTTTTCTCGAACATGATCTCTTTGTTATCCATCAGGCGTTGAACACCTGATTTTAATAAATGGCAACCAGCAGGCAAGACTGAACATAGGTGGCAACCTTCGCCACAACCCAGAAATAAACCGGCCAACAATAGGTTCTTCTTAACTGTCGTCAACGGAGTAGAAATGTCTTCCGCAGCGGTCACAAATGAATCATCGTCCAAAGCATTTACTCCATGCTTGGGCATAGGAGCAGTCATGACGTTAGGCTTTTCCGGTGCGTCAAACTCAATTTCTTTAGCTTCAATCAAATCTTGCACCTTATTCCTCAAGGCCCAACAGTTGTTTGTATCATGCACTGGGCTATCGGAGTGATAGGCGCAAAGGGAGTTCGGATTATACAGCGGAGATGTGGTGCTGGGATTCTTTGGGGCTTCCCTCAGAGTTACCAGGTTAGTCTTAAACAATTGCGGTAGAATTTGGGATAAGGTCATACTGAGCCGAGTGTACTATCTTTGCAGCCTCTCTACTCTTTGCTGATTGTTGCGTTGTGGGGCAATGGTGGGTCTTGATATTACTACCGCATTCACCGCTTGGCGGCGTTCTGGTCAGTTTTGGCTCCTTGAGCTGTAAATTGCACTGGCTTCTTTCTTGAAAGGCTTCTTTTCTCTACTTGATGAAGCACCTTTCTATATCTTGCCACTTATGATACCAGCTTCTACCCTCTCCCCAGAAAAAGTCAATTCAGTGAACCCAGATGATGAACTGTCGATCAAGTTATTGAAAAACTGACCCGACAAAGTCCCAAGAAACATATCCACCAACTCCCTATCAGGTAGAGGGGGTTGGACTCTTCCAGCCAGATCTCTCCACTTCTGAGCATAGTCCTTAAAGCCTTCGCCTGTACCCATGGACATACCCTGAAGCTGAGTACGAGTGGGAGCAAGGTCGGCGTTATACTGGTACTGTTTGTAGAAAGAAGAAGAAAGGTCCTCCCAGTTGAGGACATTAGCTCCTTCCAATTGATAAAACCATTCAAGCTGAGTCCCTGACAGACTATCTTGAAAGAAATAGACCCACAGATTCTTATCAACAGTGTAAGGTTGAATTTTTCTGACGTATGAGCGGAGATGGAGTTTTGGACAGGATACTCCATCGTACTTAGTAAAAATCGGAGCTTTAAACTTGTGAGGGATCACCACCCCAAATGCTAGTCCCAGATCTCCAAAGTCCAAACCAGGTATCTTCTGAATCTCCATAGCGCTCAGACGGTCTTCAAGCTGTTTGTACCTATCCTCAGCAGGAGGGTACTGTTCTTCATCAAAATCAGTATCATTATCAGAGACCACAGAACTAGGACCCTTTCCTTCTTCTTGATTTTCTCCTCCTCCAGATGAATGAGACAGATCAGCTTCCTGTCGCAACCTATTCCCAAATTTGTGACCCATATTCAGTAGAACCACCTTCATCTTCTTCTTCTCCTTTAGGATGAGAGTCTTCAAATCCTACTGCCCTTTGGCCAAGTTCAGGAACATCTCTTGGAATTGAGCATTTTGTGCTTGAAGAGCTTTGATGGCTTGATCGGTACGTATTTCAGAAGACATGATTGCTGAAATAAACAACGCAGAAGATGAGAAACCTGTAATGATACCTATAATGAGGTGCATGGTAATGGAATGCGTATGAAATGATTTCAAAGACTTTGGGAGATTTAAATTTGTAAACCAAGAAATAAACAAACTTTATTAGATTAAACTTGTAAAAATGTTTAACAATGCCCTTAAGGTGTTACAAAGAAATAACTGAAAAACAAATCTAGACTAGAAAAAAGCAAAAATCAGAAATCCCATGGCCGCTTTCCCTTCGTGCTGACGTAGTCATTGATCGTCCTTTCATTCTCAAGTTGCCTCGTGAGCTTCAATATCTTCCTCTCTTGTTCATTATACTTCTTCCTGTAGGTATCCCTTTCTTCCTTCAGCTGAATCCAGGATCTCTTCAATGCCCCCAAATCAGTAGGCATATAGGGATAGAGGACTGTATAAGAAACCCCTTCTTCATTGGTATGTTCCACAATCACTGGCAGAACAGCTTCATAAGGCATCCCAAGATTTTGAGCCCGAGCTCGAACCCACTGGAGATAAGGTTGCATAGGGAGATAAGTCGTTGGTCCTAGCTCGTGAGGGTCATACCTGTTCACCATCCCCCAATCTCGTATAAACATGCGGCGATGCTCACCAACATCCTCCTTATAATCAAATGCAATATCTGTAAGAAGCAGCTCATGAGGACCGTCTCTCCGAGCGCGACCAAACTGTCGTAAAGCCAAACAAGGACTGTAGGTTATTCCCCCTCTAATTCCAAGCAACGGGAAATTAGGGTATTCCCCACATCGATCAATGACAGTAACACTTTTCATATCCTTAGAACTCCAAAGAATGTCCATATGGGCAAGGGACATGATTCTGTAAGACCAAACTAACCCTTCTTCATTCTTCAATACAGACTTGGGGAGGTGCGAAATAAACCACCTCGCCAGCAGCGGCGTGCAACACATGAGGGTCCCTCTTCTTCGCATGGTACGAGTATAGAGAGCATGCAGAATATCACCCAGAAGAGTAGCCACAGGATTGCGAGACAAGAAGATCTTAACCGTGTTCACATCTATGAAGGAATCTGGATTCGGGAAAAGATCCAAATCGTAGATGAGGAGAGCCAAAATGTCTTTGAAAGCCTGAAAGTCCAAGTTATCTCAGAACTGTTGAGCTTGATCCATCAGAAACTTGGCCAAGAAACCTTTAACCCCGCTCCGTGTCTCCCAGTTGGATACTACATCAGCCCTTTTTAGATGTAAGGCTGAAGCAATATCCTCGGGTTTAGGAACCTCCTCCAAACCTATGAAGGGTGTCTGTTCAAGGATGGATATGCCCAATAAGTCAGAAAATTCTTCCAAAGTGGGAACTAGCTGATAATCCAGGAAAGTGAAGTAATGATGCACCAGATCAATGAACTGGAAAAGCACACTCATCATTTGCTCATCAAACCTGGAGGTAACCAGACTAAGAAGCTGACCATGTCTTCTAATGAATGAAGAAGTATCAGAAACTCTTGAGGCTAAATCTTTGAGCTGAGCAGGTATTTACACAAATTTAACTTAGATGGTGTGTCTGCGTATGGAAGCCATAATCTGCAAAACAGAACAAAGATAAATCCCCTCGGTCTTTGAAATGGTTAGCCTAATGAAGCATGCATGCTATGTTATGATGCATGATGTCATGATAAAACACACAACAGGTATAGCACATCAGACATGGTAAAGGCAAACAAGTCACACAAGAGCCCTTAAGTTTCAGGCTTGCATGGGGTCTAGGCACTACCCTCTTGAAGTTCAGTTGGTTTCAACCTGTCCTAATAATAGTAACCGGGTTCTAGAGGTTCTCAATATCACTGAACATCCTCCATCGGTCATGGTTTCAGCTCATGCAATCTTTTCTTGCGGCCAGAACTATCTCGAGAGTATGGTCTCAATGAGTGTAGCATCGAGTACCAACCAGTTCCCAGCTTTACACCGAGACCGGCTATCTCACTACTTCCTATGGCCAAGTTGGTCAATTATAGGTTCTAAGGTCAGTTGATGCTTAACGACCCATATAGCAGCCCCGTATTCTCCTCGTTTCTCCACAAGGGATACCGGTACCAACTAATGTGCCACATCAACGTAGCTACCGCTTCAACCGTACCGGTCTATGCCGTACAGTTCCCTCACAGTTTATTGCTACTTACCCAAAAGGTGTTCCTCAGATCCGGGTTAGGATCTATAGTAACTCCCAATACAGAGCCCTTAAAGATAAAGCAATCAAATCAAACAATAGAAGCAAATATGATGAACTAATCCTAAGGCATACCCCACTTATAAATCCCCAGCAGAGTCGCCAGTTCTATGATACGGTGGCCAGAACCGGAACTGTTTTGAAATGCTGGTTTGCGTTTTGCGTTTGTGTTCGCAAAATTTCGCGGTAAGCAAGAGTCGCCACCAAATTTTATTTTATCCAATTGGAAAGGAAAAAAAGCACAGAAAAATTCCCTTTTTCGAGATTTTGAGTACGGGGGTTAGATTATAGAAAGGGAAGGTATTAGCACCCTTTCCATCTGTGGTTTTCCACGGGCTCTTAGGTACTTGCTCATCATTTTTTCAAAAATTTCTTGTGTGTGTTTGATTTGAAAAAGTTTTTGTTTTTACTTCGATTTAACCCTTGCTTCTGTCTTCAAGAGTGTTACGAAGTCGTTTTGAAAACTTTGTTTGAAAAAGTGTTTGGTGTGAAAAAGTTCGTTTGTTTGAGCAAGTACTTAAGAACTAATCTACCTACTCGGAAAAGAGAATGTTTATCTTCTTGTTTCCTTTAGACAACGTTATCCCACTATTAGTGAGTAGTTAGCACCGTCGTTGGAGTTTTAAGGTTCAATTCGAAAGGGACGTACGATCACTAAAGCAATGTTAGGACGTCTTATTGATAACTCTAATGTCTTAAGATCAATATTCGAGGCAACATATCCGAGGCAACCTTTCCTAGGCAACTTTTTCGAACGGGACTTTGATCTTTGTTTAGACAAGAGAGCGACCACTAAAATACCCTATACTTAATGATCATTTACCGAAGGCAACCGAAGTGAGATTATACCCTAGGAGTGCGCATGTGCGAGTGATTCAATTTCAAATTATTATCTTTGCACATTTAGGGTTTGCTAACCATTTTAAAGTTAATCATACATTCTTGTCATGCAACCCTAATATCATACATCTAACAGTTTAATATTTTGCGGAAATTAAAGTGCGGAAAGTAAAGCTACGCTATTACAAGGCTTCAGGTATTAATTTACATAGCCAAAAACAACCCGTAAGAAAAACGATAAATGAACAAAAAAGTCCTAATTAAGCTATTACATCCCATGAGCAATTACATCAATATTGTAAAAATAAATAAAGCACGCACAAATAGAGAACGAAAGGAAATTAGGCTTTTGACCCCGTCTAATCTAATTGAAAGACAAATTATTTTTGATTGTTTTTGATTATTTTAAGAAAATAAGGCTTTAAATTAAATATGAACCTAATTGCTAATTTATATTAAATTAAGAAAAATATTGAATTTGACCTATTTTTTGTGTTTTTGGTTATTTTTAAGAAAAAAAAGAAAATAGGAACTAAATTAAACTAAAACCATAAGTTTCTAATTGTTTTTAGTTTATTTACAAAAGGAATTAAAATTACCTAATAAATTAAATAAACTAATTAAATTAATTTTTATAAAAAAACCTAAATCTAATTTTGATAAAAAAAATGATTTTATGATTTATTAAAAAAAGAATTAATTTTTATGTTAGTAAGAATAAATAAATAAATTAAATAAAGAAATATAAAAGAAAAAGAAAAGAAAATTGGACCTGAAATCAGTAATTTGGAGGGGTGTGAACAGCAATTCTGGGCCCAAACAAACTTGGCCCATGCTTGACTTCCTGGATTCCATGCTACGCGTTGACTGGGCTTTTGGTGGATCATCACATGGTGGCCTTCAGATTGAATCTGCTTCAGATCTAGTGGTGATACACTGATGGCACATGGTGGAGTCTTGGCCTGTACAAGCACGTGATTACACAAGACAAAATAATATTGAGGAATATGAGGGACCTGGGATTCGAACCCAGGCCCTATGGCCTTTTCACCTGCATCAATGCTAGCTGAGGTACGCATGTTTATTGTATACAATGGAACAAATAAATAATATTAAAAAAACACAACTTTGTCAAATTCCTGCGCGAGAATTTTTAAATGGGCGAGTAGGGTGATGCCACACCATCATCCCTGTCCTCTCTCCGTGGCTAAAAGGTTTAATGACTTTTACCTACGGACAAATATCCGTAGCTATAACCCCTGCATATCTCAAAATCAAACACAAGCATGATAAACAAAATCTAATTCCATGAATCGAATCGCCTTGGCCTGCTGAGCATTATGGTGCCCTTCTTGTGGACCAATTTTACCTGTGTGAAAAGACCCTAAAACAAGACCAAGAACCCTAGCAATGGTGGATTCTGATATAGCTTCCAAAAATGCAATTAAATAATGCTGTTAGCTTGCAAACATGCCAGGGGTTACAAATATGCTCTTAAAACATGATGAAGATGCCAAAATAACAAGATTCGATTTTGGAAATAAGAGCAAACCGTGGACCACTTAAAGTGAGTTCTAGCGCGCGAGGATCCTTGTTTCTGATTGCTATGGCTTCCTTGCACTCCTAGGAAGTGAATGGGATGGCTTATGAGTCACGAAAATGTCTGGATGTGAGAAATCAGATCACCACTTTCCATTGATTTTTTCAAGTTTGGTTCTCTTTCTATACGCCTCTAAAGCTTGTTGTTTCTGGCTGCAATTGTTCACTATATACCAAGGGATGAATTAGGTTTACAAATATGATCTCAATCTTTGCCAATTATGATTTGTGATCTTGATTTGATTTCCATAAAATTCCTTCAAAAATAGGCCAAAATCAATCTTTTTGTGCCCACCTATGCCTTTCACGAATTGATTCACTTGCTAGCTGAATATGGGACCTGAAATGTGCACAAGATCTTGAAGTTTGAACGATTTGGATTTTTTCATGATTTGTTTTGATTTAAATTGATTTAATTACAATAAAAATCAAAATAAATAGAAAAAATAAGCTAAATACAAATGGGAAGAGCTAGGGCTTGTGGACCATGCTACCAACTCAAAACAAATGCAAAACGTTAGGCCCATTTAACAAAAATTGCAATTTGAGGCACTTTTGACTTTTGACAATTTTGCAAAAAGGGTCAACTTCACCAATGCATAACTTCCTTAATTTTGACTCTTTGAAGGTGTTATTGGACTTTTTAGAAAGCTTGAGATGTCCTCTAAGCAACCATTTTGGTATCATATCAATTGGGTCTCCCATGTTCATGTATGAAGCTTTGACAAAAAAGGTAATTTTGTTGACTTTTCAAAATGACCTATAATGTCCAAATTCACAACTTCTTGTGAGTGCACATTTTTAACTTGTGATCTGAAGATGGATTGTAGAGAATTGCATCTTCTAAAAAATGAGCTTTGGATGGGTAATTTCTCATAAAGTATGAGAAAGTTATGCTTGGTCAAAGTTGAGTTGACTTTTCCTGCAAAACCCTAATTTAGAAACTTTTGGGTTTTGATGAATTGTGAGCAATCCTTGAGGAATCATGATCAACCCTTGATAAAATGATGAATAATAATTCAAAATGAGGATGTTGACCAAAAATCTTGAAGTTTGAATGTATGTGGGCCATAGTTGACTTTTGCCCTAGCATAATCGATTTTCAGGCCCTTGAGCAATTGACTGAGCAAACTTCCCCTGTAAGACTTGAAACTTAACATGGATAATCTTGAGAACATATTAGGACAATGGTGAGAATTTGGGATCCCTTGGAGTCAAATATCTTGATGCAACATGAAATCCTAATTTAGGGTTGACTTCCTTAGGAGAGAGTTTGTTTGGTCAACCCTTGGACTTCCTTGAGCAACTTGAGGATCTTTCTTGAAATGTTTTAAGAAATATGGGAGGGAAAATTTTGGGGTACAACAGAAGAGTATTGTCAACACCTTGAAGCGTGTCTTGTTCCGGAGATTTAGTTTTGTTATTGGTGTATTTGGTCACCCCTAGGATTGTTGGAAGGGACCATTTGTTGGTTTTTATTTAGTTTTTTGTTAAGTCTACTTTGAAACACGTATTTTGTTGTTTATCGTTATACTCTTAAATATCCTAAGTCACTCGAACATCGTTTCCTTTGTTTGTAAATAATTGTAGTGTTTTTCTTTGTCCTTTTTCCCCTGGATTGTATGTTTGATATTTGGTTGCACGCTGTGATTGATGAATAAAAGGACTATTGAATACCGGGAAATGACAAAAATATCATGCACATCATGCATTTCATAACATTACAGGTTATCTCAAGACGTTATTCTTATTCTTCTGCTTTTCTTATTCAGAATTCAAGACGACTACTCATCGGTATTCCACCAGAAACAATTTGCCAAGACAGATGGAATAAGTTCAAGATGAACTCGCTGAAATGAGGGCCCAAATGGCTACTCAGATGACTAAATTCATGGAGGTCATCACCAATGTGAATCACCGACAGGAGGAACTGGCTGCCATTGTCAACAACCAGAGCCGCTGTCCAGGGGATGGTGGAAATCAAGGGCTCTATCAGGACATTTCTGTAGGATTGGCGGATGTGCAAGATCAGCCTGCTGGAAATTTTCACGGGATGCCTGGAAACCCTTTTGTGCGTAATGTAGGGCAGTTTCCCCCGTCTCTGGGACCTTGTCTTATGGGGAACAGAAGAGATAATCAGGCGGTGTAAGGAACTATCATGAGAAAGATTATGACTTTGACCAGGATGAAGATCAGTTTTCTGTTCGGCGTTCTGAGTCGGAGGTTCAGATTGAGGATAGGAAGTATCGGTTGTTGGAAGAAAATCTGAAGGATATGGAAGGGAAAGGAGTCCTTGGTATGGATGCTAATGATCTCGGGTTGGTGTCTGGGGTGAAAGTTCCTCCAAAGTTCAAACCTCCTACATTTGAAAAGTACAATGGAACGACATGTCCTATTACTCATGCAACTGCTTATTTATGAAAGATGTCGGTACATACTGAAGATCAGGGGCTTTTGATTCACTTTTTCCAAGATAGCCTATCCGGGGCATCCCTAGAGCGGTACATGAAGTTGGAGAAAACCCATATTCATTGCTGGAATGATCTTGATCGGGATTTTGTCAAGCATTATCAGTACAATATGGATATGGCGCCTAATCGCACTCAGTTACAGAATATGTCACAGGGACCAAAAGAATCTTTCAAGGAATACGCTCAGAAGTGGCGTGAGTTGGCTGCGAGGGTTCAACCTTCACTCATGGAGAGAGAGCTCATCGATATGTTTATGAGTACCCTGCAAGGGCCATTCTATGAACACATGATAGGAAGTACTTCGGCAGGATTTGCAGACTTGGTTATGGCTGGTGAAAGAATTGAGATAGGTTTGAAATTGGGGAAAATTCAGGTTGGAGGTTCTAGTGGCTCATCAGGGGGCAGTAAGAAACCATTCAATACTTACCCTAAGAAAAGGGAAGGCGATGCAAGCGCAGTTTACTCTCATAGAGGAAGAAGAGAGGATCGTCAGCACCAAAAAATCAATGTTGTTTCTATTCCTGTTAATGCTCCTCTGCAGCAGAGACCGAATACAGTGCCTCAACAATAAAGACAACAAGATGCTCCCTGTCAGTATAATAATCAACAGCAGAGACAACCCAGAAAATTCGATACCTTGCCAGTATCTCTTACTGAAGCACTCCACCATTTGCTTGAATTGAAGTTGATCAGTTTGAGAAATATGCCACCACCACCCGTAAGACTTCCCCCTAACTATGATGCTAATGCAAGATGTGAATTCCATTCAGGCGGAGTTGGTCATTCTACTGACAATTGTTTTGCGTTGAAGTGCAAAATACAAGATTTGTTGGATGTTAAGGCGATTGAGTTTACTCCAATGACTGGGCCGAATGTTACTCAGAACCCAATGCCTAGGCATGGAGGGGGTGTTGTTAATATGATTGATGATAATGGTGAAGTGTTGAATTTAATCATGAATGTGGAACAAGTAACTACTCCGCTGTGCTATTTTAAGAGGTATTTGCTTGACAATTCTATTTTCCCAGGTTATACTTCAGAGTATGCCAAGTGTAGAGAACAACCGAAGGGCTGTGATGATTTAAAAGCCGGTATCCAGTTGATGATAAAGGAAGGTTCCCTGTAGTTCAATAGAAAATCGAGCTACCGTAAGGTTACCAAAGAAGATGTTGTTGTGGTATCTATTCCTTATACTCATGTGCGCATTCCTACCCCATCTAGGGTGCCTCCTTTGATGATTACGGTACCTGGTCCCATGCTGTATACCAGTGAGAAGGCCATCCCATGGCATTATGGTGCCAATGTTTATTACCATGGGGTGAAGCAGGAGGTAAGTACCCGTTTGTCTGAGGAAGAACATGCTGAAGATAGTGAAGAGGAAGTTCATAACTTTTCTGGTGTGGGTCGAATGACTAGAAGCGGGAGAATATTTGGTCCTTCCAATGTGAAAGATGCGACGGATTCTTCTGCAAGAGAAAAAGGAAAACAACAAACGATGATTAGTAATCCAAGGGTTACACTAGCCAACGTGACTCAACCGATTTCGATACCAGAAGCTTCTTCAGTTCCCAATGAGGTTGAAGAGTTAATGCAAATTATCAGAAAGAGTGATTATAGCATAATTGATCACCTGATCCATACTCCTTCTAAGATGTCTATCTTGTCTCTGTTTATCTATTCAGAACCTCACAAAAATGCTTTGATGAAGTTGTTAAAGAATGCGTTTGTGCCACATGAGATAACAATCAATCAGTTTGAGAATGTTTGTGCTAACATATCTGCTGGGAATGGTCTGGGCTTCACAGATTTTGATATTCCTCCAGAGGGGCCAGACCATAACAAAGCATTGCATATTTCAATGGAATGCAAGGGCACTACTTTATCCCGGGTCTTGGTGGATACAAGATCGTCCTTGAATGTACTACCGAAGTCAGCATTGATGAAGATTGATTATTCTGGACTGGAGTTGCGCCCTAGTGATTTAATGGTGAAGGAATTTTATGGGTCTCGAAGGTCAGTGTTTAGGGAAGTAGAGTTACCAATCAGAGTTGGTCCTCGCACCTTCATGGCTACATTTTTTGTGATGGATATACAACCAGCGTATTGTTGTTTGTTGGGGCGTCCGTGGATTCATAGAGCAGGGGCAGTCACTTATACTCTTCATCAAAAACTTAAGTATCCTGCAGAGGGAAAGGTGATAACTGTGTGCGGCGAGGAAGAATACATCAGAGTCATTTTACATCGTTCCGCTATGTTGAAATTGAAGGCGAGATACATGAGACTCTGTTTCAGGCGTTTGAAACAGTTCACACTGTCAATTTTCCTCCTCCTGAGCATAAAAGGAAACCTGAAACTGTTATGTCTTCTCTCAAGGATGCGAGAGCTGTGGTGGAAAATGGTAACCCTAAAGGTTGGGTTCAGGTGTTGGACGTTACCCCAAAATTTAACTAATTTGGTCTTGGTTTTAGCCCAGGTCAGCAGAGTTCAACTCCCAGAGCATCTAGTTTATCTACTCCTATGAAGTTTTCCCGTCCTTGTGTTACTCAAGAAGGACACGTCAATTCAGTTGGCGATGATAGGGTTGATGGCTACACTGTTGAAGATTGGATTCGTCCAAGTATTCCAGGCCAGACGCTGAATAATTGGACTTCTGTGGATGCTATCCAAGTTTCAAGCGCTGAGGAGTAATTTTCTTGTTTTCTTTTGTTATCATATAATAATTCCTACGCTCTGCCCAAAGCGTAGTGGATCATTTGTGCAGGGCCACCATGTTTATTTTTCAAGTTTATCATGAAATAAAGGACGTTTTTGCATTCAAAATTTTGCTTCTTTTCTTTTTTATTTTAATGGCAATGTTTCTCTTTTCACACACTATCACTAAAAAACGCCAAAATGTCATTCATGCAGATGCACTTCCACCACCGATCCTATTGATAACGACTATTCTATGGCTCATTATGACTTTGATACTCCTATTTATCAAGCTGAAGAAGAAGCATATGAGAATTGTGATCTTCCTGAGGAATTAGCAAGATTGTTAAAACAAGAGGAGAAGGTTATCTAGCTGAATCAGGATTCGATCGAGGTAGTGAATATTGACACATGAGAGGTAAGAAGAGAAGTCAAGATAGGGGCCGATCTCGAAGAAAGTATAAAGGTCAGTGTGATACGGTGGGATAATTGACTTGAGGTTTGCGTTTGTTTTCGCAAATATTTCGGTTTAACAAGAGTCGCCACCGACTTTTTATTTTATCCTAAGGAAAGGTTAAAAAGCACAGCAAAAACCTTTGAGATGTTTTCTTGGGTTCGGGGAGTAGATTATAGAAAGGGAAGGTATTAGCACCCTTTCTATCCATGGTTCTCCATGGGCTCTTAGTTACTTGCTTAGATCACTTGCCTTGCATTTTCAATTGTTTGAAATGGTGCTTTGTGTGTGTGGTTTCGAAAATGTTTTGAAAAAGATGCCTTGTCTAGGAAACCGTTGTAACAATTCTTTACTCGAATGTTTTACAAAGGTGTGTGTCTTTTCGAAAAGATGTTTCAAGATTTTGAAAGTTGTTTTGAAAGTTGTGTTGTGAAGTGTGTTTTGAAAAAAATGGCAAGGATTTGTTTTGCAAGTTGATCAAGTAACCAAGAGATATCTACCCTAAATTTCTCAAAGATCTTTCCTATGTTTTAACCCTTTTAACAATATTGTTCCACCATTGTATTTGGTGGACAATCTTGTGTTAGGATGTTAACGGGACGGGCGCGGGTCATCGTATGGACCATGAATGCAATAGTGCCAAGTGTCTTTGGAAATTTTCTTGAAGGGACTATGATCATTTTATTTAGGCAACTTCGAAAGCATCATCGAGGGACTATGATCATTTGATTTGTTTTTGTTTTGCCAAAGAAACTCAACATGCAACATGGCCCGTTTTTGGAGGCAACAAGTGGAGTAATCCTAAGGGTGCAAGTGTGCAAGTGTGTTTTACTACATACAAGAGTTTATCTTTGAATTAGGATTTTCTATTTTCATTGATTTTATCTTGCCATACACATCCTAATTACTAGCATTTATATTTGAAAGCAATAAAAAGCAGAAATATAAAATCCTACGCTATTACAGCAATTAGGGGGTGGGGATACATATTTGTACATGGGGTGTTTCAACGAGAAAAATAGATAAGAAAAGAAAATTACAAAAGCAAGATAGAGAGAAAGAGAGAGGGAGCCAGCGCGCTGCTGAGAGGTCATCAGAAGTTCTGACTCAGGCCCGCTGCCAGATGATCAACCTTTTGGTTAAACTGTATAAGTCAGAACTTCTGACTCTGGCACCTGCAAAACAGAAACCTGTTAGTGGGAAGATCAGAAGTTCTGACCCTCATGCGCTGCAAGACAAAAGTTTGTTAGTGGGGATATCAGAAGTTCTGATCCTGTTGGGAATACAATAATTCTTAGAAGTTCTGATATTATTGACAGCAAAATAGGCTTCAGATGTGCTAACATCAAAGTCAGCACTTGGCTTCTCCCTGTGCTAGTCAGAACATCTGCAATTTTGTTATTTTTCCATAAAACAGAAAACATGTTTGGAACAGCTTCAACAAATGTCAAAGTGTTTCAGAGGATAGAACCAACAAGGTCACAGGCAGGTTCTATGCTGAATCACTTCCTATCTAAACATTTTGAGGTATGAAAATCGTCAGAACACAAACAACAACAACATGATTTTTACATTATGTTTATTTGAGCATGCAAAGCTGATGATGCTTAGCAGCGTGATGAAGGTCAGCAGGTGCTTACCTGACTGTTGGAAAAGTTTGTGAATGAGAGCTAGCTTTTAGCTCTGATGGTGTTCTGGACGGGTTCTTTTTTTGAAAGAGGCAGATGAAGGCGTATGTGTATGTATGGTCAGAGGCTGAAAGGGTATTCTTTAGTCACAAAGAAAGCTGGGTATTGATGAAGTTTGGAGGTAGGAAGTTCAAAGTTATGTTTGAAGCTTTTGAAACACTAAGATTTTTGACAGAGTTTCACAGTACTTTCTTGCTAAAAATTTTTGTTTCTCTTCTAGCAATTTTTTTCTGGTTTTTGGACCCCCTCTTCAGTGGACAATGGTGCTCTATTTATAGGCAAAGCTCTTGTGGATTCTTGAACGTTAAAGGCGCCAATAGAGGTTGAATTGTTTTTTGAAAGAAGTTCCAGGGAAGTTGTGATAAAGGATAGCCTTTCAGCCTAGGCTGGAACAACAGGCAAGGATTGGGGAGAAGTGACCTCTAGGTGGACGGTGGCGCGTAGACCCATGCCTAAGCCTGCATAAAGGCGTTTACCAAGCCACACGTGAAGAGACCCCTTGGATGAATCTTCAGGAGTGGTTGGGAGCATTAATGAGCATTAAATGGTGATGAGACTTATCAACACCAAAATTCTGGTAATAGGAGAAAAACTTGAACCAGCAGTTCTGCTTTACCAAAAACAACGTAAACCATGCTCTGGTATTGGCCTCTTGTTGTCTTAGCAAATTCTGGAGATTCTCCTGACTTTCTGACACGTTCCTTGGATTTGCTTCTGGAAATCCTGGACTTAGAGATTCTGTATCAGTGTAACATCCACTCTTCTGACCCTTTCATCTTCTAATTCCAGCATGTTCTGAAGGAGCCTTCAGACTTTCTTGCTCCCTTTGCATTCTTTTAGCAAACTCTGGCTGAACTTGCGTAACTACTGAAAGAGCCATGTTCTGTTTGAGGCTTACGTGTTGAACCACGTTTGCAACTTCTGACTGAGTTGATGTAGCTGCTGAAGAGCCAACTTCTGACTGCATTGAGCCAAGCTTGCAACTTCTGACCATTTCTATCTGGAGTTTGGTCCAGAAGTTCTGAAGCGCTATTTTCTTCTTAAACACCCATTTTTTTAGAAAAATTCCAAATGTTTATAATTAAATTTTTTTTTATGAAAGCGTTGCCTTTAGAGCTTGTGTGATCATTTTGCTCTTGTAAATGGTTTGCTTGGGAAGACATGATAATTCAGGACTTGGATTTGTTTCAGAGGGACTCTGAGAATCCAGGATGATTTCCTGAAGAAAGAGAGGGCAAATTTTGGGGTACAACAGTTGCCCCTGTTCAATCTGCTTGAACATGAAGAGTTAGATTGGCAGATTTGCCTTTCGCGGCTCGAAGGTAAAAGGAGATTGGACACTAGTGTGCCCTTAATTTTGTACTCGTCAAGACATGGATGCGGGAATGGGCTTTAAGATGCCATTTGGAGATGGGCTTAAAGATGCCATCTGGAGAGGTGACAAAATCTTACCGGGGATGGGCTTAAAGATGCCATCTGGAATGTTTGTTGAACTGTAGGTCGTTGATGAGTGAGTGAGTATCAGAAAGGTATCCCTTCTTTGGAACATCTCTGAACTGGGGGTCTGAATAAGCAATAGATTGACATCCGTATCTGGAAGCATCTGTAAGCTGTTTTCAACAGTTGCATCTGAACAAGCGATAGATTAACATCCGTGTTTGGAGAATCCGTAAACTGCTTTCAGAAGTCTTGGAGATGACTAAGCAATAAAGCAGCATCCATTGTTGGGAAGCATCCGTAAACTATTTTCAAAAGTGGACTCTGAACAAGCGATAGATTAACATCCATGTCTGGAGAACCCGTGAACTGTTTTCAGAAGTCTTGAAGTTGAATAAGCAATAGAGCAGCATCCGTTGTTGGGAAGCGTCCGTAAACTATTTTCAAAAGTTGAAGAATCTGAACAAGCGATAGGTTAACATCCGTGTCTGGAGAACCCGTGAACTGTTTTCAGAAGTCTTGAAGTTGAATAAGCAATAGAGCAGCATCTGTTGTTGGGAAGCGTCCGTAAATTGTTTTCAAAAGTTGAAGAATCTGAACAAGCGATAGGTTAACATCCGTGTCTGGAGAACTCGTAACTGTTTTTAGAAGTCTTGAAGAGTCTGAACAAGCGATAGGTTAACATCCGTGTCTGGATAACCCGTGAACTGTTTTCAGAAGTCTTGAAGTTGAATAAGCAATAGAGCAACATCCGTTGTTGGGAAGCGTCCGTAAACTGTTTTCAAAAGTTGAAGAATCTGAACAAGCGATAGGTTAACATCCGTGTCTGGAGAACCCGTGAACTGTTTTCAGAAGTCTTGAAGTTGAATAAGCAATAGAGCAGCATCCGTTGTTGGGAAGCGTCCGTAAACTGTTTTCAAAAGTTGAAGAATCTGAACAAGTGATAGGTTAACATCCATGTCTGGAGAACCCGTAAACTGTTTTCAGAAGTCTTGAAGAGTCTGAACAAGCGATAGGTTAACATCCGTGTCTGGAGAACCCGTGAACTGTTTTCAGAAGTCTTGAAGTTGAATAAGCAATAGAGCAGCATCCGTTGTTGGAAAGCGTCCGTAAACTGTTTTAAAAAGTTGAAGAATCTGAACAAGCGATAGGTTAACATCTGTGTCTGGAGAACCCGTAAACTATTTTCAGAAGTCTTGAAGAGTCTGAACAAGCGATAGGTTAACATCCGTGTCTGGAGAACCCGTGAACTGTTTTCAGAAGTCTTGATGTTGAATAAGCAATAGAGCAGCATCCGTTGTTGGGAAGCGTCCGTAAACTGTTTTCAAAAGTTGACGAATCTGAACAAGCGATAGGTTAACATCCGTGTCTGGAGAACCCGTAAACTGTTTTCAGAAGTCTTGAAGAGTCTGAACAAGCGATAGGTTAACATCCGTGTCTGGAGAACCCGTGAACTGTTTTCAGAAGTCTTGAAGTTGAATAGGAACTGGTGTAGGGTTTTCTGATGATGAGTCCGTGTAAAACTGCATCTTGGATAATTGTTAATGATAGCCTTTTATTCTTATCCTGACAAGGACAAAATGTTAGCTGAACGCAAAGTTATTCTGCATGGAATGTATGATGCAATATATGTTATATCAATATTTATGATATGAATGTAAATGAATGCGCGTGTAAGCTGAAGAGCTGTCTTGCTGAGGATAGATGAATCCTGGATGGCCGGAGATAAAAGAATCTTGACTGCTGCCTGGGAAAGTAATTCCTTGACTGCTACAGGGGATTGCAAGAATTTTTGATTGCTGAGGATGAGACATCCTTGTTGACTATTGACTGCTTGGGGAACAAGATCTTCAATTGTTGAGGGATCTTAGGACCGCTACTGGGGATTGGAAATCCTTGGATCTTTGCGGGGTAAGAGAATTCTGATGATCTCTACTGGGGAGTTCAGAACCTGGTAGACTTATGCTGGAGACGTAAGACTGAGAATCTTCAGTCTGGTGGGAAGTATCTCTGTGGGGAGAAGGTTCACTAGTCTGGTTCCGCTGGAGATTGATAGCTGGAAGTTTTAGCTCCGCTGAGGATAGTGTTTTCAGATTATAAGGCTCCACTGGGGATTTTGAAATTTAACTTTGAGGGGAATTGAGTTCTGGACGGCTCTCTGGCTGGGGAAATCAGTTTTGAGAAAGCTTCTGTTCTGCTGAAGATCCTGAAGTTTAACTCTGTTTGGAGAATTAAGTTCTGGATTTTAACCTTGTTGAGGAATTTGGGGTTTAGTTCCGCTGGGGATTCCTTCTGAAAGGGCATCAAGATACCTATTTGTACTTTCAACCTATCAGTAATCATCTTTTCCTGATTTGTAAGAAAATGATTATGTTCAAATGCATATGCCTATTTAACAAAACATTGGACGTTTCTCAAATAAACATAAGTGCAAAAGAGAAAAAGGAAGTCAAAGCAAATTTCTGTATTTGGAAAAGTATTTGTATTAACTTTCTATAAGTATCTTTGTACAAAGGAGACAAGCATCCTAGTAAGAGGATGTCGTCGTAAAAATTAAAAAACTTTATACAAAAGAAAGATGGCTATGTGAAACAATTCCATGAGATTCCCATTCTGCTATAGCCTTCACAACCCTGAATATCTGTCCATTCAATGCTTCGTCTGCCGGTGACTGGATTGATCAGAAGCTTGGAGCTGGTTGATGAAGAGATTATCCTTAAAGTGATCCGACGAGGCATAGTCATACGCTCTAATTCCCTAACTTTTTCCTGAATCGCCCTTTCGGGTTTTCGATCCACCGGGAAATCCTTTTTTGCCCCATTTTTGACCAAGCCGCCCTTTCAGGTTTTCGACTTGTCGGGTTACTTTATGCGTAGTATCTTTTGACCATGTCTGCGTTTGCAGGGTGCGGCAAATCGTCGCCGTCCATGGTGGTAAGAATCATTGCACCACCAGAAAATATGCTCTTGATTACAAATGGTCCTTCGTAAGTAGGAGTCCATTTGCCCCTGGGATCACTTTGCGGCAAGATAATCCGCTTGATTACGAGATCTCCGACTTGATATACTTGATGCCTGACTTTCTTGTTGAAGGCCTTGATCATCCGTTTTTGGTACGTCTGACCATGGCAAACAGCAGCGAGTCGTTTCTCGTCGATCAAATTGAGTTGGTCAAGTCGGGTTTGAATCTAATCGTCTTCATTTAAACCAGCGTCCTTCATAATCCTTAAAGAAGGAATCTGAACCTCCATGGGCAGGACAGCTTCCATTCCATATACCAAAGAAAATGGGGTTTCCCCTGTCGAAGTACGTACCGTGGTACGGTATCCGTGCAGAGCAAACGGTAACATCTCATGCCAGTCTTTATAGGTGACTGTCATTTTCTGAATGATCTTCTTAATGTTTTTGTTCGCAGCTTCAACATCACCATTCATCTTCGGCCGATAGGGAGATGAATTGTGATGATAAATCTTGAACTATTCGCATAGAGCGGTGATCATAGTATTATTCAGATTTGTACCGTTGTCTGTGATGATCCTGTCGGGTATACCATAACGACATATGAGGTTTTGCTTGATGAAGCGGGCAACCACATTTTTTGTAACAGAGGCGAAGGAAGCTGCTTCGACCCATTTGGTAAAATAGTCAATGGCGACCAGGATGAAGCGATGTCCATTGGACGCTGTGGGCTTGATCTCTCCAATCATGTTAATGCCCCACATGGCGAATGGCCAAGGAGCTGTCAGAACGTTGAGGGGAACAGGAGGAATATAAATCTTGTCAGCGTAGACTTGACATTTGTGGCAAGTACGGGAATGTTGATGGCAATCTGCTTCCATGGTAAACCAGTAATAGCCCGTCCTTAGAATCTTCTTAGCCATTGTATGCCCGCTCAAGTGAGTGCCAAACGTGCCACTGTGCATCTCAGTCATGATCAACTCTGCTTCAGCTTTGTCTACACATCGGAGTAAAACACAATCATGGATGCGTTTATAGAGGATGTCGTTGCTCAGGAAGAACTTGGCAGCAAATTTACTTAAGAACTTCTTGTCATTTACGGAAGCTCCTTCGGGATATTCTCTAGTCTGGAGATACCTTTTGATTTCGTGAAACCAAGGTTGCTCCACTACTTCTTCGGTATTAATCTCATGACAATGCGCAGGTTCATCCATTCGCTCGATGGTGATTTGGGGAGCCTCATTATCCCAGTTGAGTTTAAACATGGAAGACATCGTAGCAAGAGCATCTGCTAGCTGATTCTCTTCTCGCGGGAAATGCTCGAAGGTGATTTGCTCGAAATGATGCAACAATGTCAGGACATGTTCTTTGTATGGGATAAGATTAGGATGCTTGGTATCCCACTCTCCTTTGATTTGACTGATAACCAAAGCCGAGTCCCCAAATACGATCAAAGATTTGATCCCCAAGTCGATAGCAGCCTTGAGACCAAAGATGCAAGCTTCATATTCAGCCATGTTGTTGGTACAGCTGAAGCAAAGTCGGGCCGTGAAAGGTGTGTGGTAACCTTCCAGGGAAATGAGTACCGCACCGATACTGTTTCCAAATGCATTTGAAGCACCATCAAAGTACAGGGTCCATCGAGATCCTTTTTCAGGTCCGTCATACGGTCTGTTACCTTCAACGTTGTCCAAATTCATGATGTCCTCGTCTGGGAAGTCAAATCTCATGGATTGATAATCTTCGATAGCTTGATGAGCTAGATGGTCAGCTAGTACACTCCCTTTTATAGCTTTTTGGGTAGTATACTGGATGTCATACTCAGTCAGGATCATTTGCCATCTAGCGATCCTTCCAGATAAAGCAGGCTTCTCGAAGATATACTTGATAGGATCCATTTTGGAAATCAACAAAGTGGTATGAGTCAACATATACTGCCTTAGTCGGCGAGCAGCCCATACCAAAGCGCAACAAGTTTTCTCGAGCAGTGAGTAGCGAGTCTCACAGTCGGTAAACTTTTTGCTAAGGTAATAAATGACATGCTCTTTTCGACCAGACTCGTCATGCTGGCCCAATACGCACCCCATTGAGTTGTTCAAAACGGTCAGATACATGATCAGCGGCCTTCCTTTGACGGGTGGCATCAGAATAGGAGGTTCTAGCAAATACTCCTTGATCTTATCAAAAGCAGCTTGGCAATCGTTGTTCCATTCGACTACCTGATCTTTCTTCAATAGTTTGAAAATTGGCTCATAGGTAGACGTCAGATGAGAGATGAATCTGGCAATATAGTTCAGGCGCCCAAAGAACCCTCTAACCTCCTTTTCAGTACGGGGGGCAGGCATCTCTTGCATTGCTTTCACTTTTGCTGGATCGACCTCAATGCCCTTGTTGCTGACAATAAACCCTAGGAGTTTACCATACCTAACTCCAAAAGTGCACTTACTTGGATTCAGCCTGAGTTTGTACTCCTTCAACTTGGCAAACAGCTTTTGCAGATGTTCAAGGTGTTCCTCCTCTATTTGCAATCGAGCTATCATATCGTCTACGTAAACTTCGATCTCATGATGTATCATATCATGAAATAAAGCTACCATGGAGCATTGATAAGTTGCCCCTGCGTTCTTCAGTCCGAACGGCATCACCTTGTAGCAGAAGGTACCCCACTGTGTAACAAAGGTTGTTTTCTCCATGTCCTCGGGGGCCATTTTAATCTGGTTGTAGCCCGAGAAGTCATCCATGAAGGAAAACACCTTGTGCTGAGCTGTGTTGTCAATCAAAATATCGATATGCGGTAACAGAAAATCATCTTTGGGGCTGGCCCTAGTCAAATCCCGGTAGTCCATACACATTCTGACCTTGCCATCTTTTTTAGGAACTGGCACGATATTAGCAACCCATTATGGATAAGATGTAACGGCCAGAAAGCCAGCGTTGAACTGCTTCATTACTTCTTCTTTAATCTTCTCAGACATGTCGGGCCTCATTCGGCGGACTTTTTGCTTGATCGGTGGACAATCCTCTCTTGTAGGGAGACGGTGTACCACGATATCTGTGTCTAAACCCGACATGTCTTCATAAGACCAGGCGAAGATTTCAACATATTCATTCAACAGCTGTATCAAACGCTCCTTGACACTTGGTTCCAGATTGGCACCCCCTTGTACTTCCTTCCGGTCTTCCTCTGTTCCTAAGTTGACAGTTTCCAACAACTCTTCATGAGGCAAGATGGCCCTTTCTTCTTGCTGTAGAAGTCTGGCTAGCTCCCCTGGTACTTCACAATCTTCGTCATCTTCATACTCAGCCTGATTGACCAAATCTTCAGAGTTATTGAAGGACATAGCATAGTAGTCACCCATAGAATCCGGAGTGGATGGGTACCTGCATTTGTGAGTGTGGGTGTGTGTAAGGGATAGCCATCCTTAAACAAACAAAAATGCAAAAGGAAAGAAAATGAACACAGCAGTTTATAAATGAAAAACGTCCAATGATTCGTTAAACATGGCGTATGAATATGAAGAGAATCAAAACCCTTACAAATGGACCTACATGCCCCGGGCAAGGCACGAGGTGAAAAAGTAATGTGCAGATTGTTTAAAAGTAATTATTACAGACCAACAGGAAATGTTCGAAAGATAAGTTACTGATTAATGGAAGTAATGGGGACGAAGTCTTTCGCCTCCCAGTTGTGCAGCCCCCCTTCGATGGTTGGGAAGATCCAGTCTTCAATGTTAACCTCTTCGTCTTCGTCTTCCAAAGCATTGATTCCATGAGGAGGAATCTTGATGGGTGTCCTTTCAATTTTTGAGCGACGCATAGCTTTTTGCCCCGCAGCGGTAAATCCCAACCCAAACTTGTTTGTTTTGTGAGGAAAGTCAGGAAACTGACCCCATGTTGAGCTCTTTCCCTCCTTTATTGCAGCCTTTGCGTCTTTCAGAGATGCCATCCTGGCCACCTGCTTGGGTATCTCAGCTACTGCCTTCGCTACAGCAACCTCGGGAGAAATTTCCTCGAAGTGTTGGAATGGCGTCTCAATGAATTCGCCCTCCACTTCCACATACCGAAAGGAGTTCAGGTGACTGATCATATATTCCTCTTCACCGTGTATAGTTATAATCTTTCCTTTGACAGGGTATTTCAGCATCTGATGTAGGGAGGAAGTGACTGCGCCAGCATTATGTATCCATGGTCTCCCTAGCAAGCAAGAGTATGACGGACGAATGTCCATCACATAGAAAGTTGAGTGGAATACTTCAGTTCCTACCTTGATAGGGATGTCGACCTCCCCATGTACCATTCTTTTAGACCCGTCAAAGGTCCTGACAATGATATTACTTGGTTTCAGCTCCAAGCCTTCACAATCTAATCGATCCATAGCTTTCTTAGGCAGCATGTTCAGAGAAGAACCAGTGTCGACCAAAACATGGGCCAGAGTAGTTCCTCGGCATTCAACTGACACATGCAATGTGTCGTTGTGCTTTCTTCCTTTCGGAGTCAGGTCAGCATTGGAGAAACCCAGGCCGTTGTCTGCGGTAAGGCTGGCTACACAATCCTGGAATTTATCGGCTGAGGTTTCCTGGGGCACATGGGTTGTCTTCAAAAATCTTATCAGTGCTTTGGCATGAGCCTCAGAACAAAGCAGTAATGCTAACATGGAGATCTTCGAGGGGGTTTGCCCCAGTTGCTCTACCACATCATAATCACTCTTCCTAATTATTTTCAGAATCTCCTCCATTTCTTTCTTAGAGGTTTCGCGGATGACCAATGGTTGAGCCCTCGTTCTGACGAGCTCATCTTGGATCCCTTTCCCCTTATCAGCAGAAGTAGGAGGAAAAACCATAGGAGTAACAGCTTCTTCAATCAACGGAATTTTTGCAGAAAGTTTTATCGGCACAGGAGTAACTTTAGCAGCAGCTGAGGGTCCAAAGACTGCCTTTGGAGGGGCAATCTCTGGAGAAAATATTCTCCCACTTCGGGTAATCTTGCTTGTACCGGCAATGTTTCCAATGTCGGCATCTTCTTCGTCAGAGCTCTCTTCAGTTATCTCAACTTGTTTAACACCATGGTAGTAGATTTCTCCACCATAATTCCATGGTATTGATTTGTCAGATTTGTAGGGGACAGGCCCAGGCATGGTTATTTTCAGAGGAACAAACTTCGT
Organism: Vicia faba; assembly: GCA_948472305.1. NCBI lineage: Eukaryota > Viridiplantae > Streptophyta > Magnoliopsida > Fabales > Fabaceae > Vicia > Vicia faba. The sequence continues at coordinate 191,388,760 of OX451736.1, read as the reverse complement.
AGCGGATGTAATCTTAACAGGCTTTTTAGGGACCTTGGAAATATTGGTGGAAATAGTGATTATTGAAACATCTTTGATAGGGGTTGGAGTAGCAGGAATCTTTTCGAAAAGAATTTGTTGACTGTCCATTAGGCCTTGGATGCCTATCTTCAGCAATGGACAGTCGATTGGTAGAGAGGAACAACAGTAGAAGTCTTCTTTACATCCCGAGAAAATCCCAGCCTTCAACAGATTCAACTTGATTGTCAACAGTGGAGTCATCAGATTATCAACAGCAGAAACATACAGATCTTCTTCAATAGCATGGACATTGCGACCATGCTTCGGCATTGGAGCGGATATCACGTTTGGCTTCTCTGGAGCATCGAACTCAACCTCTTTTTCATCTATCAAGTCTTGAATTTTATGCTTAAGCGCCCAGCAATCGTTGGTGTCATGCCCGATGCTGTCAGAATGATAGACACATTTAGCATTGGGATGATAATATGGGGAAGATGTGTTCACATTTTTTGGTGCCTCTTTGATAGTGGTGAGATTTAGCTTCAACAAATGGGGAAGAACTTGTGCAGGCGTCATATTGATGCGGGTGAACTGCCGTTGTGGCCGTTCTACCCGTTGCTGGTTAGGTCTAGACTGATTGTTACGAGGCTGATCATTTGATGAATTTTGGATCATCACGGCCCCCACAGTCGGCCGACGCTCAGTTCTTCCCGGTCTTTTCTGAGAGTATATAACAATTGCTTCCTTCTTGGCCGAAAATGACTTCTTAGCAGTTGTAGAGGCAGAGGAATCCCTTTGAATCTTTCCATTCTTAATACCAGCTTCCACCCGTTCCCCAGTCAGAATCAATTCAGTAAACCCTGCGGAAGAGCTCCCGATCAAGTGGTTGAAGAACGGGCCAGATAGGGTCCCCAAGAACATATCAACTAGTTCCCTATTTGAAAGAGGTGGCTGCACTCTTCCGGCCAAGTCACGCCATTTCTGGGCGTATTCTTTGAATCCCTCATTTGAGACCATTCCCATACTCTGTAGCTGAGTACGGGTCGGCGCCAAATCAGCATTATATTGATATTGGCGATAAAAGGCAGCTGCCAAGTCTTCCCAGTTATGCACTTCTGACCTCTCAAGTTGGTAAAACCAATCTAATTGTGTACCTGACAAACTGTCCTGAAAGAAGTGTACCCAAAGATTTCTGTCGGATGTATGAGGTTAAATTCTTCGGACATACGACCTTAGGTCCATTTTTGGGCAGGACAGCCCGTCATACTTTGCAAAAATTGGCACCTTAAACTTTGGAGGGATCACAATTCCAGCAATCAATCCCAGTTCTTCAAAATCTAACCCAGGAACCCTTTGCAGCTCCATAGCTGCCAGCCTCTCCTCCAGGTTTTTGTATTTGTCGTCCGCTGGCGGGTATTGTTGCTCTGAGTAGTCTTCATCCTCCTCAACCTCTTCCTCTTCAGCTTCAGACTCAGAAGGTAGTGCAACTCTTTTTCCCTTACTGGTTCCCTCATCAGATGCGGAGGGAAATTCAAGAACTCTTATAGCTTCATTCTCAAACCTTCTTCCCAGTGTAGCTACCCCAACCCTTTTCTTCTTCTTTTTCACCTTTTCTTGCTCTTTGTTCCCAAGCAGTGCTTTTAGATCCTCCTGACCCTTTGCCAAGGTCATTAGGAGTTGTTGAAACTGTGAGTTTTGTGATTGCAGATCTTTGACCGTCTGTTCGAGATCCATCTTACTGAAATAAACAGCAGAAAGATAAGGAAACCTGGTGTGGAGACCTGCTTATGCATATGATGAATGATATGTTTATTCATGCAATGCATTCAAGGATTTAGAAATTCAAAATTGTTGCAAACAAAAAGAACACATGTCATATTAATAAGAAGAAATTTTGTCAGTACATAAATGCCCCATGGGCCAAATATTACAAAAACTTCTTAAGGCAAAAAGATGTTGCACATCCTCTTTGGTGCGATGTAGGTGTTGAGGGTCTCCTCCTCGTGAAGTCGGCGGGTAAGCTCCAAAACCTTCTTCTCACTGGCGTAGAAGCTGGCTTCCAAAGTATTCCGCTCTTCCTTGAGTTGGATCCAACTCTTCTGCATTTCCTCCCATGATGTTGGCATGTCAGGGTGTAGGATGGAGTAGGGAACCTCTCCTTCCTGAACAGGCTCTTTAATCAGAGGGAGAATATGAGGATAAGGCATCATAAGACTTTGGGCTCGGGTTCTTACCCACTTGAGATAAGGCTCAAGAGGGATAGAGTTCTTGTGCCCCAGTGTCTTGCTATCTACCTTGTTAGGCATCCTCCAAGCTCTGATGAATCTTTGGCGAAGTCCTTGCGCATCGTTGTCGAAGTCAAAAACTAGGTCAGGAATCAGCATGTCATGAGGGCTATCCCTCCGTGCATATCCAAATTGTCTCAAAGCTAGACAAGGGTTGTAGGTAATGCCCCCTCTAATGCCAAGTAATGGAACATTAGGGAACTCACCACAATGATCGACGATGATGACATTTTCTCTGGACCGAGAACACCAATGTACATCAGAGTGCGTGAAGGTCATCAACCGTTGTGACCACCTTAAGCCTTGGTCATTCTTCAAAACAGATTGTGGAAGGTGCGAAATAAACCACCTTGCAAGGAGAGGAGTACAACACATGAGAACACCTCTCTTTCTCATTGTTCGTGTGTAAAATAAGTGGAGGATGTCCCCAAGCAATGTAGGTATGGGATTCCTGGATAGGAAAATCTTGACAGCATTGACATCTACAAGTTGGTCAGGGTTTGGGAACAAGACCAACCCATAAATAAGGAGTGCCACAATCTCTTCAAAGGCTTGCAGATCCAAAGAATTCCAACACTCTTGTGCCTTCTCAAACAAGAATTTTGCCAAGAAGCCTTTGACACCACTTCTAGTCTCCCAATGCCCCTTGATGTCAGATGGTTGCAAGTGTAGTGCTTGAGCAACATCTTCAGGCTTTGGTTCTTTTTCCGTACCGTTGTAGGGTAGTTGATTAAGAATAGGAATTCTCAGGAGTTGAGAAAATTCCTCCAAAGTGGGCACCAATTGATAGTCGGGGAATGTGAAACAGTGGTGAAGGGGGTCAAAGAACTGGAACAACACTTTCACCATGTCTTCTTCAATGTTGGTGTTGACTAGGCTGAGCAGTCTACCATGTCTTTCACTGAAGAGAGAGCTTTCTGGAATTCTGGATGTGAGCTCCTTGAGTTGAGGAGGGATCCTCACAAGGTTGACTTGGATAGTTTTCCTGCGAAGAATTTCCATGACCTACAAAACAAAACAAAGATGAAGATCCAAACCCTTGAAATGGTTAGTGGATGCATATGATGCTTTATGATGTTCATGATGTATGCACAAACATATGTACCAGCAAGTCACACAAAACCCTAGTTTCAGGCTTGCATGGGGTTTCATAGGTAAGTACCCTCTTGAGTAAAGTTGGCTTAAAACCTGTCCTAAATAGTAACCGGGTTCTAAGGAGCTCAATATCATTGGATTGTTTTCCATGTTCATTGTTTTAGTTTAGCCACTTAACTAGCGACCAAAATATTCCAAGAAAACAACCCTCAATGAGTGTAGTATCGAGTATCTACCAACTTCGGACTGCACCAAAGCCGGTCATCTCACTACCCCTAATGAAAGGCCAAGATGGTCAATTAAGGTTCTAGGTCATTAGTGCTTAGTGACATCACTCAGCGGCCCCGTACTCTCCTTGATTGAACTCAAGGGTTACCGGTACTCACAAATATGTCGCACTAATATAGCTATTGCTTCAACCGTGTCGGTATACCCCACACAGTTTCCACAACGTATTGCTATCTATGAATGTTTCCCCAAATCCAGGTGTAGGATTTCAAGCCCAAACAAGAGAACCAAGATGTAAAGCAATCAAAGCAAACAATTAGTCATGCAAAAGGGTGATCTAAGCCCTAAGGTTACTCCACTTTTAAACAGATCTTCCCCAACAGAGTCGCCAGTTCTGTGATACGGTGGGAGAACTGACTTGAGGTTTGCGTTTGTTTTCGCAAATATTTCGGTTTAGCAAGAGTCGCCACCTACTTTTTATTTTATCTTAAGGAAAGGTTAAAAAGCACAGCAAAAACCTTTGAGATGTTTTCTTGGGTTCGGGGAGTAGATTATAGAAAGGGAAGGTATCAGCACCCTTTCTATCCATGGTTATCCATGGGCTCTTAGTTACTTGCTTAGATCACTTGCCTTGCATTTTCAATTGTTTGAAATGGTGCTTTGTGTGTGTGGTTTCGAAATTTTTTTGAAAAAGATGCCTTGTCTAGGCAACCGTTGTAACAATTCTTTACTCGAATGTTTTACAAAGGTGTGTGTCTTTTCGAAAAGATGTTTCAAGATTTTGAAAGTTGTTTTGAAAGTTGTGTTGCGAAGTGTGTTTTGAAAAAAATGGCAAGGATTTGTTTTGCAAGTTGATCAAGTAACCAAGAGCTATCTACCCTAAATTTCTCAAAGATCTTTCCTATGTTTTAACCCTTTTAACAGTATTGTTCCACCGTTGTATTTGGTGGATAATCTTGTGTTAGGATGTTAACGGGACGGGCGCGGGTCATTGTATGGACCATGAATGCAATAGTGCCAAGTGTCTTTGGCAATTTTCTTGAAGGGACTATGATCATTTTATTTAGGCAACTTCGAAAGCGTCATCGAGGGACTATGATCATTTGATTTGTTTTTGTTTTGCCAAAGAAACTCAACATGCAACATGGCCCGTTTTTGGAGGCAACAAGTGGAGTAATCCTTAGGGTGCAAGTTTGTTTTACTGCATACAGGAGTTTATCTTTGAATTAGGATTTTCTATTTTCATTGATTTTATCTTGCCATACACATCCTAATTACTAGCATTTATATTTGAAAGCAATAAAAAGCAGAAATATAAAATCCTACGCTATTACAGCAATTAGGGGGTGGGGATACATATTTGTACATGGGGTGTTTCAACGAGAAAAATAGATAAGAAAAGAAAATAACAAAAGCAAGATAGAGAGAAAGAGAGAGGGAGCCAGCGCGCTGCTGAGAGGTCATCAGAAGTTCTGACTCAGGCCCGCTGCCAGATGATCAACCTTTTGGTTAAACTGTATGAGTCAGAACTTCTGACTCTGGCACCTGCAAAACAGAAACCTGTTAGTGGGAAGATCAGAAGTTCTGACCCCCATGTGCTGCAAGACAAAAGTTTGTTAGTGGGGATATCAGAAGTTCTGATCCTGCTGGGAATACAATAATTCTCAGAAGTTCTGATATTATTGACAGCAAAACAGGCTTCAGATGTGCTAACGTCAAAGTCAGCACTTGGCTTCTCCCTGTGCTAGTCAGAACATCTGCAATTTTGTTATTTTTCCACAAAACAGAAAACATGGTTGGAACAGCTTCATCAAATGTCAAAATGTTTCAGAGGACAAAACCAACAAGGTCACATACAGGTTCTATGCTGACTCACTTCCTATATAAACGTTATGAGGTATGAAAATCCTCAGAACACAAACAACAACAACATGATGTTTACATTATGTTTATTTGAGCATGCAAGACTGATGATGCTTAGCAGCGTGATGAAGGTCAGCAGGTGCTTACCTGACTGTTGGAAAAGTTTGTGAATGAGAGCTAGCTTTTAGCTCTGATGGTGTTCTGGACGGGTTCTTTTTTTGAAAGGGGAAGATGAAGGCGTATGTGTATATATGGTCAGAGGCTGAAAGGGTATTCTTTAGTCACAAAGAAAGCTGGGTATTGATGAAGTTTGGAGGTAGGAAGTTCAAAGTTATGTTTGAAGCTTTTGAAACACTAAGATTTTTGACAGAGTTTCACAGTACTTTCTTGCTAAAAAATTTTGTTTCTCTTCTAGCAATTTTTTTCTGGTTTTTGGACCCCCTCTTCAGTGGACAATGGTGCTCTATTTATAGGCAAAGCTCTTGTGGATTCTTGAACATTAAAGGCGCCAATAGAGGTTGAATTGTTTTTTGAAAGAATTTCCAGGGAAGTTGTGATAAAGGATAGCCTTTCAGCCTAGGTTGGAACAGCAGGCAAGGATTGGGGAGAAGTGACCTCTAGGTGGACGGTGGCGCGTAGACCCATGCCTAAGCCTGCATAAAGGCGTTTACCAAGCCACACGTGAAGAGACCCCTTGGATGAATGTTTAGGAGTGGTTGGGAGCATTAATGAGCATTAAATGGTGATGAGACTTATCAACACCAAAATTCTGGTAATAGGAGAAAAACTTGAACCAGCAGTTCTGCTTTACCAAAAACAACGTAAACCATGCTATGGTCTTGGCCTCTTGTTGTCTTAGCAAATTCTGGAGATTCTCCTGACTTTCTGACACGTTCCTTGGATTTGCTTCTGGAAATCCTGGACTTAGAGATTCTGTATCAGTGTAACATCCACTCTTCTGACCCTTTCATCTTCTGATTCCAGCATGTTCTGAAGGAGCCTTCATACTTTCTTGCTCCCTTTGCATTCTTTTAGCAAACTCTGGCTGAACTTGCGTAACTACTGAAAGAGCCATGTTCTGTTTGAGGCTTACGTGTTGAACCACGTTTGCAACTTCTGACTGAGTTGATGTAGCTGCTGAAGAGCCAACTTCTGACTGCGTTGAGCCAAGCTTGCAACTTCAGACCATTTCTATCTGGAGTTTTGTCCAGAAGTTCTGAAGCGCTATTTTCTTCTTAAACACCCATTTTTTAGAAAAATTCCAAATGTTTAGAATTAAAATTTTTATTTATGAAAGCGTTGCTTTTAGAGCTTGTGTGATCATTTTGCTCTTGTAAATGGTTTGCTTAGGAAGACATGATAATTCATGACTTGGATTTGTTTCAGAGGGACTCTGAGAATCCAGGATGATTTCCTAAAGAAAGAGAGGGCAAATTTTGGGGTACAACAGTCAGATTGATTGAGCTACTCCATGAGTATTCTGATATCTTCGCTTGGTTTTATGAGGATATTCCTGGGTTGGATACAGACATAGTGCTGCATCGACTACTGCTCAAATAAGGTTGTTCCCCTGTCAAGCAAAAACTCTGATGACCTCATCCTGAGATGTCCAAGAAGATCAAAGAGGAGGTCCAAAAGCAGTTGGATGCTAATTTCTTAAAGGTCATCAATTATCCGCCATGGATTGCAAATATTGTGCCTGTGCCCAAGAAGGATGGTAAGGTCCGGATGTGCATGGATTATAGGGATTTGAACAGGGCCAGCCCTAAGGATGATTTCCCTCTCCCGCATATTGATGTGTTGGTTGATAATACTGCTCATTCCAAGGTGTTTTCATTCATGGATGGCTTTTCGGGTTACAATCAAATTAAGATGGCTCTGGAGGATATAGAGAAGATAACATTTATCACACCTTGGGGAACTTTCTATTATAAAGTGATGCCGTTTGGTTTGAAAAATGTCGGGGCAACATATCAACGTGCCATGGTCACTTTCTTTCATGATTTGATTCACAAAGAGATTGAGGTATATGTGGACGATATGATTGCTAAGTCTGACACGGAAGAAGAACATCTTGTTCATCTGGAAAAATTGTTCGAGAGACTGAGGCAGTTCTTGCTAAGGTTGAATCTGAATAAGTGCACCTTCGGGGTGAGATCCGACAAGCTGTTGGGTTTTATTGTAAATGAAAAAAGTATCGAGGTGGACCCGGCCAAGGTAAAAGCGATACAGGAAATGCCTGAGTCGAGGACAGAGAAGGAAGTACATGGTTTCTTGGGAAGGTTAAACTACATTTCTAGATTTATTTCTCATCTCACAGCCACCTGTGAACCTTTGTTCAAGTTGTTGAAGAAAAGTCAGACAATGAAATGGAATGAGGATGGTCAGAAGGCCTTTGACAAAATAAAGGAGTATTTGCAGGAACCTCCGATACTCATGCCTCCAGTTGAGGGAAGGCCACTAATCATGTATTTAACTGTGTTGGAGAGCTCAATGGGTTGTGTCCTCGGTCAGCACGACGAGACAGGGAAGAAAGAGCATGCTATTTACTACTTGAGTAAGAAGTTTACAGAATGCGAGTCGAGGTACTCATTGCTGGAAAAGACTTATTGTGCACTTTCCTGGGCCACCAAACGTTTGAGGCAATACATGTTAACTCACACCACCTACTTGATGTCCAAAATGGAACCAATCAAGTACATTTTTGAGAAGCCAGCTCTTACAGGCAGGGTAGCCCGTTGGCAGATGATACTCACCGAATATGATATCCAATACACTACTCAAAAAGCAATTAAGGGTAGTGTACTGGCCGACCATCTTGCTCATCAGCATGTGAACGATTATGAACCGGTGAAGTTTGATTTTCCAGATGAGGAAATTATGTATATTCGGGATTGTAATATGCCATACCCAGATGAAGGACCCGAGCCGGGATCACGTTGGATGCTTGTTTTTTATGGTGCCTCCAATGCCATGGGCAACGGCGTCGGAGCTATTATCACTTCCTTTGAGGGATACCACATTCCTTTCACGGCTCGTATTTGTTTCGATTGCACTAAAAACATGGCCGAATATGAGGTTGCATTTATGGCATTGAAGCGGCGATAGACCTGCGTATCAAGTTTTTGAAAGTTTACGGGGATTCCAATCTTGTTATCACCCCGATTAATGGAGATTGGGAGACTCGCCATCAAAACCTAATTCCCTATAGTGGGCATGTTATGAAGCTGATTCCGTACTTCGAAGAGATCACGTTTGAGCACATTCCCAGAGAAGAAAACAATCTAGTTGATGCACTGGCAACTTTGTCCTCCATGTTCAAGGTTAATTGGGATAGTGAGGAACCTTCCATTACCATCATAAGTTAGAGTGAGCCATCTTTCTATTTTGAGGCTAGTTTGGAATCAAATGGTAATCCTTGGTTTTATGATGTTAAACTGTATCTTGAAACACAAGAGTACCCTTAAGAGGCATTCGTCACAGATAAGAAGTTCTTGAGAAGATTTTCAGCCAAGTTCTTTCTGAGTGGTGATGTGTTGTATAGAAGGCATCATGACGGTTTACTGCTCAGATGTGTTGACAAGAAAGAAGCAGCTAGAATCATTTAGGAGATACATCAAGGTGATTTCGGTACCCATTCCAACGGGCATACCATGGCTAAAAAGATTTTGCGAGCAGGTTATTATTGGTCCACCATGGAGACTGACTGTTACAATCATTCGCGGGTTTGCCACAAATGTCAAGTCTATGCTGATAAAGTGCATGTGCCGCCAGTACCTTTGAATGTCTTGACTTCCCCTTGGCCATTTGCGATGTGGGGAATTGATATGATCGGAAAAATTGAACCAACTGCATCCAATGGGCACCGTTTCATTCTGGTTGCCATCGTTTATTTTACAAAATGGGTCGAAGTCGCATCCTATGGCAATGTCACCAAGCAGGTGGTAACTCGATTCATTAAGCACAATATTATATGTCGCTACGTAGTGCCTGCAAAGATCATTATTGATAATGGGTCTAATTTGAACAACAAAATGATGAAGGAGCTTTGTGAGTCCTTCAAAATCAAGCATTATAACTCTTCCCCATACCGACCAAAGATGAACGGATCTGTCGAAGCGGCCAATAAGAATATCAAGAAAATCATGCAGAAGATGCTGGTAACCTATAAAGATTGGCATGAGATGCTGCCTTTCGCATTGCATGGTTATCGCACCACAGTGCATACTTAGACTGGGGCAACCCCATTTTCTTTAGTTTACAGCATGGAAGCAGTATTCCCATTAGAAGTAGAGATTCCTTCTCTTTGGATCATGAAAGATGTTGAGCTGGATGAAAGTGAATGGGTGCAAAATCGGCTGGATCAGTTGGAACTTATTGACGAGAAGAGGTTGACGGTTGTATGTCATGGTCAGGTATATCAGAAAAGGATGAGGAAAGCTTTTGATAAGAAGGTACAACCTCAGTGTTATAAGCCAGGTGACCTTGTGCTAAAAAGGATAATTCTTCCCCAAGGAGATCCCAGAGGCAAGTGGGATTCGACTTATGAAGGTCCTTTCGTGGTCAGAAATTTTTTCTCTGGAGGAGCGATGATGCTCACGACTATGGATGGAGAGCACTTCCCTCTCCCTGTGAATGCTGACGTAGTTAAAAAATACTTTGCATAAAAAATTAAAAAAATTAAAAAACCCGCTAAACTGAAAACCCGAAAGGGCGGTTTAAGCAAAAAGAGGGTGTCCTGGTGAATCGAAAACCCGAAAGGTGATTCATGCAAAAGTTAGGGACTTAAATTAAATGACTACGCTCAGTGATCGGGACTTTATGAGTCTGTCGGGATACTAACTGCAAGTATACAGTTCAGTCGTTCTAGTTTTAAAAGATTATCGAACCCACATAGACTGAGGATCAATCGCATACGATCTAATGCTACAGTTTGTCTAACTAAGCGATGAATATTCGATTTTTGGGGGAAACAGTTTAATTAAAAATAATAGTACTAGTTATACCGGTATGTGATAATCGGACTTAGGGAATTCGGTGAATCGCTTGGCCTATAAAGTATTTCGGTAAAAGCTAATTGTTTAAAAACCTGAGACATACACTCTCGTGTTTATGAAATAAGTCATGCTACTAAACCTAGTGGATGCACTTTAAATTTAATAACACTTTTTGAAAACAATTTAAGTTTAATTAATTTATTAAAACACTCTCGTGTATTTAAAAATCAATGCTTCGTTCCCACTATCTGGGTTGAACCCCAGCTCTCGCATGCAGGTTCTTGCCTTAATTAATTTCCCACTCTCGTGGCAAAATCGTGTTAATTAACCTCTCACTCTCGTGACAAGGATAGTTAAATTAATCTTGGAAATTGGAAACCAGAAATTGTTTTATAAATATTTTTGGCCAAGGTATCACTGAATTCTTTCAGTTCTTACGGTCACATATCGGTATTAATAATTTAGCCAGACATAATTAACTTAACAGCAATACAGTTCAAAATATAATTCATAGCAACAATTGGCATAATATAAAAACTGAATGAATAATAATTGCAATATAAAACCTGGAATCAAAGTTACCATGGTAATCTTGAAGTATTACAATAATCCAATCTTCGAGCTTGATTTGCAGTAAATAATTCGTGTTAATTCTTGAAAGAAGAATTAACACTTAAAACTAAAAACTAAGACTTTGAATTAAAATTACAGGAATATAGAAAAAGCTCAAAAACAAGGAAATAGAAATAATGCAGAAAAATAGAAATTTGGTCTGTAGAAAATTCTTCGACCCTCATCCCTTTGCACTACCACATATATATATAGGAGAAAATATTGCAGTTGAGAAAATCTTGGAAGAGGCTTGAGTGGCGTGAAAATAGGATGCATGGTTACTGAGTGGAGGAAATATTGGAGAAGGATTCTGCCTCACGTTGCCCACGTCTCCACCAATTCATAACTTCCTCTTTACGCGCGTGACGGTCGTCACAGGTGGGTGACGGTTGTAATGCGCTTAAATAGCGCATTACGCTCGTCAACGATGTGTGACGAGCGTTCTTTCTAGTTGGGGAGGCGTGACGGTCGTCACAGGGTGTGACGGTCGTCACAGGTGCAAAATCTGAGATTTTGTTCTTTTCTCTTCTGTTTCTTGTTTAGCTTTCTTCATGTGGTCCTTTTTTCATTGTCTTGAGTTGACAAATGTTATACCTGTGAAAAGACATAAAAACTCGGAATAACGAGAGTTAGACCACTCAATGTATTATAAAATCGGTAGAAAGCGTAGTAATTATATGATATGATTTCTCGTTATCAAATTCCCCCATACTTAAACCTTTGCTTGTCCTCAAGCAAATAGTCATTCAAAAGGTCGGACAAGTTTTTTCAAGCGCATATGCATGACATACCTTGGATTTTTAAAGAAATTTCGGGAAATCCTTGTCGGTTCGGCCAATACTTGAGTGAAACACTAAAGATACGCTAATGACACAAGCAATAAGCTCAGTCGTAGGCTTCGATTTCAAACGAGCTATCCAACAATTCCGTTATAATTCTTCCCGGAGTTCCTCGTATCTATTTCACCCGGTTTCGTTCTGGCGCAATCACATTAAGCCCTTTGTCTTAGCACGCACGTAGTGGAGTAACCGGTTAGTGACTTTGATCCTTTTAGCACAGGGTCTGGTACACGAATGTGGCAACCCTACATATGTTATCCAAATTGGAGGTTGTGGGGGATTGGGCTGTAGCACGCCCTACCGAGTTCAGAACCAGATACCTCTGAACCAACCAACACTGGATTCCTTCATTATTTGCTGAGCGCTTATATGTGACCGTATATTTTGGTGCATAAAATTTCTTTTCTTTTAGCAGCGAGATAGGAAGGATATTTTTAGAATCAGGCATCAAACACTTATATTCATCGATTCTCCGCGTGGTTTGTGTCAAGACGGTGCTGACTGCTAGTATAAACTACTAGGGGTTACTCTAGAACTAAAAACTCTAGATGTCGGTATAATGGTTATTGAAACGGATCGCGTAAATAGGAAGTCTACGGTGTCATAGCCGTATCAATCTTGTTATGTCATTTTAGGCTTCCCTAAATGGGGATTTCGTTAGAATAGGTATGTCGGGCTAATGCGAAGATAAAATTTTTTGGTATGGCTGAATAAAGTGAAGAATTTAAATCGAGATGTATCATAAAAATTACTAGTTTATAAATGAAGGAAAGGTACCTCTCCCACACTAAATCCTACATTGTCCTCAATGTTGCGGTGTATAGGCGGGGGAGTACAATTACAAAAACAAACGGAAAGGAAATGAAACAGAAAAAATAATAAACTACATAAAAAATAAAGAAAAACTACTGGTGACCACGTCCTCTACTCCTGGTGCGAGAGCGTCTGGTAGGAGTGGCTTCAGTGTCAGTGTCTTGGAAACCAAGGGTGATGACGTCCATCCTTAGGGCGTTGAGCTCTGACAGGGCCTCATCTAACCTCTCATTCATGTTGTGCTACCCAGTCAAGATCTGAGCGTTTTGAGCGCATAGAGACTCAAATTGCTCATGTTGCCTTCTTTCAAGTGCCGTGTTCATTTGGTTTTGCATATGGATGGCGCGGAGGATGTCTTCAAGATTAATAGGAGGAGGTGTAGATGAGGATCCTGGAATGTCATGGACTGGAGGAGCACTATCCAACTCTTCTTGCATTTCGTTTGCGGGGGCTGCAGGTTGGTCTTCATGAGCAGGTGTACGCTCTGCGGGAATTGCAGGATCGAACAACCAGTTTACTCGGTTTCTTGGATCGATTCGGTCCCTGCAAGGCAAAATGATGTTCTGATAGACAGTGTCCCTGATTACAGGGTGGAATCTGCCATCCTCCCGCTCGTAAATGAGATGTGCAGCTTTGCAGTGATCCAAAGTTATCAAAGTCGGTGCCATAGAAGGCAAAGTTGCGAGAGCAGCACCGTAGTTCAGACTTATGGCAAGTGAAGTGACCAGCCCTCCGAAATAAAATGGTTTTCCGCCTCTAGCACAAATAGAGTGGATGTGAGCGAGTAAGAACAGGGCGGCATTGATCTTTTGCCCTGTGAATGCGCAATGCATAAAGAAGAGCTCCTTGGAGTTGAGCTTGTGGTTGCTGTCACGGGCTAAGATTATGTTGCTGAGGATGCGGTGGAAATAGCGGATGGCCGAATTATGAATGTGGGTGGCATTTATGTGGTCATAGGATCCGGCACGGATATTCGTCAAACTGTGCCATAAGTTGAAGGCTTCCTCACCAAAATTATCCGACACCCGGAGATGGACACCTTCGTCAGAACAGAAGCCTAAAAGTCGTGCAATGTCGGTTTGGGGCAGCTCGTGCTCTATGCCAAACATACGAAAATTGGCCACGCCTGAGAGTTGGTTCGTGGCACCAGGGGGGGTAATGTATGCAAAGGAACTCAGAAACTCAAAGGTGAGAGTTTCGTAAATGGGTTGCGGTTCACGGCACAGGTTCCATAAGTTCACGTTCTGCAAAAGTTGTCGGACGCTGTCTAGCAGTCCCAAATTCCTCAAATAATCAAGGTCAACATACCGTGTAGGTTGGAGACCGCGGCATTGGAACTTCTGGAATTTGAGTCGTTGGGTTTCACCTTGCTCGCCGACTTTGAAAGTGAGATTGGGGATTTGCTGGTTGTTGGCCATAGTGCATGCAAAAGATTTAATCGTGAAAATGGTTTGGAATATGGATTGAGTAGTGGGTTGATGGAGTTTAAGTGTTGGAGTGTTGGAATTTGAGAGAGAATTTGAATGGGTACTGTTACGGATTTGGGAAAAAGGGAAGAATGAATGGAAAGTGGAGCGGCTTCTGTAATAGCAGAATCTGCTATTGGGCGCGCGTGATGACCGTCACAATGGGCTGACGGGCGTAACACGGTGAAACGCGTGTTACGCTCGTCATGGGGACGTTAGGATCGTTACGGGTGCAAAGAATCATATTTATGAAATGGACGAAACAATATAATTCCAAAACATTATAACACAATAATTCAATACATGCAGAGTATTTCCAATATACATCGTATAACAAAATTTTGCAAAATGATAATATGATAAGTGAATATAATATTAGATGTAACACACAGTAAATTTAATGAAAATGAAAATGAACTGAAAATGAAATAAAATAAACTGAAATTGAAATGAAAATAAACTGAAATTGAAATAAATATATGTTTCTAACAGAACTTTAAAAACTGTAAAGAGTAAACTTGTTTAAAATGAAATCATAAATTTCCTAGAAACATAAAACACAAGGTAAAAATAAGTGTTGATTCTGCTGCTTCATCCCAGTCGCGTCTTCAAGTCTTCTAAAGCTGCATGTATGTGATAAAACTGTTCCACAGTTATATCAGTTAAGCTTATCACGTCCATACGCATATCCTGCAGCTCGTTCTTGATTCCATTGATGTCTATCTGGTAAACATCCAGCGTAGAAAAGATCTTATTCAAATTTATAGCATATTCTTGTTTTGTTGTTGCATGGGCATCAACATCCTCTACGATGTTGTTACCATCATGGTAACCTGGAGGGGTCTCGGGTGTCGAAGGGTGGACGGGAGGGTTAAGCTCATACAGCCAATTGTCGCGATTGTGGGCACTTGTTTTGGCATGGTTAGGAAGTGTAAATACCGTGACTACTTCGTATAAGGTCATACCAATATTCCTGTGTGATAATTCCTCAAACCTCCTCATTTGGTTCCTGCCTCTAAAAGTGGTTTCCATAGTAAATAACAAAGGGGGAAAGCAAATCAGGGGAGAAGGTAGGATAGAAAAAGACTTTTTCAGAAAACCTGTAAAGTTGTTCGAAAATCAGCAGCAGTTGTAAAAAAAAATTTAGAAAAAAAGAAAAAACAAAATAATGAAAATAATGCTTTAAAAGAAATAAATGTAGAAACGGAAAAGAAAAACAAAAATAAAAACAAACGGAAATAATAGCAAAAACAAATAGGTGGGTTGCCTCCCACGCAGGGCTTTGTTTAACGTCGATAGCTTGACGACTCAGAAGTGCAATCACTCATGGTGGTTTTCTCGAGGATGACTCCTCGGTTGAACTTTTAGTAGTTGTCATTTTCCATGGCCACTTATCAAGCCATCTCACATATCCCTCACCTTTTATTTTCTTTCTTTTGTGGGGTAGTGCATTCTTCTGAACTTGTGGTGGTGGTTCTGGATCTATCCTAAGTATCAACTTTTCAAGTTTGGGCTTAGTGATTTCATCCACCACCTCAAAGGTTAACCTTACCCTCTTAACGCTTATAGTATCCCTAGTTTTATGGTCCTCTAATTTTCTCTTTTTATGCAAGACTTCAAACAAGGGTGCATTGGTGTGGATATTTTCCAATACTTCCATATACGTTTTAGATTTGGAGTCTATCTGAGCTTCCATAAAACTTTTCGAGAAAGGAATCTATGGGGTATATGGATGAGGAACAACAATAGGTTCTTCCTTCTCTACCTCTTCTACAACCTCCCTTTTAGATGGTGTTGGAGGATTTTTCTCAATCTTTACTCTTTTCTCGTCTGAACTCTCCTCATCCACATCATCACTCTCCTCAACCTCATTATCACTCTCCTCAAGATTTTCAACTTGTTTTTCAGTACTGGTTGTTACAACATCCAATTTCTCCTCAGGGAAGGGTCCTAGAGGGTTTTGTTCAAGCTGGGAGATTTGGGTCTCTAAGGCTATGTTGTGGGTCGCGAGCGAGTCAACCACAGTGGTCAGTTGCCTAAGGTTTTCACTATTTTGAAGACTTTGTTTTCTAAACTCTTCGTTCTGGACAGTTTGTGTCTCTACAAAGTGCTCCATCAGAGATTCTAACCTAGAGTGAATTAGCGTCGCGTCGGAATCCACCATTGATGTTTCGAAGTTGAAATCATGTGATTCTTCTGATTCTTCAAATTGAGTTAGAGTCATATTTTGTGTTTCCGTAAAGCACTTTGTCATCATTGATATTTCATTAAAATTTCCCATTAATATTTCGAGGTCGGATTTATAGGATACTTGCGTCTCCTCGAAATATTGGGTGTAGTGATTGTAGGGGAAATTTGGTTGAGGATAAGTTTGATTGGAATTATAATATTCTTGTGATTCCTCAAAACGTTGGGATTGGTGGTTGGAAAGGTAATTCGGGTGAGAATGAGTATGTGATGCATTGAAATTCTCCAATAGTATTTTGAGGTCGGATTTATGGGATTCTTGTGATTCCTCAAAATACTCAGAGTGGGGGTTGTAGAAACAAATCGGGTGATACATGGTAATTGGGACAAGATTTGTAGATGCAAAGGCTCGCTTCGGGAGTGAGTATTTGGCATACAAATCGAAAGAGGGTTTCTGTTGCCTAGTCTAAACGCGCAACAGAAGGATCATACTTAATTGATTAATCAGTCCCCGACAACAGCGCCAAAAACTTGATCGGGACTTTATGAGTCTGTCGGGATACTAACTGCAAGTATACAGTTCAGTCGTTCTAGTTTTAAAAGATTATCGAACCCACAGAGACTGAGGATCAATCCCATACGATCTAATGCTACAGTTTGTCTAACTAAGCGATGAATATTCGATTTTTGGGGGAAACAGTTTAATTAAAAATAATAGTACTAGTTATACCGGTATGTAATAATCGGACTTAGGGAATTCGGTGAATCGCTTGGCCTGTAAAGTATTTCGGTAAACGCAAATTGTTTAAAAACCTGAGACATACACTCTCGTGTTTATGAAATAAGTCATGCTACTAAACCTAGTGGATGCACTTTAAATTTAATAACACTTTTTGAAAACAATTTGAGTTTAATTAATTTATTAAAACACTCTCGTGTATTTAAAAATCAATGCTTCGTTACCACTATCTGGGTTGAACCCCAGCTCTCGCATGCAGGTTCTTGCCTTAATTAATTTCCCACTCTCGTGGCAAAATTGTGTTAATTAACCTCTCACTCTCGTGACGGATAGTTAAATTAATCTTGGAAATTGGAAACCAGAAATTGTTTTATAAATATTTTTGGCCAAGGTATCACTGAATTCTTTCAGTTCTTACGGTCACATACCGGTATTAATAATTTACCCAGACATAATTAACTTAACAGCAATACAGTTCAAAATATAATTCATAGCAACAATTGGCATAATATAAAAACTGAATGAATAATAATTGCAATATAAAACCTGGAATCAAAGTTGCTATGGTAATCTTGAAGTATTACAATAATCTAATATTCGAGCTTGATTTGCAGTAAATAATTCGTGTTAATTCTTGAAAGAAAAATTAACACTTAAAACTAAAAACTAAGACTTTGAATGAAAATTACATGAATATAGAAAAAGCTCAAAAACAAGGAAATAGAAATAATGCAGAAAAATAGAAATTTGGTCTGTAGAAAATTCTTCGACCCTCATCCCTTTGCACTACCACATATATATAGGAGAAAATATTGCAGTTGAGAAAATCTTGGAAGAGGCTTGAGTGGCGTGAAAATAGGATGCATGGTTACCGAGTGGAGGAAATATTGGAGAAGGATTCTTCCTCACGTTGCCCACGTCTCCACCAATTCATAACTTCCTCTTTACGCGTGTGACGGTCGTCACAGGTGGGTGACGGTCGTAATGCTCTTAAATAGCGCATTACGCTCGTCAACGATGTGTGACGAGCGTTCTTTCTAGTTGGGGAGGCGTGACGGTCGTCACAGGGTGTGACGGTCGTCACAGGTGCAAAATCTGAGATTTTGTTCTTTTCTCTTCTGTTTCTTGTTTAGCTTTCTGCATGTGGTCCTTTTTTCATTGTCTTGAGTTGACAAATGTTATACCTGTGAAGAGACATAAAAACTCGGAATAATCGGGAGTTAGACGACTTAATGTATTATAAAATCGGTAGAAAGCATAGTAATTATATGATATGATTTCTCGTTATCACTCAGCATGAGATCCTTTGTTTCTTTCCTTCGTTCCGTCACCTGGCATAACCTTGAGGCTAATCCAAGATTGATCTGTCTAAAAGCAGAAAGCGTGAGAGTCATAGGAATCATAACAGAGTCGGGACTTGATGGATATTCACATTCACATTGCCATTTGTAAACACTTGTTTGTGTTGATTTTGTAATTACTTGCTTCCAAATGTAAATGCCTTTTTCACAGGCTGATTTTCTCAGAATCAATAGAATATCTTCTTTCAAAGTATACACATACGTTTCTTTTCTCCCTTTTTACTATTTTGTTTGCAAAAATGTCCAATATTTCTGATAAGCATGTACATATAAACTTCGTGGACCTTACACGAAAATGGTAATACAAGTCATGGTTAGTTGATCGCTTGAAATACGGATAAAAAACCCAATTACTACTGTGCAAGGGGCATGTTTGGTTCTCTGTTTGGTGGGTTTCTCATTCACTTTACTGGTGGATGCCTTGCCATTTTGTTTCACAGCTTCGTGCTGTTGGTAAAGGTCATAGGTCAGGGTAATATCAAGATTACGGCAGGTCGGTGAGATCAGCGAACCTAGTTAGAGCTATTTCTTCCCCATAATGGCTTTTATTACGTTTCTTTGCCACACTTTCATGTGTTATCTTGATAGATTATTTCTGCATTGTCTGCATATAGGATTTTGTTTATGGCCGAATGTCAATCTTGATACGTTGAATATTTTTGCCTTGAAAAAATTGTTTCATTTTATTTAGTCCATCCAGTATCACTCTTTAATCGTTTTTTCAGGCATTTTGATACCTATTATGCCAATTCGTTTGCTTAGAAAAGAGTTTGGAGGAGGGAGTTTAGCTAAAAGCGATGACTGTAATGGTATGCTTTTAAGTAGAACCCCGTTGACGATGTACAGGCATTGTTTCAATCCCCAAACACCGGAGATATAAGGGAGTTTGACCCTCGTTAACCCCTCTGAGCCTTCGAAGTAGGAGTTTCTTTTCCGTTCAAAAAAAAACACCTTGTTTTTTTTTAACCAGGGGCAGGGTAGATGTTCAGTTGATTTGACCAAGCATTCAAATTTCAGGAGGAATGTCCCATCTGAGGATCACCGTATTTTATCTTCCGTATCATGAGATCAGGAAAAATGTCTAAACCACTATGTTCATTTCCTCACAAAGTCCTGAGGTCGGGATCGAATCGATACAATAATGGCTATCCCTCGCTGACCAAGGAATGAGGCATTTGTTTTCTTCAAAAAAAAAAGGAAAAAAGTTCAAAGACCTAAAG
This sequence comes from Vicia faba, assembly GCA_948472305.1. NCBI lineage: Eukaryota > Viridiplantae > Streptophyta > Magnoliopsida > Fabales > Fabaceae > Vicia > Vicia faba. Next base: position 191,369,055 of record OX451736.1, on the reverse strand, counting down.
TCACATTGACTTGTTCGAAGTGGAAAGGTGTGAAAAAGAAAGAAACAAAAAGCCCCGCTAAGTCGAAACTTGAAAATAAGTCGCTTAGGAAAAACTTAGGGCATCCCACTGGACTCCCAAAATTGAAATTCAAAAGATTTTGTCTAGGCAAAAGTTAGGGAAAAGAGAGCCTAAAAGGCCGGAAAAAAAGAAGAGATTATTCAATGAAATTTTCAGCAAAAGAAGAGGAACAATAATATAAAAAAAAACAAAATCGGCAGAAGTTAAGTAACAATCATGTTGATGAATTTATCGTGATCACTCAACCTTTACAAATCCTTTTGACAAATGAATGCTTGTGATGATTCAGTTGAATTTAGGACAGGAGAATATCACGAAAGGGGTGGGCACCAAATAACTTGAGTCTTGAAAAACATTTTGTAAAAAAACCTCGAACCAGCCCACGTTACAACCTCTAAAAGTCCTAACTGAAACAAGAGTTTAACTCGAAAGCATACTACAATAGGATAGCTTTGCTTAAAACTCCAAAATAAGTGTTGCATATCCATGTTGGTATCTTATCACCCGCATCTTGACTCGTTTTTCGAAGAAAAAAAAAAGGGGAAGAAAAGTCTTGAAATTTTTTTGCACTCTAGCTAGTGATTCATTCACAACAGAGATGCGACACTTTGTTAAGTTTTTCAAACTTCAAGGCTTAAATAATCGCCGCATCAGGTTTTTCATTCCCAAAATGAACATTTTCCTACATGCAAAACATTTGTTTGACATCAAAAAGAGTTTACATGTTGAACACCTGTAAAGAGTTTAATGATTGTCAGGAAGGGAAATATTTGGCTTTCTTCTGTTAGACAGAGCCCATGTTTGGATTAAGACTCTAGTTATCCCCAGTGAAGTTTCGTTTCCCTAGTGAAGTTTCGTTTCCTCGGTGAAGTTTCGTTTCTGCAGTGAAGTTTTATTGCCCCAGGAATTTTCTTTCAAAAGCTTCATTCTAAGACTTCGAGTTTGGATATCTCGCACATCCCCAGTGGATTTGTTTAAATAGGAACTCGCATTTTGAAGAAGTTTAAACTCTCTAATAGAGTTGCCAACAGAGATGCCTCACCTTGACCTCTCATTTCCCAGTCGATCTGCTGACTGGTGCATCCTTATGTTAAGATCTTTCCTTACCCCCAGTAAAGTCGATACTGTGTGGTGATCTGCATGATCCATCCATTGGTTTCGTTCCAAAGAATCTCTCTCCAACAAAAATCTTCAGCAGAGTTCTGTATCCCCGGTGAAGTCTCGTCTCCTCTGTAGAGCTTTGTTCCCCCAGTAAGGGTTTTCACCCCTCACGTCGGGTTTATTATCTTGGTGTCATCCTCAACACGGCCGTGCGCTGTCTTTTTCCAAAGATTACAGTATTGCCTTGATCTTCTCCCTCAATGTCTAATCTTCAGATAGGCGTTCTTCTCCAGAAGCTACAGTGTCGACCTGATCTTCTCTAGGAGTTTGTAATTTATTTTTGAAGCTCCTATCAATGTTTGTGGACCGTTACTACTGGTTGCTCGAATGTTATTCCCCGCGAAGCTTCATCTCTTCGAGGTTCACTCTCTAGCGGTTCCCCGTATTTTCTCCTCTCCTTTGGATTTTGCAATTTATTTTTGCAAGTATTTTCAGATCCTGACTTCTTGGTTATTGGCTTCTTAGTTGGCCATTCCCCAGTAAAACTTTTAAACATGCATCATTACTTGCATCTACCAAAACGCGTAGCATTTCCATTATATGGAACATTGCGCTATATAAAAAAAATTCAAACATGCATCGGAACATAAGCCATTATTGTTTCTGTTTTCCCCAGTAAATTTGCTAAAACTTCGGATTAAATCCCCATCAAGGTCTTCGTCCTCATTATCTCGGTTTCCTCCCCATACCAATATCCTTTTGACGTCAACCATTTGATTGTTTGAGTGTCTACTCTTGACTGTAGTTCAGTTTCGCCCTGGCGCGGTCTTCTCGGGTTTAGTCTTCACTACCCTCTCCGGTTCATTCCAATGTCTATTTATGCACCTTTCGAATACCAGTTTCGCCCTGATATTTGCTTTCAGCAGGTTTTTAGGTGTACGCCCTAATCTCTTTGCTTTGGGTCAAACTCGAGTTTCCTCTCCTCACCTTGTGCATGAAATCCAGTTTCGTCCTGGTACTCATCTAGTTTAGTTTCGCCTAACTAGTTATTGAGTCGAGTTTCGTCTCAGTTTTTGCTTTCATACCTTGGACCCTTTGATGGTGTTCGTTTACCGAGTGTAGTGTTCGTACTGCGTCCGTGGTTTGAAATCAGTCTCTTGTGTTCCTTGGATCCTTCTATCAGTTTTCGTCATTGTTTATCCATTGATCTGAGACCAGCAGGTGCTTTGAGAAACATGCATTCTCATCACTTTGCTTTGGGTCGAGTTTCGCCTCGTTACCCGTGTGTGAAATCCAGTTTCGTCCTGGTACTCATCTAGTTTAGTTTCGTCTAACTAGGTCATTGAGTCGAGTTTCGTCTCGCTTTGGTTCCTCATATCTGAGATTCTTTCAGTTCCTTCATACTGTCTATCTTAGTTGAGATTAGCAAGTGCCCCTAGAATCACGCACTCTAGCCACTTTTGCTTTGGGTCGAGCTCAGAGTTTTTCCTCCTCACCCGCGTACGTTTTCTTGTCCAGAGCTTAGTTTCGCCTATACTCTGTGGTTTGAGTTTTATCTCACCCTTTTGGAAGCCCAGTTTTTCCCTGGCACATTTTTCCGGAAGTTTAGTTGCGTCTACTCTTCTTTTGTTGTTGTTCTATTTCAACCTGCGTTATAGTTTCATCCCGACGCATGTCTTGGGGATTTTCTGCTTCTTTTTCTTTCTTCTTCAAGAGTTTAAATTTTCGGGTTCTTTTGTATTCAATCATCTTCAACTCTGAACGCTTGAAAGTTGTCACTTTTCTCACTTATCATGTTGAAGATATTTAAATAGGGGCAGCTGTTGCACCCTAAAATTTATCCTCTTGATTTTAGCTTATATTTCATCATGAATATCATATTGCATTGCATTCATACATTGTGATGGGATCAAAGTACTTTGGTTGTCAAGTCTTCCTCAAGCTTTGAAGGTTGATTACATTGACAAGTTGCTCAAGTAAAATCTTATCATCTAAACCTCTAGATCTTTCAATCTCAAAATTTATTGCATGTCTCAAGATGCTTTATCCATCCCTTTGGATCATCAGAAGATTGAAGTTTGTGTTTGATTATAAGAAGGAATCACTCCTTTGATTCACCAGTCAAATTAGGGTTTTGTTTGAGCAGGACTATTGATCAATGTACAAGTCTTTATCTGGAGGCTACAACATCTCATTGGTATTTGAAAGGTCTTAGTACAAGAAATTGGCCAGGATGCCCAGAAGATTTGAAGTTTTGAAGATGATTCATCAGCCTCCTAAGATATTAACCAAATTAGGGTTTGGTCCAAGTTGAAGTAATTGAGGTCTAGATGAGCCAATTCATGAAGCATCATTATCTTATCATCATTAGAATCAAGTTTGATCAAAGAGTCTCTCTTGATGCCCAGTGGAATTAGGGTTTTGAAGCTTGATCAGCTATCTCCTAGCACATGGTACAAAACTAGGGTTTTGGATTTAATCAGATTTCTTTGACTTTTTCACCCAAACTTGTTTTCATGATTCACCACATGTTGTTAAGCACTTATTATTGGAAAATTGAGGTTCAATTTGGATTGTAAATGATTCAATTGATCAAAAGGGGTAAAATGGTCATTTTGGTCAAAGACAATAAAATCAGATGTTGACCATGTGGACTTTTGGTCAACCATCAATTTAAGCATCCTCTTTTCATATCCCATACCTAAATTCATCTTTGAATCATGAGAAATGGTGAATTTGAGTGTAACTTTTTCAAGAAGTAACTTAAAAATTGAAAAAAATTCTAAGTGCCAAGATGACTTCTCTTGGGCAAGCCACGCGCGTAATTTCATCAAGCACTTGGCATGCCATTTTGAGGAATCAATTTCTTGTGACACAAGCCTCAATTTGAAAAATTAAAAAGTTCATTTTGAAGAGGGCTATGAAAGCTTCTCATTAAACTTGGAATCACTCAAATTGGATTGAAATTAAGGAAGTTATGATTTGAGGAAGTTGGGTGGCAAAATCGGATTTTTGAAGGCACTTGGCCAGGCCAGCGCGCGCGCAGTCTTGGGCAAGATGGCTTGACTTTCCCAAGAATCCTAATGACCACATCTCTATCATTTCTCCATCATTTTTGATGAATCAAAGATCATTGTAAAGCTCATCATTTGAATTTTAATTGGCTCAAAGAAATTTGGGAAATGCACGAGCCAATTTGAAATGGCCTCAATTGGAAGTCAGTTGATTTTTTGGTGTGTGCTTGGACATGGAAGTTTTCAGGTTTTAGTTTATTTTTGATTCAATCATTTCAGAATCCACTTGCACATGCTTGGCACGAATTGGACACTTCATATGCTTGCTAAAAAAGGTCAAACCAGGTGCATACCACGTGCCTCTCTCATTCTCACATTTTTGCCAAAATGGGAAACTTCTCACTCAAACAAGTCAGTCCCATGTGCAAGATAGGACAACTCACCTCATCACGCTTTTTTTCACTCACTCACACTCTCCTTTTTTTGCTCAAAACGACTGCAAGCATTTCCTAAATACCAAATAAAATGCAGATGGCCATCACACTTGTTTTGGTTTGACAAAAATTTCATTTTTTCCATCCAACGACTCTCAGCTTGAATTACCACTCTAACCTCACTCAAAACACTCTATATAACTTGCTTAAACTAACCTTTCACGCACACACGCACTGCATTGGAAAAAGCCTCTCAGAATTTTCTCATTTTTCATGCTCTACAACTTGAATCGAGCAGCCCAATTCTCTTGATCCAGTCCTTATTTCTTTACTCAAATACCTTCATTGGAGCACAAGGAAGCTATTCATAAGGATTTCTTGTTAGATTTCAGAGGCACGAAGTGAATTTATTTTTCACTTTTGAAGGCATGCTCACTGAATCTGAACCATGATTTGAGCACGAATTGAAGTGTTTTATGGTGTGCATTGTGTTTATAGCTGGCCAATCATTAGGATTGATGTATATTTGAGCTCTGATTTAAGCATGTTTGGTGAAATCATGTTTCTGGTTTTGGATGTTTGCAGTGTGTTTTTCTAGTTTTTGATATTTGATTTCTCGATCTATGCTTGATCTCTTAGTTTGATTCAAATTGCATGATGTTGTATGATATATCTGCTTTAGTTTTAGCTTAATTTCATGGATTTTGATTGAGAATCGTGCTTGTTTGATGGATCTGAAGTGAGCATGTTGGAACTGATGGAAACAAGTATTTTTCCTAGGCTAGAGGTTGAAGATGATGCGTGGCATCATCTCATTGGCTTTGTTCTTGTTTTTGTTATTTAAATTTTCATTGAATCTCTGATTTTATTTTCTTAATCAAAACTTGATGAAAAATTATGAAACAATTCATGAAAATTGAAAATTATATTCCTGACCTTGTGTATTTTTTTAATAATTTTTGGAAATGTTTTGATTGGTTTAAAAATTAATGAGTTTAATTAATTATTTGTTTAGTGTTTATTTTTATTTTAATATTTTTTTGATCTAAAAATTCCATAAAAAATATTTTGGACTCATAAAATAATGTAGAATTTGATTCTGAAACTTGTTTATCATTTTTTCTATTTTTGACTATGAATTTAATTTGAGAAGTTTATTTTGAATTTTTGCTTTATAATTTTCATTTTAATACCTCCATTAATTCAAAAAATCCTCAAAAAAATCATGTAAGCTTGTTTTTAATCATAGAATCTGAATATATTTTTATCTTGACCTTTTTGTGACTTTTGGCTAGGGTTTGCATTTTTTCCCTTAAATAATGGTTTAATTGTTAATTGTTTGTTTGATTTTTATTTTAATATTTCCTTTATTTCAAAAAATTCCAAAAAATCAAGGATGTATGTTTTTAGTTCTAATATTTGAACAAAATTTTGGTTGGACATTTTTCTGACTTTTTGATTAAAATTTTGTTTTGAGATATGATTATTTGTTTAATTGGTTAATTGTTTGAATTTGATTTTATTTTTGACTTTTTCTTAATTCCAAAAAATGTGAAAAAATATGTATTCTGAAATTGAGGATTTCTTTGTGATTTTTATGATCTTGGTTTGAATTGTTTGAATTTTGATCTTACTTAATCAATATTTAAGATTAAAACTCAAAAATTAGGGTTTTGTTGCTTCTTGTGCAAGTTTCCTTTTCAAAACCATTATGCCCTGGATTTTCAATGGAACTTAGGTCTTGATTATGGTTCATGAATTCATTGAGGATTTGAAAACCATTTTTCTTGAATTATTTGACTTGGTTTGATATTTTTCCATGAATTATTTTGAAAACTTGTCTAGTTTTGGTAGTTTTGCCAACTAGTTTTGAACTTTGGGCCTCATTTGATCTCCTCCTCAATCATTCATGAACTTAGGGCTTACATTATGACTTATACACATTTCAAAGATGCTAGGATATTTTTGGTTTGAATTATTGAAATCCTTTTCTATTTTTGATGTATTTTTGAAGTGAAGGTACCCAATTGATGTTACATATCTTGTTGCAATTTGTTTGATGGCCAATGAACTTGAGTGAGGCCTATAATTGGGCACCTAGTTATCATGTTGATTCTGATTATCCATGATAACTCAAGTCATTTCACTTAATGCCTCATGTTTGAGTGCTTGGACCTTTTGATGCATTGTGTGGAATTTCTCTTCTATTATGCTTATGAGCTGTGATGAATTAATTGAGTATGATTGAAATGTGGTTGCTACTAACCTTCATGGTCTTTGATTGTGTTCTTCTCAAGCTCCCATGGTCCTTGATTGATATTTAATTGTTAAGTTAACATGGTGATAGAAATGAGCAACATTCCTCTATTTCTTTTGACCAAATTGAGCATATGCGTGTTTCCTTTTGTCTATCATGACTAATGTTTGATAATTGCTATCATGTTTTCTCATTTCATCATGGTGTCATCATCCATCCCTTATGTGAATCATCATTCTATTTATGGGAATACTAACTTGGTTGTTGGATGTGCGAGGTACTTTGAGAAAGGTTTTCCAGTCTTGACTTGAGGCTATTGTGTTTCACTTTATTTGTGGAACACAACATTTTATATGGGCACTTCTATTGTGTTTGGCATGTTTGATAGTCTATGTAAGATATATACATGTGATTGTGAATGCTATACATGGCCCATGGGATCTGTTCATATCTGATGATCCCATTACTTACACCCTGATGGCGTAATTTCTAACTTGATTTGTCTACTGATGCCAGCTTGCTTGAAGTTCTCTGGGCTTCTTTTATTCTTGCTCAGTTGCTACGGATAGTTATCCGTTTGGTATTGCACAATTTCCTTTCTTCCATTTTCATTTTGCATAGTTCTATGACTACATGATGGGACCTCTGTTGCTGATATATGTCAATAGGCCCTCGGGTTTTTGTCTGATACATGTGTTGTGTTTACTTTTGATCGATGAGTCACTCAATTTAGAAATTGAGATCACGACTTCGCTCTTATTTCATGTTCCCTATAGGATGTTTATTTCTTTTCTTCTTTAATTATTGATCGATGAGTCACTCAATTTAGAAATTGAGATCACGACTTCGCTCTCATTGCATGTTCCCTATAGGATGTTTATTACTTTTCTTCTTTAATTGTTGATCGATGAGTCACTCAATTTAGAAATTGAGATCACGACTTCGCTCTCATTGCATGTTCCCTATAGGATAGTTTTGTTAAGATTCCTTTAACATGTTAATTAAGTTAGGGTTTTCCTTTATCCTCAACCTTAGGGTCAACCATTGTATGATAACACTAGGGTTAGTACTAGGTTAGTTTCCCTTAGTTGTTTTTCCTTTCTATGCATTCTGCATCTTAAAACAAAAATTGCTTTCTTGGAAAATCATAAGACATTTCTAATAAACTCAAACCCTTCTTCAAGGTAAAAGATACAAACCAATCTTACTTTGTCTATGTGCCTCTTGCCTTTTCTTTTAAACCTGGTTTACCAATGTTTCACCATTGCACATTTGTTTGAAGCTGATGTTTCGCCATTACACATGTTTGCTATCCTACTTTGATTCTCAATATCATTGTTAGGTGTGATGTTTCGTCATCCGATTTATTGATGTTTTGCCATCTCTGCCATGATATTGTGCTACCTTATAGCCGATGTTTCGCCATCACACATTTGTTTGAAGCCGATGTTTCGCCATCACACATGTTTGTTATCCTACTTTGATTCTCAATATCATTGTTAGGTGTGATGTTTTGTCATCTATTTTATTGATGTTTTGCCATCTTTGCCATGATGCCTTGATTATCTTATAGTCGATGCTTCGCCATTGCCTACTTGTTTGAAGCCGATGTTTCACCATCGCATATGTTTGTTATCCTACTTTGATTCTTAATTTCACTGTTAGGTGTGATGTTTTGTCATCCGTTTTTATTGATGTTTCGCCATGTTTGCCATGATACCTTGTTATCTCTTAGCCGATGTTTCTCCATCGCACATTTGTTTGAAGCTTATGTTTCGCCATCGCATTTGTTTGTTATCCTGCTTTGATTCTCAATATCATTACTAGGTGTGATGTTTTGTCATCCGTTTTATCATTTGATGTTTCACCATCTTTGACATATTACCTTGTTATTATTTAGTCGATGTTTGACCATATCAATTGTTTATTGTTTCATTCGATGTTTTGCCATCTTAATTGTTTTTGTTTGCCTTAACTAAAAAACATAAACCAACCAAAATATGTAAGCCGATTTACGGCTTCTCTGATTCCTTAAAAAGTATACGTAGGCATTGGGGTAGGGCCCGATCGAGCATAACTTTTATTTTCCCTGCATTGTTTTCTTTTTCTTTCGCATGCATTCCCTTTTAAGTTTTAAGCCATAGACATAGGTTTTGACCACACCCATTAGATTAGACAACAAGCGTGGATACCATAGAGTACTACAGGCGTGTGGGGTGCTAATACCTTCCCCTCGCGTAACAGACTCCCTTACCCGATCTCTCGGTTGAAAGACCGTGATTTCTCCCTTTTCCAGGTTTTCTCGATGTTTACCTTTCCCTTTCGGCGGGATAAAAGATGTTCGGTGGCGGCTTCATTGATGTTTCATTACATCGAGATGACGAGTTCCGGCCGGGTGGTTTTAGAAGGTATCATTCATATAATCAGGCCTAGGGCAGAGTACGAGGAAGATGTGAATATAGTCTTTGGTTGTCCTGGAGAATTCTGGATTTTTGACATGGATCATACGAATGATAGTTTGGTGAAGTTGCACACTACCTTCTGTCATATGGATGGTCAAGAAGAAAACCAGTATGGGTATTTCCGAATCTACTGCAGAGATTCTTGTGGTTGTTCCATTGTAAGAAGGGGTGTTCAATTGTTATTGGATAATTGCACTATCAAAGTTCTGGGAAATAGAGATGATTACATTGGAATTAATGTGATTGAAGATTGCTTGGATGAGGATGTGTCAGATGATGAGTATGCTTCTGCAGATGAGTTCTTTTCCTCGGATGAAGATATGTTCTCCAACAATGATTATGTGATGTCCAAGTATTCTGAAGAAGGGGTGAATGTTATTGTGTCGTGTTTCAGTGTTCTCGCCCCTATTGAGATAGAATATCATAGCAAGCCAGTTGTTTCTCCAATGGTGATTTGCTTGCCGGGTCCTGTTCCTTACGAATCAGACAAGGCCGTGCCATACAAATACAATGATACAATCTTGGAGGATGGTCTGGAAATTCCCATCCAACATTTGTTTGGTGTCAAGAATATTGTTGAGGCCATCCGAGTGACTCGTAGTGGCTGTGTGTTTGCACCTGTCATTCGAGGGAGTGTTAATGCTGATAAAATGATTGCTAAAAGTGTTGAACCCAAGAAAGCAGTGGGGGAATCCAGCGGTACTACTCTGGAAAAAGATGTGGATGACATATTGAAGATTATCAAGATGAGCGACTACAAGATTGTAGATCAATTGTTGTTAACTCCATCAAAGATGTCTATTCTAGCCTTGCTAATGAACTCTTCTGCCCACATGGAATCTCTGATGAGAGTATTGGATCAAGCTTTCATGGAAAGTGATATGCCTTTGGACCAATTCATCAGTGTGGTAAAGAATATTACATCATGTAAAAACCAGAGTTTCTGTGATGACAAGATGCCCGATGAAGGAAGAAATCATAATTTGGCTCTCCATATCTCTATGAAATGTACGAACGATTCATTATCAAATGTGTTGATTGACAATGGATCTGCTTTAAATGTCATACCGAGGAGTACACTTATGAAGCTGAAGTACAAGGAGCTCCCATACGCCCGAGTGGCATAATTGTAAAAGCTTTCGATGGATCGAGGAAGTCAGTCATCGGGGAAATAGATTTTCCTATTCACATACGCCCACGTTTATTTCATATTACTTTCCAGGTTATGGATATTGTGTCCGCTTACAGCTATTTACTGGGACGACCATGGATACACGTGGCAAGGGTTGTCACTTCAACTTTACACTAGAAGCTGAAGTTTGTGCGTGAAGGAAAGGTGGTCATCATAAATAGAGAACAAGCATTGTTAATATCTCATTTATCCTCTTTTAGTGTTGTGGAAGCGAATGAAGCTGTTGTTGGAACCTAGTTCCAAGCTTTACCCATTGATAATATAAGGGGAAATGAGAATTCTATAGCTTCATTTAAAGATTCACAACAGGTAGTACGTAATGGCCCTAGTAAACTATGGAGGCGGATTATTGATCCACCTGTAAACAAGAATAGAGCTGGTTTAGGATTCTCTATGAAGAATGATATAGGTAAGAATGTGAAGCCGAAGTCTGCTTTAGGAAAATATCAGGATATTTTTCATAACAGAGGTTATCTTCATCCAACTGTTCCTGGGATCAACGCTATTATGGAGGATGAAGCAGAGCAAGGAATGTAGATCTATGTGACGCATGGAGTTAGAATCCAGAATTGGACCACCATTGATGTTCCCTCTTACATTTATGTCTCAAAGTAATTTGTTTTTTTGTTAATCTTTTCAAAAATCTTTCAATCTTCCCAAGGTGAAAGTTGATACTGTATGGGCTTATTTGTTTCTTTTGATCTTTAAAATCAATAATAAAAGTTGTCCTTGATTCCCAAATTGTGTCTTTACTTTTTGCTTTTTCTTAGAAAATGGTAATCAGAAAAAAACCTTTCAAAATAAATAATAATTGTAATCTGCATAGTCACTTGCTATGTGTGTCGGTTTCTAAAAGCAATCATAAATCATATGTACAGATTAATTAAAAAACATGTTAAATACAATGACCATGCACCCTCTCCAAACATTGAATATCCCATGTATGGGGCTGAATAAGAAGAATATGATGAGATTCCAGAAGAGTTTTCATGGTTTCTTGAGTGCGAAGAAAGTTCCATTCAGCCATATAAAGAGCTTTTGGAGACAATCAGTTTGGATTCACGGGAAGATCCGAAGGAAGTCAAGATTGGAGCATTGCTGCATCCCGATGTGAAGAGCGGGTTGATTGAACTGTTGAAAGAGTATGTGGATATATTTGCTTGATCATACCAATACATGCCTGGTTTGGATACGGATATTGTGGAACATCATTTGCCGTTAAAGCCAGAATGCCCACCAATCAAGCAGAAATTGCCAAGAACTCACCCTGATATGGCAATGAAAATTAAAGAAAAAGTTTTGAAGCAGATTAATGCCGGTTTTCTTGTGACATCACTAAACCCTCAGTGGATTGCCAATATTGTACCAGTACCAAAGAAAGATGGAAAAGTTCACATGTGTGTAGATTATAGAGATTTAAACAAAGCTACTCCAAAAGATGATTTTCCTTTACCACATATTGATATGTTGGTTGATAGTACAACAAGATTCAAAGTATTCCCGTTCACGGACAGATTTTCCGGATATAATCAAATTAGAATGGCTTCTGAGGACATGGAAAAATAATGTTTATCACACCCTGGGGAACATTCTGTTACAGAGTGATGCCCTTCGGGTTGAAGAACGCTGGTGCAACGTACCAGAGGGCTATGACAACCCTATTCCATGACCTGATGCACAATGAAATTAAGGTATATGTTAATGATATGATTGCTAAGTCCTAGACTGAAGAAGGGCATATAGAAGATTTAATGAAATTGTTTCAGCGTTTGAGGAAGTATCGTCTCCACTTGAATCCAAATAAGTGTACCTTCGGTGTTCGATCTGGGAAATTGTTAGGTTTCATTGTCAGCCAAAAAGGAATTGAAGTTGACCCTCATAAAGTCAAAGAATTTTAAGAAATGCCAGCGCCAAGAACTGAAAAGAAAGTTAGAGGTTTCCTTGGGCGTTTGAATTACATTTTACGACTTATCTCCCACATGACTGCAACATGTGAGCCAATCTTTAAGTTGTTAAAGAAATATCAAGATTGTGTGTGGACAGATGATTGCCAAAGGGAATTTGAAACTATTAAAGAGTATCTGCTTGAACCTCTTATCTTGCTCTCTCCAGTTTAAGGAAGACCATTGATTATATATCTGACCGTGTTAGATAATTCTATGGGTTGTATTTTGGGATAACAAGATGAAACATGGAAGAAGAAATATGCCATTTATTATCTCAGCAAATTTTTTACTGACTGTGAGTCGCGGTATTCTATGCTGGAAAAGACATGTTGTGCTCTGGCATGGGAGGCAAAGCGATTGTGACAATATATGTTGAACCATACTACTTGGTTAATTTCCAAATGGATCCAATTAAGTACATTTTTGAAAAGCTTGTTCTTACTGGGAGAATTACCCGTTGGCAGATGTTGTCATCTGAATATGATATTGAATACCATACCCAAAAGGCTATAAAAAGCAGTGTGTTGGCAGATTATCTTGCTCACCAACCAATGGATAATTACCACTCTGTTGAATATGATTTCCCTGATGAGGATATCATGTTTCTAAAAGAGAAAGATTGTGATGAACCGTTACTCGAGGAAGGTCCTGATCCTGAAACTCGGTGGGGCATGGTGTTTGATAGAGCTGTGAATGCTTATGGAAAAGGAATTGGTGTTTTGATTATCACTCCTCATGGATCGCATATACCTTTTACTGCAAGATTAGCATTTGATTGCACCAAAAACATGGCAGAGTATGAAGCTATTGATCTCAGAATCAAAATTCTAGATGTATATGGCGATTCAGCTTTGGTAATAAATCATATTAAAGGAGAATGGGATACTCGTCACCATGGCTTGAAAATTATTACCCTTCTTTAATAAAGTTGAATTCCATCATATTCCCAGAGATGAAAATTAGATGGCAGATGCTTTGGCAACTCTGGATTCTATGTATCAAGTGAATACTTCGAATGATGTACCTCAAATTACAGTGTGACGTCTAGATAGGCCGGCTCATATGTTTACAATAGAGGGAGTAGAAAATGAAAAACCTTGGTATTATGATATCAAGCATTTTCTCCAGACTCAGGAATACCCGATTGTTGCATCAAACAGGGATAGAAAGACATTGAGAAGGTTGGCATGAAGCTTTTTCCTCAGTGAAGATGTGCTATACAAAAGAAATTATGACATGGTCTTTCTCAGATGCGTGGATAGAAACGAAGTAGACATGTTGATGCGTGAGATCCATCAAGATTTCTTTGGTACTCATGCCAATGGAAATTCGATGGCAAAGAAGATGCTTAGGGAAGGTTACTATTGACTGACAATGGAATCTGACTGTTACAAATTTGCAAAGAAGTGCCATAAGTGCCAGATTTATGATGACAAAATTCATGTGCCTCAGACACTTCTCAATGTTATTTCTTCCATGTGGCCTTTCTCTATGTGGGGTGTTGACATGATTGGAATGATTGAACCCAAGGCGTCAAATGGACACCGCTTCATTTTGGTAGCAATCGATTACTTCACCAAATGGGTGGAAGCTACTTCATATGCTAATGTGACTAAGCAAGTGGTAGTACACTTCATCAAGAATAATCTTATATGCTGGTATGGTGTGCCAAGCAGAATTATCACTGACAACGGCTCAAATCTGAATAACAAGATGATGACAAAACTTTGTGAAGAATTCAAGATTGTCCATCACAATTCATCTCCTTACAGGACAAAGATGAATGAGGTTGTTGAAGCTGCTAATAAGAATATCAAGAAGATCACCCAGAAGATGGTTGTTACTTATAATGAATGGCATGAGATGCTCTCTTTTGCTTTGCACGGGTATCATACATCCGTCCACAATTCAACAAGAGCTACCCCATTCTCCCTTGTCTATGGTATGTAGGCAGTGCTCCTGATCGAGGTTGAGATTCCCTCTTTACGCGTGATAATGGAAACCAAGTTGTCTGAGCCTAAATGGGTCCAAAACAGGTTTGACCAATTGAATTTGATTGAAAAGAAGAGAATGACGGCCTTGTGCCATGGCCAATTATACCAGAAGAGAATTAAGAAATATTTTGATAAAAAGGTCAAGCCTCATGAATTCAGAGAAGGAGGCCTCGTGCTCAGGAAGATCATGTCTTTTAACACTGATTCTAGGGGAAAGTGTACTCCCAATTTTGAAGGCCTATATGTTGTCAAGAAAGCCTTCTCCGGTGGTGCACTGATTCTTGAAACTATGGATGGTGAGGAGTTCCCACTTCCTTTGAATGCAGATACAGTCAAGAAATACTTCTCCTAAATAAATAAAAGAACAACTCGATAATTCGAAAACCCGAAAGGGCGGCTTAGGAAAAAAATAGCGTCTCGGTAGACTGAAAACCCGAAAGGGCAGTCTAGGCAAAAAATTAGAGACATAAACAGAATAAATCTTCCCGCTAGGTTGAAAAACTGCAAGGGCAACTTAGGCAAAATTTAAGGATTTCTTGGCAAGTAACTGCGTCAAATAAGACTTGATCATTGAAGCAACAATCTTCTTGGATCCTCACCATACTTCAACAGAAGTCGCTGCTCAGGAATTCAAAGTTGTTAGGGAGAATAGTGGTCATTGTATTTCAATGTATCTTTTCCAATATATATTACCATTTTCCAAACTTTGTAATCATCTATGGAGTCTTGCCATTCGCATACTACCATTCTATTAATAAAGTTTGAGCTTTTATCCAATTCTTTGCAACTCTTATTTTATTATGTTTATAAAGACTCCATTTATTATTGATAATAATTTTCAAAATAAGAAGATTAAATAATAAAATTGTTTTTTGAAAATAATTTACAAATTACTTTTTACTTTTAGATTTTGTGACTCAAGAAAAAAAGTGGTAATCCCAAGGATGGATGAACTCTGAAATTTTGGAAGTTTGTTTTCCCCAGGAAGGTTCTCTCAGGTTGCTTTTACTGGTATCTGTATGATCTTTGTGTGTTTCTCAGATAGTTGAAGATGATACCAATGGATGTATGGTGCGGTGTTAGGTTTGTGATCCCATATTCCCCAGTCAAGTCTTGGTTCATTGATTTCGGGTTTGCATGGTCTGAAGCCACTATCACAGATTCCCTAGTAAGGTCTTCGCTCATATGATGAAATTCTCTTCTCCCTTTACGTGTTGGGTAGAATCATTTGTAAAACGTCGCCCTTTTTCATTGTTGGCATTGTTGTTGTTTTTTATTTCCTAGGAAACTATACAAGGGAAATATCTTTTCTAAGAAGTGTTGAAACAATTGTCAACTTTGTGTGTTTTCTCCCGCCAAGTGCTGGGTTTGATTTACAATCCCCATAATTTTGATTTCTTGTTGTATTGTTTGGCTTCTTAAAATCCCCAAGTGAAGTTGAGATATTGTTTCTGGCTGGAAGATGTTATCTCCATGTGGTTTCATAACTTATCCCATGGGAAGTTTGTGTAATCATCCCTCTTGGTATTGAAGAATATATTTTGGGCTCCTCTAGATCATGTGGTGTTGTACTCCCCAATGTAGTCGGCACGAGATCCCCGGTTGATATCTTGATGATGTGCTTTTCATCTTCCCTAGAGAAATCAATATTATAATCTCCAGTGGAAATCTAGACGCCGAAACTTGGTTTTCCCTATTAAAGTTTGTGTGATATTCCCCAGTGAAGCCTGGAGGAGGATGTTACATCCTTGTATTTGCACTAATTTTATTATTTTGATTTGATTACCTTCAGATTATGTTTCTTCTCGGAGAAGTTAAGCCGTGGAATAGGAATTTGTTTCCTCAGATGGTGCTTACTTTCTCATAAATCTTAATTGTGGATGTGATTTAGCCGAGTGTTGACTTTACCCAAGTTTGGTTTTGTCTATTTATCCCCAATATGGTGTGATAGTTTCGTCAGGATATACATAATAACATTCAACATACATCATGCATAGCTGAATTAAAATTCATTTCTCATTTGCATTTATTAATTTTTATTGGCATATTACCCTATTTGCATAGTTGTGTCACCCTTTTTCCAATAGTTTGTCAACTTTAAGAAGAAAGTGTTTATTCTTTCAATTTCCCCACTGAGTTATACCTCGTGGAATATTTTTGCTTTAGCCTTCCTATTCAGTTCTTTATCTGAGTGGAATATGATCCCCTTTTGAGTTTGTTTCTCATCAGGAGCTATCTCGATTGACTGTTTCACCCCGGTTTATTTCTGGTTTGAATCTATGGTCCCTAGCTGCATTATTACTTTGATTTTCTGCAAGCTTTGAGCCCTAGTTTGGGAATGTGCATTTATTG
This sequence comes from Vicia faba, assembly GCA_948472305.1. NCBI lineage: Eukaryota > Viridiplantae > Streptophyta > Magnoliopsida > Fabales > Fabaceae > Vicia > Vicia faba. Next base: position 191,352,243 of record OX451736.1, on the reverse strand, counting down.
TGCACGTGAAGACTTTAACTCATCAACAGGGATATATTGGCATTCCCCAGGAAGCCATATTTCTTTCCCCAAGGGGCCATTATTATAACTCCTTCTCATAACAACAAGTGGCAGTCTCTTTATTTGAGCAAATTGTATCTCCCCAGTAAGTCTGTTAGTTCCCAGAGAAGATTTGAGATTTGTTACTCCAATGAATGATAGTCTTATTATTATAGGAGATAGTTCATTGTTGAGATTTGTTACTCCAATGAATGATAGTCTCATCATTATGGGAGATAATTCATTATTGAGATTTGTTACTCCAATGAATGGTATTCTCGTCATTATGGGAGATAGTTCATTGTTGAGATTTTTTTACTCCAATGAATGGTAGTCTTGTCATTATGGGTGATAATTCATTGTTGAGATTTGTTACTCCAATGAATGGTAGTCTCGTCATTATGGGAGATAGTTCATTATTGAGATTTGTTACTCCAATGAATGGTAGTCCTGTCATTATGGGAGATAGTTCATTGTTGATATTTGTTACTCCAATAAATGGTAGTCTCGTCATTATGGGAGATAGTTCATTATTGATATTTGTTACTCCAATGAATGATAGTCCCGTCATTATGGGAGATAGTTCATTGTTGAGATTTGTTATTCCAATGAATGGTAGTCTCGTCATTATGGGAGATAGTTCATTGTTGAGATTTGTTACTCTAACGAATGGTAGTCTCGTCATTATAGGAGATAGTTCATTATTGAGATTTTTTACCCCAATTAATGATAGTCTCGTCATTATGGGATATAGTTCATTATTGAGATTTGTTACTCCAATGAATGGTAGTCTCATCATTATGGGAGATAATTCATTGTTGAGATTTGTTACTCTAATGAATGGTAGTCTCGTCATTATAGGAGATAGTTCATTCTTGAGATTTTTTACTCCAATAAATGGTAGTCTCGTCATTATGGGATATAGTTCGATGTTAAGATCTTTATCCGATGGATGGTAGTCTCTTCATTGTGGGAGATAGTTCGTCGTTGAGATTCACATTGTGTGATACGGTGGGAGAACTGACTTGAGGTTTTGCGTTTGTATTAGCACTTGTTCGGTTTAGCAAGAGTCGCCACCGACTTTTTATTTTATCCTAAAGGAAAGGTTAAAAAGCACAGGAAAAACCTTTTGAGATGTTTCGTGGGTTCGGGGGGTAGATTATGAAAAGGGAAGGTATTAGCACCCTTTTCATCCATGGGCTCTTAGTTACTTGTTTTAGATCACTTGCCTTTGATTTTCAATTGCTTGAAATGGTGGTGTGTGTGTGTGTGTTTTGAAAAATGTTTTGAAAAAGATGCCTTGTCTAGGCAACCGTTGTAACAATTCTTTACTCGAATGTTTTACAAAGGTGTGTGTCTTTTCGAAAAGATATTTCAAATGTTTTTGAAAGTTGTTTTGAAAGTGTGTTGTGGAGTGGGTTTTGAAAGTAGGCAAGTATGTTTTGCAAGTTTGATCAAGTAACTAAGAGTTGTCTACCCCTAAATTTACTCAAAGATTTTTCTCATGTTTTAACCCTTTTAACAGTTTTGTTCCACCATTGTATTTGGTGGACAATCTTGTGTTAGGATGTTAACGGGACAGGCGCGGGTCATCGTATGGACCATGAATGCAATGGTGCCAAGTGTCTTTGTCAATTTGCTTGAAGGGACTATGATCATTTTGTTTAGGCAACTTTCGAAAGCGTCATCGAGGGACTATGATCATTTGAATTGTTTTGCCAAAGAAACTCAACGTGCAAGCATGGCCCATTTTGGAAGGCAAAAAGCGGGATTACCCTAGGGGTGCAAGTGTGAATTTTGTATTTGATTTTCATGAGTTTATCTTGTATTAGGTTATCTAGCGGTTGATTTATTTACATACAAACCCTAGGTCTAAACATGGTATAATTGAAAGCGATAAATTGCGGGAATTTAAAGTCTAAGCTATTACAAATAAGTATCCAGGAATGGGGGTACAAATATTTACAAATGGGGATGAGACTTATTAGGAGAGTAGTGTCCAAATATATTTACAACCAAATCGAATCGCATTCTCAAAATGTAATGTATCAATGTATAAGAATAAAAGATAAGCAAATGTATTGGTGTAAGTGCATGTGATTATTTACAAGTGAGAAAAATGTTAGCTTAATGCAAATTTAAGTAAGTATTTATTTTTGGGTTTTTGTTAGTTATGTGCAAACAAAAGCTTTAGTTATAGAAAAGTATTTAACTTTAAAAAAAACTATTTTTTATGTATTTTGTTAATGTTATATAAACAAAAGGTTTAAAAAAAGGAAATGTTTAAGTTTAAAAATCTATTTTTATATGTATTCTTTATTATGTTTTATACAAGGTTTAATTAAAACAAAAAAAAAAGTTTTAAAAGAGAAAATTGTTTAACTTTAAATATATTTTTTATGTATTTTAAGTTGTAATAAAAATTAGTAAACATTTTATATGATAGGTTAGTATATTATTTAACAACAACAAGAATTAAGTTATAAAAATTAAAAGGTGTTGATGTTTTTTTTAAAAGAATGTATAAAAAGGTTATATGGGCCTAATAGGGGGTATCTGGCCCAATAAAAACAGAAACTGAACTGAGAAGAGAAACAAAAAGGGGGGGGGGGTAAGGCGCCAGATCATGGGCTTAAGGAAATTTGGATGGGGCAACCGGCCCAAACACGTTTGTCACATTTGTTTTAGGGTTGCATTCAATTTGTTTCAGAAAGGGTTTACAAGTTTGAGAGCGGCGCCGTTCCTCATCGTCTTCTTCATTGTTCTCGTCCCTGAGCCATGCCACTAACGCTTCTCTCCGTCCCCATTGCCAGGCGCCATCATCCCTCTCTCCTTCCTCCACGGTCAAGCAAGGTGGCATTACGAAAAGGTTTGATTTCTTAGTTCTGTATGTTTTACGCTTTGCATGTTTTTGATCTTGACAAGTTCTGATTATTTATGTTATCATTGCTTATATGAGGTATGAAAAGAAGGAGTATAAATACTACCTTTGGAGGATTCGTTGCTTGGAGAGGAGGAGAGAGCTGGAGGCGCTTTAGGCGGCCAGGGGCGGGGAACGCGATGCTGAGCTAGCTCTGGAAATCTGGTACCTTTATCTTTGCCTTTTTAAGGGTTTTATGATGAATGTTTTGCAATATGAAAACCTTAGGGCCCTTGCTTCTGTAAACTTCTTTTCCTCTTCTTCTTCTTTGGACGCTGGCTGGCTCCTTTCTGAGATGATTATCTGATGATGTTATTGGATATGTTGGTTCTGATATCTGAGTTGTTGATGTTTATTCTGAGTATTTTTTTGATGATGTTTATAACCCTATGATGATGTTGCTCTGAGGGTGTGGTTGGTTTGCTTTGAATGCTTTGAGTTTGGATACTGGCTTATGCAGGTTACTGACTTCAGGCTTCAAGGCTTATCAGTTTGCTGGCTTTTGGTTTGTTTGAATTTTGTTTGGATAAAGGCTTATGCAGGTTGAAGCTGTAGGCTTTGGCTTGTTGGCTTCTAGATAGTTAGTAGGCTTTGTTTGTAAAGGCTTTTTCAAGGCTTCAAGGTTTGTATGGCTTGATGTACTTGTGTTGTGTAACAGGTTAGCAGGCTTCTATTGTTTGAAGTCAGGTTAACAAGGCTTGGCTTTTGGTCTGAACCATTTTGATTTATGGGGGTTTTTTGATAGGTTTCAGGATTTTGGCTTGTTTGAAGGATGTTTCTGGTATAGGTTGTAGAAGGTTTTCTTGACAGGATGCAAGGCTTTGTGTTATGTTACAGTTTGAGGCAGTTTGGAAATCTTTGATTCAGTTTGTGTTATTTTTGTTATGTATTCTGCCCCTTCCTTTGTACTGATATCAACTGTTTGTTTTATATCTCTAAGCCTCAAGCCTGCTGTAAGCCTCTCCACCTCTTTTAATCTCTCTCTCTTCTCTCTACAGATTTAAAAAGCATTTTTATTGCTTTAGATTGTACTTTTCTGAAAAAGTACTGGCCTTGGAAAGTGATGATTTAGAATGTTGCTTGCACTTTGGTTTTGCTTTGCATATCTCTTATCTTCTTTTTCCATATTTTCTGCATATCTTGTGTACTTTGTTGACAGATTTTTGGATAGCCTTTTGATAGCTTTGTTTGACATTTTAAACTTGGTTAGACATGTGCAGTTCAGTTTGCAATTTGTGACTTAGTTTGGAATTTTGACAGCTTTGCTTTTTGGACTTGGTTATTCAGTTTGAAAACTTTGGTTGACAATTTGGAATTATGAACTATGCAGCTTTATGCATTTTTTTAAATTTGCAAAACATATTTCTATCCCTCTTTGTGAACCAAGAGTAATCTTGTGATTTGCAGAGAGGGCAAACAAACTGATTCCGGCCAGTTACTTTTAATGATGAATTTTAAAATATCTGTCTGCCTTTTTATTTAATTCATCTGCATTTGACTTTTCCTCTTTTCTTGTTTTTGCAGATAAAATCACTTGAGCAAAGGAGCATCAGATAGAGGATGAAGATTTAGGATAACTTAGGATATAGCTTTATTTTACCTTTAATTATTTGTAATAACATTATTTGTAAATACTGTAAATGTATTCAAATAACATTTGTACTCAATAATTAAAAGTAAATAAAAGTTTAATCCTTTTTAATTCTTCTTCAAATGTTTATTTAATTATTTATAATTCTTAAATTATAATAAATGGTAATAAATCCCAATTATTATAACTTAGAATAAATAAACAATTAATAAACATTGTGGTCTTAGCATCAATCAATAATAAACCCGGCGTTTCAAATAGCCATAAGCATTGCACAGTCAAATCAAACAAACATCCATATTCTTTTGCCTTTACTGATTAAAACAAACCCTGCAAGTTCTCAATCCAAATGCCTCAGCTTTTATCCCATCTCAAATCAAATGCCTTAGGCTTTATCCCAGATGTTTAGACAAAATTTTTGAACAAATGTCAAAACAGTGTAACAACCAATTAGAACACTGTGGATTCAAACTCTTCTGAAACTGCGCGCGTAAAACCCTAATTCTTGACTTAACACCAAAGAAACGCCTGTCTGATCAAACTTTGAGCCAAACTCAACCAAACCCTAATAATTTGCTTGAACTATTCCAGAGCCATGAGAACCCTAATTTTGCTAGACTGACAAGAAAAATTCTGTTTGACTGATTCTTGGACCAATCTGAAGAATCAGGAGAAGCCCGAAGCTGTGATTTCTTGTGGAAAATAGGAGGGAAAATTTTGGGGTACAACACGTTGCTTTAAAGAAGTTTGTTTGTTTCAAGTCATAAGTACTGATGTCAAACAATTGTTACCACCCCTAATATTGATGTTTATTGGTATTAACTTACCACCTCCCCCCCCCCCCAGTGGGTCGACATTACCTTTTTTGCTATCTTCTCCGAGAGTGGGTAGTTTGCGGTTATCTGTTGATCACTGTTATCCTTTATTTTCTCTCCTCAATGTCTGAGTTGATGTTACTTTGTCTCCTCTTTGGGTTTTACCCAATAGAGTCAAGTCCTCTATTTACCAATGATTTATTTTCCTGGTTTAATATTCTTTTGATCTTTTATTTTCTGTATCCCCAGTGGTGTATTGTATCACCCTTGAATCTGTTTATTTGCATGCATAATCATAAACATTGAATGGCATATTAGGGCCAAAAATAGGATTTGTTTTATATTTAAGTATCTTCAATCGCGTTTACATGAAGATTTTAACCTTCATATCTCTGGATAGAAGACACTTAGATAAGGGCAACTGTTGTATCCCAAATTTCCCCCCTAAGATATCTCTATCATCTCATGTGAACACAATCACAACAAGATCACACTGGGGTTTGGTTCTTCTCCATATCTTTAGGTTTGCTCATAGGGAATCACCAAGCACCTTGATTTATATATTGTGATCATATATGTTTTGTATTAATTAACCTTTAACTAATAAATACAATGAATTTTTTCCCTAATTAATTATATTATGGGTGAGAGCACAACACATTTCGTCAAGTTGATCTATAGGTTCATGAGTTTATTTCCATGCCTTCTTCAACAAATCTTCATTGATATTCAAGCTTCATCATTGTATATATTTTGAATTAATATTATGACAAGGTCTACTTTGATTCATCATGCCTCAATTTGTCAAAGAAAGTCAAAGGATGCAAGACTTGACTGAAAAAGTTTGACCTAATTGGACAAGTTCTTGATTTCTTGATCACAAATGCATAATTCCCTCAATTCTTAATATTTTATAGTGGTTATGGTTTCTATGACTTCTCATTATCATCCTCAACAACTTCTATTCACATGACAAAAGTATTTGTGCAAGAAAGTTTGCCAAAATTGAAAAGGGTTTCCAAGGTATTTTGGTGCTCTAGGAGCTCGAGTTTTGAACTTCTAAGGGCTATATCTTGCTCATCATTTGATATTTTTGAGTGATTCCAAAGACATGCTTCTCTTTAAACGGTTATCAATAAATCACTTCAAAAGTTTCGAGAAGATTTGATGTGGAAGATGCCTAATGATGAAGAAAGATTACAAGTCCTCTAGATATGCCATCAAATTCCCTTATGTGACTTCAAAATATCATAACTTCGTCAATTTTTATCTCCTTGTGCCCATTCTTTTTCCATGATGATCTTAAGGATGTGAACTTCAACTCTTCTTTCATGTGCAAAGATTGAAAATGGATGGAAGATGCCCTAAGGATGCAAAATATTATAGGTCATCTCATGAATTTTCACCAATTTTGCAAGACCATAACTTTATCAATACTTGGTATTTTTGAGTGATTCAAGTTTCACAATGCTCTTTAGGAAGTCTACTTAAATCTAGCATCATTGATCAAAGCAATATTTTGGAAGAAGGCCTTGTTTGGAATCAAAACATTATATGTCATTTTTGAAGAGAAAACTTGAAATTTTTCAAAGTATAAAAGTCAACATCTTTTTCTCAACTTTGACTCATCACAACTTTTAGCTCAAGCATCCATTTGATTCTATTCCTTTCACATTGTAAAGTTTGTGATCCCATCTTTATAAAGCTTCAAGAATAATGCCCTAAGACCCCTTGGCTGTGAATACCATTGTTTCAAAGTGGGTACCTTGGAACTGAAGTTTCACTTCAAGTCAGATCACAATTTTCATAATACGGCTTCTATTAATCAAATTACCACATATTTTTCACTTAAGTATGACCAGCAAAGATAATTGGATTATTTAGAGTGACAAAACGCATCAATTAGATGAGTTTTGATGCACATGAGAGCATACTTTGCTCGTGTACATAGGTGTGCATAAATTCATTTGAATTTGCATCATTCACCCCTCCTCTTGATCCAATTCGCTTCTCCTATGAATACAGGTTCTATTCCACTCATTTTCGCAAGCTTGAAGAGCCAAAATCACTCTGTCAAACTCCCTCCATAACACCCTTTTCTTAGATTTTGAATTCCTATTTTCTCCACTTTTCAATTCAATTTCTTCATTGATCTTTCATCCTTGAACTTCCCTGAAGCTAACAGAAGAAGAATCAAGCCTTGAGGTGTTCAGAACCGTGCTAGCAAGTCCATTTACCGAGCAACTTCATTTGACTTTGTTCAGGTAGTTTAAGGCACAAAATCTTCTAACTCAAATTACTGGAGTGGTCTATGATTTTCACTGATGCTTGTTATTAACTTAATTTTGGTGAAACAATGTATTTGATACTTCTGATTTTCGATTTCAACAGTTTCAAACATCTCTGGGTTTTTTCAAATCGACTACGCTATGCTTTATATATATTTTTTTCGCGAGCATATGGTTGTGATCGTCTCAACTAGACACATCTAATGGTACCACTATGAATGCGTAAATTTAAAAATTCAAGGATTTGAGATTTGCCCTATTTACAGGAGGCTGGAGGTTGAAGACGACCTGTGTGTCGTTCTTCAACCAATGACATTAGGCCAATTATTTTATTTTCATTGGTTGGATTTTATTGTGATACATGCGCGCACTCTTCCTTGGGTCCATGATGCTCCCTCACCTTAGATACGTTGGATTTGCCATCGTGTATTAGTGAGAAAGATCCAACGCGCGTGGTTTTTTCTAATTTGTTTTATTTTACAAAATTCTTTTTTAAATTCTTTTTATCTTTAAAAATTCATAACTCTTTTGTTTTTTATCCAAAAATTATAAAAAAAAATATACAAAAATACTTTGAATTATTTCTGATTTTGTGAATATATTTTCATATTTTTATTTTAATGTTTGATATTTTTCATAATTTTTGTTTTGATTGCTTTATTTTAATTGTTTTAAAAATACTTTTTGACTTTTTTAAATTCTGATCTTTCTTTATAAAAATCATATTTCTTATTTCTGACCTTCTGAAATTTTTCTAGAATTTTATTTTGACTTCTACTATTTTTGATCTTTTTTTCACTTATTTGAGTAATTTTAATTAGTTTAAAAATACTTTTCTGATTTAAAAAATTACCAAAAAATTTATAAAAATATTTGAGATCATTTTTTATTTTTCTATGGTCTCTTTTAATTTTTTTCTTTGATATTTTGAATATTGTTTTCTATTTTCTCTTTTATTTTCATTTTAAAAACATGTTAAAAAATCATATTTCATTTTTTTATTCATTAAATGCATTTTTATTTTTGTACATATTCTGACTATTTAACTTTTGATCATGGACTTCATTAACATCATTAGATCTTGGGCGTTGAGTTTAACTCCACCAAAATGGATGAATAATTTTAATGATAGTTTGATTATAATTTTATTTCAAATATATCTCTTCCCTTTTCATCTTATCCCTTTCTCATTGTGCTACATGTTATTAGAGGGTGATCTACATATCATGTCTCCAAACATATGGCACATAGATTCCTTTTGACCGGTCTCAAAATATGTGCGACTTCTATATAAGTCCACTTACGATTGCTTAACATAGTGCTAAATTTGGTCCTGATTCGAGAAATGATGATTTATGGCCCAAACCCTAGTCTGCAAGCCCAAGGATGTTTAATTTGAAACCTTTGGTCCAATGACCTTGAGATTCATTGTTAGGAGGCCTTGGTCTTAATGTATTTGGAGTTCGATTCTCAAGAGGTTATATTGTCCTTGCTTGTTTGGCTTCAATCTAAAGGATGAGAATTATACATTGACTCATTATGTCAAGTGTTGGCTTATTGTTGGTTATACGGTTCTTTTCTCTAGCTTTACATTTATTCTTTAGGATAGCCCCTTCATCTCCTCCCACTTTCTTTAATTTCAAAAATATCCTCCCTCTTTTGAAAATTATTCTTGTTTTTAAGCTTGGACCACGTTCATAATAAACTTGGACTTAGGTCCATGCCCTTTTCAAAAATATTTTCTTAATCAAACCCTAAACAACTTAATAATACTTTGACAATTTTTGTGAGAAGACTAAAAGTCAATCAATCTCATTCAAACCATTTTCCACTTTGGCTTTTTACTTTAAAATTTTCTCAAAAGATTGGATCTTATCAATCTTAGTAGTGATGTGAGCTACTATACTTCTACGATATATAGTGAAGTGAGATGTTTTCCACTTGGGTGTTGAGCAAGGCTTTGTTGATTTTAAAATCTAAGCCATATCCTCCACTTTGAGATGATGCAAATTCTCCTTTCTCATAATCGTGGGTAGTAAGTATGTTCCTCCACTCGGATAAGACGATGATGTATCGTCTCTTAAAATTAACCAATACATTTGTGTTTTAAAATTTCTAAAGGTGAACTATGAGTACCCTGATCTCCTATTGTATGAAGGTGGTACGTAGGCACTAAAGGTTCGCAACCGCGGCGGGTGCATAAATTAAAAAAAAGATATTCCTTTTCTCATCCCCACAATCAGTTTTTTTTATATAACACTAATAGCCAAAATACACAAATTTTCAAAGAGGTTCATGTGGAGTACCGTGTTAGAACATAGTTTGATTCTACAACCCTCAGTTAGAGTTTTGATGATAACAAAATACAAGATTAAATGAATTATGAGATTTATATAAGACATAGATGCTACTTAAAATTATGTTGTGTATTTACAGGAAACTCTGATGGAATCAACATCAGAATATCAGTATCAACATCAGCATCAGAAGATCAATACTTGTGCTACGCTGAAGTCTGATGAACAGAATCTGTGCTTAACATACTCTGACTCTGATCAAGATCTTAACCATGTCATCAGCACTCAGAAGCGCCAGAATAAGCTAAAGCCAAGAACGCTCTGATCTTCATTACGCAGAACATTCTGAAGTGTTAATGTTACTGCATTCAAGGTAGATTAATTACCAACGTCTTTATTCCAAGACAAAGATCTTCTCAAAATGGAAAGAATGTTATGAGCATTGGAATGGAATTATGGACTGCAACGTATCTATTCCAAGAAGTATTTAAACAAATCAGTGAGAAAGGAAATGGCTAATGCTCTACAATACTCTACACGCCTAAAGCCAATCATCTTCGTCCTCACTCATTCAGTTTGCTAAAGCTCTCAACTGCTTACTCTATAGTTCTAGCAATCTAGTTTCATATAATCTTCATTTTGTGTATTATCACATTTGTGATATATAGTTTTTGTAGAAAACATCAAACACACATAATTGTTCATTTATCTGTAAGAAAGAATTTCCTTGAGAAACCGGTCTGTGGTTTAGACTCAAGAAGGCTTTAGCAGTTGTTAAAGCAGTTTTGTATTCAGTTGAATATAGTGGATTAAGACCTCATTGGAGAGAGGCGAAATCACCTTGACGGGTGGACTGGAGTAGTTTGAGATCAAACGAACCAGGATAAAAATAACGTGTTGTCTGCATTTGATTTCAACTTTTAACAATTCAACCCCCCTTCTTGTGTTTTTCACATATTCAATTGGCATCAGAGCGCCTGGTTCTGAGTTCATAACACTTAACCGTGTCAGTACAAGATCCAGCGTTTGAAAAACACTATGGCAGGAACACATCACAACATCAACAATGACAACTATGAAGAAAGAGACAGATTCAGTGGCAAACCTCCAGTCTTTGATGGAGAGAACTTTGATTACTGGAAAGACATAATTGAAAGCTTCTTTCTAGCCCATGATGTTGATCTGTGGGATATGGTGACTGATGTATACACGCACCTTGTGAACGTAAGTGGTCAGAAGATTAACAGGAAAGCAATGTCTGATCAACAAAAGCGTGATTTCAAAAACCATCACAAGGACAAAACAATTCTTCTCAGTGCTATCTCTTACTCTGAATATGAAAATATATCAAACAGAGACACTGCAAAGAATATGTTTGACTCTCTGAGAATGACGCATGAAGGAAACCTTCAAGTTAAAGAAACTAAAGCTCTTGCGCTCATTCAGAAGTATGAGGCATTCGAAATGGAAGAAAGTGAGTCTATTGAAACAATGTTCTCAAGATTTCAGATTCTGGTTGTTGGTCTCAAAGTTCTGGACAAAGGGTATTCTACTGCTGATCATGTTAAGAAGATCATCAGAAGCTTGCCAAAATAGTGGAGGCCAATGGTCACAGCGCTGAAGCTAGCTAAGGATCTCAACAAAATCTCTCTGGAGGAACTTGTCAGCTCCCTCAGAAGTCACGAGATAGAGCTAGAAGCTGATGAACCTCAAAAGCAAGGTAAGCCATTAGCTTTAAAATCTAATAGAAAATCTGACTCCAAGGTTTTGCAGGCTGTTGAAGAAACCTCTGATGGGTCCTCATCAGAAGAAGATGAACTGTCTCTCCTCTCCAAAAGGGTGAACCAACTGTGGAAGCAGAGGCAAAGAAAGTTCAGGACTCCCAGAAGATCTGAGAACCAGAACGAATCCTCCTCCAGATACAGAAGGTCAGAATCCTCCTCTGGACACAAAAGATCTGAAGGCTCTTCAGGAAGAAGAAAGCCAAACAACAAAGACATCATCTGCTATGAATGTAACGAGCAAGGACACTACAAGAGTGATTGCCCAAAGCTTCAGAAGGAAAAGCCCAGAAGAAAGTTTGGCAAGGAAAAGAAGAAAAGTCTCATGGCCACATGGGATGATTCTGATACATCTGAAGCTGACTCAGAATCAGATGATGAAAGAGAAAACATAGCTCTCATGGCAAACATAACAGAAGACAGCGAAGCTTCTGAATCAGACTCTGAATCAGACACAGAAGAGGTATTTCCTGACTTTGCTATTAATTTTACTAAGGCTGAACTAGCTGAAAGCCTTAATGAGATTCTGGAAAGATATCAGCAGATCAGAGTCAAATTCAGAAACCTGAAAAGGGATCTTGCTTCTGACTCTGATAAAACTGAGAGTCTCAAATTGGAAAATTCTGAGTTGAAAAATAAAGTTTCAAAATTAGAAAATATGCTACAAAACTCTCAGAAGGAAACAATTCTTGAAACTCCCAGTAGTGCTGATGAGATCATCAAGGAGTATGATCACAGCTTCAAGAAGTTTCTAGCTAAAAGCATAGATAGAAGAAAGATGGCTTCAATGATCTATGGAGTTAGCAGAAATGGCAGAAAGGGAATAGGATACCAAGGTAAGGTACCTACACCAAAGAATTCCATGGATTTAGTTATTAAATGAACTCCTCTTAATTCACACTTTGTATATGGGCACACACACGACATTAAATATACCAGTAGTAATTATTCTGTCAAACCAAAATTCAACCAGAGTTTTGGTAAAACTAACAAATTAGGACCCAAGAAAATATGGGTACCTAAGGATAAAATAATACATGTTGCAGATATCTTTAGCAGCAAAGCAGAAACACCAGTCATGGTACCTGGACTCTGGCTGCTCACGACACATGACGGGAAGAAGGCATATGTTCCAAAGCCTGGAACTTAAGCCTGGAGGCCATGTAGGCTTTGGAGGCAATCAGAGGGGAAAGATCATTGGCTCTGGAATAGTAGGTAACAGAAATCTTCCCTCTATCAGCAATGTTTTATTAGTAGATGGATTAATGCATAATTTGTTATCCATAAGTCAATTAAGTGATAACAGTTATGATATAATCTTTAATCAAAATTCATGTAAAGTTGTTAGTCAGAAAGATGGGACTATCCTATTTAATGGAAAGAGGAGAAACAACATTTACAAAATCAAACTGTCTGAACTGAAAAGTCAGAATGTAAAGTGTCTTCTGTCTGTTAACAACGAGCAATGGATCTGGCACAGAAGATTGGGGCATGTTAGTATGAGAAGAATATCTCAGATTAACAAACTCAATCTGGTCAGAGGACTTCCTAATCTGAAGTTCAATTCAGATGCTCTGTGTGAAGCATGTCAAAAAGGCAAGTTTGCAAAACCTGCTTTTAAATCTAAAAACGTTGTTTCCACATCTAAGCCATTAGAACTTCTGCACATTGACTTATTTGGACCAGTTAAAACTGCTTCAGTCAGTGGCAAGAAGTATGGGTTAGTAATCGTAGATGACTATAGAAGATGGACATGGGTAAAGTTCTTAAGACACAAACACGAGTCACACTCTGTGTTTGTTACCTTCTGTAACCAAGTTCAGATGAAAAGGATCTTAGAATCGTCAAAGTCAGAAGTGATCATGGTGGAGAGTTTGAAAACAAAGATTTTGAATCATTTTTTAATGACAAAGGAATTCTGCATGATTTCTCTTGTCCTAGAACTCCCCAGCAAAATGGAGTTGTAGAACGAAAGAATAGAACATTGCAAGAAATGGCCAGAACCATGATCAACGAGACTAACGTTGCTAAGATCTTCTGGGCAGAGGCAATAAACACAGCGTGCTACATTCAGAATAGAATCTCCATAAGACCTATTCTGGAAAATACTCCATATGAATTGTGGAAGAACAGAAAGCCCAACATTTCATATTTTCATCCATTTGGATGCACTTGCTTTATTTTGAATACTAAAAATTATTTGAACAAGTTTGACTCTAAAGCACAGAAGTGTATTATGTTAGGATACTCTGAACACTCAAGAGGGTACAGAGTATACAATACAGAAACATAGATTGTGGAAGAATCAATCAGTGTTCATTTTGATGACAAGCTTGACTCTCAAAAGTCAAAGCAGAATGAATTACTTGCAGGTATGGAAGTTGAATTCACAGGTACTGAAGACAAGTCATCAGAAGCTCTTAACAGAGACACTCCCTCAACATCAGAAAGAGGCACTGCAAGCAATCCAGCATCTTCTGTTGATCAACCTCAGAAAAGACCATCCAGAAGCAGCATGGATCACCCAGAAGAAACAATCTTAGGAAGAAAGGAATATCCAATCAGAACAAGAGCCAGCTTCAGAAACTCTGAAGAATCCCTCATGGGACTTGTCTCTCTGATTGAACCATCCTCAATTGGTGAAGCACTTCTGGACAATGACTGGATTCTAGTAATGCAAGAAGAGCTGAATCAATTCACAAGGAATGACGTATGGGATCTAGTTCCCAAACCAAAAGGATTCAACGTCATTGGAACAAAATGGGTGTTCAGAAACAAACTGAATGAACAAGGTGAAGTCATCAGAAACAAGGCACGATTGGTAGCACAAGGTTATAGTCAGCAAGAGGGGATAGACTATACAGAAACCTTTGCTCCAGTCTCCAGGTTAGAATATATCAGACTTTTAATCTCTTTTGCTGTTAATAAAGGCATCACTCTGTATCAGATGGATGTCAAGAGTGCATTCTTAAATGGCTATATAGAAGAAGAGGTATATGTGCACCAACCCCCTGGTTTTGAAAGTTCAAAAAATCCAGAATATGTTTTCAAACTAAAGAAGTCACTGTATGGTCTGAAACAAGCTCCCAGAGCTTGGTATGAAAGACTAAGTAACTTCCTGTTAGAAAAGGAATTCACCAGAGGGAAGGTGGACACAACCTTATTCTGTAAGACAATTAAGAATGACATTTTAGTCTGTCAGATTTATGTTGGTGATATTATATTTGGATCTACTAAATCTTCTCTGGGAAGAGAATTTGCTAAGTGTATGCAGGCAGAATTTGAGATGAGCCTAATGGGGGAACTGAAATTCTTTCTGGGCATTCAGATCAATCAAACCCCAGAAGGAACTTACATTCATCAGAGCAAATATGTCAGAGAACTTCTGAAGAAATTTGATCTCTCAGAATGTAAGCCATCAAATATTCCAATGCATCCCACGTGCATTCTGGAAAGAGAAGAGGTAAGCAAAAAGGTAGAACAGAAGGTCTACAGAGGTATGATTGGTTCTCTTCTTTATCTTACAGCCTCAAGGCCTGATATTTTATTCAGTGTATGCATTTGTGCAAGATTCCAATCAGATCCTAGAGAATCTCACTTAACAGTTGTTAAGCGAATTTTCAAGTATCTGAAAGGTACTACTAATCTGGGTTTATGTTATAGAAAATATGGTGATTACAGCTTAGTAGGTTACTGTGATGCTGACTTTGCTGGAGACAGAGTTGAACGCAAAAGCACTTCTGGAAGCTGCCAGTTTCTGGGAGAAAATCTGATCTCATGGTCCAGCAAAAGACAATCCACAATTGCTCTATCAACAACAGAAGCTGAATACATAGCAGCAGCTGGATGCAGCACACAAATGCTCTGGATGAAAAGTCAACTTGAGGACATCCAGATTTATGAGAGTAACATTCCTATACTCTGATAATACTTCTGCCATTTTCTTAAGTAAAAATCCAATTTTGCATTCTAGGGCTAAGCATATAGAAATAAAACATCATTTTATTAGGGACTATATTCAGAAAGGAATCTTAAACTTAAAATTTATTGATACAGACCATCAATGAGCTGATATCTTTACAAAACCACTTTCTGAAGATAGGTTCAACTTCATTCTGAATCATCTCAGCATGAAGCTCTGTCCAGAATAAAACTGTTTTAATTTTATATATTAACCTTCAGAATTATGTTTACTACTCTGTGAACTTCTGATCAATCCTCTTTTCAGAATTTTAGAAATGCAGATTGTATCAGATCTATCCATGAAGCTCTGAGCTCTTCAGTTCAAGGATAGAAGTGATGTTCACTCAAAGCAAACAAGTGTCATCCAGTCATCAGCTGTTTCCTGAGGCTGAACACGCATTCACGCTTCTGAAAAGGGAAAGTGCTGATTGGATGCACTGAGACACATGTCACTGGTAACCGTTTAAGTATCTTTTTGAAATCCACTAAAATCAGCTATCATTAAATGCTATTAATCATGATTTATTTCTCTCTCTTAAGCGTTTATGTTTTCAAAAAAAATTTCGAAATCTATTTAAACACCACTCACACCATTCACAACTTTTACCCTTTATTTTGTTTTCAATCAATACTTCTAATTTCTGTGTTTGTGTTCTTCCTTCTCAAGAAAACCCTTTCAACTTTTTTCAAACATCCTCGTGTGAACATGGCTTCTAGCAGCAATCTCTCTTCAGGTTCCCAGAAAGATGCATCAGCTGAGCAATATGAGGTTCCTCTCAGAACACTACTCACTCCAGTCAAGAATCTTGAAGTTCTGTCAGAGATAATAGTGGATTTCAACAGTTTGAAGGAAAATGGTTTTGATTTATCAGAAGAGATTCAAGCTCAAGGATGGGAGAAATACTTTGACAGGTTGGTGGGTCCAACTTTTCCTATCTTAGTTAAGGAATTCTGGATTCACGCCTCTTCCTCAAATCTCCAAGTCACTTCCTACATCATGGGGAAGAAGATTGTGATTACAGAAGATCTGATTGCAAGACTCATTGGATACAATGGTGGTGGCATTCGCTGTATAGACATGGCAGAAAGATGCTCAGAAGTTGTTGTTATAGCAAGGGAAATTTTCACGCTAGGGCTTCCCTCCAGTAAGATAAGGGATATGAAATATAAGCACAAAATTTGGGCAAAGATTATTCTGGGCTGTTTCAATCAGAGGAAGCCTACAAGCTCTCCTGATTACATAAACATTGATCAGCAATTTCTGATCTATTTTATCAATCAGAAGGTAAAGATTAATCTAGCTCATCTTCTGTTCAACCATCTGAGAACCAACGTCAAGGAGACAAGAGAAGATGAATGGACTAAAAGGGATTGGATACCCTTGGGCAGATTGATATCAGATATTCTGACTGAGAATAGGCTGATTAAACATTTGACAGAGGCACAAGAGATCAGCACCCTAGAACCTTCTGCTGGCAAGCAGATGAATGCCAAGAATCTGAAGAAGATGAAGCTGATAGAGAACATTAAGAAGGAGCCCAGCATCACTCCTTTTGCTGAAATCTCCAGCAGAAGAGTCCCTCTGGACGACTTCCCTATGTTCTCAAAGATTGACTCCAAGCCTCAAATCATTCTGAGATATTTGGATGCGTGCAAAGCTGATGGTTCAGCACCTAATCTAAATATTTAAGATCTTCAACAGAAGGCACCAGAGGTAGTTCTGAAGAAGACGAAGAAGAGAAAAGCTGCTCCAGAAGGACCATCACAACAGACTCCAAAGAAAAGAGGTAATCCTATTTTTGTTACTGTTTTAAGTTCAAGTGTTGTTTCCTCATCTATTCCCATTCCAACTCCAGCTGATATCCCAACACCCCAAACCTTTGAAGATTTTGACATTGACTTTGACCCTTCTGAGTCATTAACCCTCAGAAGATCCCGCTCCAAACCAAAAAATCCAAACACTGCAACCATACCAGAACCAGAACTTGCTCAAGTTATTTCTGATATTGACCAACATACTTCCGCTCCCCAAACAGAAAATCCAAAACAACAAGAAATTCCCATTTCTCCAAACCCTGACATCCCACTCTCACCAATACCAGAAACTCCACTCTCTCCAATACCAGAACCAGAAATTCCTCAACCTCCCTCTCCTCAACCAGAAATTAATCCACCATCTCCTCAATATACACAAAACTCTGAGGCACAATCTCCACAACCTAAGACTCAAAACTCTGAGGCTCAAACCTCTGAGTCCCCTGAACCACAACCCTTGGCCATCCAATTGCCTTGTGGTAAAACTGTTAATATGTCTCAACTTCCCTCATCACCAGAAACAACTCCTCCAAACACCCCACATAGTCCAATCGTTATTTCTGACTCTCCCACTCCCTCACCTAAGAAAAATACAGAAAACCACAACAAGACAGTCATTGATCTAACAATCCTTGAACGATTTGCTGCAATAAACCAGAAAACTTCTATTCCCAAACCAAAACAACCAGATGTTGGTTCCAGCATTTTGAATTTTGAAACAGATATGCAGAAGTGGATCACTTCTTTGAAACAAGCAAGTCTGGAAGTGGTTGATCCTGCTGTATCAGATCATCTCTAGACTCAATTCAGAAGATGGGTATGCGCTAAAACCTTCAAGCTGCAAGACCAGAGCTATGGACAGGCTCAACAAAACTTCAGCAATCTGCTGAAGGAAATGGAAGGTCTAGTTCTGAGCAAGCGGCTGAAGGAAGAAGTTCTCCATCTGGACTGTGAGCCCTGGTCTGAAAAGCATCCAGCATCTAAAGTTCAAGCTGCAGAAGAAGAGGTTATTCAAGCTGAAGACTTGGGTCAAGCAGAAGAATCTACAGAAAGCTCTGAGAAGCAGACTGTATCTGAAGATCCTCAAGCTTCCTCTCTTGACAGACAGGCTCTGGAGGATTTGAAGAGATCAGATATGCTGATGAACGAAAGGATGGACAAGCAGGATATCAAGATTGACTCTATAGCAAACATGGTAGCTAAGCAAAACGAAACCAGCGAACAAATCAAGACCATGTTGGAAGCTCTGTTCACACGACTTCCTCCTTCTTCTTAGATTTTTTCTTTTGTTTTCCTTGTTTTATTTACATGTTTGTCTGTAATATTTTTACTTGTTCTAAACTATCATTGCTTCTGTTTTAATACAAACGTGTTTTTCTCTAATCTTTTTAACTCTGATTTTATATACTTTTTGATCGCTGACAAAAAGGGGGAGAAAGAATGATATTTTTTAATAACGGTTTACTGAGACAAAAGTCTCAAACATTCTAACATTCATATATATTTGCTGTTCTGAAAAGCTTACAGGTATAAGAATCTGAAGAACTCTGATAAAGCAAAATTCTGATGATCAAAGAAAGGTTCAATAAAGTTCTGATGCTCAAGGTCTCAAGGAATCAAAGGAAATAATCAACTCAGGGGGAGTTTTTCTCATCATTACTCTGATACTTTTTATTCCTTACCCTCTTAGCTCTGATACTTTTACTCATTATCTGACTATCTCTGATACCGTTTCCTCTTTATCCGTAAACTCTGATACTTTCATCATTTTATTTTAATTGAAAAAATCTAGTTTTTGTCATCATCAAAAAGGGGGAGATTGTTAGAACATAGTTTGATTCTACAACCCTCAGTTAGAGTTTTGATGATAACAAAATACAAGATTAAATGAATTATGAGATTTATATAAGACATAGATGCTACTTAAAATTATGTTGTGTATTTACAGGAAACTCTGATGGAATCAGCATTAGAATATCAGTATCAACATCAGCATCAGAAGATCAATACTTGTGCTACGCTGAAGTCTGATGAACAGAATTTGCGCTTAACATACTCTAACTCTGATCAAGATCTTAACCATGTCATCAGCTCTCAGAAGCGCCAGAATAAGCTAAAGCCAAGAACGCTCTGATCTTCATTACGCAGAACATTCTGAAGTGTTAACGTTACTGCATTCAAGGCAGATTAATTACCAACGGTTTTATTCCAAGACAAAGATCTTCTCAAAATGGAAAGAATGTCATGAGCATTGAAATGGAATTATGGACTGCAACGTATCTATTCCAAGAAGTATTTAAACAAATCAGTGAGAAAGGAAATGGATAATGCTCTACAATACTCTACACGCCTAAAGCCAATCATCTTCGTCCTCACTCATTCAGTTTGCTAAAGCTCTCAACTGCTTACTTTATAGTTCTAGCAATCTAGTTTCATATAAGCTTCATTTTGTGTATTATCACAGTTGTGATATATAGTTTTTGTAGAAAACATCAAACACACATAATTGTTCATTTGTCTGTAAGAAAGAATTTCCTTGAGAAACCGGTCTGTGGTTTAGACTCAAGAAGGCTTTAGCCGTTGTTAAAGCAGTTTTGTATTCAGTTGAATATAGTGGATTAAGACCTTGTTGGAGAGAGGCGAAATCACCTTGACGGGTGGACTGGAGTAGTTTGAGATCAAACGAACCAGGATAAAAATAACGTGTTGTCTGCATTTGATTTCAAGTTTTAACAATTCAACCCCCTTCTTGTGTTTTTCACATCTTTATACCGTAGACTTTTAGGGTGCTAATACCTTCCCTTTGCATAACCAACCCCCGAACTTAGATTCTCTCCCCTCTTTTTGGGTTATTCGCTCTTTTCCCATTCCTTTGGAAACAATAAAGCGCGATGGCGATTTTTATTTTGATATGTGCAAGTCAAGTCAATCCAATGGCTTAGTCTCAATATTTGTACCGCTACACTACTGAATTAGAATCATAATCCTGGTTTGTGCTACTCATCACTTAACCCCCTATGATCTTCGTTTGCAAAACATGAAACCTTATGTAGGATCTAATTGAGTATATGTTGGAAATGGTCAAACCCTTGTCATACAAGCTATATGATCCATCCATTTCTAATATAAAGTCATGACTAATCATAATTTAAATTTAACTGATGTTCTTCATGTTCCATTCATTACTAGAAATCTGATGTCTGTTTCTAAATTCTTCAATGACAATAATTTTATGTTTGAATTTCTTCCTGATAAATGTTACATCAAATCCCAAGCTTCTAGGAAAATTCTTTTTGAAGAATTCTTGATGGAAGTGGACTATATTGCTTTCCTCAATAATCCTTGGATCTCATCATTCCTCTAAGTGTTAATAAAAGTTTAAATACACCTACTTATATTCATAGTTATGTTATTTCTCATTCTAATAGTCATTCTTTAAATAAATGTAACACTAGAGTGCTTTGGCACCATAGGCTAGGGCATGTCAATTTTAAATTCGTGTCTCATGTACTCAATTTGGGTAATATTCCTACACCCAATAAACAAAATTCTTACTTTTGTACTTCTTGTAACATTGGTAAAGCTCATAGGATATATGTTCCCCTAACTAACACTGTGTACAATAAAGCTTTTGATGTTATTTTTACTGATCTATGGGGTCCCTCACCTTTTCCCTCTAGTGCTGGATATAAATACTATATTGCTTTTGTAGATGGCCACACTAGGTACACTTGGTTGTATTTTCTTTAAAAAAAATATGTGGTACTTCAAGCCTTTAAACTTTTTCAAACTTTTGTTCAGACTCAATTCAATGTTACCGTTAAGTCTATTCAGTCTGGCTATGGTGGGGAGTTTAGACCATTTACCAAATTCTTGTCTGAACTAAGAATCACACATAGGCTCACTTGTCCTCATACCTTACACCAAAATAGGATTGTTGAAAGAAACCATAGACATATAGTGGTGATGAGGCTTACCAATCTATCACACTCTTCTATAACCCTTACTCATTAGGATCATAGTTTTCTAACTTCTGTTCAACTCATCAATAAGATGCCTACCATACCTCTAACAAATGCTCAGACACCTTTTTATGATCTCTATGGTAAATATCCTGATTATAAGTCTCTAAGAGACTTTGGTTGGGCTTGTTTTCCCATCCTTAGACCTTTTAACCAGTATATGTTTCAGATGCATAGGAAGGAATCTGTTTACCATGGTGTATCTCCACAACATAAAAACTTCAAATGTCTTAGTAATGATGGGAAATTTTTTATTTATAAGGATGTCACCTTTAATGAGTCTCATTTTTATTTTCCTACTATTTTCCTGCTGAATGCTTATCTTTAAGTGCTCCTAGTAAAGGAATTGGCTCTTTCCTCAATGTCTGTGTTGTACTTCCTAGTGCTACCCTGAGTATACCAACTCACACAAGCCAACCTTACTATCAACTTTTTTCCTCTAAGACACAGTCTAAGGTTCTTATTTTACCTAACTCATTGCACCAGTCTGCTCCTATTAACACAAATAATAATAGTATATTTGCTAACCAGTCTAATCAGTATTCTGCTACTACAATAAAGTCTATTCATGCTACTTTATCCAGAAAACATGTATCTACTGATGTACTTTCTGCTAAGTAGACTGCTAATTTAGTTGAACATACCACTAACAATATCCTAAAAATTTTGAAGTTAGAAATTGCTCTATATCTCTCAATAACCCAGATGGCAATACTACTAAGTGTGTCAGTCCTGCTGCTAGCACTAAGGGCCCTAGTCATATGAACTTAACACCTACTTCAAATAGATCTCCTATTACATGATTTGTCAATCATAGTAATCCTCACAAAGAATCTATTGGTGTTCAAAATCTAAGTCCCACATATTGTTCCAATGAACTTACTACATCCTCTTGCGTACCCATTTTGGCTTCTTCTAATTCTACCTCCATGCACACTACTGAGTCAGGTCAATCTTTTATAAAGAATAGCCATCACATGCTTACTAGGGCTAAAAATGGCCATTCCAAACCTAAAGTGTTCATTTCTTAAATTGAATCTGAACCTACCAGCTATAAACAATCTATTCTACAACCTCCTTGGGCTAAGGCAATTCAAGATGAGTTTTATGCTCTACAAACCAATAAAAATTGGACCTTAACCAGTCTACCTTCTGATAGAAAAATTGTGGGGTGTAGGTGGGTTTTTAAGCTTAAGCATAATGTTGACGGGAGTGTTCATAAACATAAAGCTAGAATGGTTGCTAAAGGATTTCATCAAGAACCAGGTTTTGGTTTTACTGAAACCTTCTCTTTTATTGTTAAACCAACTACCATTTGATTCATTCTCACTTTTATTATTACTTACAAGTGGGATATACAATAAATAGGTGTTAACAATGCATTCTTGAATGGTACTTTACAAGATGAAGTATATATGACACAACCACCTGGCTTTGTGTGTGCTAATAAAACCTTA
The DNA here is from genome assembly GCA_948472305.1 of Vicia faba. NCBI lineage: Eukaryota > Viridiplantae > Streptophyta > Magnoliopsida > Fabales > Fabaceae > Vicia > Vicia faba. The sequence goes on along the minus strand of OX451736.1, from coordinate 191,329,255 downwards.
GTCTGCAAGTTAAACAAAGAAATCTATGGCCTAAAATAAGCCTCGAGGTTTGGTATGAGAAACTAACTCAGGCTCTCTTGCAAATTGGATTTTCTGCCTCTAAGTTTGATAGCTCTCTTTTTGTGTATTGCAAACAAGGTGTATCTCTTTACATTTTAGTCTATGTAGATGATATTCTCATCTCTAGTTCAAGCTCTCCAATTATAGATGATTTGATCAACAAATTGCACACTGCATTTGCATTGAAGAAGCTGGGAAAACCTATTTACATTCTAGGTATTAAAGTCAACAGGCTTTCCAATGGCTCACTCTTTCTAACTCAGTCAAAATATATCAAAGATCTCCTCTCTAAATCTAAGATGGAGAATGCTAATGGAGTGCCAACACCCATGTTGAGTACCTGCAGACTGAGAATGCATGATGACATTGTTTCCTCTGATCCATAACATTACAAGTCTATTGTTTGTACTTACAATATGTTACAATCACCAAGCCTGACATTGCCTTCAGTGTCAACAAAGCATGTCAATTCATGGCATGTCCTTTGGAGACTCAGTGGGTAGCAGTAAGAGGATTTGTCAGATACTTGAGTGGAAGATCTAAGCATGGCCTCTTATTATCTTCCTTTGTTTTAGCTCCCAAGTTCTCTTTGCGTGTGTATAATGATTCAGATTGGGCTTTTGATCTTGATGACAAAAGATCAACATCTGGCTCTTGCATTTATTTTGGTCCAAATCTTGGTTCCTAGAGCTTGAAGAAACAATCTCTGGTTGCACGTTTTAGAACTGAAGCTAAGTATCAGGCTTTGGCTCACTCAACTTTGGAGTTGTTATGGTTAGAATCTATTTTTTCTGAACTTGATATTCCCTTTCACACACTAACACTTCTTTGTGACCACTTAAGCGTGGTTTTGTTGTCTCATAACCCGGGATACATGCTATAACCAAACACATAGAAATTGACATTCATTTTTTCATGGAAAGAGTTGTTGCTTGCAGGATGGTAATCAAACATGTACCTGTTGCATCTCAAATGGCAGATACTTTGACAAAATCATTGGGAACTGCTGCATTTCAGGACCTCCGAAGAAAACTCAAGGTTGTGACTCAAGACCATCGCCCTTCGGGTTGAGGGGTATTAGAGTTAAGGGTGACTTTTGGTCAACTTACCTTTACTTGGTTTAACTGTTAAATCTTAACATAATAGTTTTACCGTTACGGTTAGATTGGATGTTTATTTGGTAAGGTGTTAAACTTAATTGTTATTGTTAAGTTGTGCATAATACTCTCTCTTGTAACTATTGTAAGGTAACTGTGAATAATACATCAAACTTTACTCTTCTCTTCCATTTCCACTTTTCTGGTTTTCACAGTGAGAGATGAAGCTAAAGATTCATCTCTAACAATATTAAATATAATACAAACTAAAATACAATAAATATAGATATATTTTAATATTTTTCTTGAAGTGGAAGGTTGACAGATGTTGAGATTTTCTATGAAATCCTAAAACAATACAAACAGAAGATCTTTTGATAAATATTTCACAATTTGATATCAGGAGAGAACATGAAGAACACAAACATGACCTTGAGCTACCTTTTCGTGAACGAAATGAATATATATCTCGATGTGTTTCGTCCCTTGATGTTGAAGAGGGTTATCAAAAAGATATATGTCATAAGCGTTGTCAGAGTAGACCATCGTGGCCTTGTGAATGGGAAAATGTAATTCAAAAAGAAGGTTATGTAACAAACATGATTTAAAGACCACAATGACAATGCTAGTATATTCGGAGTCAACACTCTAGCGAGATACCGTGGATTTTCATTTGGAAAACCAAGAGATTGAGTTATCACCAAGAATCACAGAGTAACTAGAGGTGGATCATCGGGTATCAGATCACCCTCCTTAATCGGCATCTGTATCTAAAATTAAGGAAGTAGTAGATGAGGGATAAGGGTGTAAACCAAAATTTCGTGTACCCTAAATGTAACACAAGATACATTAGAGAGCTTGCATATTGTTTTCTATCTGGTTATGCATTAAAGGACATGTATGTTGTACCATATATGAAATGTCTAGTCGATTGAAAGTGAGATACTAAAAGGCACCAACTAGGATATGATAGAGATATGGATCCTCATACAAAGTTCTATTTGTGACAATCATCTTTGTTTTTGTATCAATTAGGATTGGGCACGATTTGCAAGAAGACATTCCAACATGTGTACAAATTTCTTTGGCATACTTTTCTGTGAGAAAAATAAACCTTTTTAGCAGAGAATGACTAAAATACCCAAGAAGTAGCTCAGGTGTCCAAAATCTTTTATATGAAACTCGAAGGTGAGAAGTGAAATGATATATTTTCGCAAATCATCAGAATATGTGGTAGGGATAATATCATCGATATAAATTAGGATATAGGTCATTTGAGTGTCTTTCTTGTAGATGAAAAAGCAGTATTCACACTTTCTTTAAGAAACCCAATAGATACAACTTAGTCGAAAATTCTCTTACACCGAGCTCGAGGAGCTAGTTTGAGATGATATAATGATTTGCGCAAACGACACGCGTGATTAGGATTCATTAAATCCTTAAAGCATAATGGTTGATACATGTAGACAGTTTCTTAGAGTTTACCATGTAGAGACACATTCTTGACATCCAATTGATGATTTACCACGACTTAGAGAGGGAATACTAAGAATTTTATGAATAGTAGCTGGTTTGACAACTCGGCCTAAGGTTTCTCAACAATCAATGACAACTTGTTAAACTATACCATCACCTATATGTCAGACATTATGCCTCTAAAAAGAACTGTCAAATTTTTATTTATGTCTAAAAATCCACATAGACTGAATAACATTAACATCAGGTGGTTGTGATACTAGATCTCACATCTTATTTTTAATTAGAGCATTATACTCATCATCCAAGGTAATTTTCAAAATTTGAGTCTTTAAGTGTATACAATGTTTTTAGGTAGAGAAGATTTTGGAACATGGGTGTACAAGTCATAATTTTTTTGATTGGGTATAAAAAACCATGTTGACTCCTAGTAACTGGGTTGGTGTTTGTTGGTAAAGAAGGTTGGAAAATTGAAGTAAGAGAATATTGTTTTGTTTGGTCAAGGTGTAATTGCATAGTGGGAGATGGAAAAAAGGTGTGATGGGTGAGGTTGTGTTGAGCCACTCTGTAGGAGATAAGGGGGTGGGTGTTCGAGCACTAGGTTTTTGAGTGAGTAGGATGTTTTTTAGTTCGGACATGATGGGGGATAATTTTAGGTGATCTACTAGTGGACTTGGATGTGGCTCTGTTTGAGTATGAATTGCTATATGGTTTATGATGTGAGGGGAAAAGTCATTGTGTAGGAAGGTGTATGTAATAGGTTATGGGTATGTATTGTTGCATAAGAAAGTGAGGTTTTGTCAAATAAAGCATGGAGATAAATAATAATTTTATTTAAAGATAAATACAAACATTTCTAGCCTCAATGATTTGACAGATACTCAAGAAAGACACATGATATGGATCAAGGTTGGACTTTATGTATCAGAGTAAATGAAAAAATTGGATAGCATAAACACCAATATACTCGTAAGTGGGAATAAAAGGGTTTTCTTACTACACAGTTTTAAGGTGTGATTAAAAACTGATAGTTTAGATTGGTAAAATATCCAAGAGATATGTTGTCATTTAAAGAGCATGGTGCCAAAAAGATGTGGTTGAGATGTGTGAATTAATAACATGTGAATAATATTGTTAATTCAACATTTTTGTTCAGATTTACCGTTTGAGAATAGGTACATGGACAAGATAAATGAAAAGAAATTCCATTTATTTCACATATTTTTCAAAAATTACTAATGACATATTCACGACCTTGTCACATTGAATGATTTTAATTCCTATTGGAATTGTGTATTTATGGATGCTTGAAGTTTTTGATAACATGGATATACTTGAGATTTTTGTGAAATTGGAAAAGTCCACAAGAAAGTTTAATAATTATCCAAAATAAATAACATAGTATGTGTGACCTAACAAGTTTAAAATGAGAGAGATATATCCATCGATGTGTAAAATTTCAAATAGAAACAAACTATGATTTTAAGAATTCATGAATGACATTTTAATATAATTACTAAGAGGAAAAGAATAACATAAATGAGAAGGTAATCTTAAAAATTTACATTCAATAAATTTGTTTAATCAGAGAGAATGTAAAACAAGTTCTCCAGGATTACCTAAACAATCATGTCAAAGAGATGATTCACATTGAGAGAAGCTTGTGGCCTAGGTTAGAGTATTCATCCTTGTTGGATATAACTATTGGGCCTAATCTAATTGAGTTGGGTACATTCACATTGAGCCTAGTAATATTTTCAATGTCACTTGAGTTGGATACATTCACATTGAGAGAAGCTTGTGACTTAGACCAGAATATTCCTCCTTGTTAGACAAAAGTGTTGGTCTTAATCCAATTACAAGATGGGTAAGGACAAGGTGGGATATTTCAAAGAACCCATTACTACCATTTTTGTTGCAATCGACAGCCACTACCTTCAAAGTGGTAAGGCTAATCCATCCCCCTCTCTTGGAGCTTTGATCGTCGTTGTTGAGAGGTTTTTTCTTGTCTTTACCATAATAACCATTATATGTTTGAGGTAAGTTTTTATGGTTGTTTGCGAGATAAGGCGTAGGATGTGTAGCACAAACTGGTATCAATTTTGGCCTCAATCATCGCCTATATGGAGAAGGAATTAGATTCATGTACTGCCATTTGAAGCATCCAATATTTTTGGAGTTACAACTTGGATTTGGCGATTGCTAATGTTGGAAGAGGATCATGTTATTGAATATAAGTCACAAAACTGACATAATCGTTGGTGAAGCTAGAGATCACTTTCAATACGAAACAAGTATTTAAGACCAGAGTCAACATTTTCAAGTTAATCATAGATGATTTTGAGACGGTTGCAATGCACTTTAATGGATGTAAAATCCTCTAGGTTGGTATTGCTAAACAAATTTTCAAGTTGAACATCCCTTGAATGATTGATATCATGGAACAAAACAACAATGTGGTTCCAACACTATTTGACGGAGTTATAGATCACATGTATGGAATTGAGTATGTCTTGTGATATAGATGCATACATCAATTGCAACATAATACCATCTAGACGATTCAAAATATTAAAATCATTAGCTTTAATGGAGATTATTGCTTGGCTTGCATGCACATCAGAAGTTGGGATGATATGGTCAATCACATTATGGACGTGTGTTTGCACCATAAAGATGGGATACTATAAGAGACAAAGGTTGGAGTCATTATTCAATGTCACCATAATGATGGTTTTGACGCTCTTTATGGAGAAATCAGAGTGGAATATGGTTTGATCTTCCCGTGAAGACATGTTAAATGTTGGTGAAATATGTAACACCTTATTTCCCTAAGCGTATAATCATACAATAAATAAGAGATTTTGCACAATTTTTTCAAAACTTTTTGCACATAGGATCTTGCACTTCTCAAAATACATGCACATGCTGATCATGTAACACATAATATAAATAAACATTTTAACACAATATTTTAAGGCACGTGATTTCACTTAGGATGTTTACACGACATCCAACTCATCTAATATCATAGCAGCAAAATCATAATTAAGATACACAACACTTTAAGTCTCATAATAAAACTTCATATTAAAATAAAAGCATCAACTCGTAAGTCTTCTTCAAATGTTAAACACACAAAAACATAAACATATTAGAGCATATGTTGTTACTAAAAAAATCTCAACATGAACAAGATATCGCTCCCTGATGTTACGTATCAAAGCATAACCCAAAAATAAAGGAAAGAAACTAAAAGAGATAGCTCCAAGAGCTAACTTATACTTACAGCAACATCTCTACTCTTGAACATTTATACGATGCTCGTGTAAAGATAATATTCAACATAATGGGTGATCATTCATTTAAATAATAACAATATAAAATGTAAGATATAGTACAACATTTACACAAACATGCACAACAACATATCACATTTCACGCTAAAATCATTACCAATATCATACACAACAACATCATCATCACACATAGTCATATTCAACACAATTTTAATCACATCATATCAATTACATTCACACACCCAGCATTCATATCTTAACAAATATACATATGACTCGTTATATAATGCAACTCATATATTCAACTCTATGCATATTCATAAGGTACCAACTCAATAATTGGATCACTTAGGAACTGAGTTCATCCTTCTCGAACCCCGAATCCACCCTGCTCGGATTTGGAACAAGTCGTCAATCCACCTTGCTAGGATTGCAACTTGCCTCTTTCATCAACAATAACAATGACATCATGAATACATGTCAAAACACGTCAATGCAACAACAACATAAAATTTAAAGTCCCCTCGCGATAATAAACAACATGCATTGACTCACGATAATAGTTCACCCTACTCAAACTATTATCCCGCAACACAACAATAATATCAATATCATTCAACATCAATATCAGTCAACATTTCAACATCACATATTCACCACTAGCCAACCACCACAATAATATACACATAAAATCAGTAAGTAATCAATAGAAAGCATAGTATTCTGGTACAACATCATCAACACCATAAGAAAATTTTCACAACAATATTAACATAGCATGCATATATTTAAATATACAACATCATTAACAAAATCATCATAACAACATCGACATAACAACATCATACGTCATACGCAAAAACTAATCAATATTAACCAACAAGAATATCAACTTCAGCAACTCAACATATTCATATTCATAAACATACAATCATGTTATTTCTTTATAGCATTAACATTTCATTGTTAACCAAATATAAATAACATTCTCAACATCCTAACATCCTCACAAAATAACGTTATAAAATACGCACAATCCTCATCACTTATTCATGTTACATGACACATTCAACCCCTGAAACTAATTTCATTTGATGTTAAATTGCATTAGCTTTTCAACACTTCAAATGGGGCTGCATTTGGACTTAGAATCAAAAGTTATGGTAAAAACAAAATATGAACAAAATCAGCCTAATCAGCGAATGCATAATGCACTAAACCGTAACTAACAGCAGCTTTTTTGCAACGCACTAAACTGCTGCAGAATGTAAAATTCTGCATTTTCCACCGTTGGAGGCCTTTCAAACCTCTGATTTTGATTCCGCAAAAACCCAAACGCTCAGAAAATTACAACTTATGCAATACCCTGATTATCCCAAATTAATTCATAATTTTAACACAATTAAATCATGAATCATTCATCAAACTTGTTCCATAAAATATTTAATTCACACCAATTTCGTCATAATTCAATTGATCAATGAACACCATAAAAACATATCAATACACATGAACATAATTCATATTATTGCGTATTAAAACAATATTATCATCACAAATCGAAAGAAAACTAAAAATCATACTCTACTCTTTTATCACACCCCTATTATTGAACAAAAATTTCACCCTTACCTTTGTGATTGCAGAAAATTCTTGATCGATCCTTGGCTTTTTCTCTTCCAAGTCCTAAGCATCTTTCTTTCTTCTTAGACTCTTGTCTCTTTTCTCCCAAAATATGTATTGTAAACTCTATTCCCTCATAATACTCTAAAAACTTAGTTTTCTCATTAAACTATCTCCATCTTAACCTTAATATTTTTCATAATGCCTACTTTATACTCACTTATTCATCATAAGTCCAATATTTTCCTTAATTCTTCTACACACATTTTTTCTCTTTAATTAATTTATTTTATTTAAATAATAAAATTAAAACATTATTTTAATTAATAAAATAATTCTAAATTAAATTTACCAACTTCTAGTTACTCTCTACATTCTCTCCTCACAGTCACACACCTCCATCACACTTATTTAAATAATTTAATCAAAATACTTGCATTCTAATTATTAAAGAATTTATATCAACTCCAACAATACACAACTTATTCTATACACCTCTATCTATATGACATAAATTCTTTCCCTCTTATTTATCTAATTATTTTCATATAATAATTAAATAAAATATATATAAATTATAAATAATTCAATTAAAATAATTTAATAAAAATTGAGATTTTACAAAGCATCACCAACATCATTTGTGGAAGAAATTGGCGCAACCATCGTGAAGAAGGGGCGGTTGTAAGGAAAAGCTTTTAAAAGTTATGGATCATGAAAGCTTATACCATATAAGAACGTAATTCCCTCCATCTCAATGATATAATTTGTAAATAATATACCACTATTGTCAAATCATATTTGAAAACTAACAATAGCTAATGAATATAATCAATACCACATATTCTAATAGTCTTACTAATAACTTATCGAATTAATATGTTTTAAAATTTTGTTTTATAATTGTATTTAATATTAAATTCTATAAATAAAAAAATAAAAAAAAAACTGTTCAAAATGTGAGAGTTCGTATAAATTTAAAGTATAAATTTGATAAATATTTTTAAATTTATTAATATCAATTTTTCGTAATATATTTATTTTTAAATGATATATTAAATTTGGATAAAATATTGCACATATAAGAAATTTAAATATATTTTACTTTTTTGTGAATTTTTTTAAATATTTTGTATAGTATTTTATATTAGAACTTTTAGTAGTAACTCATTTATGTTAGTTCAGATATCCATTTATTATTTTAATTATAATTTGTAAAAGTTTAAAAAAAAACTTAAATTTATAATGTATATCGATGAATATCTTTTATGTACAACTCAAAAATATTAATTCCGACTGAGTCATAAAGTCGTTTGAGAAGAGAACAAGATTAATGTCCAGTCCATAATAGTGAGGAGTATCTGGTGCTGAACGACCATCATTGTCTCTGGGCAGCAACCCATCTGCGCTACCAACCCGAATATCACTTGTAACCAGAGTCTATCCGCTTAGAGTCGATTAACAAATCAGCCCATTAATGACTATAAAGGTTGCCAGCGTATTAAACCCATCATTACATAGCTTTGAACACCTTCGTTCATGGTGATGGCGGCAATTATACAATTATGAAGCCCAATTGTCACACCTTGAATGAGGCTCTTAAATATCGTAAAAGGAAGACTATATAAGGGGCTCTCCTAACAAAGGGATAAGCAATACATTCATCTTGGGACAATACGCATCAATGTCGTAGCTCCCAAATTCCCCAAATAATTTAAAGAAATCTACCCGTTGTAGCTCTCCCTATACCTATAGGGAAGCTACTCGTTTATTGTTCCTATGCAAGAAAGTTGGGTGTCCATCGTGGGGCCTCAGTAAAATTGTCCTAGGCCACACCTCAAATCACATTTGATAGAATGTCAACTGACGAGGATCCCCCAGACATGGTGCGACTACTGACCATGGTGGAGGCCCTCCGACAACAAAATTAAACTCTACATGATAATGTATTAGACATGCATCAAAGACGTCAAGGGGACGAACGCCCAAAAGAGGAGCTTTTGGAATCCCGACCGCTTTCTCAAGCTATATGGGACGATCAAGTCCCTGAGAACTTCAAACCATCATCGCTCACATCTTACAATGGTAAAACTGACCCACATAAGAATGTTATCGCTATCAATAATCAGATGGAAATAATAGGCCCTACTGATTCTCCGAAGTGTAAAATCATGGAAAGCTACTCAGGTTATCCGTGGAAAGGTACTCAAACCTGACCAAGAAACTGGTATAATATTTCTCGACCAACAGACACAGGAAGGTCTCGACAACAACCTTATTCAATGTCTGACAAAGACAGATGGAACCTTTGTGGGAGTACCTGGCTAGGTTTAATGAAGAAACCATTAAAGTCTCCCACCCCAATTAAGAATTGTTTGTTGGGGCATTCTAGAACGGTCTCCGAGTTGGGCAATTCAACGAGTCCCTAGCACAGAAGCTGGTGTCCAACATGGACGAGAACATCACCAAAGCCCAGTGCTACATAAAAGGTGAAGAAAGTAAGCGGGAGAAGCGATCTAAGGATACCACCGAAAGAACTAAAAAAAAGAAGAGGGGTCAGGACAATGATAAGAGTCTTCTCGGCCTGCTCCGAGAGACCGACTGCGAGAACGAACCCTCAATGGCCGAGCCAATGACCTCTCGATTCAGGCGAGGACCTAACACCACTAAACACTAGGAGAGGTGACATTCTGCAAGAAGTCAGCCATTTGAACTTAATCTCGGAAGCACACCATCCAAAGAAGGTGAACTCTATAATGGGAAAAGATGTCGGGGCTTGGTGTAGTTATCATCGGCTCCAGGGATACTACACCGATGACTGTCACTAACTGTAAAAAGAAATTGAAGCGTTGATATAGAGAGGACATCTCTTAACCTATGTGAAAGATGCTAGAGCCTAATCCGGGAAAATAGATCCTCAAAGAGAGTTCATGAATTCGGAAGGACCCTCCCAAAAAAAGGGGAAGGGTATTGAGGAAGTACATGAAACAAAGGCAGCTCGCCATACGCTCAATACCATCACCGACGGATTCGCCGGTGGTGGAGAAATTAGCTCGGTCAGGAAGAGGTATGCCCGGTCAATAATACATGTGTCTGAAGAGACAACCAAAGGTCAGGAGTAGGACTTAAACCCTGTCAGTTTCTCCAAGCAGGATGTTGTGGGAATTTTGGCTCACGAAAGCGATCCTATGGTTATTAAGGTGAAAATATGGGATTAAAGCCTAAAAGGGTGGTGATAGTTCCCAAGAGCTCAGCTACTGTACTCTACTGGGATTCCTTCACATGAATGAAGTTTGATACAGCTGAGTTTCTACCCTTCAAGGAAACCTTGGTCGTATTCTCCGGAGAACAAGTGCAAGTGTTAGGACACCTGCTAGTGCTAACTACCTTCGGAAGTTGCGCAAATGCAAAAGCAATCAGGGTAAGGTACTTGATTGTCAATGTTGCCTCTCCATATAACATCATCATAGGGAAACCATCTTTTAATTCTCTGGAAGCTACACTCTCTACCATATACCTCACCATGAAATATCGTTTGAGAGATGGTCGGGTTGGGGTTGGACAAAGCAATCAAGGGCTTGCAAGAAAATATTTCAAGGATAGTCTGAAGCTACAAAAAAGGATCCAACCTAGGGAAGTCGGGCACTCAAACTATTTCAAAATTAACATGGTCGACATAGACCCATGTGATGACCCACCAGAGTACAGTTTATCTCCTCAAGAGGAAACCAAAAAAGTCCAGATCGGAAGCATGCCCTCCGAGATAACATACATCGGTGTCAACCTTTCCCCAGAAGAGGAAGAAGAGATCGTGGCAATATTAAAAGAGAATTGTGACCTGTTCGCTTGGAAACCTTCAAATATGCCCGAGATAGATCCAAAATTCATGTGTCACCATTTGGCGTTGGACCCCGATACGAAACCAATATCCTAGAAGAAACGGAAAGGAGAAGAAAAGAAGAGAAAGGTTGTGAATGAAGAAGTCAGGAGATTGCTTGACATCGACTTCATCAAAGAAATCAAGTACACTACTTGGTTTTCCAATGAAGTGATGGTAAAAAAGAAATCGGGAAAGTGGCGTATGTGTGTCGACTTCATGGGCCTCAATAAAGTGTGTCCCAAAGAGCCCTACCTGCTACCGCAGAGATACCGGCTTATTAACGAGACTTCAGGCTACAAGCTGCTCAATTTTATGGATGCCCACTCAAGCTACAACCAAATCCACATGAGCACGGTCGAAGCGCCCAAAACTGCTTTCATGTCTGACCGGAGTAATTACTACTACGAGGTAATGTCATTTAGCCTAAAAAATGCAGGAGCCACCTACCAGAGATTGATGGACAAAGTATTTTCTATCTAAATAGAAAGAAATTTGGAGGTGTACATGGACAACATGGTTGTCAAAATCACCACCAGGAAACGGCCCATCGTAGACCTAACAAAGACGCTCGCGTCAATAATGAGATATAATATGAGGCTAAACCCAGATAAGTGCATCTTCGGGGTGCAAGCCAGAAAATTCCTGGGGTTCATGCTCATGAATCGGGGAATAAAAGCTAATTCTGACAAGTGTCAGGTGATTATAGACATGTGAAGTCCATCCTTAAAAAAAGAGGTTCAGCAGTTGACGGGAAGGCTATCCGCCTGTCTTATTTTCTATCATGTGAAGATGATAAGTCAATCCATTTTTTTCAACCCTCAGAAAGTCAGAAGAGTTCGAGTGAAAAATGGCATGTGAAGAAGCCTTCCAAGATGTGAAGTTTTTTCTATCCCCTCCTCCTATTTTGAAAAGGCCAAAAGAGAATGTCCCCCTGATCTTGTACTTGGAAGTATTCGACGGGGCCGTTAGCTTTGTTCTTGTGCAAGAGGGAGAAGACGGAGATAAGCCGATGTACTTCGTTAGGAAAGTCCTGAAAGGGGATGATATGCGATATCAAAAAATTAAAAGATTGGCATTGGCATTGGTGATAACGGCACGATAGCTAAGACATTATTTCCATGGCCATTCGATAATTGTGAGAATCAATTATCCAATAAAACAAATACTGAAGAAACCCGACTTGGCCGAGAGAATGGTTACCTGGGCTATAGAACTATTTGAGTACAACATAGAGTTCACCCCGAGGACAAGCATCAATTCACAGGTGCTAGCCGATTTCCTAGTCGCGTTGAGTAACCCTGTACCAGAGGAAAGTACAAGCATATGGATCCTTCGTGTAGACAGATCATCCAACCTTAAAGGTAAAGGGGTCAGGATTGTGCTTGACGGACCAGGAGACTTCATATTAGAATATTATTTGGGTTTCAGTTTCTAAGCCAACAATAACCAAGCAGAATATGAGGCTCTGATAGAAGGGATAGTACTGGCTAAAGAAGTTGGAGTGGCCCATCTAATAATAAAGATTGACTCATAATTGATTATGGGATAGATAAGAGGAGAGTATCAGACGAAGGATTCTTCACTACTGAAGTACCTGCAAATAACACTTGGGCTGTCAAAAACCTTCTTGGAGTTTGACGTCAATCATATCCCAAGAGAAGAAAATGTACGGGCAGACTTGTTAGCTCGACTTGCTAGTACTAAAGGGTCAGGGCTGAACAAAATAGTGAGACTAGAGATGTTGTAGAGGACGAGCACTGAAATCAAGAAAACTATGGCGATTGAGCAATCAATCGAATGGATGGCACCAATAATACAATACTTGATGCAGGGGATCCTACCAGGAGATATCAATGAAGCGAGGCGCATAAAAAAGATATTCACCCGCTACCTCACAGTGGTCGACAAGCTATAAAAGATGGGGAGATCAATTCCCATGTTGATATGTGTATCAGAAATCGAGACTACAATGATAATAAGAGAGGTCCATAAAGGATCATGTGGTAGTCATATAAGAGGAAGAGCCTTATCAGGAAAAATTCGCAGAGTCGGGTACTATTGGCCTCGTATGATACACGACTGCCTCGAGTTTGTAAGCAAATGTGATAAATTCCAGGTGTACACACCCTTCATACACTTGCTAGCCATGTTGCTGCACTCTATCTTTTCTCTGTGGCCATTTTACCAGTGGGGAGCAGACATACTTGGCCTATTTCCCACCACGCCTGGACAACTCAAATTCTTAATTGTAGTTGTAGACTACTTTACAAAATGGGTGGAAGCTAAGGCAGTGGCACATATCACAGCCAAGAAGGTACACCACTTTTACTGGAAAAATATTATATGTCGGTTCGGCTTACCTAGAGGCATAATGTCTGACAATGGAACCTAATTTACGAGTGCATTCATGGTGGAGTTTTGCAAAGACTTAGGTATCCAAAACAGATTCACGTTAGTAGAATACCCTTAGGCCAACGAGCAAGCAAAAGCAACAAGCAAGACAATCCTAACTGGGATGAAGAAGAAGCTAGATGAAGCAAAAGGTCTTAGGTCTGAATACCTCCACGAAATCCTTTGGTCGTATTATACAACGCCTCACTCCACCAGCCAGGAAACACCTTTCCAGATGGTATACGAGGCTGACACAATGATATCAGTGGAGATCAACACCCCCACCTGGAGGCGAGAGCATTTCAGTGAAGATATCAATAAGAACGATCTAGACAGCTCAGTCGACTTGCTTGACAAAGTCAGAGAAACAACCCAGATCAGAGAATTTGCAGCCAAGGACATATTGGCTAAGAGGTTTAACCGAAAGGTCAGACAAAGAGGGTTCCATAATGGTGACTTAATTCTCAAAAGAATTATTGATTCAAAGAACAAGGGAAACTGTTTCCAAACTGGGAAGGCCCATACCGGGTCATATAGAAGTTGAATAATGGAGGCTATAAATTAATAACTTTATATGGAATAGAAGTACCTAAGACATATAATGTATTCAATCTTAGGTTTTATTTCAATAAACTATGTAATGTCATCATAAATAAAATATACGAATGCACTCTATTCCCTTGTAAGGGCAAGGATTTTTAATGAGACACCCAAACTAAAAAAATCTTTGTAACACTATGATGGAAAGGTGACACTAAGCTGGTTATGCCTTAGGGCCTTTGTCCCCCATTATGCCAGTTACGCCTTATGACCTTTGTCCTCCACTAAGCCGGTTATGCCTTAGGGCCTTTGTCCATCATAAAGCTGGTTACACCTTAGAGCCTATGTCCGCAATTAAGTCAATTACGCCTTAGGGCCTCTGTTCGCCACTAAAATAGTTACGCCTTAGGGTCTTTGTGTGCAACTTAGATGGTTATGCCTTATGGACTCTGTCTTCCATTAAGTCAGTTACATCTTAGGGCCTATGTCCACCACTAAGCCGATTACGCCTTAGGGCTTATGTCTGCCACTAAGCTGGTTACGCCTTAGGGCCTCTGTCCGCCATTAAGTCGGTTACCCTTAGGGCCTCTGTCCGCTATTAAGTCGGTTACCCTTAGGGCCTCTGTCCGCCATTAAGCTGGTTATGCCTTAGGTCCTTTGTACGTTGCTAAGCCAATTACGCCTTAGGTTATCTGTCTGCCATTAAGCTGGTTACACCTTAGGGCATCTGTCCGCCACTAAGTCGGTTACGCCATAGGGCCTACGTCCGCCACTAAGTCGATTATGCCTTAGGACCTCTGTTCTCCATGAAGCCAATTACGCCTTAGGGACACTGGCTACCACTAAGCCGATTACGCCTTAGAGCCTTTGACTGCACCTAATGATTATCCTTGTTACATAGTCATTAGATCAAGAGAGCCTTTGACTGCACCTAATAAACAAGTGAATAATCACCCAACCTCATATAGGATTAGGGATCTTAAAGGATACACCATAGATGACTTCATAAAAACTATGAAGGTGATACAAAGCCAAGTATATAGCGCCTAGACGCTTATTCATATAGACCTTGCATCCGAAAATCCTCTCGTTTATGACATAACTTGAACGAAAAGGACACCTTAATGGTTCTGTACCCGAGAAGTCTTTTGCATATATCAAAGATAAATTCGAGTCCACAACCCGCCTGGGGCTACTAGTCATTCAGAAATATCCCAAAAGACAAGAAAGTCGTTGGGGCTCTTAAGCTTAAAATAATGCCCAATACTACATGATCAGACACATATAGCCCAAAGGAATTTGTGCCCGAGGGGCTTAGATACATAGAAAATATTATTTTAAGTTGTATAGAAAGCTAAAAAATCAAGCAAGCAAATAAAAGAAAAATGACAATATGATTCAATGCCACGAATGACAGTCCAAATACAAAACCCACTGGCATAAGTCATAGTCATAACCAAAGGGGGGGGGGGGGGGGGAGAAAACAAAACTCCCTAAACAAAATCACATTATTGCATCCTTATTAGATAACTAACAGAAGTACGGCCAAAAAATAACATCATGCATTTGGGTTCTCCTTCCCGTCACCACCATTGTTGTTCTTCTCGCCAGAAGGATCTTCAGGATTCGGCTGAGGAGAGGAATTATTTTCTACCTCCTCGAGATCCACAAGGCGTACGTTTTGCAAATCCTTGAAATAGTCCATCTCTATTAAATCCAAGCCAGGATGAAGGTATAATATATGGTCCTTATCCCATTCAAAAGCTTCGTCACCAGCAGAGAGAAGATTCAATTGAGACTTCCTGATAGCCTCTTTCAACTCGTCATGGTAATATTCAACTCATAATTGGTAGGCTTCTCTAACTTCATATGCTTCTTCTCCTCGGTAAAGCTTTTCTCCAAGCCTGATAGCATCTCAGACTGAGTCTTCTAAGCTTCTTTCAGCCGAGTTATCTCATCCTTGAGCTTCAAATCAGTCTTTTTATAATCATCACTGGACTAAAAAAGGCCACGAGTCAGAACCGCACACCTCATAAGGTAAGAACCGAGGTTCTGTGTCATCTTCTGTCAACCTATGGTCTCTACCTTATTGACGTCTTCAGTGGCATTGAGATGGTCATATAGGAAGTGAAGCCCATCAAAGTTATTGGACCAAAATTTGAATTCCCCAGACACCTTACCATCTACGGGCTCTCTCATCCAAGAAGTTATTTCTAAATCTGCTCGACAAACGTCATCACTCATAAGAGTCTTCAGCTTCTTTGGGATGCCTTGTTGTGCCTCCTCTTGAATGGATGGAGCAGAAGTTTATGGCTCAGCCTGTTAGAACATAGTTTGGTTCTATATCTAATTCATAGCTTTGATGATAACAAATACATAGTTATTGTGAAGAACAATTATGCACTCTAATCATTTGATTGAATTTACAAAGAAGTTCTGATGAAAGCTAAGAAGATAATGACGTGAATAATCAGATATAAAGCTCCAAAAAGAACGTACATATAAGAAGCTCAGATGCAAAACTAAAAGTGACATGCATGTAAAAGAAGTTATGATGCTAAAGACAAACTTCTGAAGCACCAAGCTGCCAGTTATACTCTAATAGGAAAGTTCTGAAAGAACAAAGAAGTTTCAACGTATTCATAAAATTGATGTTCTAAGACCAAGCAGTCAAGTTCAAAATACTCTAAAGGTATGTAGATCCAACATCACATTAATGACAATTAATACAGGATCAAGAAAGTAACGGCTGAAACATTATGACTGGGAATAACATTTTTATTTTTGGAAAGGATATTAAACCTCAAATCACCAACCTTCCAAAATAAACATATATTTCTCTAAAGGATCTTTGAACCTAACTTCTATATAAAGGGGACTATGAAGATGGATCAAAGAGAACTCTCACGCATACAAACAAAAGAGCATTTTAGTTAATCACATATCCTTTTATCTCTTAATTTATTCTTTGTGTTATAATTTTTGTAAACATCACAGTCGTGATATAGCTTGTTAGAAGCATTTGTAAACACACTGTATATTTGTTTAGAATTGTATTTCCTTGAGAAACCAATTTGTGGTTTGATCTCAAGAATACGTTGACGGTTGTCTTCGTGATTTGTAATCATAATTGATTAGTGGATTAAGACCTCGATTGAGAAGGGAAAAATCACCTTGAGGGGTGGACTGGATTAGCTTTGAGTTCAAGTGAACCAGGATAACCAACGTGTTATATTGTTTTTATTTTTTGAAAACCCCAAGTCAAACCCCGTTTCTTGTGTTTTTTTATCCTTCAATTGGCATCAGAGTGCTGGTTCTTGGTGTTAAAACTTAATCGTGTCAGAAAAAGATCCTAGTAAGAAAAACACTATGGCGGAACCAGTTCAAAACAACAACTATGATGAGAAATACAAAATCAGCGGCAGACCTCCAATCTTTGATGGTGAAAACTTCGATTACTGGAAAGACATAATCAAAAGTTTCTTTCTAGCTCATGATGATGATCTCTGGAACATGGTAACTGATGGCTACATTCATCCAATCAATGAAATCAGTCAGAAGATTGATAGAAAGAAGATGAAAGATCAACAAAAGAAAGAGTTCAGAAATCATCACAAGGCCTGAATGATTCTTTTGAGTTCCATCTCATACACTGAGTATGAGAAGATCACAAATATAGATTCGGCTCAGAACATCTTTAAATCTATAAAAATGACGCTGAAGGAAACACACAAGTTAAAGAGACCAAAGCCCTTGCACTCATTGAGAAGTGCGAGGCTTTCAAGATGGAAGAAGATGAAACAATTGAGACAATGTTCTCAAGGTTTCAAATTCTAGTTGTTGGATTGAAAGTTCTGGATAAGGGGCACTCCATAACAGATCATGTAAAGAAAATCATCAGAAGCTTACCCAAGAAGTGGAAACCTATGGTCACAACCTCAAAGCTAGACAAAGATCTGAACAAAATATCACTTGAGGAACTAATCAGCATCTTGAGGAGTCACGAGATAGAACTAGAAGAAGATGATCCCCAGAAGAAAGGCAAGTCTCTTTCTCTTAAATATAATAAAAAATATGAAACTAAATCTTTTCAAGAAGAAGAAGAAAAAAGCTCTTGTGGATCCTCATCAGAAGAAGAAAAAATATCTCTTATCTCCAAAAGAGTCCATCAGTTATAGAAACACAGACAAAGGAAATTCAAAAACCCTAAAAGATCAGGTAACCACTCTGAGTCATCCTATGGATACAAAAAGTCTATAAAGAAAGACGTTGTCTATTACGAATGCAAAGAACCAGGCCACTACAAAAGCGACTGCCTCAAACTTCATAAAGAAAAGCCGAAGAAGAAATTTTTCAAAAAAAAAGAAGAAAAGTCTTATGGAAACATGAGATGACTCATAATCTTCTGAAGAAGAATCTAAATCAGAAGATGAACAAACCAATATAGCATTAATGGCTAATGTTTCAGATGACACAGATTCATCAGAATCTCAATCAGACTCAAACGCAGAAGAGGTATTTTCTAAATTCTCTAGATCTCAATTAGAAGATAGTCTTCTGAAATCCTTGAAATATTTCAGGAACTTCGAATCAAATACAAGAACCTAAAACATGGACTAGTATCTGAAACTGAAGAAACTAAAAGCAGAAAATTTGAGCTAAAAGAAATCAATTCTAAACTTGAAAATGGAAAATCATTTATTAATGAATTACAAAAATCTCAGAAAGAATTTGTCTCAGAAGTTTCAACTTGTTATGATAACATCATAAAAGAATATGATTATAGCTTTCAAAAATTTCTAGCTAGAAACATAGATAGAAACAAGATGGCTTCAATGATCTATGGAGTTAGCATAAACGGAAGAAAAGGTATATGATATGTGAAACTAAGAGGGGAAAAATCATATCAACCAAAACAAGTAGATGACATGGTCATAAAACACACGCCTCTGAACTCACATCTCACGTATGGATACACACATGATATAAAATATACTAGTGAATCATATTTTTTGAACAATTATGTAAAATCAAAATTCAATCATAATTTTGGAAACTCTAGCCAAAAAGGAGCAAAAAAGATATGGGTACCTAAGGATAAAATTATCTATGTTGCGGATGTACTTAGCAACAGAGTTGAAACACCAATGTTAGTACTTGGACTATGGATGCTCTCGACACATGACGTGAAGAAAGCATATGTTCCAAAGCCTGGAACTTAAATCTGGAGGATATGTAGGTTTCAGAGGCAATCTAAAAGGAAAAAATGTTGGCTCTAAAATTTTTGGTAACAGTACACTTCCCTATATAACTAATGTTACTTTAGTAGATGGATTAATACATAATCTGTTGTCCGTAAGTCAATTAGGTGACAATGGTTATGATATAATCTTCAATCAAAAGTCCTGCAAAACTGTTAGTCAAAAATATGGATCAATCCTATTTAATGGTAAGAGAAAGAACAACATTTATAAAATTAAACTTTCCGAACTGAAAAGTCAGTATGTAAAATGCCTTATGTCTGTTAACGATGAGCAATGGGTTTGGCACATAATATTGGGGCACGTTAGTATGAGTAGAATATCTCAGATTAACAAACTCAATCTAGTCAGAGGACTTCAAAATCTGAAGTTCAACTCAGATGCTCTGTGTGAAGCATGTAAAAAAGCCGAGTTTGTAAAACCTTCTTTTAAATCTAAAAATGTTTTTTCTACCTCTAGACCATTATAACTTTTGCATATAGATTTCGTTGGACCAGTGAAAATTGCATCCATTAACGGCAAGAAGTATGGATTAGTGATTGTAGATGACTATAGCAGATAGACATGGGTAAAGTTCTTAAGACACAAGGATGAGCCACACTCTGTATTCTCTACCTTCTATAACCAAGATCAGAATGAAAAAGAGTTGAGAATTGTAAAAGTCAGAAGTGATCATGGTGGAGAATTAGAGAATAATTTTTTTTAATGAAAATGCATTTCCTATTATTTCTCTTGTCCAAAAACTCCCCAAAAAAATGAAGTTGTAGAACGAAAGAATAGAACTTTACAAGAAATGGCCAAAACCATGATCAATGAGAATAAAATTGCTAAACACTTACGGGAAGAGGCAGTTAACACAACGTGCTACATTTAGAATATAATCTCCATAAGACCTATTATGGAAAAGACTCCATATGAACTGCAGAAGAACAGAAAGCCCAACATTTCTTATTTCCATCCTTTGGATGTACTTGTTATATTTTAAACACCAAAGAACATCTGAACAAGTTTGATTCTAAGGCACAAAAATGCTTCATGTTAGGATACTCTGAATGCTTAAAAGGCTATAAAGTATATAACACAAAAAAAATCAATTTTGGAAGAATCCATTAATTTCAGATTTGATGATAAGCTTGGCTCTCAAAAGTCAAAGCAAGTTGAAAACTTTGTAGATATAGAAGTTCAAATTACAGGTACTGGAGACAGTTCTTTTGAAAACAAAAGCTCAGAAACCAAGAAAAATGCAGAAAAATACATAAGTACAATCAAGATTGATGCTACAGAAACATTTGAAGAAACCATTCAGAAAAGAAAGTCAAGAAGCAGATCAACACACTTTGAAGATCTGGTTCTGGGAAAGAAGAATGATATAATCATAATAAGATCTACATATAAAATAGTTGAATACTCTCTCATGGGATTGGTATCTCTTATAGAACCAACCTCTATATATTAAGCACTTCAAGACAATGATTGGATACTTGCAATGCAGGAAGAACTTAATCAATTTACCAGAAACGATGTATGGGATCTAGTTCCGAAAACAAAAGGATTCAATATCATTGGAACTAAGTGGGTCTTCAGAAACAAGCTAAATGAACAAGGAGAAGTTGTCAGGAACAAAGCACGACTGGTTGCACAATGTGATACGGTGGGAGAACTGACTTGAGGTTTTGCGTTTGTATTCACACTTGTTCGGTTTAGCAAGAGTCGCCACCGACTTTTTATTTTATCCTAAAGGAAAGGTTAAAAAAGCACAGGAAAAACCTTTTGAGATGTTTCGTGGGTTCGGGGGGTAGATTATGAAAAGGGAAGGTATTAGCACCCTTTTCATCCATGGTTATCCATGGGCTCTTAGTTACTTGGTTTTAGATCACTTGCCTTGATTTTAGATTGCTTGAAAATGGTGTGTGTGTGAGTGTGTGTGTTTTTGAAAATGTTTTTGAAATATACGCCTTTGTTTCGGCAACCGTTGTAATGACTCGTGTTTGAGTATATACGAAGGTGTGTATCTTTTCGAAAAGATGTTTCAAATGTTTTTGAGAGTTTGTTTTGAAAGTGTTTGTGGAGTGTGGTTTTGAAAAGTAGGCAAGTGTTTTTGCAAGTTGATCAAGTAACTAAGAGTTTTGTCTACCCCTAATGTACTCAAAGGTTTTTCTCATGTTTTAACCCTTTTTAACAATTTTGTTCCATCATTGTATTTGGTGGACAATCTTGCGTTTAGGATGTTTAACGGGACAGGCGCGGGTCATCGTATGGACCATGAATGCAATGGTTCCAAGTGTCTTTGGCAATTTTGCTTGAAGGGACTATGATCATTCCGTTTAGGCAACTTTCGAAAGCGTCATCGAGGGACTTATGGTCATTTGAATTGTTTTGCCAAAGAAACTCGACGTGCAAGCATGGCCCGTTTTGGAAGGCAACATGTGGGATTACCCTAGGGGTGCAAGTGTGATTGTGTATTGATTTCATGTGTTTGTCTTGTATTAGGTTATCTAGCGTTTGATTTTATGTACATGCAAACTCTAGGTCTAACCATGGTATATTTGAAAGCGGTAAATTGCGGGAATTTAAAGTCTACGCTATTACAAATAAGTATCCAGGAGTGGGGGTACAAATTTACAAATGGGGATGAGACTTTAGGAGCATAGTGTCTAAATAATTACAACCAAATCGAATTGCGATCGCAAAATGTAATAAGTATCAAATGTATAGGAATAAAGTAATGTAAATGTATCAATGTATTTCAAATGTGTAAGTGTATGTATTTATAAGTTGTGGAATACTTAACTTAACAAAAAATTAAGTGTTTGTTATGTATTTTGTATTCTTATATTTTGTTTAATATGTACAAACTAGAAAATTTAATAAAAGAAGATGTTTTAAGTTCTACTTTTTTTTTATGTATTAATGTATTTAATTAGTATTTTTATGTACAAAAATTTAATTAAAAGAAAGGAAAAATTGTCTTAAATTTAAAGGAAAATTATTATTTGAGTTTTGATTAATGTACAAAAGGGTATTAAATAAGAATTTTTAAAAAAAGAATATTATTTAAAAAAAATAATCTTATTTCCATATACTTCTAAAAAGGTATTTTAAAAAGAATTTTTATTGTAACATTTTCTTCATTTAAACAAAAAAAACTAGTATGAGTTAGTTTTAAAAAATGATTAAATGGGCCAAGGGAAAATTGTAGCCCAAATGGATTAATCAGAATGATAGGGAAAGGGGGGTGCGTCCAGAACAAACGAAATGGGCTTAGGCTTGCTAGAATGGGTTATGGCCCAAGGCTTAAGATAAACGTTTTTAGGGTTAATAAATGTTTATTCATTTGGGAAAAGCTTAGGGTTTGAGATTGAGGCGCTGTCGTTTATTCATTTTTGATCTTCGTCTTCTTCGCTTCGCTTCTGAATTTCTTCTTCGCCATGACCACTGACGCAATCTTCCGTCCAAGGCCACCGAGAACCGCCGTTTTCCCTCTTCTCTCTATTGGCTGGGCAACGCAAAAAATTGAGAAGAAGGTAGCGATCTTGGACGTTTTAGGGTTTGTTATTATTGCATGTTTTGCTTTATTGATTCTGATTTAAGTAATTCTTTTGTTTGAGGTGCACGAAAGGAGAGAAGAGAAGTGATACTACCTTTTGGAGACGGAGGAGGGCGGAGCTTGGAGGTGCTGTGGCGGCTTGATGGCGAGGGGAACGATGGTGATGAACTTGCTCCTCCTGGTATCTTTATTTCGCTTCTTTAGGTTTTATGATGAGCAACTGAAAACCTGGCTTTTATCACTTTTTCCTCTTCTGTCTCTTTTGGCTTGCTGAATATGCTTGATGCCTTGATGATTTTTGCCCAGTGATGAACCCTAGGTTCTGAGGGCTTTGGGGGATTTTGTATGTGTTTGAATGCTTGGTATGCTTGTTGATGTTATGTTTGAGTTTCCTTGGAATGATTTTTTCTTCTTCTTTTTGTTGGCTTACAGAGATGCTATGATGATGTTGTTGTTGGCCCAGTGATGAAGATTTTCTGAGGGCTTGTATGGGTTTGGAAACTGGTTTAGGCTTGGATTTGATGGTTGATGGCTTTGGTTGGAAGCTTGACAGGTTTCAGGCTTATGGCTTTGACACAGGTTTTTGGAGTGTTTAGGTTTTGTTTGATAATCTAACAGATGAAGGCTTTTTGAATCTTGGCTTCAGCAGGTTTTTAGGCTATTACAGGTTTAGAACCCAGGCTTTGTGTTACAGGTTGGGATTTGTATGGTTTGATGTTATGGCTTTCTGTTTGAGTTGTGTTTAGTAGGCGAAATTACAGGCTTCAGGTTGGAAGGCTTAAAGCTTTAGGCTTCAACCTGGATGTTTAGGCTCAAGCAGGTTTAATGCAGGTTTATGGTTTTAAGGCTTGGTTCGACAGGTTATGGCTTATGCAGGTCTGGTTCGTTATGCTTGTACAGGTTGAGTGTTTTAAAGGCTAGAGGTTTTTTGGTGGAAGACAGTTCTGTTGTGTTTTAGTTACAGTTTGGAGGGTTTTTATCTTTGATATCTTTGCCTCTTATCCACTGTATTATTAACAGTCTTCGTTTTTTATATTTTTGTCCTCATGCCTAAACCTGCTGTAAGCCTGCTTTCTTTTCCTCTTCCCTCTCTCTCTTGATTTAAGCATTTTAATATTGCTTATCATGTACTTTTCTGAAAAGGTGACTGGTGGAAAATGATGCATTTGACTATGCTTGCTTGCAATACATGTTTACTCTGCATACTTTATGTCTTCTTCCAGATTTCATGCTTCTTTGTGACAGTTTTTTTTGTACTTTGATATCTTGAGGTATCTTTTGGGCAGCTTGGACAGTTTTAAATGTGAACTCAGTTTGGACTTTGTTGGCCTAGTTCAGTTTGCCTTGTATCCTTGGTTTAGAACTTGGAATTATGCAGTATGTAACTTTTGTGCATTTTCAAACTTAAATTGCAAGACATTCCATCCCTCTTTGTGAACCGGGAGAAATCCCGTGATTTGCAGAGAGGGCAAACTGATTCCGACCAGTCGCCTTTAATGATGAATTCTTTTTTATCTGTCTGTCTTTTTAATTTTATCTGCTTTTGACTTTTCTTCTCTTCTTTGTTTTGCAGATAAAATCAAATGAGCAGAGGGAGCATTGGATAGAAGAATGAAGATTAGGAAAATTAGGATAGTTTTATTCCAAATTTAATTGTTTGTAAAATTATCATTGTAAATACTTTGTAAATAAATACTGTATTTAAATAATAATTGTAACAAATAATTTAAAGATGAATAAAATCCATTTTTTATCAGTTAATTCCTTTCAATTCAATTGTTTATTTGATTATTCATAATTCTCAAATTATAATAATTGAAAATAAAATCCAACCATTTTAACTCAGAATAATAAATAACCCATAAACGTCTGGCATCTTGAATAATCAGAGCACTGCACAGCTAAACAAACAAAACGTCCGCATGCCCTTTTCTTTCTCACTTGATTAAATCCAAACTGCAAACTCAATCCAAATGACTCTTTTCACTGATTTAGTCAAACATTGCAAACTCAATCCAAATGCCTCAGTCCATATCTCGGAATAACTTGAAAAGCACTGTGGGATTAATTCTTTCTGAGAATGCATGCACAAAAACCCTAGTTCTTGATCAAATGCCAAAGAAACGTTCGCCTGATCAAAGTTGAGCCAAAATCAACCAAACCCTAAGCAAACTGTTTGAATTGTTCCAGAGCCATGCAAATCAATGGAAACTCTAATTTTGTCTGACTGACGAGAAAAGTCTGTTTGACCGATTCTTGAGCCAGTCTGAAAAAATCAGGAAAACGCCCAAGGCTGTGGTTTCTTGTGGAAAAATACGAGGGCAAATTTTGGGGTACAACTGTTGCCCCTGTTCAATCTTCTTGAACCTGAAGAGTTAGATTGGCAAGTTTGCCTTTCGCGACTCGAAGGTAAAAGGAGATTGGACACTAGAGTGCCCAGAAAATTTGCACTCGGCGATGTGATGGTAGAGGGAATGGGCTTACAGATGCCATTTGGTGATGGGCTTAACGATGCCATCTAGGGATGTGATAGAATTTTGTTGGGGGATGGGCTTAGAGATGCCATCTGGAAATGGGATTAAAGATGCCATTTGGTGACTGCTGGTAAGAGAATGGGCTTATAGATGCCATCTGAAAATGTTGAACTGTATGTCCTTGGTGAGTGGACGAGTATCAGAAAGGTATCCATGTTTTGGAACATCTCTGAACTGAGGGTCTGAACAAGCAATAGATTGACGTCCGTGTTTGGAGAATCCATAAACTGCTTTCAGGAGTTGGAGTTGAATGAGCAATAGAGCAACATCCGTTGTTGGGAAGCGTCCGTAAACTGTTTTCAGAAGTTGAAGAAGGAACCGGTGTAGGGTTTCCTGATGACGAGTCTGTGTAAAACTGCATCTGAATGAATCCAGAATAAGTATCAAAATGTCTCCATGTCTGGGTCACATCTGAACTATCTCTGAGTGAATCTAGAATAAGTATCAGAATGTCGCCGTGTCTGGGTCACATCTGAACTATCTCTGAGTGAATCTGGAATAAGTATCAGAATGTCGCCGTGTCTGGGTCACATCTGAACCAATTCTAGAAAGAATCTCGGAAGATGGTGATTTTTGTCTGTTGACTGATCTTTTCCTGAAAAGGTAAAGAGTTAGTTGTATGCAATGTCATGATGCATGATGCAATGTATGTTACATCAATGTTGACGATATGAATGTGATGAATGCGCAGGTAAGCTGATGAGCTGTCTTGCTGAGGATAGATGAATCCTGGATGGCTGGAGACAGAATAATCTTGACTGCTGCCGGGGAAAATAATTCCTTGACTGCTGCTGGCAAGAATCTTTGATCACAAGAAGTCCTGGGACCATTGTCGGGGAATCCGGAGGTTGGATTGTATGCCAAGCTACTGGGGAATTCCTGCCTTGAGGAGATCTTCACTGGAGAATATTCGAATATTCTGTGAGAACGAGAGTCTTCATTCTACTTGGGTATTGATAGTTGGAAGTTTTAGCTCTGCTGGGGATACCATTATCTGGTCACAATCCAGGTTGTGCGGTAGTCTGACACTGTTATCCGGTCGTAGTCCGGCCTTCACAATGTGCTGTAGAGATCAAGATACTATCCGGTCAAATCCGGGCTTCATAACTTGAATTTTGGAGATCCCACTATCTGGTCGTAATCCAGGCTTTGCGGTAATCTGACACTGTTATCCGGTCGTAGTCCGGTCTTCACAATGTGTTGTAGAGATCAAGGTACTATCTGGTCAAATCCGGGCTTCATAACTTGAATTTTGGAGTTCCCACTATCTGGTCGTAATCCAGGCTTTGCGGTAATCTGACACTGTTATCCGGTTGTAGTCCGGTCTTCACAATGTGTTGTAGAGATAAAGGTACTATCCGGTCAAATCCGGGCTTCATAACTTGAATTTTGGAGATCCCACTATCTGGTCGTAATCCAGGCTTTGCGGTAATCTGACACTGTTATCTGGTCGAATCCGGTTTTCACAATATGCTGTAGAGATCAAGATACTATCCGGTCAAATCCGGGCTTCATAACTTGAATTCAGGAGATCCCACTATCTGGTCGTAATCCAGGCTTTACGGTAATGTGACACTGTTATCCGGTTGTAGTCCGGTCTTCACAATGTGCTGTAGAGATCAAGATATTATCCGGTTAAATCAGGGATTCATAGCTTGAATTTATGAGATCCCACTATCTGGCCGTAATCCAGGCTTTGCGGTAATCTGACACTGTTATTCGGTCGTAGTCCGGTCTTCACAATGTGCTGTAGAGATCAAGATATTATCCGGTCAAATCCGGGCTTCATAACTTGAATTCAGGAGATCCCACTATCTGGTCGTAATCCAGGCTTTGCGGTAATCTGACACTGTTATTCGGTCGAATCCGGTTTTCACAATGTGCTGTAGAAATCAAGATACTATCCGGTCGACTCCGGGCTTCATAACTTGAATTTTGCGAGAAATTGATCTTTGACGACCATGACTTCTGACAGGTGATGAAGGAGTTGTTGAACACTTTTGACATTCGAATGCCCCCAGTGGTAGTGTAGATAATTTCCTGGCTTGTTACAGGTGTTGATCTTCGATCTCTTCATGTAGATAATTTCCTGGCTTGTTATAGGTGTTAATCTACAATCAGTCGTCCACAGATATGCCCTGGCTAGGTACAGGAATCGAATCTGGAAAGGTGATAGTTATTCTATTGGTGGTTGTAATTTCCAGCAGGTGATGAAGGAATACTCCGGACACTTTTGACATTCGAATGCCCCAAGTGATGATGAAGGAGTCTTAAATCAGATTACTCTGCCAATTGAGAGATTTCTTGAAATCTTGACTGGACTGCCCCAGGTTAACTGAACCTTGAAAGATCTGTTGGACCTTGACTGGACTTCCCCAGGTTAATTGGATGGTGACATGTCGTGCCCCTGGTTGATAGGAGACTTGTCGTTGGAAGTGTCGTCCTTTTGAAGTGATTTTAACTCACTGAGAGAGTTTTCGTTCCTCCGAACATTCGCTGTATGAATTCCTTCGCTGTCAAACAAATAGCCAAATGCAAACAGTGATATTAAGTAATACAAAGTTTATGTTTGTCTCAAAGTTTTGAAAAAATGCGTTTTTTAGCAGAAAACTTTTTCATAAGACAAATCAACACAAGATTTTAGAGCAAAGCCTTACAGGAGTCAGGATACCTTTTGTAACAGTATGCTTTCGAACTAACCCATGCTTCAATTAGGACTTTTGAAGGGTTGTAACGTGGCCTGGTTCACGGTTTAAGAAACAAAGGATAAAGGCTCAAAGTATATTTGTACCCACCCGCTCTTCGTGATGTTCTTCAACCCTAAGCTCAGTTAATTGCGCATCGCACTCTATTTGAGTTTGGAACAACTTTTGGGTGATGGTTCACCAGATGAATTTGGGAGACAGTCATCATCTCCTTTTTCTCTTTTGCAACATTTTTCATGTTGTTAGGATTTGTAATGACCTTTCTATTTTGATTTTGATTTGTTATCCCTAACTTTTGCCTGACTGTCTCTGTTTTCGAGATCACAGTCAGCGGGATGCCCCAGATTTCTTAAGCCTCCTTTACAGGTTTTGGCTCGGTGGGCTTTTTTCTTTTGAGAGATTGACTGCCTATGTGATAGGGAACCATCACTGTCTTTTGGTTCCAAGGGAATGCTTTTCTTTTTTGACGTCGTTCGTTGTGTTACGAACTGAGAGTTTGCGACTTCAATGCGCATTTTATTTTGAATTAACTGAGATACTACCCTGCCCCAGGTTTATATCAAAGGTTTTGATTTGTTTAGAACAGAAAACTCCTACTTCTCTTGCTCGAAGGGGTTGACTAGGGATTATCTTCCTTATAACTCCAGTATTTGGGAATTGAAAGAAATGCCTGTACATCATCAGCAAGGTCCGTTCAAAAGCATACTGTATGAGATTATGGTATTGTTTCGTCATCCTCCCTCTAAAGGCTTGCAACTTTTTATCAAGAGTCAAATATCATAAAGAAAACATAAGAGTAGTGAAAACGAATGGATGAATTCAAGACAAACATATGCAATGCATTAATGAAACAGGGTTTAACATTAAAAGATAATTGTTTGAATAACAAAAGATTACAACTTTGAAAGTTCAAAATGAAACAAACACAATCTCAGTGAGCTGTCATAGAAGCAGTGATCATGCTGGGGCCTCTGGAGGACCAAACTCAATTTCCTTGGCATCAATCAAATTCTGAATCTTGTACTTCAAAGCCCAACAGTCGTCAGTGTCATGCCCGGGACTGTCAGAATGATAAGCACAAGTTGCATTAGGATTGTAGTTAGGAGATGAAGTCTTGGGGTTTGGATGAGGCCTTATCAATGCAATCAGATTCATCTTCAAAAAGTGTTGCAGTGCTTGAGACAACGGCATGTTGATGTTGGTGAACTGTCTCTTAGGCTCGTCTGGTCGTTGTTGACTTCCCCTTGGCTGTTGTCGGCGTGACGTAGAACCAGAGATCAGGACTGCCCCTGCATGTTGATCAAGACGACCCTTTTGACTGTTCGCGGCATTGGACTCTTTCTTTCCGTTGTAGGGAATTATCTGAGTATTCGAGGATGTAATTCCTTGGATCTTTCCACTTTTGATGCCCGCTTTGACCCTTTCGCCGGTCAGTATTAGCTCGGTGAACCTAGCTGAGGAGCTTCCAATTAAGTGCTTGAAGAAAGGCCCTGTCAAAGTTCCCATGAAGATGTCAATCAGCTCTCTGTAAGTTAAAGGGGGTTGCACCTTACCAGCCAGATCTCTCCACTTTTGGGCATATCCCTTGAAGCTCTCGTCAGAACCCATGGTCATGCTCTACAATTGCACTCGAGTTGGTGCGAGATCAGCATTGTACTGATATTGTCTGTAAAAAGCCCCAGCTAAATCCTCCCAAGTGTGGATGCGAGAACTCTCCAATTGATAGAACCACTCGAGTTGAGCTCCTACCAGAATTTCTTGGAAGAAATGGATCCAAAGCTTTGGATCAGTTGTGTATGGTTGAATCTTGCGGACATAAGACTTTAGATGCATCTTAGGGCAAGAGACCCCATCGTACATGGCAAAGGTAGGGACCTTGAACTTTGGGGGAATGACCAATCTAGGAACTAAACCCAAGTCTCCTAAATCCAGGCCAGGTATTTGTTGGACCTCCATGGCATTGAGGCGATCCTCCAACTCTTTGTACTTGTCGTCAACGAGAGGGTATTGTTCCTCGGAGTAGTCAGCTTCCTCTTCACCAATCTCCACATTGTGGTCTTCTTCAAGACTAGCCCCTATGCTGGGTGGAGTTGAAAGGTCTAAGGTTTTAGGCCTTCTCCTCAAATTCAGGATGCGGGCTGCCTTCTTGGATTTCTTCTTCTTGTCTTTGAGAAGGAGAGCCGTCAGATCCTCTTGCCCTTTCCCCATAGCCAGAAGCATTTGCTGGAATTGAGCATTTTGAGCCTGGAGATCTTTCACCGTTTGTTCCATATCCATCTTACTGAAATAAACAGTAGGAAGAATAAGGAGACCTGAAAATGAGAAACCTGCTATGCAATAATATGTATGATATATATGCAATGTTTTCAAGGATCTCTTGGGGTAAACACAAGAGAATGTTAGAGGTTGAACTTCGATCTTTTGATTGGAGACCTTTGCACCGGTGGACGTCTTTCCACGGGAATCAAGCTCACCATGTCAAGTGGGTCATAGCCTCTGATTCAAGTTGTTGTTCCTGATCTTTGATGGCATTTGTTTAGAGGAGAAAACTCTTGCCCCTTGGTAGATGTCTGGTTCAACGTAACCCTGCATCAAAAGAACCCTCGAGATCCTTGAAAAGGTTATTGAAAATGCCATGGTATGATGTCATGATGTTATGTACATGTATGTATATACCGACAATCATATTCACACAAAGCAAACAAGTCCTTAGGTTTAGGCTTGCATGGGGTTGTAGGTAAGTACCCTCTTGAAGTTAGTTGGCTCATCCTGTCCTAAAATAGAAACCGGGTTCTAAGGAGCTCAATATCATTGGATCGTTTTCTGTGTTCATTGTTTCGGTTTAGCCACTTAACTGACGACCAAAATATTCCAAGAAAACAACCCTCAATGAGTGTAGTATCGAGTATCTACCAACTTCGGACTACACCAAAGTCGGTCATCTCACTACCCCTAAAAAGGCTAGGATGGTCAATTAAGGTTCTAAGAGTTCGTTAGTGCTTCACGACATCACTCAGCGGCCCCGTACTCTCCTTGACTGAACTCAAGGGTTACTGGTACTCACAAATATGTCACACTAACATAGCTTACTGCTTCAACCATGTCGGTATACCCCGCACAGTTCCCTCACAGTTTTTTTGCTATTTACCTAAAAAGGTGCCCCAAATCCGGGTGTAGGATTTACAACAAACCCAAACAAGGACCCAAAAGATAAATCAATCAAGGCAATCAAAGCAAGAATGTGAAGGTGATCTAAACCCTAAGGTAACCCCACTTTTCTGAACTCCCCAGCAGAGTCGCCAGTTCTGTGATACGGTGGGAGAACTGACTTGAGGTTTTGCGTTTGTATTCGCACTTGTTCGGTTTAGCAAGAGTCGCCACCGACTTTTTATTTTATCCTAAAGGAAAGGTTAAAAAAGCACAGGAAAAACCTTTTGAGATGTTTCGTGGGTTCGGGGGGTAGATTATGAAAAGGGAAGGTATTAGCACCCTTTTCATCCATGGTTATCCATGGGCTCTTAGTTACTTGGTTTTAGATCACTTGCCTTGATTTTTGATTGCTTGAAAATGGTGTGTGTGTGTGTGTTTTTGAAAATGTTTTTAAAATAGACGCCTTGTTTCGGCAACCGTTGTAATAACTCGTGTTTGAGTATATAGAAGGTGTGTATCTTTTCGAAAAGATGTTTCAAATGTTTTTGAGAGTTTGTTTTGAAAGTGTTTGTGGAGTGTGGTTTTGAAAAGTAGGCAAGTGTTTTTGCAAGTTGATCAAGTAACTAACAGTTTTGTCTACCCCTAATGTACTCAAAGGTTTTTCTCATGTTTTAACCCTTTTTAACAATTTTGTTCCATCATTGTATTTGGTGGACAATCTTGCGTTTAGGATGTTTAACGGGACAGGCGCGGGTCATCGTATGGACCATGAATGCAATAGTGCCAAGTGTCTTTGGCAATTTTGCTTGAAGGGACTATGATCATTCCGTTTAGGCAACTTTCGAAAGCGTCATCGAGGGACTTATGATCATTTGAATTGTTTTGCCAATGAAACTCGACGTGCAAGCATGGCCCGTTTTGGAAGGCAACATGTGGGATTACCCTAGGGGTGCAAGTGTGATTGTGTATTGATTTCATGTGTTTGTCTTGTATTAAGTTATCTAGCGTTTGATTTTATGTACATGCAAACCCTAGGTCTAACCATGGTATATTTGAAAGCGGTAAATTGCGGGAATTTAAAGTCTACGCTATTACAAATAAGTATCCGGGAGTGGGGGTACAAATTTACAAATGGGGATGAGACTTTAGGAGCATAGTGTCTAAATAATTACAACCAAATCGAATTGCGATCGCAAAATGTAATAAGTATCAAATGTATAGGAATAAAGTAATGTAAATGTATCAATGTATTTCAAATGTGTAAGTGTATGTATTTATAAGTTGTGGAATACTTAACTTAACAAAAAATTAAGTGTTTGTTATGTATTTTGTATTCTTATATTTTGTTTAATATGTACAAACTAGAAAATTTAATAAAAGAAGATGTTTTAAGTTACTACTTTTTTTTTATGTATTAATGTATTTAATTAGTATTTTTATGTACAAAAATTTAATTAAAAGAAAGGAAAAATTGTCTTAATTTTAAAGGAAAATTATTATTTGAGTTTTGATTAATGTACAAAAGGGTATTAAATAAGAATTTTTAAAAAAAAGAATATTATTTAAAAAAAAACTTATTTCCATATACTTCTAAAAAGGTATTTTAAAAAGAATTTTTATTGTAACATTTTCTTCATTTAAACAAAAAAAAACTAGTATGAGTTAGTTTTAAAAAAGGATTAAATGGGCCAAGGGAAAATTGTAACCCAAATGGATTAATCAGAATGATAGGGAAAGGGGGGTGCGTCCAGAACAAACGAAATGGGCTTAGGCTTGCTAGAATGGGTTATGGCCCAAGGCTTGAGACAAACGTTTTTAGGGTTAATCATTGTTTATTCATTTGGGAAAAGCTTAGGGTTTGAGATTGAGGCGCTGTGGTTTATTCGTTTTTGCTCTTCGTCTTCTTCGCTTCGCTTCTGAATTTCTTCTTCGCCATGACCACTGACGCAATCTTCCGTCCAAGGCCACCGAGCATCGCCGTTCGCCCTCTTCTCTCCATTGGCTGGGCAACTCAAAAAATTGAGAAGAAGGTAGCGATCTTGGACGTTTTAGGGTTTGTTATTATTGCATGTTTTGCTTTATTGATTCTGATTTAAGTGTTTCTTTTGTTTGAGGTGCACGAAAGGAGAGAAGAGAAGTGATACTACCTTTTGGAGACGGAGGAGGGCGGAGCTTGGAGGTGCTGTGGCGGCTTGACGGCGAGGGGAACGATGGTGATGAACTTGCTCCTCCTGGTATCTTTATTTCGCTTCTTTAGGTTTTATGATGAGCAACTGAAAACCTGGCTTTTATCACTTTTTCCTCTTCTGTCTCTTTTGGCTTGCTGAATATGCTTGATGCCTTGATAATTTTTGCCCAGTGATGAACCCTAGGTTCTGAGGGCTTTGGGGGATTCTGTATGTGTTTTAATGCTTGGTATGCTTGTTGATGTTATGTTTGAGTTTCCTTGGAATGCTTTTTTCTTCTTCTTTTTGTTGGCTTACAGAGATGCTTTGATGATGTTGTTGTTGGCCCAGTGGTGAAGATTTTCTGAGGGCTTGTGTGGGTTTGGAAACTGGTTTAGGCTTGGATTTGATGGTTGATGGCTTTGGTTGGAAGCTTGACAGGTTTCAGGCTTATGGCTTTAACACAGGTTTTTGGAGTGTTTAGGTTTTGTTTGATAATCTAACAGATGAAGGCTTCTTGAATCTTGGCTTCAGCAGGTTTTTAGGCTATTACAGGTTTAGAACCCAGGCTTTGTGTTACAGGTTGGGATTTGTATGGTTTGATGTTATGGCTTTCTGTTTGAGTTGTGTTTAGTAGGCGAAATTACAGGCTTCAGGTTGGAAGGCTTTAAGCTTTAGGCTTCAACATGGATGTTTAGGCTCAAGCAGGTTTAATGCAGGTTTAATGCAGGTTTATGGTTTTAAGGCTTGGTTCGACAGGTTATGGCTTATGCAGGTCTGGTTCGTTATGCTTGTACAGGTTGAGTGTTTTAAAGGCTAGAGGTTTTTTGGTGGAAGGCAGTTCTGTTGTGTTTTAGTTATAGTTTGGAGGGTTTTTATCTTTGATATCTTTTCCTCTTATCCACTGTATTATTAACAGTCTTCGTTTTTTATATTTTTGTCCTCATGCCTAAACCTGCTGTAAGCCTGCTTTCTTTTCCTCTTCCCTCTCTCTCTTGATTTAAGCATTTTAATATTGCTTATCATGTACTTTTCTGAAAAGGTGACTGGTGGAAAATGATGCATTTGACTATGCTTGCTTGCAATACATGTTTACTCTGCATACTTTATGTCTTCTTCCAGATTTCATGCTTCTTTGTGACAGTTTTTTTTGTACTTTGATATCTTGAGGTATCTTTTGGGCAGCTTGGACAGTTTTAAATGTGAACTCAGTTTGGACTTTGTTGGCCTAGTTCAGTTTGCCTTGTATCCTTGGTTTAGAACTTGGAATTATGCAGTATGTAACTTTTGTGCATTTTCAAACTTAAATTGCAAGACATTCCATCCCTCTTTGTGAACCGGGAGAAATCCCGTGATTTGCAGAGAGGGCAAACTGATTCCGGCCAGTCGCCTTTAATGATGAATTCTTTTTTATCTGTCTGTCTTTTTAATTTTATCTGCTTTTGACTTTTCTTCTCTTCTTTGTTTTGCAGATAAAATCAAATGAGCAGAGGGAGCATTGGATAGAAGAATAAAGATTAGGAAAATTAGGATAGTTTTATTCCAAATTTAATTGTTTGTAAAATTATCATTGTAAATACTTTGTAAATAAATACTGTATTTAAATAATAATTGTAACAAATAATTTAAAGATGAATAAAATCCATTTTTTATCAGTTTATTCCTTTCAATTCAATTGTTTATTTAATTATTCATAATTCTCAAATTATAATAATTGAAAATAAAATCCAACCATTTTAACTCAGAATAATAAATAACCCATAAACGTCCGACATCTTGAATAATCAGAGCACTGCACAGCTAAACAAACAAAACATTCACATGCCCTTTTCTTTCTCACTTGATTAAATCCAAACTGCAAACTCAATCCAAATGACTCTTTTCACTGATTTAGTCAAACATTGCAAACTCAATCCAAATGCCTCAGTCCATATCTCGGAATAACTTGAAAAGCACTGTGGTATTAATTCTTTCTGAGAATGCGTGCACAAAAACCCTAGTTCTTGATCAAATGCCAAAGAAACGTTCGCCTGATCAAAGTTGAGCCAAAATCAACCAAACCCTAAGCAAACTGTTTGAATTGTTCCAGAGCCATGCAAATCAATGGAAACCCTAATTTTGTCTGACTGACGAGAAATGTCTGTTTGACCGATTCTTGAGCTAGTCTGAAAAAATCAGGAAAACGCCCGAGGCTGTGGTTTCTTGTGGAAAAATACGAGGGAAAATTTTGGGGTACAATACACAAGGTTATAGTCAACAAGAAGGGATAGACTATACTGAGACCTTTGCTCCAGTAGCCAGGTTAGAATTTACCAGACTTTTAAATTCATTTGCTGTAAATAATGGCATCACTCTTTATCAGATGGATGTCAAAAGTGCATTTTTAAATGGTTATATTGATGAACAAGTTTATGTGCACCAACCCCCTGGTTTTGAAAATACAAAACATCCAGAATATGTTTATAAACTTAAGAAATTGTTATATGGTCTGAAACAAGATCCCAGAGCATTGTATTAAATACTAAGTAACTTTATTTTAGAAAAAGAGTTTACCATAGGGAAAGTGGACACAACATTATTCTGTAAAACATGTAAAAATGATATTCTTGTTTGTCAAATTTAGATAGATGATATTATATTTGGGTCTACTAAAGCCTCGTTGGGCAAAAGAATTTGCAAAGTCTATGCAGGCAGAGTTTGAAATGAGTCTGATGGGAGAACTCAAGTTTTTTATGGGATGTCAAATTAATCAAACTTCAGAAGGAACCTTTATACATCAAAGTAAATATATTAAATAACTTCTGAAGAAATTTGACATGTCAGAAAGTAAGCCAGCCAAAACTCCAATGCATCCACATGCATTATAGAAAAGGAAGAGGTAAGTAAGAAAGTAGAGCAGAAGCTCTACAGAGGTATGATTGGTTCTCTTCTTTATTTAACCGCTTCGAGACCCAATATTCTATATAGAGTTTGTTTATGTTCTTGATTCCAATCAAATCCTAGAGAATCTCACTTAACAGCAGTTAAGAGAATTTTCAAGTATTTGAAAGGTACTACTAATCTTGGTATATGTTATAGAAAGTTCAAAGAATACAAATTAGTAGGGTATTACGATACTGATTTTACTGGAGATAGAATAGAAAGAAAAAGAACTTCTGGAAGCTGTCAGTTTCTAGGAGACAAATTGATATCTTGGTTCAGCAAAAGACAATCTACCATAGCACTATTAACTGCTGAAGCTGGATATATAGCTACAACTGGATGCAATATTCAAATGCTCTGGATAAAGAGTCAGCTTAAAGATTATCATATATACGAGAGTAACATTCGAATCCTCTATGATAATACTTCTACTATTTGTTTTTCTAAAAATCCTATATTACATTCTATGGCTAAACATATAGAAATCAAACATCATTTCATTGGGGACTATACTCAGAAGGGGATTCTTTTCTTAAAATTTATAGATACAAACCATTAATGAACTGACATTTTTACAAAACCCCTTGCTGAAGATAGATTTAATTTCATTTTGAAACATCTCAGTATGGAATCCTGTCCAGAATGAAAAGATATTAAATTTCTACATATTTAACCTTCAGAATGTTTTGATAATTATTTTCTTTTGTGAACAATCTGAGCAATAGTTCTTTAGAAGTGAGAAGGAAGATTGACTCAGAAAGCATCTAGAAGATCTGAACGTAAGGAAAAATGTTTCATTTCAAGATAGTATCAGTAGTTCACCACATCAACATCTACCAACCCTAAACATAGCGTCACTCTCTAAGATTGAACACATATTCATAATCTGGTTGGCCAAAACATTTGAGTTGATGCATTGAGGCGCGAGTCACATCAGTAACTATTTTGAATATCTTCACGCCTATCCCTTGTCAGAAATCATTTAATTCTTTTAATCATTATGTTTAATTTTGTTTATTTTAATTAATCTCATGTTTTCGTCGTTTCCTATTTATACATCTTCTCACAAACACTTTTTAGCATTGCCTTCACACACTCATTTTCTCTGTATTTTTTCTCTTCTAAAACCCCAAATAATGTGAACAATGGCTTCCTCTTCTCAACAACACACTTCAGAAGATCTCGTTTATACAAACACCATTCCTGAATAAAGTTCCATCCCAAACAAAGAGAACTACACTGAACCAAAAGGAATCCTCCTTACATCGGTCAAGAACCTTGAAGTTCTCTGTGAACTTATGATAGATTTCAAGAGTATTCAAGAAAATGGGTATGATCTTGTTCCTGGTGTTGAATTTCAAGGGTGGACAGATTTCTCTGATAGGTTGGTTGGTCCAGTTTTCCAAAAATTGGTTAAGGAATTCTAGAATCATGCAAAAGTGTAAAATTTTTAAGTTACTTCATTTGTAATAGGGAAGAAGATCATCATCACTGAAAAAATCATTGCAACTCTTATTGGACATGATGGAACCAGAGTCAAGTGTAGTGACATGGAAAAAAGAAAATCTGATCTGAACAAATTCTCTCAAGAGATTTTTGTTTATATACTGCACTCCAACAAGATTAAAGATCTGAAAGACTACCTCGGAATCTGGTCTAGAATCATTCTAGGATGTATCAATCAAAGAAAACCAATAAGTTCTCCTGACTACATCAACATTGATCAACAATATTTTCTATATTTCATTGCTACCACGGTCAGAGTCAACCTTCCATACCTCATGTTCAATCATCTTCATACCATAGTCAAGGAAACAAGAGAAAATGAGAAAACCAAAA
The DNA here is from genome assembly GCA_948472305.1 of Vicia faba. Lineage (NCBI taxonomy): Eukaryota > Viridiplantae > Streptophyta > Magnoliopsida > Fabales > Fabaceae > Vicia > Vicia faba. The sequence goes on along the minus strand of OX451736.1, from coordinate 191,290,766 downwards.
GAGATAGGATTCTATTTGGAAGGATGATCTCAGATATTCTGACAGAAAACAGACCGATAGAACATTTGAGTGAAGCTCAAAAAGTAAGTGAGCTGGAGACCTGCGTTGGAAAAACCCACAATGCTAAAAACCTCAAAAAGATGAAGATTATAGATCACATCAAGAAGGACCCAACCAAAATCCTAAAGGAAGTTATCTCTACAAGAAGAATTCCTATGGATGACTTTCCTCTCTTCACTTAAGAAGATCCTCCTGAAGTCATTGTCAGATATCTGGATGCTTACAAAAAGGATGGAATTGTTCTTGATATTAACATTAATAATCTTCCTTAACCACCAGAGGAACTCATTAGAAATTCGAACAAAAGGAAAGTTGTTGGTGAAGGAACTTCTAATAAGACCCCTAAAGCTGCTAAGAAACAAGGTACCTCTTCTTTCATTTCTGTTGGTGAATCAGTACTTTTATCGACATCTAAACCTTCTTCATATCCAAAACCTTCTAAACATCCCTCACCATAAAATTTTGATGATTTTGACATTGAAACCAACACCACCACTACCACTAATCAAACTCTAATCAACCCCTTTTATACCTATATTGCTAAACCTCAGCCAGAACTTTCCCAAGTTCTTTTTGATATTGATCAGTATGATCCATCCAATGTCGCTCCCCAACTAGAAAAGGCAAATGTTTTCTATGAATAATAAATGCATGAAAAATACTAGAAGTACCATGCATAACCTGTCCTATCAACAATCCTGAACCACAAAATATCATCATCCCTCAATCACAGAACATCCATATCATTCGAGATACTCCCTCTCCAGATACATCAAAACCAAACTCATATATCTCCATTCACAACTCCAAAGATCATCACTGTAAGAAAACGATTTGGTTCTAAAATATTATCTCTGAGTTTTGATGATAACAAATGAGTATGTTTGTATGAACAATTTTATTACTCTAATGTTTGTTATTGTTGAGTGCTTAACAAATAGGTTCTACTTCTGATAGATGGTGTGGCCAAGACATTAGAAGATAAATGATTTTGCTTCTACGCTACACAAGTTCTGTTGAACAATAGAAACACACTCCAGATGGCTCTGAAGTGTAAGCTCTGATTTTGTTCTAAAGAAACCAGTCAAAAGATCTGAATACTCAAGTTTCTACTAAATTCCAGATGCTAAAGACTCGAGCTTCTAAAGACAACATGTTCCAAAGAAAAAAAGTTTAAAGATCTAAAGACAAAGTTTCTATTGATGTCTAGATGTTGAAGGCTTGTGTTTCAAATAACAAGGTTCTAAAGATAAGGGTTTTGAAGACTAAGTGCTAAAGACTCTAAAGACAGAAGTTCTAAAGATTCTAATGACTTGAAGTTCTAAAGACCCAAGTTTTTAAGGAAAGGTTCTCACAACCAAGTGCTGAAGAATTTAAAGACGCAGTTCTTAAGACTCTGAAGACTTTAAGTTTTGATAACCTGATGTTATGTTCCCGTTTCTAAACTCATGTTTGCAGAAGCCTCTGAAGTGCAGAAGGAAAGAAGATAACGTTAACATGGAACAAATAGTACATGGTACAATCAATGTTTCATTCCACTATCATGAAAGGACAAACGCATCACACGATCTTGTCCCTCACGTTACTGCTCAAGCTGCCAATGTTTTTGGAAATTCCAAGAGTATCCCTCAATGGATATATTATTTTATTGGCTATACAAGGGCTTGAAGACTAAGAAAGAAAGTTTCCAATTCAACGAATAATCACGCACAAATGCTGTTCATAGATTTCACATTCTTAAGTCACTGTTCATAAAATAGTTTACACATTCTGCTTTTTAGAAGAAATATTCTTGTAAACAAAACTTGTATTCAAACAGTTGTTTGATTTTCCTTAAGGGACCGGGTAGGTCTGTATTCTTAAGAAGTATAGACCTTTCGAGTTTTGGAAGTTGTTAGTCACTTGCGGGTAGCTTGTGCAAATTGTAATCAGTTTGGTTATAGTGAATAAAGCCCTCGTTTGAGTGAGGCGAAATCACCTTGGCGGGTGGACTAGACTAGCTTGATAATTTTCAAGTGAACTAGTATAAACATACATTGTTCTTTACATTTCGTTCTTCTTTATTGTTATTATCAATAGTGAAGAAAAAATCCTTTTAACTTAAAGGGGAATATTTTAAAATAATAGTTTGTTTTTAAAAGCCCAATTCAAACCCCCCTTTCTTGTGTTTTTCACACCTTCTATTGGTATCAGAGCTCCGGTTCTGAGGAGATGAAAAGTTTGAGTTTTTATCAACACTTAACAGTGTCAAGAACCGATCCAGTGTGTGTGAAAAACCAATGGCTACATCTACTTCCATTGTTCATAATTGGGATAATGATAGAGATCACTATAGTTCAAAACACCCTATGTTTGATGGGGAGAAATTTGACTATTGGAAGGATAGAATAGAAAGTTACTTTCTAGTATATGACTTGGATCTATGGGACTTGGTAGTTGATGGATACACTCATCTAGTAGATCATAAAGGTCATAAGATTGAAAGAAGTGAAATGACGGAAGCACATAAGGAAGTATGCAAAAATCACTACAAAGCTAGAACCATTCTTCTAAGTGTTATCTCATATAATGAATATGAGAAAATCACAGATAGAGAGACTGCAAAGTCTATTTTTGAAGCCTTTAAGATGGAAGACGATGAATATGTGGAAACAATGTTTTCAAGATTTCAGACTCTTGTGGCAGGACTTAAGGTTTTGAACAAAGGTTACTCCACTAAAGATCAAGTTAAAAAGATTATTAGAGGTTTACCTGTTAAATGGAGACCAATGGTAACTGCCTTTAAATTGGCAAAGAATCTGAACAACACATCTCTTGAGGAGTTGATTAGCTCTTTAAGAAGTCATGAAATAGAGCTGGAACAAGATGAACCTCAGAAGAGGGTAAAATCAGTTGCTCTAAAGTCTACTTCTAGGAAAACCAAGGCTTATCAAGCTTACTAAGAATCAGAAGAGGATTCAGATGATGATGAACTCTCTTTGAAATTTAGAAGAATAAGTCAAATTTGGAAGCACGAACAAAACAAGTTTAGAGGTCAAAGAAGGATATATGGAAGAGGTGAATCCACTTATAGTCAGAGAAATGCTTCTGGAAAAGAAGTTACTTGCTTTGAATACAAAGAGCCCGGATATTACAAAAATGATTGTCCAAGGCTTAATAAAGACAAGAAGCCTAAAAAGGCTTACAAAGCCAAGAAGGGTCTTATGGCAACATGGGATGATTCAGAATCAAAAGATGAAGATTCTTATGAAGAACATGCAAACATGACATTCATCGCAAGGACCATCATGGAAGAAGTATCATCATAAGGAAAACTGACAATTAACTATGAGTCAGACTCTAATGACGATAAAGAGGTACTTTCTTCTTTATCACATTCTGAACTTTAAATTGGTTTATCTGAATTAATGAAAAGGTATCAATCTCTTCTAAGTAAACACAAAATATTTAAAAGAGTTTTGTATCAACTTCTAAGAACACTACTATGGATGAGAGAAATATTTCGGACTTAAATAAAAAATATTTGTTTTACAAAAATCAAACATTGCTCTGAAAAGCAAAGTGTCTAGATTAGAAGAAGAGATTCTCTCTACACATCTGTTACTGACGAAGCAATCAGATATGATAGAGCTTTTCAACACTTCCTTGCTAAAAGCATAGATAGAAGCAAAATGACTTCAATGATCTATGGTGTTAGTAGAAATGGAAGCAGAGGCTTGGGGTATTCAGGACCATCAAAGAAAATTGACGAGACTCTCAATATCAAACCAAAACCTCTTTCTAAACATTTCGTGCTTGCCGGCATAAATTTGAAATGTCTAGAACAAGAAGGTTCCAATACTTCTGTAGCACAAACACAGACACAAAAGAAAATTATTAAATTAAAGTATCATGCACAAATTTCACATGATTATCCTGTTGCACAAAAGTACAAAGGGATTAGAACCTCTAGAACTTCTAACAAAAGAGGACCCAGAAAATGAGTACCTAAGGATCAATATAAATTGAAGATCTCCTTAATGGCACCACTGAAACACTAGCCATGGTACCTGGACAGTGGATGCTCACGACACATGATGGGCGAAAGGCATATGTTCCAAGATTTGGAACTTAAGTCTGGAGGTGCTGTTGGTTTTGGAAGCAATTACAAGGGAAATATCATCGGATCTGGAATGATTGGTAATGGTAAATTTCCTTCTATTAACAATGTACTTTTATTCGAGGGTTTGATGCATAATTTATTGTCAATTAGTCAACTTAGTGACAATGGTTATGACGTCATCTTTAATCAAACATCTTGTAAAGCTGTTAGTTAGAAGGATGACTTAGTTATGTTCAATGGCAAGAGGAAGAACAATATTTACAAAATAAGATTATCAAACTTGAAAAATCAAAATGTAAAATATCTTTTGACTGTTCAAGAAGAGCAGTGGGTCTGGCATCGACGTTTGGGTCATGTTAGCTTGAGAAAGATTTCTTTACTAAATAAACTTGGATTAGTCAGAGGCTTGCCCAATATGAAGTATACTTCAAACGCCCTTTATGAAGCTTGTCAAAAAGGAAAATTTTCAAAAACCTCTTTCAAAGCTAAAAATATTGTTTCTACTTCTAGGCCATTAAAACTTGTTCACATTGACTTATTTAGACCAATGAAAACTACTTCTGTCAATGGTAAGAAATATGGACTTGTCATCATTGATGACTATAGCAGGTGGACATGGGTAAAATTATTGAATCACAAGGATGAGTCATACTCTGTATTTGCTTCCTTTTGTTCCCAAGTGCAAAATGAAAAAGGTTGCAAAATAGTCAGAGTTCAAAGTGATCATGGTGGACAATTCGAAAATAAAGATTTTGAAAAACTTTTTGATTCAAATGGCATAGTACATGATTTTTCTTGCCCTAGAAATCCACAACAAAATTGGGTTGTATAAAGGAAAAATAGAAATCTGCAAGAAATAACTCGCACCATGATTCAAGAGACTTAGATGGCTAAACACTTCCATGAAGAAGCAATGAATACATCATGTTATATTCAAAATAGAATCTCCATAGGAACTATTTTGAATAAGACTCCTTATGAATTATGGAAGAATAGAAAGCCAAACATTTCCTATTTCCATCCATTCAGATGTATCTGTTATATGTTAAATACTAAAGAGAATCTGGGTAAGTTTGATTCCAAGACACAAAAATGTCTACTATTAGGATACTCTGAACGCTCTAGAGGCTTCTGAATCTATAACACAAAATCACAAATCATGGAGGAATCAATCCATGTCAGATTTGATGATAAGCTTGGCTATGAAAAGTCAAAGATGTGTGAAAAGCTTGCAGATGTGACTATAACATTCACTGAACCAAAGGTGAGGATTCAAGAAGATAAATGATTAGAAGCTCCTCCTTCTGATGATGTTGATAGTCCTTCTAATCAACTTAAACCAAGGAAGAAAAAATCACATCCTCTCATCCTGAAGATCTTATTATTGGAAGTAAAGATGCTTCAGTCAGAACAAGATCGACGCTCAAACCTTCTGATGAAGTGCTTCTGGGTTTAGTTTCTTTAATGGAACCTACATCAATTGAGAAAGATCTTCTTGATAAGGATTAGATTCAAGCTATGGAAGAAGAACTGAAGCAGTTCTTAAAGAATGATGTATGGGATCTTGTTCAGAAACCTAAAGGTGTCCAGGTTATTGGAACCAAATGGGTCTTCAGAAACAAGCTCAATGAGAAGGGTGAAATTGTCATAAACAAAGCTCGACTGGTTGCACAAGTTTATAGTGAAAAAGAAGGTATAGACTATACATAAACCTTTGCACCGGTCTCCAGGTTTGAAGCTACTCAGCTATTAGTTTCCTTTTCTGTAAATTATAATATCATCCTTTATCAGATGGATGTTAAGATTGCCTTTCTGAATGGTTATATTTCAGAAGAAGTGTATGTCAAACAGCCTCCTGGCTTTGAAAAATCTGAGAAATCAAAATTTGGTTTTAAACTAAAGAAATCTCTTTATGGCCTGAAACAAGCTCCCAGAGCTTTGTATGACAGATTGAGCAATTTTGTGTTAGAAAATAAGTTTACCATAAGAAAGGTTAACACTACAAGTTTCTGCAAAACATTCAAAAATGATATTCTAATTGTTCAAATTTATGTTGATGATATTATTTTTGGTTCCACTAATCCATCTCTCTGTGAGGAATTCTCTAAGCTAATGCAGACTGAGTTTTAAATGAGCATAATGGGAAACTGAAGTTCTTTCTAGGAATCCAGATTGATCAAAAACATGAGGCTACTTACATACATCAAAGTAAGTACACCAAATAACTTCTGAAGAAATTCAACATGACAGGCTACATTGTAGCAAAGAGTCCAATGCATCCTACATATATTCTGGAGAAAGAAGAGGTAAGTGGAAAGGTTTGTTAGAAGCTCTATCGTGGTATGATAGGATCTCTTCTATATCTGACTGCATCTAGACCTAATATTCTATTCATTGTTCATATTTACACTAGAATCCAATCTGATCCTAGGGAATCTCACTTAACTGATGTTAAAAGGATTCTAAGGTATCTAAAAGGAACGCCTAAGCTTGGCTTGATGTATGAGATAACATGAGAGTATTATCTTTCTGGTTTTTGTGATGCAGACTATGCTGGAGATCATCTACAAAAGAAAAGTACTTCTGGAAATTGTCAGTTTCTAGGCAAGAATCTGATTTCATGGTCAAGCAAGAGGAAATCAACAATTACTCTTTCAACAGCAGAAGCATAGTACATATCAGCAACACTGTGCAACACTCAGATGCTATGGATGAATAATTAGCTGAAAGATTACCAGATATATGAGAGTAACATCCCTATCTTCTGTGATAATACTGCCACTATTTGCTTAAGTAATAATCTTATCCTACACTATAGGGCTAAACACATAGAAATCAAACATCACTTTACTAGAGATTATGTTAAGAAAGAGATTCTATCTTTAAAATTTATAGATACAAACCATTAATGGGCTAATATTTTTACAAACCCTTGGCTGAAGATAGATTTAATTTTATTCTAAAGAATCTGAAAATGGATCTCTGTCCAGAGTAAGATGTCATTAGAATCAACTATGTTTCAGTCGTAGTCTGAAGGAATAAGATTCTGACTTACTCAAAAGACTTATAATTTGTTTTATCTCAGTCATCAGGAGATGTTTCAGTTAGAAATGTCTCTAATCAGATGGAAATCCTTGTGATCTTCCAGATGCTGAGAATATCAAATGCATTACCTAAATAGACTTAGTGTTTATCACACTCTACCTAGGTCATGCACGGGCAATTATTTTTCTTGAAATTGATTAATCATGGCAAAATACCCTTTTTAGTCCCTTAAGTTTACCCCAAGGTCCATTTTGGTCCTTTATCTAAAAAAAGTGTCAAACTGGTCCTATAATTCTTTCAAAAGGACCATAGGAGTCCTTTCCGTCCATTTTGGTCCTTTTTGGTTCAGCCCATCCTTCTTTATTTCAATTTGTAACTCCATTATCTTATGTTTCAGCCCATCCTTCCTTTCCTTTAGATGATGTATCTCCATCTTTGCTCCATCAAGCTCATTTTGCAGCTTCTCCAATGAACCAAAAAGGACCAAAATGGACGGAAAGGACTCCTATGGTCCTTTTGAAAGAATTATAGGACCAGTTTGACACTTTTTTTAGATAAAGGACAAAAATGGACCTTGGGGTAAACTTAAGGGACTAAAAAGGGTATTTTGCCATTAATCATTATTACATTTATTTAACTACTCCTTGGAAACATTTGTTTCATGTCATACCCCTATGCCCATGTCTGACATTCCCTGTTATGATTAAATACTTTTGTGTTCTCTCATCTTAACGTTTGATCTACTTCTCTCTTCATTTCCTTCTTTTAGTCTGAGACGTCACTTGAGTGTTTCAATTGTCTTACTTCATGAACTACTTAACTGACTATTTATATCTCTTCTCACCTAAAGTCATTCATCAAGTCATTATCCTTGTATCACCTTCAAGTGCTCTTCTCCTCAATATTGTCTAAATACCATGGCTATTAGAACCTTTCAAGGAGATGAAAAACTTCTCGAGGTAATCAAAGAGAAAAGACCCAATTATGTGTCTGATGATGGTTTCATCAACGGGGTTATTGAAAATCAAGGATGGTTTGGGTATGCAACAATGCTGAGAGGCCATGTTTATCCTAACCTCTTAAACAATTTATGGCTTCATGTTTTTGTTAGCCCTGTTGGAAACACCATTGATTCTGACATCTTTGGTGTTCCGATTACAATCAATTGATCTTCCATTGATGAATCAATCCAGAGTTCACCTTTACCAAACTCTTGCGTGAATGTTGACATGTTTCCAAATGTTCCAAAATTTTCATTTATATATGAGCCCCTTAGTTCAGATCACTTGAAACCACTTTCAAAAATTTGGTTTCAGTTCTTGTTGAAAAATCTTCATCCCAAAGGAGAAGATCTTGATATAGTTTTTCCTAGGGATATGTGTCTTCTTTATTTCCTTCACAAGAATATTCCAATTCATCTTCCTTCAGTAATATTCAATCATCTGAATCTATCAATTGAAGCATCCAGGAACTCTAAAAAATCATTCATTCCATATGGATGTGTATTGTCTGAACAGTTTGAGTTAGCAGGTATAACTGAAACTGTTCAATGAAATATGTTCATCAGAGGAGATTCTCTATTTGATGAGAGTGTGATGTGTTTGAATTTTATATAGCTTTCATTGTCTATGTTCACTCTGTTGTAATCTCCTTCGAATATAAATGAAATTTCTTGTCTTTTCTTGATTGTTTCTTCAGGTATTTATGTTTTTCACACATAATTACCTTTTCGATTATGACAAAAAGGGGGAGTAATTAAACAAAACGTAATTTTGATTTAAATAATCATGTTTTGGAAAATGTTCTCTGAAAAAACTGCTTGCATTCTAACCGAGTCAAACTTCTGTTTCTGTTAGAATTGTTTTCTTTTTTAGGAAATTAGAACTCTGATCAAAAAGCAAAGATCTGAAAGCTTTATTCAAGACTTATGTCTAACCTGCTGGCTTCAAAAATTTGTTGATTTCAGACTCTGAATATATTTTTCAATTCATAATCAGATTTCAAGAAGTGAAACATGGAATCAGACTCCAAAATTGTGAATTTGGAAGCTGTCTTAGTGACATTGAAATTTCAAAGATTTCAATTTGATTTAATTCTTGTTGGCATATAAAGTCAAGATTCAATAAGAAGAAGTTGTGAAAAATCAAGATCTCAACTGATCAATTGACATCAAGATCTAAATTTATCTATTGGCATCCAGATTCAAGAATCTCAAAGATCTCGATATCGGATCCATTGAAACCAGGGGGAATTTTTACTCAAATTGTTCAGAGTCAGGATATTCGATCTTCATCAAATCATTGACTCAGTGGGGGAATCATAAAAAGGATAAGTATTCCTTACCTTTTTATTTTTACTTCTTTTGATTATAAGAACAAAATTGTGTCATCAAAATACATAGTTTTGTCAACATCAAAAAGGGGGAGATTGTAAGAACAAGATTTAGTTCTGCAATATTATCTGAGTTTTGATGATAACAAATGAGTATTTTTGTATGAAAATTTTTCATACTCTAATGTTTTTTATTGTTGAGTGCTTAACAAACAGGTTTTGCTTCATATGGATGGCGTGGCCAAGACATTAGAAGATAAATGATTTTGCTCTCTATGCTACACAAGTTCTGTTGAACAATAGCAAGACACTCCAAAAGGCTCTGAAGTGTAAGATTTGATATTTTTCTAAAGAAACCATTCAGAAGATCTGAAGACTCAAGTTTCTTCTAAAGTCCAGATGCTAAAGACTCAAGCTTCTAAAGATAACATGTTCTAAAGAAACAAATTTAGAAGATCTGAAGATAAAGTTTCTACTGAAGTCCACATGCTAAAGGCTTGTGTTTTTAATAACAAGGTTCTAAAGATAAGGGTTCTTAAGACCAAGTGTTGAAGACTCTAAAGACAGAAGTTCTAAAGATTCTAAAGACTTGAATTTCTAAAGACCCAAGATTTTAAGGAAAGGTTCTCATAACCAAGTGTTGGAGACTCTAAAGACACAATTCTAAAGACTCTGAAGACTTGAGTTCTGATAACCTGATGTTATTTTACCTCTTCTAAACTCATGCTCACAGAAGCATCTGAAGTGAAAAAGGAAAGAAGATAACGTTAAAGTGGTACAAATAGTACATGGTACAATCAACATTTCATTCCACTACCATGAAAGTACGGACGTGACGAACGATCTTGTCCCCCACGTTACTGTTCAAGCTGCCAATGTTTCTGGAAATTCCAAGAGTATCCCTCGATGGATATATTATTTTATTGGCTATATAAGGGATTGAAAACTAAGAGAGAAAGTTGCCAATTCACTGAATAATCACACGTAAACTTTGTTCATAGCTTTCACATTCTTAATTCATTATTCATAAAATAGTTTACACATTCAACTTTTTAAAAGAAATACTCTTGTAAAAAAACTTGTATTCAAATAGTTGTTTGATTTTCCTCAAGGGACTGGGTAGGTCTGTATTCTTAAGACGTCTAGAGCTTGCGAGTTTAAGAAGTTGTTAGTCACTTGCAGGTAGCTTGTGCATTGTAATAATCAGGTTGATTATTGTTTGATATTCCTTAAGGGACCTGGTAGGTGTTAATCCTTAAAAATTCTAGGGCTTGTGAGTCTTAGAGGTTGTTAGTCACTTGCAGGTAGCTTATGAAAATTGTAATCATTTTGGTTATTGTGAAATAAGCCCTTGAATGAGTGAGGCAAAATCACCTTGGCGGGTGGATTAGACTAGCTTGATAATTTTCAAGTGAACTAGTATAAACATACATTGTTCTTTACTTTGCATTCTTACTTATTGTTATTATCAAGAGTGAAGGAAAAATCATTTTAACTTAAAGGGGAATATTTAAAAGAATAGTTTATTTTTAAAAACCCAATTCAAACCCTCCCTTTTCTTGTATTTTTTACACCTTAAATCACACTCCCATATAATAACCAGAAGATCATCTATGAATTTTAGTTGATCATCAAGCCTGGAATAACCTAATCAATTCCTCCCAGAAAATAGTTGTTCTAAAACCCAAACCAAAACCAACTAAACCACATGTTGGTAAATTGTAGCTAGATTTTGAGACAAAAATGCAGTAATAGGTCAATACTCTGAAGTTGGTTTGCATCAACAATCTCAACCCAGTTGCTTCTAACTCCCTTTGGTCACAGTTCTGAAAATGGTTTAATTCTGAATCCATCAATATGAAGGAACTAAGCTATGAGTATGCTCAGGAGAACTTTTATGATCAGCTGAATGTCTTCAAGGATCAAGTTCTGAAACTCTGGGAAAAGAAACCTCTTCTACAACTAGATAATGATCTATGTGAATCTCCACAGAAACCAGAAGTTTGAGAACTATCTCCTGAACCTTAACCTCTGGTCATTTACAAAGACAAAGGAAAGTCGGTTGAAGAATCTTCTACGAATGTGAGTGTTGAAGAAACGGCTCCAACTTTTCTCATGTTAAAAACTATGGATTTGTTGAATAAAGAGAATGTAGCTGTTAGGGAAAGGTTGGATAAACAAGACGAAACCAACAAAGATATTAAAGGAGTGCTGAACAAGCAAGAGGAATCCAACACTCAAATCAAAGGTCTTCAAGAAGCATTGTTCACACGCCTTCCACCTCCACAACCTTAGATCTAGTTTTTTATTTATATTGTTGTTGTTCTGATGTTTTTTTCTTATCTTCTGTATGATCGTTTCGTTCCAATGCACGACTTTTATTTTTATGATATTGTGTTTTTCTATGTTTTCCTTATTTTATTCTTTTTGATTTATGATAAAAAGGGGGAGAAGTGAAAATATTTTGATATAACATGTCTAGACTAAGTCTCAAAAATTTCGATATAACATAACTTCTGATTCTGAAAGTTTACAGGAAAGTATCACTCTAAATTTGTGGTATGCATTACCAGCCTTCAACATAAGCTTCTCAGATCTTCTATCATATGCTCTGATCAACATCTGATGAGTGAACTTCTTCAAGGAAGTTTCTATTCATAATCTAATTCTGTTGTATGTGAGTATTCAACTCAGGGGGAGACTCTGAGGCTTATATCGTCTAAGTTGCAAAATTGTTCATCAAAATATTTAAGTTTTTTTCATCATAAAAAAGGGGGAGATTATTAGAACATAATTATTGTGAAGAACAATATTACACTCTAATTGTTTGATTGAATATACAGAGAAGTTATGATGAAAGGTAAGAAGATAATGACGTGAATAATCAGATATGAAGATCTGAAGAGAACATTCATATAAGAAGCTCAGATGCAAACCTAAAGTGACACACCAATAAAAGAAGTTCTGATGCTAAAAAAAACTTCTGAAGCACCAAGCTGCCAGTTATACTCTGATAGGAAAGTTCTGAAAGAAAAAATAAGTTTCAACGTATTCATCAAATTGAAGTTCTGAGATACAACATCGAGTTCAAAATACTCTGAAGGTCTGTAGATACAACATCACATTAATAACAATCAATAAAGGATCAAGAAAGTAACGAATGAAACATTATGGCTGGGAATAACATCTGTATTTGTAGAAAGGATATTAAACCTCAAATCATCAACCTTCCAAAATAAACATATATGTCTCCAACAGAATTTTGAACCTAAATTTTATATAAAGGGGACTATGAGAATGGACCAAAGAGAACTCTCACGCATACAAACAAAAGAGTGCTCTAATGACTCTCATATCCTTTTATCTCTTAAGTTATTATTTCTTCTATAATTTATGTAAACATCACAGTCGTGATATAGCTTGTTAGAAACATTTATAAACACACTTTATAATTGTTTATAATTGTATTTCCTTGAGAAACCGAGTTATGGTTTGATCTCAAGAATACGTTGAAGGTTGTCTTTGTGATTTGTAATCATCATTGATTAGTGGATTAATATCTCAATTGAGAGAGGCAAAATCACTTTGACTAGTGGACTGTAGTAGCTTTGAGTTCAAGCAAACCAGGATAACCAACGTGTTATATTGTTTTATTTTTTGAAAACCCTAATTCAAACCCCTTTTCTTGTGTTTTTCTATCCTTTCTGTCCATGTTCAAAGTGGCCTTAGAACCTTCAATCTTTCGTCTCTTTAAGGTTTGCGTTTCTAACCTTGCAAGATCAGACTAGGCCGCAGAAGATCCACCTGCCTTTTTCCGGGAAGCTCTGGCCTCCAACATAAGTTTCTTCTGCTCAGCTATGGAAAGATCTGTCATTTTATCTGCAAAAAAGAAAAGAGACAGTGTGAGCACCATAAAAAATTTTACACGGTTGATAATCATAAGAAAAATCTATTACCAAGAAAATTAGGGACTTGTTTGTCTGTTAGGGGCAACAAGTCTTTAACCTTCATCATTCAGAAGGAGTCGAGTACGGGGCAATAAAGCTTGGAACTCCAAATCAATTACCTCAAAGAAGGAAAAGAGTAAACCCACTGTAGGGAGAATGTCCATCGCCTCACAAACTATTTCAAAAGTTTTTATAAAACACCTATTTTTAGGATGAAGTTGAGAAGCAGAAGCATTCCTTGTCTTTAATATATCCACCTCAAAATCAAAAAAAGGTATACAGACCTTAAAGTCCTATAAAACCCCAACATAGAAGTAGAAAAACTCCTCATCATAACCTTTATGGCAAAGTATACATACCCATTCTCAAGTGACACAAGACTCAAGTATGACATCATCTTCATCCCCGGTAGATGAGACGTCTATAACAAACCAGAGTTGTTCTTGTATCCCATAACTTTGAGGTCAAACGGTGAAGACGTTTCCATCAAAATTTCTATAGAACCTGAGGAGGTAGAATCGGAGTCAGAATCACTCAAAGAGGTGAAGGTACAACTGTAAACTTCCCTTGTGATTCGATAAAACTGCTCCTGACCTAGGGTAACCTTAACCTCCGACATGCATTGATTCTACAACACCCTCCTTAATTTAGAATTTGTGGGTATTACAATATTCCCTCATCATCGCATTCTCTTATGGTAACCATTCTCTAAAGATAAAAACAAAGTGTAATACGATGGGAGAACTGACCTTTTTTAGAGTTTTATCATGAAGGTTGCGGTTAGCAAGAGTCGCAGTCGACTTTTCTTTTATCCAATAAGGAAAGGGTGAAAAGAACAGGAAAGACCTTGATAGATTTTGAGTTCGGGGGGTAGGTTATGTAAAGGGAAGGTGTTAGCATCCCTTTCATCCGTAGTTATCTACGGGCTCTTAATAGCTAGCTCACTTTGAAAATCTTGTTTTTTGTGTAAGTGTTCTGAAAATATTTTGAAATTTTACAATGTAAGGAAGACTTTGTAATGATTCTTGTATCAGTCCTCAAGAATGCATACAAAGTGTTTTGAAAATATTTGTTTGAAAGTGATGTGAAAATGTATTGTTTGTGATAAATGTTGTCAGCGAGCGATTAACAGTTCTTACCCACTAAAGTCTTTCTTATTATTTTCCTTCTCCTTTAGAGGTAGTGCTATCCATACCATTAGTTGGTAGGTAGACCCGTCTATTGGATGTGAAGGGACATGTGTAGGGTCATCGTACGGTCATCGAAGACAACATCGAAGGGTTATCAAGGGACTATGATCTTTGATTCGAGGGACTTTGCTAAAGCGTCCCCACTTTTGAGGGGACATGACTATTATTTGTAAGACAACAAGAGAGTTGACCCTAAATGTGCAAGTGTGCGAAGTGTGTTCAGTTCAGTTATTTTATCTTGAATAGGGTTTTCTATCGATTGATTTTAGTCTTGCCATACAAACCCTAATTACTAGCAATTGTATAAAAACATAAGAGCAGAAGGTAAAGTGCGGAACGTAAACCTAAAACTATTACATGGTTTAGGGGAAGTTACATAAGAATGAAATGCGGAAAGGAAACCCTAAAACTATTACATACTCAAAGAAATTACATAATAGGAAAAAAATGGAAAATATAAATCTAAGCTATTACATAGGGAATGTGCGACCTATACAATTGATCTAGAAAGATAGAAATAGGAAAATGGAAAAGAAAAATGTTTTTTGGTGATTTTTAATGAAGAAAATAGTTTATGATAATAATTAATTAAAACCTATTAAATGTAACTAATTTTAATTAAAAAATTAATTAATTCATTAAATTATTAAAAGGTTAATTAAAAACTAAAACCTAATTAATTTTAATTAATTAATTAACCTAAAACTAATTATGTTTGTATTTTAATTAAATGAAACAAATAATAAAAACATAAGTAAAAGTAAAAAAGAAAGTATAAAGAAAAGAAAAAAGATTGGGCCTGGATTAAGCAAAAGAGGGGGTGTTGAATAGCAAAGAAGATCCAGGCCCAAATGCAGTCCGTGAGATCTGACGTGTTTGCGCAGAGAGGGTGCACCGTGGGAAGGCGTTGCTAGAGTGATGGATCCAGATCTGAGGGCTAAAAACTGAGGGTGCACGGTTGATGATATGAGGACGCGCGCTGGAAAACCTATAGAAAATAGAAAGCATAAAAAACATGAAAAAAGGAAGGGATCGAACCCACGCCCTTGTACGCTAATGCCTTACCGTGCGCGCTTCTACCACTGGTGTGGCTATAAAGTCGTTAACTTAATCAAATTAAGGTATATATATATTATAAATTAGATCTTGATGGCCGGAGAAGCGCTAGAGCCCTAGCTCTGACCGTCTTCTCCGATAAATATATTTTCCAAACCTGCAAAACAAAGCACATTAGAAAGAAAGAAGGACCATATCCCCTTAAGTCGACCCCCCTGAATCCAATGGTGAATTTGTTTTGGCTTAAGATTGGATGTATTAGGAGTTTCAAAGCAAAACTCAGTTCATGCCCTAACCATGGATAGTCCTTGCCTTTGCACCAAAGTTCACATATTATGTATCAAACCTGCTCTAATGATGCATATGAACACATGTAAACGTATCAAATTATTTAACAATGCATAAGTTAAAAGGTTTGAATTTATAAAAAAAAACTATCAAAACCGATAAGGATAAAACTTGATGTTCAGGGCACAATTTGGAATGCTTAAGGATTGGAGCGTCAAGATGATGATGGGATACTTGAACTGGCATGGGGATTGATGCAAACAAGGTTTTTTTCTTGCCCTAGTTCCTTGAATTTTTGAGAGTTTTAGGGTTTGTGTTTGGAGGCAAATTTTCATGTCTCGTCTCTTGTATGAATGAAGAATATATATTGATGAATTAGTTTAAAAGGGATTGGGCTTGGAAATTTGTAAGAAAGGCTTGACTTTATCTAATTTAATTTTGAATTTAAATAAATAAATAAAATAACATAAAACTCCAAGAGGTGTATGAAGTGATTCAGAGGTACATTATGAGGCTTATAACATGCATGGACCTAGAAACATCAACCCATTTGCCTAAAATTCCAAGTTTGGTGACTTTAGGTTTCATACATTTTCTCAAATTTGCCCAACTTGCACCAATCATAACTCTCTCAATTTTTATCATATGAAAGTGATCTGTGACTTTTTGGAAATCTCAAGATGTCCCTTACAATCTCCATGCTTATCATTTTTTAGTTTGAAGATTTTATCTTGATGTAAATTGCTTTGACAAAAAGTATCTTTTTGTTGACTTTTTAAAATGACATGTAATGTTTTGACCCATATCTCTCAAATGAAGCATTTTTTAGACTTGAGCTTAGAGAGACAAAACTGTAGAGAATTGAATTTCCTTCAAAATTAGATATGGTTAAGAAAAATTTGATGGAGCATGTGAAAGTTGTGCTTGGTCAAAGTTCAATTGACTTCTTAAGAAAACCCTAATTTAGTAACTTTTGAATTTAGATGAATCTTTGAGTTTTCTTGATGAATCATGATCAACCCTTGATCAAATTATGAATTTGACTTTGAAATCTTGATGTTGACCAAAAATCTTGAAGTTTGACAGTAAGTTGACCATAGTTGACTTTTTATCTAATGTAGTTGATTTTCAATCGTCTGAGCAATTGATTGATAAAACTTGTGACTCAAGGCTTAAAACTTGGCATGAGCATTCTTTGAGATATATGAGAAAACATGAACTCTACTTGAGGCATTATAAGTCCAATTTTCCTTGAGAAAAGCAAAACCCTAGTTGAAGGTCAACTACTTAGGAGGAGAATTTGTTTGATAAATTCTTGAGCAACCTTGAGCATTTGAGAACCCTAAGAGAATGTCTTGGATAATGGGAGGGTAAATTTTAGGGTACAACAGCTTCCCCTGTTCAATCTTCTTAAACCTGAGAGTTAGATTGGCATGCTCGCCATTCAGGGTCTAAAGGTGGAAGAGGATTGAACACTTAAGTGTCCAGAAATTTTCACTCACATGTGCACAAAGTGACACTATTGGTTGATTATAATGCTTGAATGGGCTTAAATATGCCATTCAGAGAGGTGATAGAGTGTCGTCGGATATGGGATTATAGATGGCATCCAAAGTAACTGTGGATGGGAGTATCAAAATGAGTTTACGCCTGACTGTATATGAAGAATGCTTTTTAGGATAAATATCTCAGGAAAATGCTTATCAGATTTAGTCTCTGAGGAAAATGCTTATCAAATTTAGTCTCTAAAGAAAATGTGATCAGATTTAGTCTCTGAGGAAAATGTTGAGTTATGTAGATAGTCGCCCCGTCCTATTTCGGGTATTGATCTACAATTTGCTTTTGTTGGTAGACATGTCCTGTCTCGAGAATTCATATCACCTAGTCATATAGATAGTTGCTCCGTCCTATTTAGAGAATTAATCTGCGACCTGTTTGTGTTGGTAAACCCGTCCTGTTTCGAGAATTCATACCACCTAGTCATATAGATAGTTTCCTCATCCTGTTTTGGGAATTAATCTCTGACCTGCTTTTTTGTTGGTAAACTCGTCCATTTTCGGGAATTCATACCGCTTGGTCCTATAGATAGTTGCCCCGTCTTGTTTCGGGAATTAATCTGCAGCCCGCTTTTGTGTTGGTAAACCTGTCTTGTTTCGAGAATTCATACCGCTTGGTCGTATAAATAGTTGCCCCGTTCTGTTTTGGGAATTAATCTTTGACCTGTTTGAAAATTATTGATGATATTCGTCTTTTTGAGGACTAACCTAAAAGAAAATAGAGTTAGTTTTATGCAATCTCGTGATGCATGCATTGTGTAACGATGCTCTCAAAATAATTGAGAATGTTGTATGCATTTTCTATGCATACGCTATGATTTTTTTTTATAAACGATGTATGGATGTAAGATGTCGCTGACGACAATAGTAGCCTTTCATAAAATCTTTGGCTGGGAAAATAAATCCCTGACTGTTTGTTGGGAATGAAAAAAGTGATTCCTCAATTTCTACTAGGAATAATTTTACTAGGGATTCCTGCTTTTTGAGGATACTCCGCTGAGGATCTTCAACTTCTGCTTGGGGATAGAAGAATTCTAGGAAAATTGGTCATTCATCGTTGGATTCTTATATACCCTGACGGAGGGACAGAAGAGATGGATAATCCTCTAATGCATGGATCTCAACTCTTCTGGGGAGGATAAAGTTGAATGACATGTGGCCCAAGAAGATAACCCTGTCGGGGGATTGCGATGATCGGAGAAATAACCCTTGTTTGGGAAATAATCCTTGTTGGGGAAATAAACCTGCTGTAGAATAGAATTCTATTGGGGAAATAAACTCTGCTCGATAGAAGTTATTGAGGATGATAATAAGAACTCATAGCAACCAAAACCACTTCCATATCTTGAGAGTTGAGAGAAATATTCACTTGTGACCAATGGGAACAAGGCCTTGTCCAACCATGACAACTTCTTCAATCAACCCCTTGTACTTTTGAATCAATCTTGATAACTTTGAAATATGGTGAACCAAAATAAACCTTTCCATGCCATTTCTTCTAAAACAACTTCAATGGTGAGGTTTGAATTTCTCAAGCTTTATTGACTAGGGATTGGAAATAAACTCATGAACCCATGGGTCAACTTGCTAAGCCACATTGCCTTTACCTACATTATTAACAAGTAAGACAAACCAACATTGCATTTTATTAATTAAAAGGAAAGTCAAAACAAATCATGCATGATCACAAAAGAAAAACCAGTCAAGGTGCTTGGTGATTCCTCAAAGTGCAAAGCTAAAGATAGGGAGGAGAACCAAAAGCCCTAATATGATCTTGTTGTGATTGAATCAATATGGTATGATGAAGGGATCTTAGGGGAAAAAATTGGGGTACAACAGCTGCTCTTATTTAAGTTTCTTCTATCCAGAGATATGAAGGTTAAAAATCTTCGTGTCGACGTGATCAAAGATACTTAAATATAAAACAAACCATATTTTTTGGCCCTAAGATGCCATGCAATGCTTATGAGTATGAATGCATATGAACAACTTCAAAGGGACGCAAAACACCACTGGGGATGTAGCAAAGAAAAAAAGATCATAAGAGAAACCCGACCAGGAAAATAAACCACTGGTGAATCAAAAAGACCCGACTCTATTGGTGTAACACCCAAAGGAGAGATAAGGTAGCATCAAATCAGCTAAAGAGGAGATAGTACAGGATAAAAGTGATTGACAACCAACTGTGAACTACCAAACTCAATATTCGGAGGTAGAAGATCAAAAGGATACACCAACTGTTACTGAAGGAGAAAATACTAACGTTCACTGAAGGTAGAAAGAGAAAAGAATAACAACACCCACGTTCACTGACGGTGAACTACCAACGTTTACTGAAGGTAGAGAGATAAACATCGATGTTCACTGGATATGAACTACCAACTTTCACTGAAGGTAGAGAGAAAACAAAATATCACAGCACCGACATTCACTGACGGTGAACTACCAACGTTCACTGACGCTGAACTACCAACATTCACTGACGATGAACTACCAACGTCACTGACGGTGAAATACCAATCTTCACTGAAGGTAGAAAAAAGATAACAATCACCAACATTCACTGATGGTGAACTACCAACTTTCACTGAAGGTAGAGAGAAGAGAAATATCATAGCACCGATGTTCACTGACAGTGAACTACCAACATTCACTAAAGGCAGCAAAAAGATAATAATCACCAATGTTCACTGATGGTGAACTACCAACTTTTACTGAAGGTAGATAGAAAGGAAATATCATAGCATCGACATTCACTGACGGTAAACTACCAACGTTCACTGAAGGTAGCAAAAAGATAATAATCACCAACATTCACTGATGGTGAACTACCAACTTTAACTGAAGGTAGAGAGAAAAGAAATATCATAGAACTGATGTTCACTGACAGTGAACTACCAACGTTCATTGAAGGTAGCAAAAAGATAACAATCACCAACGTTCACTGATAGTGAACTATCAACTTTCACTGAAGGTAGAGAGAAAAGAAATATCATAACATCGACGTTCACTAACTGTGAACTACCAATGTTCACTGATGGTAGAAAAAAGATAACAATCACCAACATTCACATATGGTGAACTACCAACTTTCACTGAAGGTAGAGAGAAAAGAAATATCATAGCACCGACGTTCACTGACGGTGAACTACCAACGTTCACTGAAGGTAGCAAAAAGATAACAATCAACAATGTTAACTGATGGTGAACTACCAACTTTCACTGAAGGTATAGAGAAAAGAAATATCATAGCACCGACATTCACTGACGGTGAACTACCAATGTTCACTGAAGGTAGCAAAAAGATAACAATCACCAAAATTCACTGATGGTGAACTACCAACTTTCACTAAAGGTAGAGAGAAAATGACAATAGCAAGTTTCACCAAAATTCTTGCGTTTCACCTAGAACGGATCTCAACCTCTTCTTTAACCAAGGCCTTCCGCCTGAAAAGGGTAATATATAAGTTGTCTCAAATAAAGAGACTACCACTTACAAAGATTTCACAACGAATTGTCTCTGCGATATTGAAAGACTTGCCATCCACTGGAGTAATTTGACAACGAACTGCAAACTATCCACTCATAGAGAAGATAGCAAAAAAGTAATGTCGATTTTTACAGGGAAGTACAAGTTTCTCAAATAAAGAGACCTTATACTTGATGTTATGGGAAGGATTGTAAAAATTACTTTATGGGGAAAGCAATATGACTTCCTGGGGAAAGAAATATGACTTCCTGGGGAAAGCAATATGGATTCCTAAGGAATGAACCATGACTTCCTGGGGAATGAATCATGACTTCCTGGGGAAATGCCAACATATTCCTGCTGAGGAGATAAAAGTCTTCTCGTGCCAAAATAAATGCACATTCTAAAACCAATGCTCGAATCTTTCATAAATCTAGAGTAATAATATTGCTGGGAAAAAAGATTCAAACCAGAAATAAACTGGAGTGAAACAGTCAACCAAAATACATCCTTTGAGAAATAAACTCAAGAGGGAAACCCAATCTATCCAGACAAAGAGCTGTACAGGAAGGCTAAAGCAAAAATCTTCCACGAGGGATAACTCAATGTGGAAATTGAAAGAATATACACTTTCTGCTTAAGGCCGACACTCTACTGGAGAGAGGACAACACAACTCTGCAAAACAGGATAATATTTCAACAAAATATTAACGAATGTGAATGAGCAACGATTTTCTAAATTTAACTATGCATGATGTATGTATGAATGTATGAGTTTTATTATGTATATGCTGACAAAACAGACATATAACACTTGGAGTAACCAGGGAAAACCAACTCGGGCACAATCAACACTCGGCTAAATCACATCCAAGATGAACATTCCTTAAGAAAATAAGCACCAAACGAGGAAACAGATTCCTACTTCACAACTTAACTTCACTGGGAAAGAACATAATCTGACAGTAATCACATAATAGCAATAAATCAGTACAGATACAGGAATATAATATCCTCCTCCGGGCTTCACCGAGGTATAACACATAAACTTCAATGGGGAAACAAATGTTTTCAAGGTCCTCACTTCTACTGGGGATTGCAATACGGATTTAAAATAAGGCAGATGGAAACCATATCGGCAAAACATCAACTGAGGATTTCGAGCTGACTTCATTGGGGAAACATCATACAGACTTCACTAGAGGAGATAATTTCTCATCATCGAGACATCAACTGTGGATCTTGTGCTGACTTCATTGGGGAGGCCAACACCACATTGAAGAGGGAAACCAAGACACGTTCTTCAATATTGAGAGTAAGTTTTGCACCAACTTCTCTGGGGAAAAAGTATGAAACCTCATGGGGATAACAACTTGGGGAGTTAAGAAGTCAATCATTACAACAAGAAATCAATCTTATGGGGATTTTAAATCAAATCAGCACTTGGCGGGTGAAAACCCAAAAAACTGATAAATGCCTCAACACTTCATAAATAAAACATTGCCCTTGCCTGATTATCGGGCAATCAAACAAAATGCAAATACTGCCGAAAGGGAGATGCTTCGTAAATGAGTCAATTCCCAGCATGCACGGGGAGAAAAGACTTCTATCAAATAGTGAAGCCTTCACTAGGGAATCTTAGATTGAGTCTTCATATCATGCAAACTTATTCCAACAAAAGATGCCCTGGGATAGCCTTCCTGGGGAATCAAGAAGTTAACATTATAGAAAGAGGTCAAACTCATGGGGATTTTAAATCAAACCTAGCACTTGGCGGGTGAAAAACCAAAGGGTTGACAACTGTCTCAACTCTCCTTAGAAAATGTACTGCCCTGGTCTAGTTGCCTGGGAAATAAATACCAACAATAATGCTAATACTGCAGAAAGAGCGATATTTTGCAAATAGTTCCATCTCAGCACATCAATAGAACAAGACCTTTCATCATATGAGGGAAGACTTTGCTAGGGAATTTGGGATAGAGGCCTCGGACCATGCTATTGTACCCCAAAATTTGCCCTCTCATGTTTCCAAAGGTCTTCCCTTACATGGTTGGTCACAAACCCTTGCCTAAGAAAAATAAAGTTTTTTAAAGATGAACAAAATGCCTTTCAATTAGTATCTGGGAAAAGTCTTCGATTGGGCATCCAAAGTCCTTCGATCAGGCTTGGTTCACCAGTCTTCGACTGGGCGTTTGGCGCTCTTCGATCAGACTTGGTTCACCAGTCTTCGATTAGGCATTTGGCACTCTTCGATCAGGCTTTGATTAGTAAGCTTCGATTAGGTGTTTGGAACCCTTCGATCAAGCTTTGGTCTGCAAGTCTTCGGTTGAGCGTTGGACCTTATTCGATCAAGCCTTGGTGTGCAAATCTTTGATTGAGCGCTGGACCCCTTCGACCAAGTCAATTTCACAATACTTCGACCAGTACTTCAGAGGGTCCTTCGACTGGAATTTCATAATTTAACTCAAGAAGAACATCAGAACGAAATGACCTTCGAATGGAATTTTAGTGTAGAGTTTCTCTTAATCTAAGATGCTCTGATGAAGGAAGTTCTGAACACTTCGAATCAGAACTTAGACTCATCACAAGGCCAAGGCCTGGTCGAGGTTGTCTAATAAGGAATAGATTCGAATGGGGACTTTGAAGCAATCGAAACTGGCAAAGAAGTCAAAATCGAAGGGGTAAGTCAGTTTTGATTCCCATCAAGTTGGAGGCCCAAACAACTCAGAACAGGCTGGCTGGAACACATGATTGAATCAAATTTGGCAAGTTTTCATGAAGATTAAATCAAATCTCTCCATCATAATGGACCAAGATTTGATACACATTTGTTGACCTAATTTCCTTTCCTATATAAACCTGCTGCTCATAAACAAATGACACATGAAAAACCCTTGCAGAAAGACGTGAAAAACACCTACACAAACTCTGTAGAAACGGCGCCCCAACCTTGAAAAGAAAAGTTTGAAAAGTGGTGATCAGGTTTCGGTTTGGAGGCAGATTCCGACCCAAAGAAAGACGCAACTCTCTTGCCATCAACCTCCTGAAGCGAGGCCAATCAAAGACCAAGCTTTTCATCATCTAAATCGCACTGTAAGTGTTCTAGAAAACACCTATGAACATGAAAATGCAACTCATCATCCTTGCATCTTTTCCTTAAAATATTGACATATTTGTGATTGTTATTTGATTTAGAATGCTTTGGCATTGTCTAATCTAATTTGCATGGCCTCTAACCCCATATATAGAACCTAGGGTTCCTGTTCTTGTTTTTAGGCGTTTCTTGTGTAGGGTAAATTGAGACAAACAATGGCCATAGGAATGATGATGAGGTCGAGACGAACACATCTGTGTTCGTGAATAGCGTTTTCATGGCCTAGGAGAAACGTTCGAACCACCCCACGAAACTTCCTGCATAATAAAATCTGCAGGTAAACGAACCTGGCTATTGTGAGGAAGATGATAACGTGGCTGGGCGTGATTGGTTCGTTTGAACCAATTGCGCGTCTTTTTATTTTTTTAGGCCAGGCATAATTATTGTTTGATATAATATTTATGTTCTATTTAACTAACGAGTGAAGCAGATTGGACGAGTTGGCAAGCACGCTATGGAAAAACCCCTTTGGACTTGGGTTCGAATCCCAGGTCCCCCCAAAACTTTGTTACATTTTTCTACAGGTGCTCAGATGCAGCGCTCCAGGCAGGGAGCACCATACACCTCCAGATCTCACGCGCCAAGTGGTCCCAGATCCAGATCTTGTGGTCCAGGATGAGGTTCACCATGAACCTTGGCCAACGAATGCCCAGGCAATCTGAAAGTCCAACAGGCTGGACGTTTGGGCCTGGAAACTGCAATTCATACTCCCTTTTCGAGCCCAGCACCCCTGAGTTTGATTTCCTTATTTTTTTTCTTTTCACTGTTTTTTATGTTATCACCATAATTAATTAATTAACTCTTTTTCATTAAAAAAAAACCAGAAACAACAAAAATACTTTTATTTTAATTTTATTACTTATTTTTGTAAATAAATTGTGACCAATTAATTTAGTTTTAATTAGGTTTAATTTTAACAATTTTGCATTAAATTAAAATTGAATTAGAATTAGGATTTTATTAACTTTTTTTAATCACTCCAATTTTATTTCCTTAATCAAAATAAAACTCAAAAACACCTTTTCTTTAAATCCATTATTAATTTAGACTTGATTCTTAATTCAAAAAAAACTATAATATGCTTTATTTAAAAAGGGTCAAAACCCTAAAGGACAATCTGATTTAACTTTTCTCGCGCATATTATTTTGATCTATATATTGTAATTGCTCCGAGGATGTAATAGTTTTAACTTAGGATTTTTATTTACCGCTTTTATTTATTTTTCCGCATTTACTTTTCAAGGGTTTGTTTTTGGCGATGTAAATACCCGACGCCTTGTAATAGCTTAGTTTTATTTTCCGCAACCATTAACTGCTAGATGTATGCTAACTAGGCTATGCATGACAAGATTAATTTTTAACTTAAAATCAATAATAGCTCACCATGACATGCAAAGATAACATAAATTGAAAATTGACACACTTGCACATGCCACTCCTAGGGTACGCCTCACTTGGTTGCCTCGACGTGGTCATTGAGTATAGGATGTTTTAGAGGTCGTCCTTTTGTCCAAAGATCATAAGTTGCCTCGAAACGGTTGCCTTCGGAAAAATGATCTAAGACATTAGGGTTACCGCTAAGGCGTCCTAACATTGCTTTAGTGATCACACGTCCCTTAATCGAATTGACCCGAAAAACTCCAACGACGATGCTACCTACTCCTTCATAGTGGGATAACATTGTCTAAAGGGACATTTACACAGTTTAATTCCTTTTGAGTAGGTAGAGGTTCTTAGGTACTTGCTCTTTCAAAACAAAACAAATTTTTCGCACTTACACTTTTCAAACAAAGTTTTCAACAACACTTCATACACTCTTGAGGACAGAAACAAGAGTTAAATCTAAGTTTTCAAACAAAACTCTTTTCAAAACCCACAAACACAAGAAAAGAAAATTTTTTTGAAAACATAGAGAGCAAGTACCTAAGAGCCCGTGGATAACCACAGATAGAAAGGGTGCTAACACCTTCCCTTTCTATAATCTACCTCCTAAACCCGAGAAACATCTCGAAAAGGAATTTTTCTGTGCTTTTGTCCTTTCCTTGTTGGATAAAATAAAAGACGGTGGCGACTCTTGCTTACCGCGACATTTTGCGAAACGCAAACGCGAACCAGCATTCCAAAACAATCAGTTATCATTCCCACCGATCACAGAACTGGCGACTCTGCTGAGGATTTATAAGTGAGGTGTACCTTAGGATTAGATCACTTGTGTTTTCAATTGTATTGCTTTGTATGCTTTTAATTATGGGCTTGTATCAGATTTCTATAAATCCTAACCCGGATTTGGGAGACATTCATAGATAACAATACGTTGTGGAAACTGTGCGGGGTATACCGACACGGTTGAAGCAATAACTATATTAGTGTGACATATTTGTGAGTACCTGTAACCCTTGAGTTAATTCAAGGAGAGTACGGGGCCGCTGAGTGATGTCACTAAGCACTAATGACCTAGAACCTTACTTGACCATCTTGGCCTTTATTAGGGGTAGTGAGATGACCGGCTTTGGTACAGTCCGAAGTTGGTAGATACTCGATACTACACTCATTGAGGATTGTTTTCTTGGAATATTTTGGTCGCTAGTTAAGTGGCTAAACCAAAACGATGAACATAGAAAACAATCCAATGATATTGTGCTCCTTAAAACCCGGTTACTACTTAGGACAGGTTTTGAGCCAACTACACTCAAGAGGGTACTTACCTACGAACCCCATGCAATCCTAAACCTAAGGACTTGTTTGCTTTGTGTGAATATAACTGTCTGTGTGTACACTTGCTTACTTTTGCATACATCATGAACATCATAAAGCATCATATGCATCCACTAACCATTTCAAGGTTTTAGATCTTCATCTTTGTTCTTGTTTTGCAGGACATGGAGCCTCTCCGCAGGAAAACAATTCAAGTCAACCTTGTAAGGATCCCTCCTCAACTCAAGGAGCTTACATTCAGGATTCTCGAGAACTCTCTCTTCAGTGAAAGACATGGTAGACTCCTTAGCTTGGTCAACACCAACATTGAAGAAGACATGATGAAAGTTCTCTTCCAGTTCTTTAACCCCCTACACCATTGTTTCACATTCCCTGATTATCAATTGGTGCCTACTTTGGAGGAATTTTCTCAACTCCTGAGAATTCCTATTATGAGTCTACTACCCTACAACGGTACAGAAAAGGAACCAAGACCTGAAGATATTGCCCAAGCATTACACTTGCAACCATCCGACATCAAGGGGCATTGGGAAGCCAGAAGTGGTGTCAAGGGATTCTTGGAAAAGTTACTGTTTGAGAAGGCACGAGAATGCTGGAATTCTCTTGATCTACAAGCCTTTGAAGAGATTGTGGCACTCCTTATCTATGGGTTGGTTTTGTTCCCAAATCCTGATCAACTTATAGATTAGAATGCTGTCAAGATTTTCATATCCAGGAATCCCATACCTACATTGCTTGGGGACATCCTCCACTCATTTTACACACGAACAATGAGGAAAAGAGGTGTTCTCATGTGTTGTACTCCTCTCTTAGAAAGGTGGTTTATTTCTCACCTTCCACAGTCAATTTTGAAGAATGAGCAGGGTTTAAGGTGGTCACAATGATTGATGACTCTCGCATATTCGGATGTACATTGGTGTTCTCGGTCCAAAGAAAATGTCACCATCATTGATCGTTGTGGAGAATTTCCTAATGTTCCATTACTTGGAATTAGGGGAGGCATTACCTACAACCCCTGTCTAGCTTTGAGACAATTTGGATATGCTCGAAGGGATGGCCCTCATGACATGTTGATTCCTGACCTAGTTTTTGACTTCGACAACGATACGCAAGGACTTCGACAAAGGTTCATCAGAGCTTGGAGGATGCCTAACAAAGTGGACAGTAAGACACTGGGGCACAAGAACTCCATCCCCCTTGCGCCTTACCTTAGGTGGGAACGAACCCGCACCCAGAGTCTTATGATGCCTTACCCCCACATTCTCCCCTTGATCAAAGAGCCTGTCACGGAAGGAGAGGTTCCATATGCCATCCTACATCCTGATATGCCAACATCTTGGGAAGAAATGCAAAAGAGTTGGATCCAACTCAAGGAAGAACGAAATACTTTTGAAGCCAGCTTCTATGCTAGTGAGAAGAAGGTCTTGGAGCTTACCCGCCGACTTCACGAGGAGGAGACCCTCAACACTTACATCGCTCCAAAAAGGATGCGCAATGTCTTTTTACATTGAGGATTTTGTAATATTTCGCCCATGGGGCACTTATGTACTAAATTTCTTCTTAATATGACGTGTGTTCTTTTTTTGTCTGCAACAAATTTGAATGTTTAAACCCTTGAATGCATCACATAAATAGCATACCATGCATCATATGCATAACAGGTACCCTTTTACAGGTTTCTTATCTTCTTCGCTGTTTATTTCAGCAATTATCATGTCTACTGAACCTTCCACTGAGCAAGTTATCAAGGCCCTCCAGGCCCAGAATGCCCAGTTTTAAGAGATGGTTATGAGCCTAGCTAAGGGTCAGCGGGACCTAAAGACCCTGATTCTGAAAGAGAGGAAGAAGAAGAATAAGAGGACCGTCTTGTTCAATATTGGACGCAGGTTTGGAAACGGGCTGCAAAACAAAGTTGATCTGGCCACCTCATCTGGAGGGAAAGACATCCCACAAGAAAGGAGGGTCCCTAGCCCTATAGTCTCTGACAACGAGATGGACTATGATGAAGAACAGTATCCTCCTGCTGAGGATAAGTACAAACAGCTAGAAGACCGTTTGAGCGCTATGGAAATACAGAAGGTGCCCGGTCTGGATTTCGGAGATCTAGGTCTATCCTCTAGGGTGGTGATTCCCCATAAGTTCAAGGCGCCTGCCTTTGCCAAGTATAACGGAGCTTCCTGTCCAAAGTTGCACCTCCGGTCATATGTAAGGAAGATCCAGCCTTACATCGCTGATAAGAACCTGTGGATCCATTTCTTTCAAGACAGTCTCTCAGGGACTCAGCTTGAGTGGTTCTATCAGCTGGATGGAGCCAGTATCCGCAACTGGGAAGATTTGGCTACTGCATTCTATAGGCAGTATCAATATAACTCCGACCTCGCTCCTATGCGTACCCAACTCCAGGGTATGTCAATAGGGACGGGTGAAGGATTTGAAGAGTATGCTCAAAAATGGAGAGACCTTGCCGGAAGGGTGAAACCACCTTTAACTGATCGTGAACTTGTTGATATGTTTTTGGGGACCCTATCTGGTTCATTCTTTAACCATTTGATTGGAAACTCTTCAGCCGGGTTTACATACCTTATCTTGACTGGTGAGAGGATTGAAGCTGGTATCAAGGCTGGGAAGATACAGAAGGGTGCCTCATCGAGCATCGAGAAGAAGTCGTTCAAGAAAGAATCTAGTGCTGTCTACGGTTCAAGAAGACAGAATAGATTGGAACACCGCCAAGCTGTCAACGCGGTTGTTATTTCAAAACCTGCTGGTGCTCCTCAGCATCACAACCAACAAAGGGGTGAGAGACCTCGAAGGCAGTTCACTCGTCTCAGCATGACCTTGTCTCAAATATTGCCGCAGTTACTGACGACCAATCTGGTGACTCTAAAAGAAGCTCCGAAGATTTCAAACACAACATCCCCAAAGTACAATCCTAACGCCCGCTGTGCTTATCACTCTGACAGCCCGGGGCATAATACGAATGATTGTTGGGATTTGAAAAATAAGGTTCAGGACCTAATCGATGCAAAGGAGATTGAGTTTGAGGCGCCCGAGAGGCCTAATGTTGTGACTGCTCCCATGCCCAAACATGGAGTAAATGCTATAGAGGAAGATTTTTTTGTAGCCTCTGTGGATGATGTTGTTACCCTGCTGATGACCGTCAAGAGGAACCTATTGCTAGCCGGTTTATTTCCGGGCTGTGGTGAAGGTTGCCACCTGTGTTCTGTTTTACCTACTGGTTGCCCATCTTTGAAGTCAGATATCCAAAACCTGATGGATAACAAGGAGATCTTGTTTGAGAAGATTGCTGTTCCTTCCACCCCTACTGAAGAAGTTTCCATTATTACCATTTTCAACAATTCTCCCAAGGCTCCCTCAAGGAAGCCTGTCAGAATTACGCCTGTTCCGAAGATTGCACCCATAATCATCACTGTTCCGGGGCCCATCCCCTACACCTCTGACAAAGCTGTCCCCTGGCACTATGGGGCAGATGTTTACGTTCTTGGAGTTAAGCAAGAGTTTGGTGCTGATACCGGCATCAGCAACATTACTGGGCCTGCTAAAGTCACTCGCAGTGGTAGACTTTTCTCACTTGACATTGCTCCACCAACTGTCCGAAGACCTGCTGTCATTACGCCTGTAAGTGCGCCTAATACCATTCCTGATCAAGTCCCTGTTCCTACCCCTGTCGCCGAGTCATCTAACGCTCGGGGCAAAGAGATCACCACTGATATGCCTGCCCTGACGGAGGCACCAAAGACAATCAATGTTGAAGCTTCCAAACAGGAGATGGAAGAGATTCTTAAGATTATTAAGAAGAGTGATTATAATGTAGTTGAGCAACAGGGGCAAACCCCATCCAAGATTTCTATGTTATCACTATTGTTGTGTTCAGAGGCCCATGCCAAGGCTCTGATTACCTTCCTGAAGACGGCCCACGTGCCACAAGAGACATCAGCTGATCAATTTACCGATTGTGTAGCCAATTTAACTGCCGATAATGGTTTGGGTTTCTCCGACGCTGATCTGACTGCTAAAGGGAAGAACCATAACGATGCCCTGCATGTCTCCATTGAATGCAGGGGCACTACTCTTGCGCATGTGTTGGTTGACACTGGTTCCTTATTTAACGTCTTGCCCAAGAAAGCTCTAGACAGATTGGATTGCAAAGGGTTAGAGCTAAAGCCAAGTAACATTGTTGTCCGGGCCTTTGATGGGTCTAAAAGGATGGTGCACAGTGAAGTCGATATTCCAATTAAAGTTGGTTCTCAGGTCTTCAATTCTACATTCTACGTGATGGACATTCGACCGTCCTATTCTTGTTTGTTGGGTCGTCCATGGATCCATAAAGCTAGAGCTGTGACCTCAACACTCCATCAGAAGCTGAAGTACCTAGTCAGAGGGAAGATTGTGACAGTACAAGGAGAGGAGGAGTACATGGTCAGCCACCTCAACTCGTTCCGTTAAATAGAGATGGATGGGGAGTTCATTGAGACCCTATTTCAACACTTTGAAGAGGTTCCTTAGACACTGGCATCAGCTGAGACTATGGTTGAAGATTCCCCTATGAAGATGGCTTCCTTAAAGGATGCCCGGGCTGTTGTTGAGAAGGGTGAGTACGCAAACTGGGGCCGACTTCCTGATTTCACTCAGAAGACTAACAAGTTTGGTTTGGGTTTCACTGCAGAAGCTCAAAGGGTTGTTCATAGAGCAAGGATTGGAAGACCTCATGTGTTCATCAGCAACTCGGGGGTAAATGCCATTGAAGATGACGTGGAGGAGTCTGAATTCGACAGCTGGATCTACCCTACGACCAACGGTGGACCAAGCAACTGGACAACAAAGGACTTCATCCCTATTACTTTTATTACCCAGTAATGAACTCTTTATTTTGAGTTTGTAACAGACAATATTGTGAAACTTTATGGCCTAGTGTCTTACCCGGGGCACCGTGGCTTCATTTGTGAGGGCTTTTGTGTGCCATTTTCATATATCATTAATAAAAGCATTGGATGTTTTTGCAATTCAAATCTTGCGCTCTTTGTTTTTCTTTATTATATATTGCAAAACAACTATTTTACACACACTCACATATACAGGTCTCAATCCACTCTAGATCTCATTGGTAACGACTCTGCTAATGCCAGTTATGGCTTCGAAAATCCGATCAACGTAGCCGAAGACGACGGTGAAGATGATTGCGCAGTGCCGGGTGAACTTGCAAGACTGCTATTCCAGGAAGAGAGGGCCATTCAGCCACATGAAGAGCTAGTGGAAACAGTGAATCTGGGTACTGAGACAGACAAAAAGGAAGTCAAGATCGGTGCAAATCTGGAGCTTAGTGTGAAACCGCGGTTGACCCAGATGCTGCATGACTACGTGGAAGTATTTTTTTGGTCTTACGAAGATATGCCTGGGTTGGATACCGACATTGTGGTTCATCGCCTGCCTACCAAGGAAGACTGTCCTCCTGTAAAACAGAAGGTTCGCCGTATGCGCCCAGAGATGTCCGAGAAAATCAAAGCTGAGGTTATGAAACAATTTGACGCCAGTTTTCTAGCAGTAACTTCTTACCCTCAGTGGGTCGCCAATGTGGTTCTAGTGCCGAAGAAAGATGGTAAGGTCAGAATGTGTGTTGATTACAGAGATTTGAACAGGGCAAGCCCTAAGGATGACTTCCCTCTGCCTCACATCGACGTTCTGGTTGACAATACTGCTCAGCACAAGGTATTCTCCTTTATGGATGGTTTCTCCGGTTATAATCAAATCAAGATGGCTCCTGAAGACATGGAGAAGACCACTTTTGTTACTCAGTGGGGTACCTTTTGTTACAAGGTCATGCCTTTTGGGTTGAAAAATGCTGGGGCAACATATCAGCGTGCCATGGTTGCTTTGTTTCATGATATGATCCATCATGAGATTGAAGTATACGTTGATGATATGATTGCGAGGTCCCAAACTGAGGAGGAACACCTTGGCCATCTACAGAAGCTGTTTGACCGTTTGAAGTTGTACAAACTGAGGTTAAACCCGAACAAGTGCACCTTCGGGGTGAGGTCTGGCAAACTGCTAGGTTTCGTCGTGAGCGACAAAGGTATTCAAGTAGACCCTGCCAAGGTGAAAGCTATACAAGAGATGCCAGCTCCCAAGACAGAGAAAGAGGTCAGAGGCTTTCTAGGACGTCTGAACTACATTGCCCGATTCATCTCGCACCTAACTGCTACTTGTGAGCCAATCTTCAAGCTATTGAAGAAAGATCAAGTGGTACGTTGGAACGATGAATGTCAGGCCGCTTTCAAAAGAATCAAAGAGTATCGCTAGGAGCCACCTATTCTTATGCCACCAGTTGAAGGGAGACCTTTGATTTTATAATTGATAGTACTTGACAACTCAATGGGGTGTGTGCTGGGGCAGCATGACGAGTCTGGCCGAAAAGAGCATGCTATTTATTACCTTAGCAAAAAGATTACCGACTGTGAGACCCGATACTCACTGCTTGAGAAAACTTTCTGCGCTTTGGCATGGGCTGCTCGCCGGCTGAGACAGTATATGCTGACTCACACTACTCTATCGATTTCAAAGATGGATCTAATCAAATATATCTTCGAAAAGCCTGCCTTGTCCGGAAGAATAGCAAGATGGCAGATGATCTTGACTGAGTATGACATCCAGTACACAACTCAAAAAGCGATCAAGGGAAGTGTATTGGCAGACCATTTGGCACATCAGGCGGTGGATGATTACCAGTCTATGAACTTTGAATTTCCAGACGAGAATATCATGTTGATAACTGATTGTGAAACACCTGGACCGGATGAAGTACCTGAGGAAGGATCCTGATGGTCTATGCACTTTGATGGAGCTTCAAACGCTTTGGGTAACGGCATTGGCGCTGTGATCATATCTCCTAAAGGCTCAAATACTCCACTTACCTCCCGACTATGTTTCAACTGCACCAACAATATGGCGGAGTAAGAAGCATGCATCATGGGTCTTCGAGCTGCAATTGACCTAAGGATTAAGTTTCTAAGTGTCTTCGGAGATTCCGCTCTCGTGATCAGTCAGATCAAAGGCGAGTGGGATACGAAACACCCAAATCTTATTCCTTACAAGGAGTATGTGTTGACGTTGCTTCCCCACTTCGAGGAGATAACCTTTGAACACTTCCCAAGAGAGGAGAATCAGTTGGCGGACGCGTTAGCTACGATGTCTTCCGTGTTCAAAGTCAAATGGGACAACGAGGCCCCCCGGATCATTATTTGGAAATTGGATGAACCTGCACATTGTTGTGATCTTGAGACCGAAGAGGTAACAGAAAAGCCTTGGTATCATGAAGTGAAAAGGTACCTTGAAGCTCAAGAATACCCAGAGGGTGCATCTGTTAATGACAAGAAGTTTCTGAGAAGGTTCGCGGCAAAATTCTTCATCAGCAATGGCATTCTTTACAAATGTAACCATGATTCAACCTTACTGCGTTGTATGGATAAGATTGAAGCAGAAAGGATCATGGCAGAGCTGCATGAAGGTACCTTCGGAACTCATTCCAGTGGACATACCATGGTAACGAAAATCCTTCGGGCAGGATATTACTGGTCCACAATGGAAGCCTACTGTTATCAGCATTCTCGGACATGTCACAAGTGCCAGGTCTATGCTGATAAGGTGCATATTCCTCCAGTTCCTCTGAATGTCTTGACAGCACCTTGGCCTTTTGCAATGTGGGGCATTGATATGATCAGCGAGATTAGACCTACGGCATCCAACGGGCATCGTTTCATCCTGGTAGCGATTGATTACTTTACGAAGTGGGTTGAAGAAGCTTCCTTTGCTACGGTAACCAAGAACGTCGTGGCACGGTTCATTCGGCACAACCTGATCTGTCGATACGGCGTACCAGAGAGGATCATTACGGATAATGGTACCAATCTTAATAACAAGATGATCACTGAGCTCTGCGAGCAGTTCAAGATACAGCACCACAACTCTTCTCCCTACCGGCCGAAGATGAATGGGGCTGTCGAAGCAGAAAATAAGAACATTAAGAAGATTGTGCAGAAGATGACAGTGACCTACAAAGACTGGAACGAGATGTTACCATTTTCTCTTCATGGGTACCGTACCTCAGCACAGACGTCAACAAGGACAACTCCCTATTCCTTGGTTTATGGCATGGAAGCAGTTTTGCCTATTGAAGTTCAAATACCCTCTCTTCGGATCATGAAGGATGCAGGTTTGAGCAAAGACGACTAGATTCAGAACCGGCTTGATCAACTTAACCTAATCGACGAAAAAAGACTCACTGCTATTTGTCATGGTCAAACGTACCAAAAACGGATGATCAAGGCATTTAACAAGAAAGTCAGACGACAAGAGTATCAAGTCAGGAACCTGGTAATCAAGCGCATTATGCTACCTCAAAGTGATCCCAGGGGAAAATGGACCCCTACTTACGAAGGGCCATTTGTGGTTAAGAATATCTTCTCAGGAGGAGCGATGATTCTAACCACCATGGATGGTGACGACCTTCCTCACCCCGTCAATGCAGACATAGTAAAAAGATACTACATATAATCAAAGACCTGCTAGGTCGACTGGCCTAGGCAATAATAAGGGCTTCCCGGCGAACCAAAAGGGTTCGGGCAAAAATAAGGGATGAAAATAAGAAAATCTGTACACCCGACAAGTCGAAAACTTGAAAAGGAGGCTTGGGAAAAAATGGGTATCCTGGTGGACTGAAAACCCGAAAGGGTGGTCCAGGCAAAAGTTAGGGATAAGCGTAACACTATGTCTCATTGGATCACCCTGCATCCAGACTTCGGTATCAACTATCAGGCTCGAACGGCACCAATCAATCAGATTCATCTTCAACTAAGAAGCAAAGTGATGAGATGCTTGAAGATATAAAGGCAATAGCAGAGTTGGAACCCAGTGGGACTATTCACATAGATGTTTTGTTTTCTTTTTACAAATTGTATAAATCTTATTTGCACAGCGGCGTTCCCTTACTAGGACGTCAGCTTCTTGTACAAAAACGCCTATTTACAGGCAAACTTCAAAATCAATACAAATTCATTTTTCATACAAATTTCAAAATTGTTTTTCCTTTATCTGTTTTGTTTTGCAAAGAACGTCCAATGTTCATTTTTGATATATGCATTTGACATTAATTGCTGCTCATAAATATTTACATGCGAAACAAAGGACTAATTACGGGTGATATCAGAAGTAGGGGCAATAAGAATTGTCTAAGCGGGCTAGTTGCTCTGTCCACCAAGGTACCAAGGTAAGTTCAGCTGAAGAATGTAACCAAGATACCGTCACTCCCCGCAGAGTAAGACAGTAATGGTAGCTCTCCCCACTGAGACTTGCAACCATGAATGAATCAGACATACTCTCCCCCAAGCAGAGTTAGTCTACCATCAGCCCTAAAAAGATTGGGTATCCCCAGAAGGTCTTAATATTCCCCAGCGGAGTATAAGGATATTCCCCAGCAAGCATAAGAGTATCCCTGGCAGTCTTAATATTCCTCAACAGAATATAAGAATGTTCCCCGACAGAATGCAAGATACCCCCAGTGGAGCCATTTCCCCAGCGCAGTCTAAAAAAGGTTTCCCCAATGGAGCTGAATCATCTTCCCCAGTAGGTTTTGGAAGCTTGTCCCCTGCAGAACACAAATAAGTCTCCCCAGCTAAGTTCAGAAGTTATCCTCACAAGAGTCTAACCGGGTTATCCTCAGCAAGTTGCAACCGAAAGATCATCCCCAGCGAAGTTCTTTCTATCCCCAACGGAGTTCATCATCAAAATCCCCGACAAAGCTTATCAACGGAATCCCCAGCGAAGTTTATCATTAAAAATATCAGCAAAGTATATCTTCCCCACAGAGTAATTCCCCGCAGAGTAATCTCTTCACCAGGTTTATTCCCCAACGAAGTCATTTTCTCCTACAGGTTTATTCTTGCAACCATCTTCGTGCATCATCCCCAGTGGAAACGAAGAATTCAACCATACTCTTCAACAGCAGCCCAGGATTTAACAAACTCCCCGGCATTTGTCAAGGATTTATTTTCCCAGACGAAAATACATTCATAAACATTTCACATTTCATACCTCCTATTTACATACATGATAAAGTGCATACGACACGATCTCATTTATTTTGAGAACATCATGCATTTCATACATCATGACATTGCATACAAATAATGTTTTGCCTTTTTCAGGAAAAGGTCAATCAAAAGATGGTTACCATCAACCTTTGCAGTCCCAGTTTAATACATGTAACAAGCCAGGAACACTTTTTGTGGACGACTGATTGTAGATTAATACCTGTAACAAGCAAGGAAAGTTATCTGCATGAAGAGATTGAAGATCAATACCTGTAACAAGCCAGGAAGACCATCTTTCTTTCTCAGGTCAGAGATTAATACCTGAAACCAGCCAGGACAACTATCTCATCGGCCAACCTTCTTAAGTTCCAGATTAATACCTGTAACAAGCCAGGAAAATATCTGTGGACGACTGATTGTAGATCAATACCTGTAACAAGCCAGGAAAGTTATCTACATGAAGAGATTGAAGATCAATACCTGTAACAAGCCAGGAAGACCATCTTTCTTTCTCAGGTCAGAGATTAACACCTGAAACCAGCCAGGACAAGCTATCTCCTCGACTAACCTTTTCAAGTCCCAGTTGAATACCTATAGCAAGCCAGGAAAACTATCTATGGACGACTGATTGTAGATCAATACCCGTAACAAGCCAGGAAAGTTATCTACATGAAGAGATTGAAGATCAATACCTGTAACAAGCCAGGAAGACCATCTTTCTTTCTCAGGTTAGAGATTAATACTTGTAACCAGCTAGGACATCTATCTCCTCGACCAACCTCTTCAAGTCCCAGTTGAATACCTGTAGCAAGCCAGGAAAACTATCTGTGGACGACTGATACTTGTAACAAGCCAGGAAAACCATTTACACAAAGAGATTGAAGATTAACACCTGTAACAAGCCAGTAAGACCATATTTCTTTCTCAGGTATGCAAGTTCTCGCTAAGGAATCTCTTATGCGATCGACACTCCTGCAGATGGCATCTATAAGCCCATCCTCCTACCTACAGTCTCCAAATGGCATCTGTAAGCCCATTCCCGACATCACAATGTTGATAATACACCATGCGAGTGCAAATTTCTGGGCACTCTAGTGTTCAATTATCTTCCACATTCAGATCACGAAAGGCTCGAAAGCCAATCTGTATCCTCACGTTTAAGAAAATTGAACAGGGGCAACTGTTGTACCCCAAAATTTGCCCTCTCATGTTTCCAAAGGTCTTCCCTTACATGGTTGGTCACAAACCCTTGCCTAAGAAAAATAAAGTTTTTTGAAGATGAACAAAATGCCTTTCGATTGGTATCTGGGAAAAGTCTTCGATTGGGCATCCAAAGTCCTTCGATCAAGCTTGGTTCATCAGTCTTCGACTGGGCGTTTGGTGCTCTTCGATCAGGCTTGGTTCACCAGTCTTCGATTAGGAATTTGGCACTCTTCGATTAGGCTTTGATTAGTAAGCTTCGATTAGGTGTTTGGAACCCTTCGATCAAGCTTTGGTCTGCAAGTCTTCGGTTGAGCGCTGGACCTCATTCGATCAAGCCTTGGTGTGCAAATCTTCGATTGAGCACTGGACCCCTTCGACCAAGTCAATTTCACAATACTTCGACCAGTACTTCAGAGCGTCCTTCGACTGGAATTTCATACTTTACCTCAAGCAGAACATCAGAACGAAATTACCTTCGAATGGCATTTCAGTGCAGAGTTTCTCTTAATCTAAGATGCTCTGATGAAGGAAGTTCTGAACACTTTGAATCAGAACTTAGACTCATCACAAGGCCAAGGGCTGGTCGAGGTTGTCTAATAAGGAATATATTTGAATGGGGACTTTGAAGCAATCAAAACTGGCAAAGAAGGCAAAATCGAATGGGTAAGTCAGTTTTGATTCCCATCAAGTTGGAGGCCCAAACAACTCAGAACAGGCTGGCTGAAACGCATGATTGAATCAAATTTGGCAAGTTTTCATGAAGATCAAATCAAATCTCTCCATCATAATGGACCAAGATTTGATACACATTTGTTGACCTAATTTCCTTGCCTATATAAACCTGCTGCTCATAAACAAATGACACACGAAAAACCCTTGCAGAAAGACGTGAAAAACACCTACACAAACTCTGCAGAAACGGCGCCCCAACCTTGAAAAGAAAAGTTTGAAAAGTGGTGATCAGGTTTCGGTTTGGAGGCAGATTCCGACCCAAAGAAAGACGCAACTCTCTTGCCATCAACCTCCTGAAGCGAGGCCAATCAAAGGCCAAGCTTTTCATCATCTAAATCACACTGTAAGTGTTCTAGAAAACACCTCTGAACATGAAAACGCAACTCATCATCCTTGCATCTTTTCCTTAAAATATTGACATATTTGTGATTGTTATTTGATTTAGAATGTTTTGGCATTGTCTAATCTAATTTGCATGGCCTCTAACCCCATATATAGAACCTAGGGTTCCTGTTCTTGTTTTTAGGCGTTTCTTGTGCAGGGTAAATTAAGACAAACAATGGCCATAGGAATGATGAGGAGGTCGAGACGAACACATCTGTGTTCGTGAATACCGTTTTCATGGCCTAGGAGAAACGTTCGAACCACCCCACGAAACTTCCTGCAGAACAAAATCTGCAGGTAAACGAACCAGGCTATTGTGAGGAAGATGATAACGTGGCTGGGCGTGATTGGTTCGTTTGAACCAATTGTGCGTCTTTTTATTTTTTTAGGCCAGGCATAATTATTGTTTGATATAATATTTATGTTCTATTTAACTAACGAATGAAGCAGATTGGACGAGTTGGCAAGCACACTATGGCAAAACCCCTTTGGACCTGGGTTCGAATCCCAGGTCCCCCCAAAACTTTGTTACATTTTTCTACAGGTGCTCAGATGCAGCGCTCCAGGCAGGGAGCATCATACACCTCCAGATCTCACGCGCCAGGTAGTCCCAGATCCAGATCTTGTGGTCCAGGATGAGGTTCACCATGAACCTTGGCCAACGAATGCCCATGCCATCTGAAAGTCCAACATGCTGGACGTTTGGGCCTGGAAACTGCAATTCATACTCCCTTTTCGAGCCTAGCACCCCTGAGTTTGTTTTCCTTTTTTTTTTTCTTTTCACTGTTTTTTATGTTATCACCATAATTAATTAATTAACTCTTTTTCATAAATAAAAAAAATCAGAAACAACAAAAATACTTTTATTTTAATTTTATTACTTATTTTTGTAAATAAATTGTGACCAATTAATTTAGTTTTAATTAGGTTTAATTTTAACAATTTTGCATTAAATTAAAATTAAGTTAGAATTAGGATTTTATTAACTTTTTTTAATCACTCCAATTTTATTTCCTTAATCAAAATAAAACTCAAAAACACCTTTTCTTTAAATCCATTATTAATTTAGACTTGATTCTTAATT
Source organism: Vicia faba (assembly GCA_948472305.1). Classification (NCBI taxonomy): domain Eukaryota; kingdom Viridiplantae; phylum Streptophyta; class Magnoliopsida; order Fabales; family Fabaceae; genus Vicia; species Vicia faba. Next base: position 191,250,347 of record OX451736.1, on the reverse strand, counting down.
CAAAAAAAACTAAAATATGCTTTCTTTAAAAAGGGTCAAAACCCTAAAGGACAATTTGATTTAACTTTTCTCGCGCATATTATTTTGATCTATATATTGTAATTGCTCCGAGGATGTAATAGTTTTAACTTAAGATTTTTATTTACCGCTTTTATTTATTTTTCCGCATTTACTTTTCAAGGGTTTGTTTTTGGCGATGTAAATACCCGACGTCTTGTAATAGCTTAGTTTTATTTTCCGCAACCATTAACTGCTAGATGTATGCTAACTAGGCTATGCATGACAAGATTAATTCTTAACTTAAAATCAATAATAGCTCACCATGACATGCAAAGATAACATAAATTGAAAATTGACACACTTGCACATGCCACTCCTAGGGTACGCCTCACTTGGTTGCCTCGATGTGGTCATTGAGTATAGGATGTTTTAGAGGTCGTCCTTTTGTCCAAAGATCATAAGTTGCCTCGAAACGGTTGCCTTCGGAAAAATGATCTAAGACATTAGGGTTACCGCTAAGGGGTCCTAACATTGCTTTAGTGATCACACGTCCCTTAATCAAATTGACCCGAAAAACTCCAACGACGATGCTACCTACTCCTTCATAGTGGGATAGCATTGTCTAAAGGGACATTTACACAGTTTAATTCCTTTTGAGTAGGTAGAGGTTTTTAGGTACTTGCACTTTCAAAACAAAACAAATTTTTCGCACTTACACTTTTCAAACAAAGTTTTCAACAACACTTCATACACTCTTGAGGACAGAAACAAGAGTTAAATCGAAGTTTTCAAACAAAACTCTTTTCAAAACCCACAAACACAAGAAAAGCAAAACTTTTTGAAAACATAGTGAGCAAGTATCTAAGAGCCCGTGGATAACCACAGATAGAAAGGGTGCTAACACCTTCCCTTTCTATAATCTACCTCCCAAACCCGAGAAACATCTCGAAAAGGAATGTTATGTGCTTTTGTCCTTACCTTGTTGGATAAAATAAAAGACGGTGGCGACTCTTGCTTACCGCGACATTTTGCGAAATGCAAACACGAACCAGCATTCCAAAACAGTCAGTTCTCATTCCCACCGATCACACATGCAAATCCAAAATATAAAAAAAAATGAACAAAGACTTGACTGGGGACACTGGGATCACAAACCCAATACTGCACCTTACGCTAATTGGTATCGTCTTCAATATACAAAAATCACACGCATACCCGCGAAAATGACTTGATAAAACCTTCTTGGGGGAAACAAAACTTCCCAAAATTAATAGAGTTCGTCCATTCCTGGGATCACCACTTTTGTTTTCCTCTTGAATCACAAAATCTAAAGTAAAAGTAAGTTGTAAATTCTTTTTGAAAAATAATTTTTCTATTTAATCTTTTTGCTTTGAAAATTATTATCAATAATAAATGGAGTCTTTGTAAGATGAATAAAATAAGAATTACAAAGAATCGGGTAAAAGCTCAAATTTTATTGATTGAATGGTAGTCTATGAATGACGAGACTCCACGGATGATTACAAAGTTCGTAAAATGGTAATATATAATGGAAAAGATACATTGAGATACAACGACCACTATTCCCTCTAACAACTTTGAAATTTTGAGCAGCAGCTTCTGTTGAAGTATGGTGAGGATCCAATAAGATTGTTACTTCAATGATAAAGTCTTGTCTGATGTATTTACTTTCCAAGAAAGTCCTTAACTTTTTCCTAAGCTGCCCTTGTGGGTTTTCAACTTAGCGGGAAATTTTATTTTGTTTATGTCTCTAATTTTTTCCTAGACCGCCCTTTCGGGTTTTCGTCCTACCGAGATGCTCTTTTTTGCCTAAGCCGCCCTTTCAGGATTTCAACTTAGCGAGCTATTCTTTTATTTCTTTAGGAGAAGTATTTCTTAACTGCATCAGCATTCATGGGACGTGGGAACTCCTTGACATCCATAGTTTCAACAATTAATGCACCGCCAGAGAAGGATTTCTTGACAACATATAGGCCTTCAAAATTGGGAGTCCACTTGCCCCTAGAATCAGCATTAAAAGACATGATCTTCCTGAGTACGAGGTTGCCTTCTCTGAATTCATGAGGTTTGACCTTCTTATCAAGAGCTTTCTTCATTATCTTCTGATATAACTGCCCATGACACAAAACCATCATTCTCTTCTCTTCGATCAAATTCAATTGGTCAAACCTGTTATGGACCCATTCATCCTCTGACAACTTGCTTTCCATTATCACACGCAAAGAGGGAATCTCAACCTCGATTTGGAGCACCACTTCCATTCCATACACAAGGGAGAACGAGATTTCTCTTATTGAAGTGCGTACATATTTTCGACATCCATGTAAAGAAAAAGGGAGCATTTCATGCCAATCTTTATAAGTAACAACCATCTTCTGGATGATCTTCTTGATATTCTTATTAGAAGCTTCAACAACCCCATTCATATTCGGCCTGTACGGAGATGAATTGTGATGGACAATCTTGAATTCTTCACAAAGTTCTGTCATCATCTTGTTGTTCAGATTCGAGCCATTATCGGTGATAATTCTGCACGGTACACTATACCGACATATAAGATTATTCTTAATGAAGAGCACTACCACCTGCTTAGTAACATTAGCATATGAAGCAACTTCCACCCATTTGGTGAATTAATCAATTTCTACCAAGATAAAACAGTGTCCATTAGAAGCTTTTGGTTCTATCATTCCAATCATGTCAATACCCCACATAGAGAAAGGCCACGGGGAAGAAATAACATTTAGAAGTGTCGGAGGCACATGAATCTTGTCCGCATAAATCTGGCGTTTATGGCACTTCTTTGCAAATCTGTAATAGTCAGATTCCATTGTCAGCCAATAGTAACCTGCCCTTAGCATATTTTTAGGCATCGAATGTCCATTGGCATGAGTGCTAAATGAACCTTCATGAATCTCATGCATCAACATGTCTTCTTTGTGTCTATCCACGCATCTGAGCAAGACCATGTCATAATTTCTCTTGTACAACACATTTTCACTGAGGAAGAAGCTTCTAGCCAATCTTCTCAATGTCTTTTTATCTTTATTTGAAGCTCCAATCGGGTATTCCTGAGTATGGACAAAATGCTTGATATTGTAATATCAAGGTTTCTCATCTGCTACCTCTCCTGTTGTAAACATATGAGCAGGCCTATTCAGTCGCCGAACTATAATTCGATGTATATCATTCAAAGTAATCACTTGATACATAGAATCCAGAGTTTCCAGAGCATCTGCCATTGGATTTTCATCTTTGGGGATGTGATGGAATTCAACTTTATTAAAGAAGGGTAACAATATTCTAGCATAATCTTTGTAAGGGATCAAGTCGAGGTGACGAGTATCCCACTCTCATTTAATCTCATTTATTACCAAAGCTGAATCGCCATACACATCTAGAATTTTAATTCTGAGATCTATAGCTTCCTCGAGACCCATGATGCAAGCCTCATACTCTGCCATATTATTAGTATAATCAAATGTCAACCTTGCAGTAAAAGGAATGTGTGATCCATGTGGAGTGACAATCACAACACTAATTCCTTTACCATAAGCATTCACAGCTCCATCAAAATCATGCTCCAACGAGATTCAAGATCAGGACCTTCCTCAGGAAATGGTTCATCACAATCTTTCACTTTCAGAAACATCACATCCTCATCGGGGAAATCATACATCACAGACTGATAAACATCAACTGGTTGGTGAACAAGATAATCTGCCAACACGCTTCTTTTAATAGCTTTTTGAGTGTGGTATTCAATGTCATATTCAAATAACAGCATCTGCCAGCGGGCGATTCTCCCAGTAAGAGTAGGCTTTTCAAAAATGTACTTGATTGGATCCATTTTAGAGATCAACCAAGCAGTGTGATTCAACATATACTGCCGCAAACGTTTCGCCGCCCAGGCCAGAGCACAACATGTCTTTTCCAGCATGGAATACCGTGACTCACAATCAGTAAACTTTTTATTGATATAATAAATGGCATACTCTTTCTTCCTTGTTTCATCTTGTTATCCCATAATACAACCCATGGAATTATCTAACACTGTCAGATACATAATCAATGGTCTTCCTTCAACAGGAGGGAGCAAGATAGGAGTTTCAAGCAGATATTCTTTAATAATTTCAAATGCCCTTTGGTAGTCATTTGTCCACACACAACCTTGATCTTTCTTTAACCGCTTAAAGATCGGTTCACACGTTGCAGTCATGTGGGAAATGAAACTCGAAATATAATTCAAACGCCCGAGGAACCGTCTGACTTGCTTTTCAGTTCTAGGTGCTGGCATTTCTTGAATTGCTTTGACTTTATCAGGGTTAACTTCAATACCTCTCTGGCTAACAATGAAACCCAACAATTTCCCTGACCAAACACCGAAGGTACATTTATTTGGATTCAAGCGGAGACGATACTTCCTCAAACGGTGAAACAACTTCAACAAATCTTCTACATGCCCTTCTTCAGTCTAGGATTTAGCAATCATATCATCAACATATACCTCAATTTCCTTGTGCACCAGATCATGGAATAGGGTTGTCATAGCCCTCTGCCACGTTGCACCAGCGTTCTTCAACATGAAGGGCATCACTCTGTAACAGAATATTCCCCAGGGTGTGATAAACGTTGTTTTTTCCATGTTCTCAGGAGCCATCCTTATTTAATTATACTCGGAAAATCTATCCATGAACGAGAAAACTTTGAATTTCGTTGTGTTATCCACTAACATATCAATGTGTGGAAATGGAAAATCATCTTTTGGACTAGCTTTATCTAGATCTCTGTAATCTACGCACATGCGAACTTTTCCGTCTTTCTTCGGTACTGGGACAATATTGGCAATCCACTGGGGGTACACTGATGTCACAAGAAAACCGGCATTAATCTGTTTTGGAACTTCTTCTTTGATCTTCACTGCCATATCTGGGTGAGTTCTTCGCAACTTTTATTTGATTGGAGGGCACTCTGGCTTCAACGGAAAATGGTACTCTACAATATCTGTATCTACACCAGGCATATCTTGGTAAGACCAAGAAAAAATATCCACATACTCTTTCAACATCTCAATCAACCTGCTCTTCACATCAGGATGTAGCAATGCTCCAATCTTGACTTCCTTCGGATCTTCTTATGAACCCAAATTGATTACTTCTAATTACTCTTTATATGGATGAATGGAATTCTCCTCGCACTCAAGAAATTGTGAGACCTCTTCAAGAATCTCATCATAGTCTTCTTCTCCAGCCCCATACACAGGACATTCAAAGTTAGGAGAGGGTGCAGGGTCATTGTATTCAACGAGTTTTTTAATTAATCTGCACATATGATTTATGATTTCTTTTAGAAACTGACACATATAACTAGTGATCATGCAGATTGAATTTCAGTTATTATTTATTTTAATAGGGTTTTTTTTTCTGATTACCATTTTCCAAGAAAAAAGCAAAAAATAAAAACACAATTTGGGAAACAAAGACAACTTTTATTATTGATTTTAAAAATCAAAGCAGACAGATAAGCCCATACAATATCAATACTTTCACCTTGGACAGAGTGAAAGTTTTTCAAAAAGATTAACAAAAACAAATTACTTTGAAAAAATGTATGCAAGAGGGAACATCAATGGTGATCCAGTTCTGAACCCTAACTCCATGCGTCACATAATTTGGCATTTCTAGCTCTGCTTCATCTTCCACAATGGTAATAATCCTGGAAATAGTTGAAAGAAGATAACCCCACTATGAAAGATGTCTTGATACTTGCCTGTAGCAGACTTCGACTTCATGCTCTTACCTTTATCATTCTTCACAGAGAACCCTAAGCCAGCTCTATTCTTGTTTACAGGTTGATCAACAATATGTCCCCATACTTCACTATGGCTATTACGCAGAACCTACTGAGCATCCTTAAATGAAGCCATATAATTTTCATTTCCTCTTATATTATCAATGGACAAAGCTTGGAACTGGGTTCCAACAGTAGCTTCATCCGCCTCCACAATGCTGAAAGAAGACAAATGAGATATCAATAATACTTGTTCTCCATTTATAATTACCACTTTTGCTTCACGCATAAACTTTAACTTCTGGTGTAAATTTAAAGTGACAGCCCCTACCTCATGTATCCACGGCCGTCCTAGCAAGCAGCTATAAACGGGTACAATATCCATGACCTGGAAAGTAATCTGAAACAAATGTGGGCCTATATGAATAGGCAAGTCCACTTCATCAATAACAGATTTCCTTGATCCATCAAACGCTTTCACAATAATTCCACTTGGGCGCATGGGCGTTCCTTGATATTTCAACTTCATAAGTGTGCTCCTTGGTATAATGTTCAATGCGGATCCATTATCAATCAGCACATTGGATAGTGAATCATTCTTGAAGTTCATAGAGATGTGGAGGGGCAGATTGTGATTCCTTCCTTCATCGGGCAATTCATCATCGTAGAAACTCAGGTTATTACATGATGTAATGTTCCCTACCACACTGCTGAATTGGTCTACAGGCATATCACTTTCCATGAAAGCTTGGTCTGATACCCTCATCAAAGATTCTCTGTGAGCAGAGGAGTTCATCAATAAAGCCAAGATAGATATTTCTGAAGGAGTCTGCAGTAGCTGATCTACAATTCTGTAGTCGCTCATCTTAATTATCTTTAAAATATCATTCACCTATTTTTCTAGCGTAGCTTCACTGGATTCACCCACTACCTTCTTGGGTTCAACATTTTTCACAACTTTCTTTCCAGTACTAACATCCCCACGAATGACTGGTGCAAATACACGACCACTGCGAGTCACTCTGCTAGTCTCAGCAATATTTCCAACATTAGGCATTGGTTGGATGGGAACTTCCACACCATCCTCTAAAATTGTAGCATTATATTTGTAGCGTAGAGCCTTGTCTGACTTGTAGGGGACAAGACCCGGTAAGCTAATCACCAATGGAGTAATAGCTGGCTTGCCATGATATTCAACTTCAAAATGGGTGGGTGCACCAAAACAAGGCACAATAACATTTACTCCCTCTTCAACATATTCAGTCATTACAGAGTCATCTCTGGAAAACATATCTTTATTTGAGGAGAAGAAATCATCCGCAGAGGCATACTCATCATTTGACTCTTCTTCAGCCAAATAAACCTCAATCTCATTAAACTCATGGTAATCATCACTTTGGCCTGTAACCTTGATAGTTCTATTATCCAATAACAACTGAATACCTTTCCTTACAATTAAACATCCTTGGGAGTCCCGATAGCAAATTTGGCAAGATCCATACTTATGTACTACCTGACCAGCCATATGGCCGAAAGTAGCATACAATTGTACAAGATAGGAGGTTCAAGATCCTCTCTAGGACATCCAGAAACCATGTTTACTTCCTCTTCATACTCTTACCTAGGCCTGATTATGTGGATGAGGCCCTCATCCATCATATCCTTCAAATCAACCTTTATTTTGTCACAACCTTGTATATCCTTACTGCAAATAGCACAACCAGCATGGTCATGCGTATAGTAGCTAAATTCATAGAGGTCTTCATGCATTTTTACCTAATCTCCTCTAACCAATTTAATATCCAAAATCCGAAAGTCGCCTGGAAAACCAGCCACCATGTTCACAACATTTTCTCCTCCATGCTTGGGCAAAGGATTATCTTTCACATTAGGGCCAACATCCTTGAAAGACAAGATACCAGACTTCACTAATTTTTGTACTTCAATTTTCAAAGGATAGCAGTTCTCAACATTGTGCCCTGGTGTTCCCTGATGAAAAGTACATGTTTGATCTGCCTTATAATACCACAGCAATGGTGATGGTATAGCGGGAGGTGGTCTGGTCTGAACCAACTTCTTTTGAATTAACACCCAGAGTAATTCTATATAGCTCATAGGGATAGGGTCATAACTCTCCCTTCTCTGATCATACCCTTGATTCCCATGATGGGAAGGTCTCTGATAAGCAATGGTGGTTGGAGCTACATCAACAACTAGAGTTACTGAGGTGACTTGTTGATGACACTAATAATTTCTTCTAGGAGGATTAACCTTCCTTTCTTGCATAATAGAATTTGTATCTCCTTCCTTCCTTTTGGAAAACCCATAGGATGGCTTCTTCGTGCTTCTGGAACTTTCACTTATTGTTAAACGACCCTCTCTTACAGCCTCTTCCAAACGGATACCCATGCCCACCATTTCAGTAAAGTCACTTGGCGCACTCGCTACCATCCTCTCATAGTAGAAAGCACCCAGAGTCTTCAGGAAAATCTTGGTCATCTCCTTTTCTTCCATGGGAGGAATCACTTGGGCGGCTACCTCACGCCATCTCTGTGCATATTCTTTGAATTATTCCTTGTCCTTCTGAACCATGGCCCTGAGTTGATCACGGTCAGGCACCATGTCCATGTTGTATTTGTATTGTCTTATAAATGCTTCTCCCAAGTCGTTGAAAGTATGGATAATGACACTGTCCAAACTAATATAGCACTTCAACGCAACACCAGTCAAAATATCCTGAAAAAAGTGAATCAACAGACGTTGATCATCATTATGGGTAGACATTCTTCTTATATACATCAAAAGATGAGCACGAGGGCAAGTGTTTCCATTGTACTTCTCGAATTCTGGGACTTTAAACTTCGCAGGTATCTTGACATTCAGGACCAAGCATAAATCCTTCACATTCTTCCCGAACAATTCCTTTCCCCTTAGGGCCTTCATCTCCCTCTGCATCTTGTCAAACTGATCTAGAAAATCATCCATTCGATCATAGAGACCCAAGCCTTCACTTGGTGGAGGAAAAGGATTATACATATCATCATTAGTAAATGGGACCATGTTCATCGAAGGAGGTGTAGCAGGAGTAGCATGCACCACAGCAGGTGCAAGAGTAACAATAGTCTGAACAACTGGAGTAACTTGAGGACCAAGATTGAAACCTTCAGGCACAAAGTTCTTTGGCATTCCCCATGGAAAACCTTGAGGCATGCAATTCTGAACAACAGCTGGAATGGCAGACACATGAACAGTCGGAGCTTCAGTAGTAACTTTTGTCTATTGAGGTTGAACACTCGGTGGCTGATTCTGAGCATCCACCAGAGATTCCATCAGAGAAATTAGATTAGACATTTCGGCCTATAAAGTAGAAACTTCCTCGCACAGCTCGTGATTCTCTTGTTCTAAGTTGTCCATCTTCCTTTTGAAATTCGCTCGAGTATTATAGTGGTGAGACAGCTTGCTGAACGAAGTAAAGAAGCTTGGTATGACACCTGGATATGCATAATAAATGCAAGAACTATGTGCAATATGATGCATGATATGCAATGCACATGATTTATTTTATTAATATTTTAAGGCACTTAAAGATTTATAGACACATTGAAAACATCAAAGTAATAACACATTTGAAACACTGAATTTTTTTATTATAATAACTTCAAAATGGATTAATGGTTTCAATAATCCCAAGTACAAGATGAAAATAAAGTCTAAAACCCTAAGAAGTAAAGCTGATGGAGATCACTTTATACGCTGGCGCATCCCTATAAGTCTGGCAATCTGAGCCTTCAACCTCTTGTTTTCTTACACATATCTGGTAAAAACCTCCTTCCAATCACCTAAATCATGAAGTGAGAAACTAGCATCTGACTGAGGTTTAGAGAAAAATAAATCCCCTTCCACTCCATGGTCTCTAAAGCCCGACTTTCAAGAATCTCAATCAAGTCGTCTTTCTCCTTCAAGTCTACTCTATAGGAAATCTCTAAAGTTTGGCACTTACTCTTCCAAGCGTCCTTTTCCTGCTACATCCTGACCAAAGAAAGTTGTAGCTCTTTCACATCATCCAATAGGGGAGGAGTGGTCTTTACAAACAAGTCAGGCATAGGTGTTTCCCGGGAATACGACATATTTAACTGAATAGCTCTCGTTTGGACCCACCAAAGATAAGGCTCCAAAGAAGCAGCCCCCCTAGGTCCCAAGTCTTTCCTACTCTTCCTATGAATGTGACGCCATGCCTTTGCAATATGCTCCCTAGCTTCCTTATGGTCTTATCCCTCCTTCATGAAGAAACTACTCAAATGAATACTATTTGGTTTATCCCTCATCGGATAACCAAGTTGTCGTCATGCTAGAACAGTGTTGTAGTTAATTCCTCCCTTTGTACCAAGAAGAGGTACATTGGGGAAACTACCACAACTATCGACAATCTCTACATCATGGTAAGCCTGATGATACCAATCAATATCTGAGTGAGTAAGTGCCATGATCTTAGGAGCCCAACGGGGTTCCTTCCTGTCATCCTAGAAAGCATCAGACTAAGGCATATGAGAAATAAACCACGGGTACAATAGAGGCGTGCAACAAATAATCATCCCCCCATGATAAGAATTCCGAAGATGAATAGAGTAATAAGCATCACCCAACAATATAGGAATTGGGTTTCCAATCATGAAGATCCTAATAGCATTAATGTCAACAAACTTATCCACATTAGGAAATAAAAACAACCCGTAAGCAAGTAGAGCAAAGATGGCCTCAAAAGCGACTGTACTCTTCATCCTGGAAAAGTAACGAGCTTTATCCAATAGGAACTAAGCTGGTAATCCTCTAATCCCTCCTCTATTAGTCATATAGGCTTCAACCTCAGACTTCCCCAGATGAATCAAAGCAGCAATCTCGTGTGGTTTTGGCTCACCCTCCAAACCAGTAAAAGGAACATGATCGGTAATAGGTAAATCCAACAGATAAGAATACTCCTATAGTGTAGGCATCAACTAATAGTCAGGGAAAGTAAAGCAATGATACATCAGATTATAGAACTCAATCAAGGTCGAGAGAATACCCTTCTTCATCCTAAGCTTCATGAGAGGAATGATGAATCCATACTTCTTTCGAAAATCTGTAGAACACTTAATCTTGGGAATTACACTGATTAACGCATCTATCTTGGGATCTTTGAAATTGTATTTTCCCGTCTTTCTTTTTTCATAATCCATGGTCAAAATGTACCTGAGATATTCACAAATGGTTAACTTTCAAGTCCCTTGAAATAAAATTTCTTTAAAATATGCTTATGAGTGCATGGATGCATGATGCAACAATCACACACAAGATCACACACATAGGGTTCATAAGTTTAATGTCACGAGCATGAGGTCGAAGGTACTACCCATAAGGTACGGTCTAAAAGTTATCACCTGTCGAACAAGGTTCTAGAGGTTCCCAGAGTCTACATCCTTCCTTCGGATATTACCAACTTCCTGATTAACTCGGTAATTAGGAATATTCTAAAGAAAAACTCGTCCGAGAGTAGTATCACGTGACAACTATTTCTGGATTACTCCGTCATAGCTTCTGCACTACACCTAAAATGCCAAGATGGGTTAGGTATTCTACGGTCCTTAGATTCAGCAGGCTCCTAGTTCGAAAGCAGTACGTCTTCCCGATTACTTGATAAATGACACTAAAGTCAAAGGGGCCTCCACTGTATGGGGGATCTCATGCCTCCTTTTTTTGGGATTACTCCCTCAAAGTTAGCATGACTATACTGCTCGTACTATCTTAAAGTTTGCCCAAGTCTGGGTATAGGACTTATAAGTAATCACCAAGCACCCTGAAAACCAGGAAAATCTAGATAAACATATATACAATATATAATATATAACAAACAATAGCACATATACAAATATAAACAAATATAGGTTTAACCCACTTAGGGATGGACCAGTAAGAGGTCAATCTTTCCCCAGTGAAGTCGTCATTTTTTCTGTAGCGGTAGAAATGTTTAAGACTAAGCCATTGGATTGACTAGACTTATACAAATAAAAATAAAAATCGCCACCGCGCTTTATTATTTCCAAAGGAATGGGAAAAGAGAGAATAACCCAAAAGAGGGGGAAAGATTCTAAGGTAAGGGGGTTGGTTATGTAAAGGGAAGGTATTAGCACCCTAAACATCTACGGTACTCCGCAGAAACCTCTTTGAAAAATCTGTATATTTTGGCTATAAAATGTTGTATAAAAATAGATGGTGGAGGTGAGAAAAGAAATATTTTTTATAATTTTTGCACCCGTTGTGATTGTGAATCTTTAGTGCCTACGTACCACCTTTCGTGCAATAGGGGATCAGGGTACACGTAATTCACCTTTAAAAAAAATTTAAAACACAAGTGTGTTGGTTAATTTTATGAGATAAGACATCATCATCATTGTCCGTATGGAAAACATGCTTACTACCCACAATCATGAGAAAGGATAATTTGCATCATCTCAAAGTGGAGGATATGGCTTGGATTTTAAAATCAACAATGCCTCACTCAACACCCAAGTAGAAAATATCTCACTTCACTACATGTTGTAGAAGTATAGTTGTTTTCATCACTACAAGGATTGACAAAAGTTTAATCTTTTGAGAAAAGTTTTTAAAGTAAAAAGCCAAAGTGGCAAAATGGTTTAAAATGGGATTGATTGACTTTTAGTATTCTCACAAAAAATGTCAAGGTATTATTAAGTTGGTTGAAGTTTATTTATGAAAAATGTTTTGGAAAGTGCATGGACATAAGTCCAAGTTTATTATGAAAGTGGTTCAAGTTTAGAAACAAGAAGTGTTTTCAAAAGGAGGAAGAAGATTTTTGAAATTAAAGAAGATGGGAGGAGAAGAAGAGACTATCCTAAAGAATAAGGTAAAATCTAGGGATAAGAACCATCTAACTAACAAGAAGCCAATACTTGACATTATGAGTCATGATAGAATTCCCATTCTTTGGATTGAAACCAAGCAAGCAAAGATACTAGACCTCTTGAGAGAACCAAACTTCAAGTGTATTAAGTCTTCTCAAAAATTGGGCAGAGTAACGACTGTATACGGGTGAATTCCAGATTACAAACAAAGTATGTAATCACAATAACCTGCATACAAAACAAACGAATAACCCAATGTCTTAAGGTAAACCTCACGAACTCCAGATAAAATATCAATTAAGGTCACAAGGTCTCCATCATAGGCCAAGGTTTCTAATCCTAAGTCCAAGAAGTCCAATACTCCATAATGCCAAGGATAGTAACCAAATAGTCCAAACATCATTAAATTTTTTTATGGTTCATGTTGATTATTACATGTCATAAAAAAGAAAAGAAAAGCTCAAGTGAGCAAAATAAAAATGATAAGAAAGTAAATGCTCAAGTGAGCAAATATGAAAATAACATGAAATGTAAATGCTAAAGTAAATGTTGTATAAAATAAAACAGCATAAAATAAAAACACAAAATAAAGTAAATTATTAGTTAGTTGGATGACCATCTTGAATCTTGCATTTGGAACTCATTAGAGGATTGGTAGAACCAAAGCCTCCACACAACAAGTTGAATTTGCTTTTTGTCAAGTATATCATCCTCTTTGGAATCCTCAAAAGTACCATTTAATGATCAACAATGTGTAAGTAATCCGTGTTGACCAAAAGTGATGTAGATCCATTAGAGGATTGGTAGAACCAAAGTCTCCACACAATGAATCTCAAGGTTATTGGATCAAAGAGATCAAATTAACATACTTGGGCTTGCAAACATAGGTTTGGGCCACGAATGATCATTTATTCGAATCAGGATAAACTTTAGCGCTATGTTAAGCAATCGTAAGTGGATTTTGTAGAAGTCGCACCTATTTTAAGGTCGGTCAATAGAAATCTGTGTACTTCATGTTTTGGGACATGATATAAAGATCATGCTCCATGGATCCATTTTTATGGAGTTAAACTCAACACCATGGATCCAATGATGTTAATAAAGTTCATGATCAAAAACTCAACCCAAGATCAGCCAGAAAATAATCACAAAATAATATTACATTTAATATATACATTAAAAAAAGGGTTTTAAAATAGAAATAAGAGAGAAAAATATCAACTATGTTCAAATTAATCAAGAAATATTAAGTAAAACCATAGAAAAATCATAAATGAACTCAAATATTTTTATAAAATTTTTAGTAATTTTTTAAAGTCAGAAACTATTTTTAAAATTAAAAGAAATGAGTAAAATAAACCAAAAAATTATTTTAAAAAAATAACAAAGTCATAAATAAAAAATAAATGAGGTCCCCAATATTTGTCACAATATCATTGGATCATTCCATATTTTTTAGAATTTAAAAAATGCATAAAAGTATTTTTAAACATTTAAAACAATTCAAATAAAGTGAAAATTTATAAAAAATATCAAAACACAAAATAAAATTGTAAAAATAATAAAAATCAGAAAGAGAAAAATAAAAAAAAAATCATAATTTTTTCAGATTTTTTGGACTTAAAATGAATTTTCTATGATTTTTTGAAGTTTAAAAAAATTTAAATATAAAAATCAGAGAATAAAATAAAGTCAAAAAAATATGGAACAATGGATGAGAGTCAAAACACGTTAGTAAGCTAATCCAATTGATCAGACGCGCTCTGCATATCATGGTCTTTAATAAATATCACACCAGATCCAATATTTTTAAAATAAAACAACTTAAAATATGGCGCGTTGGATGGAGTCTGACTCACAAAAGTAATCAGATCCAAGGGCTCTTGAGGCACGCACATCATAAGGAAAGCATATCATATCCGTTTTAAAAAAATAACGTGGCTTCATGTCATTGGTTGAAGACGGACATGTCATCGTCTTCAACCTCCAACCATCCCCAAATTGAACCCTTCAAACTGTAAAATTAGAAAATCAGACCGGTACCATTAGATTTGTCTCTTCATGAAGATTCTAATGGTACCATCGCGCCAAATTTATATAAATTGTGCAAGGTCGTGTTTAAAAAACCCAGATAAAATAGCGAGCACGAAAATATGAGATATCTCACTCAATTCTCAATGAAATTGCAAATTACAAAGAGCACGAGGATCAGAAGAATACAAGGAGTGAATTAGTCTTTTATTTGAATCAATTTGGCCAAGAAATCTACCTGAGCGAAGTAGTGAGAAGTTGCTCTGAAACTGGACTTCTACAGATTAATATTGGTCACAATTCTTGAAAGTAACCCTATGGTTAGCTTCAGAAAAGATCAATGAAGCTAATTGAATGGAGCTTTTGGTGTTTGAATGTGAGAATGTAAGGAATCAGAATTTCAAATTCAGAGTTCGTGTGGGATCTGAACAGGGGTCAATTGGCTATCAAAAACTTTCAAAAATGAGTGAAGGATGATCCTTATTTATAGATGATCATGATGCAAGGCTTAAGCATGTGAATTGGAGGCAAATCAGTGAAATCATGTGGACCTGCTAAGTGTGAAAAGTGTGATCCTTAAACAGGCTTGTAATTGGATTTATACTAATTTTCAAATCTGATTGAACTTGGAATTTCCATTTTATGATGCTACTTTCATAACCTTGGTGCCAATACTGTAGGGCACCATATGATGTGATTTTTGAAGTATTTGAAAGACAAAGTCACAAGCTTTACAATGTGCAAGGGTTTAGATCAATTGGATGTTTGAGCAAGAACTTGTGTTGAGTCAAAGTTGGAAGAAAATGGCTGACTTTTCATACTTAGAAAATTTCTATGTTTTTCTTCAAAAATGACTTGTAATGTTTTGTATCCAAACATGGCCTTCCACTTGAAATTTTCTCTTGACCAAAAAATATGGCATGAAATAGACCTATTTAATGACATTTAGAAACTTGAATCATTCAAAATCTCCAAAAATTGAGAGAGTTATGATTTGTTGAAGTTTTCAAAAAATAATGAAATGACCTATAATATTTTGTATCCTTAAGGAATCCTCCATCCATTTTCTAACTTTGCACATAAAATAAGGAATAAAGTTCACATCCTCAAGATCATTGTGGAAAAGAATGGGCTCAAGGTGATAAAAATTGATCAAGTTATGATCATTTGAAGTCACACATGGGAAGTTGGGGGTTCATCTGGAGGACTTGTAATCTTTATTCATCATCAAGTTTCTTCCACATGAAAAATCCTTGAAACTTTTGAAGTGATTTGTTAATAACCCTTTGAAGAGAAGGATGTTTTTTGAATCACTCAAAAATACCAAAAAATGAGAAAGATATAATTCTTTGAAGTTCAAAACCCTAGTTCCTAGATCAAGAAAATGCTTTGAGGAACTTTGACAATTTTAAACAACCTTCTTGCACCAACACTTTTGATTTGTAGATAGAAGTTGTTGAGGATGATAATAAGAACTCATAGCAACCAAAACCACTTCCATATCTTGAGAATTGAGATAAATATGCACTTGTGACCAATGGGAACAAGGCCTTGTCCAACCATGACAACTTCTTCAATCAACCCCTTGTACTTTTGAATCAATCTTGATAACTTTGAAATGTGGTGAACCAAAATAAACCTTGCCATGCCATTTCTTCCAAAACAAATTCTATGGTGAGGTATTAATTTCTCAAGCTTTATTGACTAGGGCATGGAAATAAACTCATGAACCCATGGGTCAACTTGCTAAGCCACATTGCCTTTACCTACATTATTAACAAGTAAGACAAACCAACATTGCATTTTATTAATTAAAAGGAAAGTTAAAACAAATCATGCATGATCACAAAATAAAAACAAGTCAAGGTGCTTGGTGATTCCTAAAAGAGAAAAGCTAAAGATAAGGAGGAGAACCAAAATCCCTAATGTAATCTTGTTGTGATTGAATCAATATGGTATGATGAAGGGATCTTAGGGACAAAAATTGGGGTACAACACTAAGGACTTAGAGAAATATAATCTTAAGAATCAGTAATTGAGGTTGATGAACTTTTTTAAAAGATCAAAGAGTGAAGGTTATTTCATGGAAAATTATACACTCACCCCTGACATCCTTCAATCAAACCGAAAAAGTCACATTTTACATTCAATCATTTAATCTTTCGCGAGTATTTATTCCAATAAAACCCCAAACTATTGTTTTTGTTTGATTGAATTAATAATAAAACTTAGTATTTCTTACGTAGTCCTTGAGATCGATACTTTGGGAAAATCCCATTATTACTACATCAGTGAAAATAGTACACTTGCTATTTTTCCTATCATGTTTTTGGCGCCGCTGTCGGGGACTGCCAAAATACAAAGTTTCATTGTTATTCAATTGAAATTTTATTTCTCTGCAATTTCAGTTATTTTTGTTTATTATTATATTTTCACTAATCCTCATGTGAGGTAAGGCCTCAACTGAACTTCTTTTTGACGCAGAGATTGAAAGAACTTTTCATGCAAGGAGAAGACAAGCTAAGTTAGCCAGACTGGCTTCCAAGGAAGATATTGCCTCAATTAACTCAGAGCACCAAGACACAAATTCAGAACACCAAGAGATAGAGTCAGATTCAGAAACTTAAATCGTGGGCGAAGATTCACCTGAGAGACTACTTGGTGACTATGGTGGAAGGAATGCACCAGTTGGTAGACTCACTATTGTAAACCACCCGGTGAATGTACCAAATTTTCAGCTACATCCCAGTACTATCACTCAACTTGAGAGAAGGTCATTTTCGGGAAGGTTTAATGAAGATGCTAATAAGCATTTACAATGATTTCTGACCATGAGCACCACCTTGAAGATAGATGGTCATACTGAGGAACAAAATAAATTGAGAATGTTCCCCTTCACTTTGGCTGATGATGTTGAAGAATGGTTCTTTTCTCTTCTAGATGATAGTATAACAACTTGGCAAGAAATGGAGACTGCATTTTTAAAGGAATATTTTCCAGGCTCAATTTTCTTAAGAAAAAAGGTATCATATACTGAATTTCAAGCAAAAAGAGGGAGAATCGCTGGGGGATGCCTATAAAAGGCTCAAAAGACTCCTAGTGGCCTACTCTACTCATAATCTGGACCAGACTGATCAAATGAAAACGTTTGTAAATCGTGTGAGAATCAAGACAAAGCAGCTGATAGACACATCAACTAGCGGCTCAACAGATTTCTCAACAACCATTGGTTTGAAGAAGATAATATAAGCAATTGTTGCAAATGAGCATTTGGAGTTATATGACAGGGTATCCTGCAAGTCTGAAGGAGTCATTAATTTAAAGTTGGAGCCCAACAGACAATTAAAAATTGAAGAAACAATTATTGTAGAGGTAGACAAGAAGCTTAAAGCACTGAATTTAGGTACTCATCAAGTTGCCCAAGTTCAACAAGCACAAAATGCTGTATGTGAAATATGTAATGGGCCGCACAATACGATGCACTATTTAGCTTCTCCGCAACAAATTGAAGACATTAAGTTCTTAAAGCAGAATAATCCTTATTCAAAAACCTAAAATCCTGGGTGGAAGAATCATCCTAACTTCTCCTGGAAAGATCAGCAGCAACAAGCTCCTCAAAAGGCAGAGTGGGGGGTGACTATTAAAAAGATGGATGCCAACACCTCTCAATTTCAAAAGGATATAAGGAGTAATTACAGAGAAAGTCATGAGAATGTGAATGTTGTCAAAATAAAGAGTGAGAAAGTTGATAGAGAAAAAGAAGATCAAGTGAAGTTTGATGATAATATCATAGAAGTAGATCTGGAAGTGAGAGAGAACATGAACAAATAGGAAGAAGTGGTATCTCCTGTGAAGCCAGTTTAAGAGAAGACTAAACCAATGATAAAGTTACTGTATCCATCTCGAGTGGCAAAGAAGGACACAAAAGAAAAAGATTTTGAGAAATTTGTCAAAATTTTCAAAAAGCTAGAGATCCACATACCTTTCTTTGAAGCACTCGAGAAAATTCCATTGTACCAAAAATTCATGAAAGAGGTACTATCAAAAAAGAGACCAACAGAGAATGAACAGGTACCCGTGGATGAGAAATTGTGTGCAATCACACGCGAGAAAAAAATACTTGTCAAGAAGAAGGATCTGGGGTCAGTTGCAATACCATGCACCATGCACCATAAAAGGCAGAACTTTCAAGAGGGTTCTGGATGATTCTGGATCAAGTGTGATTTTAATGCCATTATCGATTTTCAAGAAGCTCGATATTGAGAAGATAAGTGGGAGTGGGACAAAATTGAAATTTGTTGATCACATACTCAAAAAGTCATGTGGGTAGTTGAAGATGTATTAGTGGAAATTGACAATTTTGTTTTCCCAGTTGATTTTCAGATTATGGACATACCTGAAGATGAAGAGACTCCAATCATTCTTGGTCGACCATTTATACTGACTAGTCGATGCAAGTTTGATATTGAGACATGTAATTTGACACTAAAATCATTTGATGAGGAGATAACCTTGATGGTGTTGGAAATCAAGAAGCAAGGTGCAGGTAGAAAGAATAAATCTTCAGTCGGAATGATCAAAGTAGAAGGAGTAGGCAACAATTCAAAATCACTCCTAGAAGAAGTCTCAGGAAAAATCTCTCAGGTGGCCTCAATAAAAATTCCTAAGCTCATTCAAGAAGGAAAGAAGAGAAAGAATAAGGAACACCGAGCTGAGAAGATGGAAGTTGGAAGTGGCTGGAAGCACAAATGTGATGATACTTTTGATCTGAATGAGTTCTGGATTACGGAAGAGACAAGCAACAAGGTGTAGAAGAGGAAGTACCCCCCATAAGGGTATGAATCGTCGAGCCATGCGACTTTAAACGAAGTGCTTCATGGGAGGCAACCCACACTTCTAATAACTTAGTTTTTATTTTTGTTTTGTTTGCAGGTAATAAAAAAGGAGCCTTAGTAGTGAAAGCTAGGAGGCTGTATCATGCATTGCATTACCCTCTGTGAGTCACCTTCTCGAGATTGTTCTGAAACATTCGGGTCAATGTTTTGTTAGGAATAGTATATAAAGACAAATGGATGGTTGTTCGAGGGTAGGAGGTTCAGATTAAAGTGACAGGTATACGAGTTTAACGTGTAGATTTGTACCATAGTGCTTTAATCCTAAGAAGTACTCCTGAATAAGTTTATCCTTACAGTCTGGCAAAACATAGATTCACATGCATGTATGATTGAAGGGGAAAGAAATAAATATGAAACCAAATGATGAAAAGGCAGTAAAAGGAAACTGTCTCGCAAAGTTGGGTAACCCTCACCAGGTTATTCAGCCCAAAGGGGGTTGATCCCTAAACGCCGTCCATAAAGGACAATATATAAACTAAATTTTTTTGAAAATTTCATCTAAAATTATAAAGGAGCAACAACTCTTATTTGGTTCCTGGGCAAAAATAAATTCTTGATCAGTCTTATGCGTGTGGTAATCATCAATAATTATCATTGCCTTAATTTGACTATCCGAATGAAAAATGAGGAAAATCGAAAAATTACTTAAGTACAAAGCATAGTTAGAGAGGCATCTGAAGAGGAAGCTCGAGATTAAATGGTTCTTAAACAAACTCTTCGCGTCATGTGAACATCATACAAACAGCTTTTTGATCAATTGGAACGGATGTCTCACGTATGATTACCGGTATGCTAAGATTTTCATGAGTTCTTGTAATGTCGCTTCAGGTCAACCAACGATTTAAGTTTGGGGGAGTTTAATCAGTGGTTTTTACACAGATATTTAGCATTTATTTTAGGTATCGTTTCTTTTTCTTATTGATTTTTTATTTCATTTTACCGCAATTTATGCTTTGGTTTTGTATTTTAGTGTTTTAAGGTTCAAAAGACTAAAATAGGACAAATTAGAGCAAAAAAGTGTTGAATTCAGAGTTCCAGAGAAGTGCTTCAGGAGCCCTGACATGGGTGGCCGTGTCACCTGACACGGGCCGTGTCTAGGGGAAGACATGGAAAAAGTGAAGTTGGAAGCGAGACAGAAGGCGACACGGGCGCCCGTGTCACACGACACGGCCTGTGTTAATTTAGTTGGGCTAAACATTTGGAAAGAGCAGATCATATACGCTGACACTGGTGCCCGTGTCCGGTGACACATCCCGTATCAGCTTAGGCGCTAGAAATTCCAGTTTTGAGATTTTATGTATTTTTGGAGCATTCAGGGTACTTTGGACATTTTGCATTGCTGAGGGATGGCCAAATACTAAAAGAACCTGCTTTTCAGAAGAACCAGAGGACTTTTGGACGGGAGATGAATTCTATGATAAAAATTGGAGCTTTCAATGAATTCGGAGGAAGGAGATTTTTCAACAGTAATCGCGATTGAAGATCAACGAGTCCAATTATCTTGTAATGTCTAACTTTCTTATTGTAATTTCTATGAATATTATGTGCGGCTAAACCCCTAATTATAGGGGGTGTCCCTGATTTGCAATGTTAAGAATATTGATCTCTCTGTTTCATTCAACATATTAATTTTTATGCATTAATTTAATTGTTTAGAAGAATTTATAGTTTTACCCTATGGGACCATAGGGTTTTACTATTATTAACATATTAGAGCAGGATGATCGTGTTAAGATTTTCTAAATAATGATATTATAGATGATTTCACCTAGGACTAGGGAAATCCTATAATAACTAGAATAATTCTTGATAATTGAATGGTTAACCGCAAAACTAATTTGAATGGACATTGAAATTAGGGCAGAAGGTTAAATATTTTTCACTAAGGACTTAGGGAAAGATAATCTTAAGAATCGGTAATTGAGGTTGATGAACTTGTTGAAAAGATCAAAGAGCGAAGGGTATTTATTGGCAAATCATACACTCACCCCTGGCATCCTTTAATCAAACAGAAAAAGTCACATTTTACATTCAGTCATTTAATATTTCACAAGGATTTGTTCCAATCAAACCTAAAACTATTGTTTTTGTTTGATTGAATTAATAATAAAACTCATTATTTCCTATGTAGTCCTCGAGATCGATACTTTGGGAAAATCCCATTATTACTACATTGGTGAAAATAGTACACTTGGTATTTTTCCGATCACCGGTCCATACCTCAATACTTTTCGTGCTTTTTGTGACCGAACACTTCATTCTTGCATAAGAATTTGAATTCGGGGGCTTATGTACATCCCTGAAATATTAATCCTGACCGAGTCATAAAGTCGTCCGAGAAGAGAGCAAGACTAGTGTCAGGCACATAATAGTGAGGAGTACCCGAGATGAGGTGAAACTCAACTAAATGTGTTGAACGACCATCATTGTCTCTGGGCAGAAACCCATATGTGCTACCATCTCGGATAACACTTGTAACCGGAGTCCATACGCTTAGAGTTGATTAGCAACTCAGCCCATTAATGACTATAACAATTGCCGGCATATTAAACCCAATGTTACATAGCTTTGAACACCTTCATTCATGGTGGTGACGTCACTTATACATTTATGAAGCCCAAGAGTCACACATTGAATAAGGCTCTTAAATGGCACAAAAGGAAGACTATATAAAGGGCTCCTGATAGAGGGATAAACATGAAATTCATCTTGGGATAATACGCATCACTGTCATAGCTCCCAAATCCCCCAAATAATCTACAAAAATCTACCCATTATTTCTCTACCTATACCTATAGGGAAGCTACTCATTTAGTGTTCCTACGCAAAAACATTTTATAATATCAATTGTAAAAATAGTTGTGTGTTTTTTTGTCTTATCATATTTCTTATTATCTATTGTTTTTAGGTATGCTTATTTGTTGGTAGATTCAACAATTGTATGTATATATAATAGGAATGAAAAACAATACAAAATATCATCCAAGAACCATCTCAGTTCTCCTCCTTCTCTAATCTTTGATCATCGATCCTGCCTCATACTCTTATCCTAATTTTTATATGCAATAAACCCGTTTTATTGTTGTCTTCAGTCAGTCAACCATGTGTGTGTTCTCTTTTATAGGTGGTCCAACCTTTCAGGTGTGTTTTCTTTGTCTGATTTTTCTTTCTTGTTATCATGCTCTTCTCTCCACATTCGATCTCTCTATATATCCCATGGAAAAGCCTCATAATTACACTTAACTGAATCCAAGACAAATAAATTACACCCTAACAACTTCCCCTAAACACATTGGCACCAGTTAGGATACCAATTGTGAAAACCCTCTCCACCAAACCAAAAATTAAATACTTCTAAAATGTGCAAAACATTAATCAACAAGTCATCATCGACCAAGAATCTTGAAAACACTGAAATCCCTCAAAGAAATCTATGTCTAAACTAGAAAATAAATCTAAACCAATCTATCACCCCATAAAATTACTCATACCAAAATAAGGAAGCTTAATATTATCACGGTGAAAAAATTATTCGACACATGCTAAAGAAAATGAAGTCGCCATCAATGGTTATTTAAAAAGGGGAAACATTGACAAAACCCCTAAGAGAACAAAAATATGGTTTTCGAAACCAAATTTAAGTTCGGGAGTCAACTATGTATAAAGAAGGTATTAGCGCCCCAATGACATACGTCTAAGAAAACAGTTGCCTCTAGTTAATTTTGAAAAAGAATGTTGTTAACCTTATTATTTCAAATTTTCCCTTATCATTAAACATAAAATATGGCATATTTATAAGAAAGGGGGGAGAAAGGTTTTTGTTACTATTGAGCTTGACAAGATTTAATTCTTGCTTCTACGTATTTCCTTGTGCGATGGAGAATTAAAAGCTCTGTAGTTCCTGGAGAGAAAAGTATTATGAGTTGGTTGGTTTTAAAGAAAAATGTTTTAACTCTTAAAATGTATCCAAACACTCAATGATAAAATGGGTGTACATCTAATTAATACTTTTTTAATCCATTTTTTCTTGGTGAAGAAAAATATCCAACACAAATTAAGTTGTAATCTCTTAAAGGAAGACAAGTGTTAGAGCAAGAAAGATGTATGACTTATGTATGAATAATTCGGTATAAAAAGGATGTAAACTTTTGACTACGAAAATTATCTATAGCAGGGGGGTAGGTGGGGGGTAGGGGTGAATAGATCCCCAATTAAAAATCACCTTTGAAAATGGTTATTTAAAACTTATTTGAAAAACAATGTTAAGCGGAAGGTTTTTGGCCTAGATCAAGATAATAGTCTAAACGAATTTAGTTATTGGAAACTCGGATATGCACAAGCCATATAGAATTAAGATTATGTTGAAATTAATAAACATAATAATATCTCAATTAATAGTTTAATATTAAACACAACGATTTCCTATTTCTAATGAAATTTAAACTAAAATTATATCATTGTCATTTATCAAACACTTGGTGTGCGTTCGAATTTTCAAAAATTTTCCTTGAGTTGTGTCAATATGAAAACCGCTTATAATCAAAGTTATTATAAGCTAATTAATACACCACTTCAAATAAAACAATTGCAGAAAACTTTTTACGAGTCAATCTATCAAACAATTTGTCGAACACTTAGTGTGCAAACGAATTTTCGTTTTAGTTGTGTTGATATGAAAAAACACTTATAATCAAAAGTGCTTATAACCAAAACAACACCCAATTCAAAACAAAAATAGTTCCGAAAAATTCCTAGGATTTGACCAATTACTCAATTCTATTTGACAAATTGATATATAAAAATTAAAACACGTCAAACGATACAAGAAAAGAGACACAAGGATTTTTCCAAACAAATCCCCATTTTCATCCTCGTGTATGTGTATGTCTACACCCAATTGCAATGTGGAATTAGGATACTTTCTTAATTTACAAAAAGTATGATTACAAGAGAAGTGTTCAAGAGCAATCCTACAAACCCAAACCATTTATTGTTGATTCAACCCCTTCTCTTCTTTTGATCTTCAACAAGATCAAGCACACAATATATTTCCAATTGACTATCTGGATCTTTCTACTCCTTTGCGTTCTTTATCTCCAAAGCTTTTGCGCACCATCAATTGTACATGTTCCAACGTAAGACTTCAATTTTACTCTCCATTTTTGCACTACTTCATTTTGTGTTCTTTATCTCCAAAGGGTCCTTTGCATTATTTTTCTCCAAAGGCTTTCACTAGGCCACAATTCTCTCTTGAATATCTTGCACGAAAACCCCCAATGAATCAATGATCTTGGAGGAGAAACTCGTGGTTTTTCCGGATGAAGACCCCTGAAAATATCATCCTAATATTCTTGTCTACACAAGAACCTAATTGAATGTTATCAAACCTCTTCCAGATGGAAACCCAATAAAAGATCGTTACAATGGAATGTGAGTGTGTATGCATAGGTTGGGGGTTGAAGGTGAAAAGCAATTGCAAGAAATTTTTTATGGTATCATCAAGTTGGGATGATGCATGAAAGATGTATTTATAGTTATGTAAATATTGGGGAAAAATATGGAAATTCAGAATTAAAAGCAAATAAGAAATTTAACCCATGAAACAGTATGAGCCTGCATGTAGCTTGGATGAGGCGGATCATAGTGTTAATTTTAACAGTATGAGCCAACCTGGACCAAACAAAAGAGAACTCCTTATTTGGGACCGTACAAGTGTCGTCCTAAAATGGCTTCTGAGCCAACCTGAGCTAAACATAATATAACTCCTTATTTATGATAGTACATGTATCGACCTGTAATGGCTTATGAGTTGGCCTGTATATGCATTTTCAGAAAATGATTTTTTGAGACTGGGTCAGTTTTGACTATGTCTCAAATTATTCCTAAGACCTCTAAATGATTAGGGTGCCACTTAAACTCAGAGATACTGCTCAATATACAACAATGCTATATTATTGTAGTTTTAACATCATGAAAAACACATCTTTAGGAAAGTTGCACTCACATACTCCCCATTTTTTATGATGGCAAAACTGCGATGATGCATTTCATGTAGTTATCGAAGGCTCCCCCTGACTTTGTGCTTCCCAACTTCATCTCTCATATGCTTCTCCCCCTTTGACAAAATCAAAAAGATAGAAGTAAAATCGTGAGAAGTATCATATTCCAATACCAATACTAACATATCACTTAGAGGCGTATTTGCAAAGAAGAGAAACAATCACATATCCCCATATATATATGTGTTGCACCCAAAACTTTTCCTTCATATCTTCTCTTTTATCTGGTTTAGACTTTGCATCCATTTTGCATATTTTCATTAGGTCATGAATTCCATTCCATAAAAGCACTTGAGGTTCAAAAGATCAATGAATCATGCAAGTAGTGTTTTCAGTGGTTTGAGTTGTACATATCCAATAAAAGTCTGATTCTTCAGATTCTTCTGCAAGCAACGAAATATGGAATTAGGGTTTTGATTCGTGATTATCAGGATTTCCTTCTCCTCAAGCTACAATGCTATTATGGTTTATTTCCATATATTTGATCAAAAATTTTCATATATTATGCTTCAATTGAGGTTCATTGAATTAGGGTTGATTTTGTGGCTACCCTGATCAATTTTCCTTCAATACCTCAAGCTTGGATTTCATTTGAAGACTTCTCCTAATTATTTGTATTACAAGTCAAGACCAGAAGATTTTATTTTCAAAAACAAAAGTGGCTTTAATTATGGTATGAAGTTTTTTTGAGGCTTATGAATCAAGGTTTATCATCTTTCTCCATTATTCTTATGTCTGTCAACATTACTTCTTGGATTTCTTTTAAAAGGCTTGAATTTAGGGACGAGGATTCCTTGGTAATTCATGGGTGCATTCTCATATGCTTATCAATTGGATTAAGGTCTTGAACAATATTTGCAAAATGGAATTTAAAGATATCATGACAAAAGAAATAAGTGAAACTTAGAAACCATGTGGAAAATATGACTTTCTTTAACAATGGTTCAAAGGCATTTAACGTGCAAAGGTTCGCGGGTTTCTTGAACTTGAAACAAAATGGTAAACTTCCTTCAAAAAATGATTTAAACTTGCAAATATAAGGTCTAAATTCATTAAAATTCATGTGATCTTAAAGAAACTTACCACTACTTCATTCATCACTATTCATGGCTCATGACTACAAAGATTCAAATCAAAGGAAAGTTTAATTCGACCATATCTTTCAAAGTACGTTCATGTTCAACATTAAAATTGTTCTATGAAAAGTGAGGTGAACTCAAAGATCATCCAAGGATTATATTCATGTCACAATCCTTTCAAATTATAAAAAGGTTCAAGGCATCATTTTTGAAATATTGAGCAAAAGAGAAAAGCCATGGTGCACAAATTTCATTACACGAAGGTTGCATTACAAGGCTATGTTTATTACATCAAGAGTACCAAAGAATACATAAAGAAGGGGACCTATTTCCTAAAGCGTTTTTCATTCTTCAAAAACAATACGTTTCATCTTTTTTCTTGTACACCATGTCAAGCCAATTAATCTTGCTTTATATCGCAAATCTATCCGTAAATCTGTGACCTGTCGTTGCTCTAATCCAAGCCAAAATTAGTAGTTCACCATGCTCATAAAATAATTCCAAACCAAAAAAAGCTGCAAACCTGTTCATAGTAGAAGAGCAAGAAAGAAAATCAGAAGGGATTAAATCATAAGAATAAGGAAAGTAAGAAAAATCTATTAACTCAAAAAATAGAAAATCACATGAACTACAAAACAGGCCCTGCATCGGCCTATCCGCTTGTACCGAAACATTTCACAAAACCAACCTAGAAACAATAAAACCTTCCTTACATCTATTCAATAAACCAGAAAAATGAAATAGAAAAATCAGGAAAAATACATCAAAGCATAAAACCAATACCAACTCATTCAAAAATCATAAAAAGGCATAGACAAGTTTTATCAGAAAATCAGTTCAACAAATGGACAACTCAGCATAATAGATAGTACATGCAAAGAGAATAACATAATTTGATAGCTAAACCTTTGCACCTTAAATCCATGATTTCCTCATTTTTCCAGTCCTTATATTTTCCTTCATCCTTATCCTTTCTCTCTATCAAATATCCCATATACCCTTCTCAATCCCATATATAAACCTCCAATCACATACACAAATACGAAGAAAAAAATTCACAAAATGCTCTCTCTTTGATCTCTTTGCATATTCACAAAAATTCACAAAGAAGTCATAAAACTCACCAAAAAAGTCTGAGATTCTCTCAAAAAATATGCAATAAATTCCAATAATTCTCTGCATCTTTAACACATCTTCAATCCACATCACTTTCTCTCTTAATCATCACCATCACACGATCTCTCATCACCAAAAACTATGAAAATTCTTCAAAATTTCAGAAATGGTAGAAATGTTGAGACTAAGCCTATGGATTGACTTGACTCGCACAGATCAAATAAAAATCGCCACCATGCTTTATTGTTTCCAGAGGAATGGGAAAAGAGAGAATAACCCAAAAAGAGGGGGAGAGAATCTAGGTACGGGGATTGTTTATGAAAATAGAAGGTATTAGCACCCTAAACATCTACGGTAATCCAAAAGAACCTCTTTGAAAATCTATATATTTTGACTATAAATGTTTTATACAAAAATAGATGTTGAGGATGAGAAAAGACGTATTTTTTACAATTTTTGCACCCTCCACGGTTGTGAATATATAGTGCCTACATAACACCTTCCGTGCAATAGGGGATCAGGGTATTCGTAGTTCACCTTAAAAATTTCAAAACACATTTGTGTTGGTTAATTTTAAGAGAAGAGACATCTTCGTCATATCCGAGTGGAAAACATGCTTAATAACCACGATTATGAGAAAGGAGAATTCACATCATTTCAAAGTGGAGGATATAGCTTGCATTTTAAAATAAACAAAGCCTCACTCAACACTCAAGTGGAAAATATCTGACTTCACTATATATCATAGAAGTATAATAGAACGCATCACTACAAGAATCGACAAGAGTCTAATATTTTGAGAAAAATAGTTTTAAAGTAAAAAGCCAAAGTTGAAAAATGGTTTGAATGAGGTTTATTGACTTTTAGTCATCTCACAAAAATGTCAAAGTATGATTAAGTTGGTTAAAGTTTAGTTAATAAAATATTTTTAAAAATGCATCGACCTAAGTCCAAGTTTATTATGAAAGCGGTTCAAGTTTGAAAAACAAGAAGAGTTTTGAAAAGGAGGGAGAAGATTTTGAAATTAAATAAAATTGGAGGAGATGAATGGACTATCCTAAAGCATAAGATAAAAGCTAAGAAAAATAACCATCTAACCAACAAGAAGATAACACTTGACAAAAAGAAGTAAATGTATAATTCTCATTCTTTGGATTGAAACCAAGCAAGCAAAGATACTAAACCTCTTAGGAATACCAGACTTTAAGATGAATTAAGTTTTCACAAAACTTGGGCAGAGTAACAACTATATATAGAGGAAATCTCAATCATAGACAAAGTATATAATTAGAATAACCTGCACATAAAGAAAGTCAACCCAATGTCTTGGAGTAAACCCCAAGAACTCTAAACAAAATAACAACAGAGTCACAAGGTCCCAAAGAGTCAAGGCTTCTAATCCTAAGTACGAGAGGTCCACAACTCCATAATTCCAATGATAGTAACCAAATAGTCCGAGTAGCCTTAAGGATTTTAATGTTCAAGTTTATTATTAAGTGTCATAAAAAATAAAAGAGAGCTCAAGTGAGCAAAATAAAAATGACATAAAGATAAGTGCTCAAGTGAGCAAAGATAAAATGACATAAAGTTAAATGCTCAAGTAAGAAAAGATGAAAATACCATGAAATGTAAATTCTAAGTTAAAGGGTGCATAAAAGTAAAGGCATAAAGTAAAATCACAAAGTAAAAGTCAATTGTTATTGAATTGTAGGTTAGACGTTAGTTGAATGACCATCTTGAAACTGCATTTGAAAACTCATTAGAAGATTGATAAAATCAAAGCTTCTCAACAACAACAAGTCTCATTTGCTTTTTGTCAAGTATTTAATTCATTTCAAATGCTCAAGGAAAGCATATATGATCAATGATGTTTAAATGATTAACTTAGAACAAATTTCATGAAGCTCATTAGAGGATTGATAAGATCAAAGCCTCCTAACAATGAACCTCAAGGTTATTGGATCAAAGATTTCAAATTAACATGCTTGGGCTTACAAATATAGGTTTGGGCCACGAATGATCATTTCTAGAATTGGGACAAATTTAGTGCTATGTTAAGCAATCGTAATTGAACTTATGTAGAAGTCACACCTATTTTTAGGCCGGTCAATAGATATCTATGTACCACATGTTAGAAAAATGATACGTAAATAGTTCTCCAACAACATGTAGCACAAGTAAGAATTAGATAAGATGAATAGGAAAGGGATGTATCATATGAAATTGTGGTTTCAAATATCATCAACATCATTCATCCATTTTGGTGGATTTTGTTTTTCAACCTATCAACACCCAAGATCCAATTAGGTTGAGGAATTTTTCCCAAAATAACACCCAAGTCAGTAGCATATAAGTTCCAACGAACCACATTGAAATATTGGACTCAAGGTTCCCATCAATCATCAATACATATCATATATGCACTTAAATCAAAACAAAGTGTGTATGTAGAGTAGGAAGAAGTGTGTCAGGGTTAAACATGGTATGAGGTGTCAAACAAGAGTGAAGTCAGAAGCATACACATCATATTAGTATTCCTTAAAGCCATTAAATGAAACATGCTCAAGCATCATACATAATACGAGTGAAAACATGCACAAACCACAAACAAAAAGGTCATAAGTGGCATTCAAAGTTTGATAGGAGGAAAGGATGTTAGAAGTAGGAGAAAAATGGGGGAAATAGAGCATAATAGAATCAAGTCAGTAGCATATTCCATGCTAAAAATTATCCTAAAACAATGCACACAAGTTCTCAAATTTAAACTTTTTGATCAAGGCAAAACCCTAAGCATACTCCTAAATCAAAATTAGGTTAAAAATAGGAAAATGACATGTAAAATCATGTCAATTTAATTCTAATTCCCTAAAGAATTATAAAATTCAGAAGCATAGTAAAACGTTCCTGAAAAGAGGAGGAAATGTGATTTTGAAACACAAACATCAAAACTAGTTGGCAAAACACTAAACTAGGCATGCTTTAGAAAATATTTTGAAGAAGACGGAATATCATACTTTAAAAATCAGAAGAAAAAAAGCTTTAAATGATATTGACTCACCCAAGAACTTTGAACATATTTTCTTTGATTTTTTAGAAATGAGGGAAGTTAGATAAATAATTCTTTCTTTATGCTTAAGCACGAGAAGACCTCAAAAACAACAATTAACTTCTAAAATTCTTACAAGTAAGTAAAATGACATGTAAATCCAATTAAAAATCATAACAAATTATTTCAATACATAAGAGTCAGTGAATATATTTTTCTTTGATTTTATCTCAAGGGGAAGAATTAAAAAAGTATTTACACAATATATCAAAAAAATGCAAAGAAAAGTGACATAACCAATCAATTGATTTATTAGCTTACCAAGAATTTTATAAAATAAGAAAAAAATTAGTTTTAAGAACTAGACTCAAAGTTCAACTCAGAATATTTTTTATGGATTTTAGAATATGAAAATATATTTAAAATAGAGTTTAGAATATATTTGTGATCATTTTTGAATTAAGAAAATTATTAAAACAAAATTAGTGAAAACAATGAAAATTTAAATATATTTAAAACCTATTACACCTATTATATGCAAAAATTGTTGTGAAAAGCTTTAGAACATGTTCAATCAAAATACAACACATCATCGTCCTTACCACATGAACCAAAACCTAACGATAAAATGCAGGTTCACCATACGATCTTCAGAGCTTTATATCTCTCTGGTGGAGTTCTTCCACTAACTTTTTCGAATCAAGCTTACAAGCTTAGAAACCCAGAAAATTACTTGTATCAATCCTTGACTCCAGAGGAAATAGCAAGAAACAATGAAGAGAAATTGATGAGAAATTATGGAATCCGATAGCACCCTTGAAGAAGATGAACTAAAATCTACCTTCTCTTTGTTGCTTACCTCTTCTTGTGTGTATTCCCCTCTCCAAATTTGGTGTTCATTACGCATCTAAACACTTCCTTAATCATGAAGAAAATGAGTCTGAACAGGTACCATGAAGATACTTGACAAAATTACCAGGCCTTACTGGGTAAGCCTTGCGCGTTGATATTCATACAATGCTAGCAACTTTTGTATTTTGATGATCAAAACTTTCATTCAAAATATATTGAGTTGTATCCCTCCAAATGGAATTATTATTGAAGCAAACATGATGATAGTACAAAGATGAACAACTTTGATGTTTAATGGTTTTGGAAATTGTGACTAAATCAGCAAGAAAAATGGTAGTGAAAGCGTGCCTACCATGTGTTTATGGAAATGCAGACTTGGCAAGCGCGCAACCTGCCTTGGGGGCTTAGAAGAAATTGTAACTTCATGTTATCTACTTCGCATGACCATATCTTGAAATGTAAAGATTATTTTGAGAAAATTATTGAAGAAAAGTTGTACATAACACATGGAGCTTGATCTTTAAATGTTGGACACTTTTCAAAATAATGAATATTTCAAAGAGAAAAATGATGATGAACATGTGCCCATGAAGTGTTTTATGAAATGCCTAGCCTGGCATGCGCGTGACTTGGAAAAATGGCATCTCAAGGCTTTAAATACTAAGCATTGTATCTCTCTCAATACTGAACCAAATGAAATGATTTTGGAACCAAAATTGTAAAGGAGACTTTAAATTTTAATTTTCATGTTGAAAACTTTTTGAATTGAATCCATTTGACAACTCAAAAATGATCATGAAGAAATCATGCCTTGTGTACATAATTTGAAAATTTACTAAGTGTCAAGAATCTTCCAAGAAAAATAACTTATGCTCCTTTCACTGTTTGAACTTTAGCCCTCAATTACAAAGTTGAATAAATTTGTATCCTCTTTCCAAACATGTAAAGTTCGCATTTTTTCAATAATAAATGAAGAAGCTATGATCATCCAAAATTTAGTACTAGGAACATAAAATTTTAAAAGTTCAAAATAACTTTTTTGACAAGTTATCTCTAATTAAACACTTCTTCTTTATTTTATGCCACCATTGATCATGAAATGTGAAAATAGGGACATTGAATTTATGGTTGACCAAAAGTCCTCTTAGTCAATAGTTGACTTTGGTTGACTTAAGTCAAAAATGATTGTTTTACCCCTTTTGATCAATTTAACCTTTTCCAATAAAAATTGATGTTAAATCTTCCAATCATAGATGCTCATGAACATGTAGAGAAGCATGGAATCAAATCTTATCCAAAAATTCAGAGATTTCCTGATTAAACTCAAAACCCTAGTTTTGACCCTCTGTGCTAGGAGATGGTGATATGAATACAATTGTGTCATCACCTACAATATGAACATTCAAAGATACATATATAAATATTTTGATGTTAGTTAAAATACCATATGTCCAAGACACACAATTCAAGGGGCTTAGTGATCCCTCAAGTGAAAACTTAAAGATGGGATGGAGTAGAAAGAGAGAACTAACCCTAATGTGTGATCTTGATGTATTGATGAAAGTGAGATGATGAGAAATCTTAGGGGGAAAATTGGGATATAACAACTGCCCTTATTTAAGTGTCTTCTATCCGAAGATACGAAGGTTAAAATCCCCGTCTCGACGCGATTAAAGATACTTAAATACAACACAAACCTTATTTTTGGTCCTAAGATGACATGAAATGCTTATGATCATGAATGCAAATGACTAACTCCAAAGGCGACAGAGGACACCGCTAGAGAAGCGGGAAATAAAACAAAGGATCAACAATAAATTTCGACTAGGAAAATAAATCGCTGGGGAACAGAAGACTCAACTCCACTGGGGTAAATCCCAAAGAGGAGATAAGGCATCACCAACTCAAATAATGAGGAAAAAGCAATGGATAACAATGATCGGCATATAACTATGAACTAATAACTCAATTGATGAAGGTATAAAAAAACAGAATAATACCAGATCAATAGGGGATAGTAAACTACCAAACTCAATAGATGATGGTCAAAAACAAAATAATATCGACTCAGGGATGACGGTAAACATCAACATCGAGATAGGTAACGAATGATTGACATTAGTACTTATGACTGGAAACAAATGTTTGACATTAACAGTTATAGCTGGGAACAAAAGATTGACATCAACATTTATGGATGGAAACAACTCAACTCTATTGGGGGTACCAATGAGGTGAAAGAGATAAATATCGACTAACAAATGACGATAAACAAATAACTCAATAGATGAAGGTAGAAAATAAATAAGATACCGACTTACAAACGACGGTAAACTACTAACTCAATAGATGAAGGTAGAAAAGTAATAAGATACCGACTCACAAACGATGGTAAACTACCAACTCAATAGATGAAGGTAGAAAAGTAATAAGATATTGACTCACAGACGATGGTAAACTACCAACTCAATAGATGAAGGTAGAAAATTAATAAGATACTGACTCACAGACGATAGTAAACTGCTAACTCAATAGATGAAGGTATAAAATTAATAAGATAATGACTCACAAATAACGATAAACTACCAACTCAATAGATGAAGGTAGAAAATTAATAAGATACCAACTCACAGACAACGGTAAACCACCAACTCAATAGATGAAGGTAGAAAAGTAAGAGATATACCGACTCAACAGATGATTGTAAACTACCAACTCAATAAATGAAGGTAGAAAATTAAGAGATATACCGACTCAACAGATGACGGTAAACTACCAACTCAATAGATGAAGATAGAAAAGTAATAAGATATCGACTCATAGATGACGATAAACTACCAACTCAATAGATGAAGGTAGAAAACAAAATAATATCGATTTTTATTGAAGGTAAAGAATCAAAGGGTACACTAAATTTTATTGATGGTGAACTACCAACTTTCATTGAAGGCATGGAAATAAAGAATACACCAACTTTTACTAAAGGTGAACTACCAACTTCCACTGAAGGTAGAGAAATGGAGAATACACCAACTTTTGCTAAAGGTGAGCTACCAAATTTCACTGAAGGTAGAGATAAAAGATGACACTAATGTTTACTGAAGGTGAGCTACCAACTTCCACTGAAGGTAGAGATATCGATAATACACCAGCGTTTACTAAAGGTCAGCTACCAACTTTCACTGAAGGTAGAGATAAAAGATGACACCAACGTTTACTGAAGGAGAACTACCAAGTTCCACTGAAGGTATAGATATCGAAGATACACCAACGTTTACTAAAGATGAGCTAACAACTTTCATTGAAGGTAGAGATAAAAGATGACACCAATATTTACTGAAGGTGAGCTACCAACTTCTACTGAAGGTAGAGATATCGAAGATACACCATTGTTTACTGAAGGTGAACTACCAACTTTCACTGAAGGTAGGAAAAATGTATTAATAATAACAAGTTTCCAAAAATTATGGCGTTTTAACTATAACGGGTCTCAACTTCTTCTTTAACAAAGGAATTCCGCCTGGAAAGGGTAATAAATTATCGTAAAGATCTTTCAACAAAGTTTCTTTATCATCAGAGTAAAGCCAACCTCAACAACGAAATATCTCCCATAGTGAAGAAACTACCATTCATTAGAGTAAAAATCTTCTCTGTCATTGACAAATTTAAAGGGGGAGTACATGTTGCTCAAATAAAGAGTCTGCCACTTGTTATTACGATAACATTGTTGGGAAATGAATCTTGATTTCGTGGGGATATACCAACCCAGTCCTATCGAGGAGATAAAGTCTTTACATGCAAACTAAATGCATATTCTCAACCAGGGGCTCACAGCCTATAGGGATCAAAATAATACTATTGGGGACTACAAAATTTAAACCAGGAACAAACCGGAGTGAAATAGTCTACCAAAACACCATCCAATAAGGAATAAATTCAAATGGGGACCAAGTTCCATCCAAATAATGAGCTGTGAAGGAAGGCTAAAGAAAAATTCTTCCATGAGGGATAACTCAGTGGGGAAATTGAAAGGGTATACACTTTTTGCTTAAGGTTGACACTCTATTGGAGAGAGGATAACATAATTATGCAAAGAGGATAATATGCCAACAAAAACATCAATGAATGCAAACGAGAAATGAATTTTAATTCAGCTATGCATAATGTATGTATAAATGTATGAATGTTATCATGTATATGCTGACAAAGCAGACATAAAACACTGGGAATAACCAGACAAAACTAACTTGGATAAAGTCAACACTCATCTAAATCACACCCCAGATGAAGATTTCAACAGAGAGTAAGCACCCACTGAGGAAACAAAGTCCTACTTCACAACTTAACTTCACTGGAAAGAAAAATAACTTAAAGAATAATCACAACACAAATCTGATAGCAATAAACCCATTCAGCTGCAGGGATATAACACTTTCCTCCAGGTTTCACTGGGAAATAACTTACAAACTTCACTAGGGAATACAATGTCATATTGTTTAGACTTCAACTGGGGATTCCAAACCGACTTTATTGGGGAGGACAACACCATATCATCAAGGAGAGCCCAAATACAACCTTCAATATCAAGAGTAATGGTTATGAAAACTCCTTTGGGGAGAAATCATGAAACTTCATGGGGATATTCACCTTAAAGGGAAACACCGTCCTTGATTCATCTGGGGGATTGAGAAGTTAATATCACAGCAAGAAGTAAAATTTATGGGCATTTTAAATCAAACTAAATACTTGGCGAGAGAAAACCCAAAAAGTTGATTGTTGTTCCAACACTTCTTAGAAAATATACTTCCCTTGTCTAGCTACTTAAGGGCACACAATAACAGCAATGTCATAGCTGGAGAAAGTATTGCTCTGCTAGAGATTCATCAATTTTTAACATACAAATTGAGAAAGAACTCCATCAAATGAGCAAAGGCTTCATAGCTTTTTCAACCTCTGCTTGATCACAATCGATCTGGGGAAAGAATCACACTCAACTGGAGAAATCCGCAATAAGACTCGACTAGAGAATATGGGATAGACGTGTCAAACTAACCAAACTCAAAACCGTATAATCAACTTGGAGAAAATCATAAACAAGACTTAATAGGGGGAAATGGGATCACAAACCCAACACCACACCACACCCCGGAAGAAACCCACTAACTGATCAACAATTGTAGGGGAAACTGTGTACACATCTACAAGACATTATGAGTAACAGTCCTACTTGAGGAAGATTCTCATCTTGGGGAAAACATAGCAACTATATTGAAAAAATCTAGAGATGCCCTTGGAAACAACTCTGGGTGCCCCAAGTTTACCGTGTTGATCAAAATAACTTTTACAACTCGCCCTTGGCTGTATGCATTTAAAATAATCTACCTGACCAAAAGGCTTATAGAGATTTGTCTAATCTCGACGTAACTGCCCTAGATTGGCTGAATGTTGCATCCTCTTTGCTTAATAACTTCTTCTTGGTGACATGCCCTTTGCTGTTACTTAAATGTAAACTTCCATGATATCAAGTAGTTGTTTTACAAGCAGAAAATATTTATTCTAAGGATGAAAATTCTAATGCAACAGTTATGTAAGTCTTGAAGATTTTATTAAAAAGATGTCGCAAAACCTTGTAAGCGAATCACTAGCCAGGATGTGACATTGATTTTTTGTATAAAAGATAACAAAAGCATATGGTACCAACACAATAATTTAGCAAAACTTATGGGAGTCAAGAAACGCTATCTCGTTGAAGTATGCTTTTGAAATAAACTTTGTTTCTATTAGGAGTTTTGAGGGTTGTAACATGGCCTGGTTCACGGTTTTCAAAAAAAGATTTTTAGATAAAAGTTTATTTGTGCCCACCCATTCTTCATGATGTTCTCCATTCCTACGTTCAGTTAAACCAAAATGAGCACTCATCTCCCGAGAGAATTTAGTTGATGGTTGAGGAACCACTGATACTCTTTGGACAAGACAGTCACTCACTTTTACTTTTGGTGTCTAATTATGTGAATTCGTTCTTTGATGAGGATCTTCATCTTGTAGTCCTTTTTCTCCTTTTATTCTTTCTATTTCTCCCTTTCTTTCCCTATCTTTTGTCTGGAAAAGTTCCTTTTGAATTTGTTTCTCAAGTTCAGCGGGATGCCTTGACTTTTGTCTAAGCGACTTATTTTTTAAGTTTCGAATTAGCAGGGCTTGTTGTCTCTTCCTTTTTTATCATTTTTTATTCATTTCATTTTTTTTCATATTACCTTTTCTTTCCTTTTGAACACGTTACGTGACTTCGAGTTATTTTTGACTTGTTGGAAGAATTGTGACTGCCCAATTTCGTGGTCGGTGATGGGTGACCATTGTTGCATCGTCATCTGCTGACCTTTTGATGTGAGAGGGATACCCATTGGGATATCGTAAATTTATGCACACTCTTGATAAGTGAAGCTTAGCCATTGCGGTTTTGACTTTCTTCATCCTTTTGATGGATAACCATTGTTGTATCCTTAGATGCGCACTCCTGATGAGTTTTGAACGCTCGATCAAATTAACTGAACACTAACCTGCCCCGGGTTAAAAATGAGGGTTTTTTCTAAATATAAAAAGAAAATCCTACTTCAAGGCTCAAAGGGGTTAATAAAGTTCACTCCCTTATATCTCTGGTGTTTGGGAATTTGAAACAATGTTGTACATCGTCAACAGGGTTTTATCCAAAAGCATACAACCAGAAATTTTGTGTTTTAAATTCTTCCTCTTCCCTCCAATCTCTTCCTAGGAAAGAGAATGGCTAACAAGTTGTTATCATAATGTAGAAAGCAATTTAAAATTGAAAACAAATACGAGTGAAATGAATGAATTTCCTTAAGACAAACATACTCGTTGTATTAATATTAAACGTTCAAATGCAAACAAGTTCTTACATGCAAATAGTGCAATGATAAACAAGAAAAATTACAAATGAGAAAGCAGTAAAAATGATAATAAACTAAGAAGACTCTCTTCTTTAAACTCCAGGTTATCCTTCAATCATGTTTATTCTTCGGCAAAGACTTGACTAGAACCTCAAGATAAATATCCTTAAATGACAAGATACCACTTCTAACCAATTTATGAACTTTTACTTTTAATCGATAACAATGTTCGATACTATACCCAGAGGCTCCCTGATGAAAGGCATAAGTCAAATCAGCCTTGTAGTACCAAGGAATATTCTCAGGAATCTTCGGTGGAGGTCAGGTCTGAACCAAATTCTTCCACGTCAGGACAGAAAACAACTCTTTATAGATTGTTGGAATTGGATTAAACTGAGTTTTCCTCTGATCAGGAACTTGCTGATTCTGTTGACAAACTAGAGGAACAGGAGGTATATTGAACACAGGGATGACATGAGAAACATGTTGATTCTGACGATTATTGTTTCTTCCTCAAGTTCTCTTCTTGTAAAAGTTATTATCAAACTTCTTCACACCACTAGTTGAGCCACCATCTTCAAATAAACATCCCTTTCAGACAACCTCTTTTAGAAGCACTCCCACATCACCTTTTCAGGGAAATCACTGGGTGGATTGACTATCACCTCTTATGAAAGAATGATTTCATAGTTTCTGTGAAGATCTTTGTCGTCTCTTTTTCCTTCCTAGAAGGAATGACTTGGGCAACAACTAAAGTTTTAACCAAAGCCGTTATATACTCCATACCGGCCTTCAAAGTAGTTACTTCTTTGTGGAGCTCAAATATTTCTTGTTTAATGTTTTACATCTTCTTTCTAAAATTAGCCTGAGTATTATAGTGATGAGACAACTTGCTGACTGAGTGACGTAGAGAAACAAGTAAGACACATGTGAATGAATAGGAATGAAAAAATATGTGCAAAATGATGCATGGT
The DNA here is from genome assembly GCA_948472305.1 of Vicia faba. Lineage (NCBI taxonomy): Eukaryota > Viridiplantae > Streptophyta > Magnoliopsida > Fabales > Fabaceae > Vicia > Vicia faba. The sequence continues at coordinate 191,210,683 of OX451736.1, read as the reverse complement.
ATGCAATGCATATGATTTATTTATTATTATTATTATTTTTCAAGGAACTTAAAGAGTTATAGACAATTGAAAATATTAAAGCATTGACACATTTGGAAATACTGAAAATTTCATTTTAATAATAACTTCGGAATAAATTACAACTCTTAGTACATGTATTAATAATCCTAAGTACAAAAGAATAAAGATAAAATTTAAAATCCTATGGAGCCAAAACTGATGAAGATCTCTCCATAACCGGCGCTTTCCCATGAGTCATGTAATCTGAGCCTTCAACTGCTTGTTTTCTATTGCATATTTGTCGATAATTTCTTTCCAACCACCAAAATTAGAAGAAGGATGACTGAGACTTGACTGAGCTCTAGAGGAAAATAAATCCTCTTGCTTATCCATCATCTCCATGGCACAACTCTCAAGAATCTCGATCAAGTCATCCTTCTCTTTCAATTCTGTTGAGTAGGACACCTCTAAAGTTTGATACTTGTTCTTCCATGCTTCCTTTTCTTGCTGCATCCTAACCAGGGCGAGCCGAAGTTCTTCCACGTCATCTAAGATAGGAGGAGTAGTCCTCATAAACAAATCAGGTATTGGTTCTTCACGAGAATAAGGCATCTTCAACTGAATTTCCCTTGCTTGTACCCAACGGAGGTGAGGCTCTAAGGAAACAACTCTTCTTAGTCCGAAATCTTTTCTACCTTTTCTATGAATATGGCGCCAAGCCTTTGCAATATCTTTCTTAGCTTCCTTGTGATCTTATCCTTCTTTGAGAAAGAAAACACTCAGATGAATGTTGTTTGGCTTGTCTCTCCTTGGATATCCAAGCTGACGACGCACAAGAACTAGATTGTAGTTAATTCCTCCCGTTGTACGAAGAAGACGCACATTAGGGAAACTACCACAACTGTCAATAATCTTCACATCATAATAAGATTGATGATACCAATCAATGTCATAATGACTGAGAGACATGATCTTTGGGGCTCGACGAGGTTCCTTCTTGATATCCCAAAAAGCAACAGTCCGAGGTAAGTGAGAAATAAACCACTGATATAATAACGGTGCGCAACAGATTACGATCCCTCCCTGATAAAAATTCTGAAGATAGATGGAATAATAAGTATCTCCTAACAATGTAGGGACTGGATTCCCAATCAAAAATATCCTAACGGTGTTGACATCCACAAATCTCTCGATGTTTAAAAATAAGAATAACCCATGGGCAAGCAAAGCAAAGATAGCCTCAAAAGAAATTTTACTTTTCATCTTGGCGAAATAATGAGATTTCTATAATAGAAACAGAGCGGGTAAACCCCTGTTTCCTCCTTTAGTAGTCATGTTAGCCTCAATCTCAGGCTTCTTCAAATGAGTCATGTCAGCAATCTCATGAGACTTAGGTTCTCCTTCTAAATTGGTGAAAGGAACACGATCAGTAATAGGTAAACTAATTAAGTAAGAATACTCCTCCAATGTGGGAAACAACTGATAATAAGATAAAGTAAAACATCGGCACAATGGATCATAGAACTGGACCAATGTAGAAAGAATACCCTCCTTCATCTCGAGCTTCATAAGAGGCACGATGGATTCACACTTCTTCTGGAAATCTTTAGAGCTCTTAATCTCAAGAATCAAACTCATCGGTTCCTCTATCTTAGGATCCTTGAAACTGTAGTTTCAAGTCTTTCTTTTTCCAAAATACATGGTCAAAAAGTACCTGAGATATTTACAAAAAGTCAACTTTAAGTTCCTTGAATCAACGGTCGTAAAGAATTCTCATGGGTGCATGAATGCATGATGCAACAATCACACACAAGATCACAAACATGGGGGTTCATAGGTTCGAAGTGAAGAGCATAAAGTCAAAGGTACTACCCACAAGGTACGGACTAATGGTTTATCACCTGCCGAACAAGGTTCCAAAATGCTCTCAGAGTCTACATCCTTCCTTCGGATATTTCCAACGTCCCGGTTAACCCAGTAATCGACAATATTCTTAGGAAAAACTCGTCTGAGTGTAACATCGTGTGAGAATCACTTCTGATTACTCCGTCATAGTTTCCGCACTACACCTAAGATACTAAGATGGGTTATAGGTTTTACGAACCTCAGCATCAGCATGCTCCCAAGTCGAATGTAGTATGTCTTCCCTATTACTTGGTAAACGAATACTATAGTTAAAGAGGCCTCCACTGAGTGGGAGATCTCATGTATCCTTTTTGGAGATTACTCCCTAAAGATAACATGACTATACCTCCTGTCCTATTTTAAGTTTTCCCAAGTACGGGTAGAGGACTTATGAGAAATCACCAAGCACCCCTGAAAATCAGAAAAATCCAGACAAATATATATACCACACATAATATACAACAAATAATAACACATATACAAATAAACAAAGATAGGCTCAACCCACTTAGAGATGAACCAACATTTGGCCGATTCCTCCCCAGTGATGTCACCATTTTTTGTAGCAGTAGAAACATTGAGACTAAGTCATTGGATTGACTTGACTCGCGCAGATCAAATGAAAATCGTAACCGTGCTTTATAGTTTCCAGAGGAAAAGGAAAAGAGCGAATAACCCAAAAAGAGTGGGATAGAATCTAGTTACCGGAGTTGGTTATGCAAAGGGGAGGTATTAGCACCCTAAACATCTACGGTACTCCGCAGGAACCACTTTGAAAATCTGCGTATTTTGGCTATAAATGTTGTATACAAAAATAGATGGTGGGGATTAGAAAAGAAGTATTTTATACAATTTTTGCACCCGCCGCAGTTAGCAAGAGTCGCCACCAACTTTTCTTTTATCCAAAAGGAAAGGTGAAAAAGCACAGGAAAGACCTTTGAGATATTTTCCTTAGTTCGGGGGGTAGATTATGAAAAGGGAAGGTATTAGCACCCTTTTCATCCATGGTTTTCCATGGGCTCTTAGTTACTTGCTAGATCACTTGCTTTTATTTGGCAATGTGCTTGTGGTGTGGGCTTTGAAAGTATTTTGGAAAATCTCGTTGTAATGGTTCTCGTTTCTATAAGAACGCGTACAAAGTTTTATTTCGAAAAGTGGTTCAAAGATGTGTTTGTGGATTGTGTTTCGAAAAATGTTTTGAAAAGATGTTTTGCAATGGTTCTCGTCTCTATAAGAACGTATACAAAACATTTTGTCTTTTGAAAGTGTTTTGAGATGAAAGTGTAGGTGCAAGAATGTTTTTGTCGTGAGCAAGCGAGTAACTCTAAGCGAATCTACCCACTTGAAAGGTCTTTAAATTTTCTTTTCTTTCTCCTTTAGACGTTGCTATCTTACCATTGATTTGGTGAGAAGCCCCGTCGTTGGATATGAAGGGACAGGCGTGGGTCAATTTTACAGTCATCTAAAGCGACTTATGAGACGCTTTAACAATTTTTGTAAGGGACGAGATCGTTTTATTAAAGGCAACATCGAGGGTCATCGAGGGACTATGATCTTTTATTGAAGGGTCATTGCTAAAGCACCCCATACTCGAGGGACATGACTGTTTTTGAGACAACAAGTGAGATTACCCTAGAGGTACATGTGTGAATAATGTGTTTGATTTGCATGCATTTAGTCTTTGATTAGGGTGGCCTATTTGTTGGTTTTATCTTACCATACATCCTAGTTACTAACATTAGTATAAAGCAATAAAAAATGCAGGAAATAAATATCCTACACTATTACAACCATATTGAAAGGAAAGAAAAATGTAAAGGCAAAAACAAAATAAAAGAAAGGAAAAATGAGCTCTTCAACCCAGGTAGTAGCACCCTTCGACTCAAATCTTCATGGCCCCTTTCGAATCTGCCTTTTTTTGTTTCCCACGATTGCAGGAGTGTTAGCCGGTAACCTTCGACTCACCCTTCTTGCCATTTCTATTGACAGGCTTTAGGAGCCAGCATGGAATGCACACCCTTCGAATCTGCGTTTCTTGACTCCCTTTGATTTGGATTTCTGACTACTTCGACTGAGAGTTGGAATAAAGATGGTCACGCTTTTCGATTCTGCCTAGAAATCGATGTAGTTCTGCCTTTCGCTTGAGCCCCAGGAGCGACAACATTCCTATTTTGCCACAAGCTCCTTGTTGGCCCTTTGTATGCATATTGGGTCCTCAGAGTATGATTCGAAGGGCTTATGCAAAAGCCAATCGAAGAGTACAACCAACCTGTCTTACAGTCTAAAAAATACAATATCCAGATATAACTACGATCCAGGGGTTAGCATGAAAATTTATGGGTTTCAAAGTCCAATCCATAACTAGACTAAGGCTGATTCTTTTTTGACACACAGACAGTCAGAATCGAAAACAAAATCTAGAAATGTCTACGTTTATCCTACAGGCAGTCAGAATCGAAAGCTAAAACAATAGTTTGGAACTGTCTATATTTTTTTATATTAGCATATGTACATGATATTAAAATAAAATGGACTTAAGCTTGAAAGAAAACTTACCTCTTGCGGTTCTTAAATCGAAGGGAGAGGTATTGGCTTTCTCTGATGGAAAATGAGGATTCGTTGGGAGTCCCCTGAGGCTAGTCCAGTTACTACTTGGTGAAAGTGGCGACTGGATTGTAAGGGGTAGTATGAGTGGGTCGGAAGATATTTTATCACAACTGATGGGACACACCCATAAGCCTATTGAATGATAGTTGGGTGAGTGGGTCGAATGGTGATTTTACAGTCACTTAGAGAATGAATTGGAGGTTTCCTCTTAGTGTGTAATAAAAATGTTGAGAAGTATTTGCGAATTTTGATAGATTTCACAAGTATTTTCTTGCAAAAGATCCTCAGGCCCCTAAAACGTGTGATGGAGGCTCTTATTTATAGATGAGTTTGGCTGAGGTTTGGGAGGGAAAACAAAAGAAATTTGAACAAATTGGGTATGTTGTTCTTGTAGCCTTCGAGGTATAGTTTTTTATATACCAATTTGGTGCAAAGAGTAGGACAACAATGCAGGACTGCTGTGCAGCAGTTTTGGAGTTTTATAGCCAGTGTATCAGGCTTAATCATGGAAGCGCATGGGACATGGTCAACAAGTACCTTTGGCATCTCAACCTTTTGTCTTGACTCCCTAGCCTCGCCTTTCGACCAGACTTTTCAATAAACATCTCTTTTTTCCAATCGAACTGTCATTCGAATGACTCCTATGGATATCCTTCGAAGGGGCCAAATTAAAGCTCTTGAGATGGGTCAGTAATATATGAACTTCGATTGGGGGAATCCATACATGCCTGACAAACTCTTCGAATGCACCACCATGGTGCTTTCTTCATCTGAGGCAATGACATAGTGAAGAGTTTGTATGTTTGGAATATTGTGGCCAGTGCAACAGATTTGCACCTGGTACTACTAGCACCTGGACTACTTCTCCTTTGTTTTGACCAACTAGCTCTAGCTTTTGACTATACTTCTTTTCAGATAACAGTGTTTCTTTTAAAATGTCCTTCGAATGGACCACATATGCATCTTGCAATTCTTCAGATGGGCCACCAAGGTATAACCTTCAATTGGAATATCCAGACATGTCAGGATATAGAGGCTATGCATGTGTCAAAAGGAAGCTGCAGTAGGAGTCCACCAAGTTCTGAGTCTAAGGACATCAACAGGGGGCTTTTCTCTCTTTAAGTCGAAAAAGGCTACAAGAGACTCTTCCTCTTGGAGTCGAAAAAGAATACAAGAGGCCCTTCCTCTTTGAGCCGAATGAGGCTACCAGAGACTCTTCCTCTTTGAGTCGAAGGAGAATGTTCCAAAGGGAGACCAAACTCAGTCGAAGCTAAAATGGATGAGCAACTTCTGATGAAGTTAGGCACCAGTCGAAGCAAACTTGTTTTCTTTGATTTTGTCAAAAACTGTCAAATTTATCTGCTTTGCTCTTTCAATAGCTTCCTCCTTGACTTAATGCTTGAAAATCCAATATGATCCATGGCGACTTGAGCTGATCAAACCTCGTGCAGTTTTGGCCCAGTAGAAATCTTGTGAGGAGATTCTTGAAAAAGTGAGAGGGCAAATTTTGGGGTACAACAACTGCCCCTGTTTAATCTTCTTAAACTTGAAAAGTGAGATTGACGCGTTTGTCGTTCGCGGCTTGAAAGTATAAGATGATTGAACACTAGAGTGCCCGGAAATTTGCGCTTGACGATGCACTGGTCGATTGCATGAGGAAATGGGCTTAAAGATGCCATTTGGAGAAGCAAAGGAGACTTGTCGGAGATGGGCTTATAGATGCCATCCAAAGACGATTATTGACAGAATGTTTGAACTCGATCTCTCTTTTTCTTTTTTTACTGAAAATAAACCGTTGAGAGATTTATCTGAACCAATGAAAATCTGGAGACGAATCAGAATAAACCGTTGAGAGATTTATCTGAACCAGTGAAATAATATGGAGACGAATCAGAATAAACCGTTGAGAGATTTATCTGAACTAGTGAAAATCTGGAGACGAATCAGAGTAAACCATTGAGAGATTTATCTGAACCAGTGAAAATCTGGAGACGAATCAGAATAAACCGTTGAGAGATTTATCTGAACCAGTGAAATAATCTGGAGACGAATCAGAATAAATTGTTGAGAGATTTATCTGAACCAGTGAAATAATCTGGAGACGAATCAGAATAAACCGTTGAAAGATTTATCTGAACCAGTGAAAATATGGAGACAAATCAGAATAAACCATTGAGAGATTTATTTGAACTAGTGAAAATCTGGAGACAAATTAGAATAAACCGTTGAGAGATTTATCTGAACCAGTGAAATAATCTGGAGACGAATTAGAATAAACCGTTGAGAGATTTATCTGAAGCAGTGAAAATCTGGAGACGAATCAGAATAAACCGTTGAGAGATTTATCTGAACCAGTGAAAATCTGGAGACGAATCAGAGTAAACCGTTGAGAGATTTATCTGAACCAGTGAAAATCTGGAGACGAATCAGAATAAACCATTGAGAGATTTATCTGAACCAGTGAAAATCTGGAGACGAATCAGAATAAACTGTTGAGAGTTTTATCTGAACTAGTGAAAATCTTGAGACGAATCAGAATAAACCGTTGAGAGATTTATCTGAACCAGTGAAAATATGGATACGAATCAGAATAAACTGTTGAGAGATTTATGTGAACCAGTAAAATAATCTGGAGACGAATCAGAATAAACCATTTAGAGATTTATCTGAACCTGTGAAAATCTGGAGACGAATCAGAATAAACTGTTGAGAGATTTATCTTAACTAGTGAAAATCTTGAGACGAATCAGAATAAACCGTTGAGATATTTATCTGAACCAGTGAAATAATCTGGAGACGAATCAGAATAAACCGTTGAGAGATTCATCTGAACCAGTGAAAATCTGGAGACGAATCAGAATAAACCGTTGAGAGATTTATCTGAACCAGTGAAGATCTAGAGACGAATCAGAATAAACCATTGAGAGATTTATCTGAGCCAGTGAAAATATGGAGACGAATCTGAATAAATCGTTGAGAGATTTATCTGAACCAGTGAAAATCTGGAGGCGAATCAGAATAAACCGTTGAGAGATTTATCTGAACCATGGAAAATCTGGAGACGAATCAGAATAAACCGTTGAGAGATTTATCTGAACTAGTGAAAATCTAGAGACGAATCAGAATAAACCGTTGAGAGATTTATTTGAACCAGTAAGAGTCTGGAAGAAATATTTTGTTATATAGAGGGTCGACCAATCTTTTCTTGTTGAAAATCTTAGTCTGTTGGAAATTTGTTGATGATGATTTCCTGTCAAATGACTCTTTCCTACAAAAGGTGAAGAGTTAATTGTATGCAATGTTATGATGTATGCGATGCATGGGGTGATATTTGCCTCTCAAAATGAATGAGATTACACTGTATGTACTTGATTTGTCAATGTTATGACGTATGGATGCAAATGTATGGAGTTTAAAGATTGTTTGTGTCGTAGCGTTGCTGGAAGCGGGGAAAATAAATCCCTTCTGAAGCACTGATGGATGAGTTTCCAAATATAAACCCTGTTGTAGAAGGGAAAAGCCAGACACCACTTGTAGACTTCGTGAAATTCTGCTGGGGAAATCTGAGAAGCTGGGAAACTTATCGGGGAACCTCTGAAGCGGTAGTTGGAAGTTCTGCTTTGTCAGGAATATGAGAACGCTTGATACCGACAGGCTGCATACTGGGGATATGTAGCGATTCTGTAATAGAATGTAGTACCTGCGGGAGTTTTATGGAATGGCTTATAGATATTTTCCTATTTCTTAGAGACACTAGTAACTGTCTTTTCGTTTTTTTTTTGTTTATTTATAATAATAATCACATTCAAATGCATATGTTCGAAAATAAATCATTGGACGTTTTTGTAAACAAGACACAGAGACAAAGAAAAAGAAAACTAATGGTTTTGCATTTTCCAAAGGGGACATATTTGTATTAACTTGACTAAGTATTTTTATACAATGAGACGAGCATTCTAGCGAGAAAATGTCGTCGTAAAAAATGAAAATTAATACAAAGGAAGGATATCTATGTGAAATAATCCCATGGGGTTCCCATTCTGCTATAGTCTTCATGTCTATGAATGTCTTGTCCACTTGTCGCCTCGGCGAAGTCGATTGGATTGATTTAGAGCCATTTGAGTTGATTGGTCGATGTTGAAGATTGTCTGCCAGATGATTCAACGGGACATGGTCATACGCTTCAATCCCTAACTTTTTCCTGGACTGCCCTCTCGGGTTTTCAGTCCACCGGGATACCCCTTTTTGCCCAAGCCGCCCTTTCGGGTTTTCGACTTGCCGGGTGTACAGATTTTTTTTCATCCCTTATTTTTGCCCGAACCCTTTTGGTTCGTGGGGAAGCCCTTATTTTTTCCTAGGCCAGTCAACCTAGCGGGTCTTTTATCATGCGTATTATTTTTTAACTATGTCCGTATTTACAGGGTCTGGGAGGTCGTCGCCATCCATAGTGGTCAAGATCATTGTCCACCAGAGAAAATGCTTTTGATTACAAACGGCCCTTCATATGTAGGGGTACATTTGCCCCTGGGATCACCTTGTGGCAAAATGATACGCTTGATTACCAAGTCACCGACCCGATATACCTGACGTTTGACCTTTTTATTAAAAGCTTTAATCATGTGTTTTTGATACATCTGACCATGACAGATAGATGTAAGCCTCTTCTCATCAATCAAGTTTAGTTGGTCAAATCGAGTCTGGATCCAATCTTCTTCACTCAAACCAGCATCCTTCATGATTCTTAGAGAGGGGATCTGGACCTCAATAGGCAAGACAACCTCCATGCTGTATACCAGAGAATAGGGTGTTGCCCCAGTTGATGTGCGAGATGTGGTACGATACCCGTGGAGAGCGAACGGTAGCATCTCATGCCAGTCTTTGTATGTGACTGTCATTTTCTGTATGATCTTCCTTAATGTTTTTGTTAGCAGCTTCTACAGCACCATTCATCTTTGGCCGGTAAGGGGAAGAATTGTGATGCTAAATCTTGAATTGCTCGCACAAGGCGGTGATCATAGTGTTGTTTAGATTCGTACCATTATCAGTGAGGACTCTCTCTGGGATGCCGTACCGACAGATCAGGTTCTGTTTGATGAACCGGGTGACCACATTCTTAGTAACGGAAGAGAAGGAAGCTGTCTCAACCCACTTTGTAAAATAGTCGATGGCCACTAAGATAAACCGGTGTCCATTGGAGGCTGTTGGCTTGATTTCCCCAATCATATCGATTCCCCACATAGAAAAGGGCCAAGGAGCCGTCAAGACGTTTAGAGGAACCGGAGGTACGTGCACTTTATCCGCATAAATCTGACACTTATGGCAAGTCCGAGAGTATTGGTAGAAATCTGCCTCCATGGTAGACCAATAATAGCATGCCCGTATGATTTTCTTTTCCATTGTATGCCCACTGGAATGGGTACCAAAAGTGTCTTCGTGTATTTCAACCATGATCCTTTCAGATTCAACCTTGTTTATGCACCGAAGTAGAACAGAGTCATGACTGCGTTTGTAAAAAATGTCGTTACTAAGGAAGAACTTCACTGAGAATCTTCTTAGGAACTTATTGTCATTCACCGAAGCTCCTTCTAGACATTCTCGAGACTCGAGATACCTTTTAAATTCGTGGAACCAAGGTCGATCCACTACTTCTTCAGTACCGATCTCGTGACAGTAAGCTAGTTCATCCATCCGCTCAATGGTGATTTGAGGAGCCTCGTTATCCCAATTAAGTTTAAACATAGATGACATTGTAGCTAGTGCGTCTGCTAGCTGATTTTCTTCTCGCGGGAAATACTCGAAGGTAAGCTTCTCGAAATGCGGCAATAATGTCAACACATGTTCTTTGTAAGGGATAAGGTTGGGGTGTTTGGTTTCCCATTCCCCTTTGACCTAACTGATGACCAAAGTTGAATCTTCAAATACATCCAAGTATTTGATCCCCATGTCTATAGCAGCTTTGAGACTGAAGATGCATGCTTCATATTCTGCCATGTTGTTTTTACAGTTGAAGCAAAGTCTGGCAGTGAAGGGAGTATGACATCCTTCTGGAGATATGAGTACGACACCGATACCATTGCCATGTGCGTTGGATGCCCCATCAAAGAACAGGGTCCATCGGGATCCTCGTTCAGGCCCGTCATATGGCCTGATTTCTTCACAGTTGTCTAATGTCATGATTTCTTCATCCGGGAACTCGAACTTCATAGCCTGATAATCTTCCACAGCTTGGTGAGTGAGGTGGTCAGCAAATACACTACCCTTTATAGCTTTCTGGGTAGTATAATGTATGTCATATTCCGTCAGGATCATCTGCCATCTCGCTATTCTCCCAGAAAGAGCGGGCTTCTCAAAGATGTACTTTATCGGATCCATTTTAGATATCAACAAAGTAGTGTGGGTCAGCATATACTGTCTCAGTCGGTGAGCAGCCCATGCCAGAGCGCGGCATGTTTTCTCGAGCAGTGAATATCTTGTTTCACAGTCGGTAAACTTTTTGCTCAGGTAATAAATAGCATGCTCTTTTCGGCCAGACTCGTCATGCTGCCCCAACACACACCTTATTAAGTTTTCTAAAATAGTTAGATATAAGATCAATGTCCTTCCCTCGACAGGTGGCAATAACACATGAGGCTCTTGTAGATATTCTTTTATTTTTTCAAAAGAAACTTGGCATTCGTCATTCCATTTGATTACTTGATCTTTCTTCAAGAGCTTGAAGATTGGCTCACAAGTAGCTGTCAGGTGAGAAATGATCCTGGCTATGTAATTCAGACGTCCCAAGAATCCTCTGACTTCTTTCTCAATACGAGGAGAAGGCATCTCTTGTATTGCTTTAACCTTGGCAGGATCAACCTCGATACCTTGGTTGCTGACAACAAAGCCTAGGAGCTTACCAGACCGGACTCCGAACGTGCACTTGTTTGGATTCAATCTCACCTTGTATTTCTCCAGCCTCTCAAACAGTTTCTGTAAATGATCAAGGTGCTCCTCCTCAGTTTGTGATCGGGCTATCATGTCATCTACATAGACCTTTATCTCATCATGTATCATATCATGAAATAGAGCTACCATGGCGCGTTGATAGGTTTCCCTAGATTCTTCAGTCCGAATGGCATCACTTTGTAGCAGAATGTGCCACACTGTGTGACAAATGTAGTTTTCTCCATGTCCTCAGGTGCCATTTAGATTTGGTTATAACCTGAGAATCCGTCCATGAAGGAAAATACTTTATGTTGGGCCGTATTGTCAACCAAGATATCTATGTGGGGAATTGGAAAATCATCTTTAGGACTGGCCCTATTTAAATCTCTATAATCCACGCACATTTGTACTTTGCCGTCCTTTTTAGGCACGGGAACAATGTTGGCAACCCATTGAGGATAAGAAGTGACATCCAAGAATCCAGCATTGAATTGTTTCATGACTTCCGCTTTGATCTTCTCTAACATGTCAGGTCTCATGCGGTAGACTTTTTGTTTTACTAGTGGACAGTCTTCTCTTGTGGGTAGATGATGTACCACGATGTCTGTATCAAGTCCTGGCATGTCTTCGTATGACCAGTCAAAGATCTCAACATAATCATGCAATAGCTGAATTAGACGCTCCTTGACACTCGGCTCTAGATTGGCACCCACTTTGATCTCCTTTTTATTTTCCTCGGTACCCAAGTTAATTGTATCCAATGGTTCCTCATGAGGCTGAATAGCTATTTCCTCTTGTTGTAGCAGTCTGGCCAATTCCCCTGGTACTTCATAATCTTCCTCACCTTCGTCTTCGACTTGGTAGATTAGATCTTTAGAGTCACTAAAGGCCATAGCAGTATCGTTACCCATGGGATCCGGAATGGAGGGTGATCTGCATTTTTAAAATGTGAGTGTGTGTAAGAGCATTGCTACCTTTGAAAGAAATAAAATGTAAGAAAGAAAAGACAAAGAACACAAAATTTGATGCAAAAATATCCATGATTCATTAATAACATATGATAATGAAGTGACAACCCTCACAAATGGACCGTTGTGTCTCGGGTAAGACACAAGGTTTTAAAAGTCTGAATTGTTTAAATATTACAAGCCTGAAAATATAAAAAGACAATTACTCTTGAATAAAAGTAATAGGAATGAAATCTTTGGCCTCCCAATTGTTGAGCCAACCGCCGATGGTTGGAAAAATCCATTTATCCATGTCACAGCTGTCATCATTGTCTTCTATTGCATTGATTTCTTGATTTCTAATACGCAGAGGTGGTCCCCCAGCGCGAGAACGTCGAAAAACTATTTGGGCCCCTGAAGTGAACCCCAACCCAAATTTGTCGGACTTGTAGGGAATATCCGGAAGCTGACCCCAGATAGTACATCCTCCCTCTTCAACTACTGCTCGAGCGTCTTTCAACGAGGCCATCTTTAGTGGAGGTCTGGTAATCTTCAGGACCTTTGGAGTAGACTTGGTTTCCGCGACCGTTGCTGGAACTTCCTCAAAGTTCTGACAGGGAGTCTCTATGAATTCTCCATCCATTTTGACATACCTGAAAGAGTTCAGATGGTTAACCATGTACTCTTCCTCTCCGTGAACTGTGACAATCTTTCCTCTGATCGAGTATTTTAGCATTTGGTGTAGGGTGGAAGTGATGGCACCAGCACCATGGATCCAAGGTCGACCCAATAGAGAAGAGTACGAAGGGCGGATGTCCATCACATAGAAAATTGAGTCAAAAGTCTGAGTCCCAATTTTTACGGGGATACTAACTTCTCCGTGCACTGTCCTCTTGGAGCCATCAAAGGCCCTTACTATGATGTTGCTAGGTTTCAAGATTAACCCCTCGCAATCCAGTCGGTCGAGAGAAATTTTGGGCAAGACATTCAATGTTGAGCCAGTATCCACCAGAACGTGGGCAAGTGTGGTGCCCCTACATTCAATGGAAATATGTAAGGCATCATTGTGCTTCCTTCCCTTAGTGAAACCACCGGCTTAAAACACAGAGCCGCCACCGAACTTTATTTATCCCGAAGGAAGGGGAAATATCGATAAAACCACAAGAGAATGGATAAGATGGTCTTGCGACCAAGAGAAAGGGTAAGGGAGTCGGTTATGCGAGGGGAAGGTATTAGCACCCCTCGCATCCGTTGTACTCAACGGGATCCATTTTGTTTGTTTGTCTTAAAGGGTGTGTTTATCTACAACTATGTTTGCTAAAGGGAAATGGATGGTTTTTTATTATTGCGTTCGTGAGGGTTTCGCGACCCTTTGCCCACGTATCCAATGAAGGAATCAGAACACCGTAGTTCCTCCTAGAAAATGGTTGGTTTGTTTGTGTTTTTTAGTGGGCGACGTTAACTCACGTGTTCTAGCAATAGGCACGGACAGTATCGCGGTAGAACGGAGATAACATGCCCTTTGGGGAAGTTTTGATTTGTTGAGTGTTTTTGTGGGTTTTAAGATATATTCAAGTAATGATTAAAGAGTGTTTTTGGATTTTTTATGGTTTGTTTATGTTTTGATTTTTTATCTTGCCTAATTACTAGCATTGGTATAAAGTAAATAAAGTGCAGAAAGATAAGATCCTACGCTATTACAACCGTATCAAACAGCATAAAAAAATGAAAAAAAGACAAAAGCAAGAAAAAAATAAGTGTCTTTCGATTCTGGCAGGAGCAGCCTTCGACTGCCATTCTGTTGGCCTCCTTCGATTGGGGCTGGCAACAGCAAAGTCACGTCTTTCGATTGGGCCCTGGCAGAGGCGAAGTCCTGTCCTTCGATTGGGCAAAGGCAGCAGCAAGGTCCTGTACTTCGATTGGGCAAAGGCAGCAACAAGGTCCTGTACTTCGATTGGGCAAAGGCAGCAGCAAGGTTCGGTACTTCGATTGGGGGCTAACAACAACAGGGGAGTGTCCTTCGTCTGAGTCTGGACTTAGTGCAAGCGTGCCATCTGCCTTTCTGCCTCCTTCGACTGGAGACTGAAAACAATGAGGGAATGCCTTTCGACTGAACCTGGGAGCCAGTGAAGGCAAGCTATTCATTTGGGTCCAGAAGTCAACATGGCGAAGCCTTCTGGTTCTCTTTCGTTCGACCTGGGGAAAGAAGGTAGAAGCCAGAAGCTTCATCCTATTTCCTGTTTCCTGTTTCCTGTTTCTTTCGTTTGAACTTTTTGAACAGTAACATGGCATAAGGCCATGCTAATATTGTCTTACAATCAGTTAACACTTAATGCATATTTAAGTAAACAAACAGCAAAACGAAAGGGGGGTTAGCTCTGAAAACAATATCAAGTAGGTGGAAACGAACAGAAACAACGTGTTATGTACATGTTATGCTAGAAATGAAAGCGGTTTAAGGTTAAGGATGGCTCACCTTGCTTGGGGCTGGAGCGTGTGTTGGGCAGTAAGGTGGTTGCCTGGAGCACTCCTGGATTCGAAGGGAGGGACCAGGGGTTGGCCTTAGATGCTGGATTCGAAAGGAGACGACAAGCGTGAAGTCTCTCCTACTGGATTCGAACGATAACAAAGCACAGGGGGTTTACTCTTGGTTCGAAGGGGATGAGTGTGATTCTGGGTTTGGATTCTGGATAAGTGTTTGAATTTCTCAAGTGTTTGAGATTTCTGGATGTGTTTGAATTTCTGGATGTGTTTGAATTTCTGGATGTGTTTGAATTTCTCAAGTGTTTGAGATTTCTAGATGTTTTGGATTTCTCAAGTGTTTGAATGAACTTGAGAATTTTGTGGTTTGAGAAATTTTCTTGCAGAGATTCGTCTGGCCTTCAAGTCCTCCCTTCAAACATGCATTGGAGTCTTATTTATAGGAAGATTGGCTGAAGCATTTGGGGGGAAAACAAAAAAATTTGAACAGTTTGGGAATGCTGTTTCGATCCTTTCTTATGTTGCTTTTGTTTTTTTCCATTTTGGGAAAGTACAGGCGTCAGGTCTGGCTCTGCATAGCAGGTTTTTGGACTATTGTAGCAGGTTGGTGCAGGTTTTTCTGTTTTATTTTGGCACCTTACAGCAGGCGTGGGAGCAGTACTTGTCCAGATTGAAGGCTTGCATGAAGAGATATTTTCTTTATGGATGCTAGCATGAAGGGAAGCCATTGACTTGTGCGTTGAAGGCAAGCACAGAGGAAGCCATAGCTTGGTCGAAGTTTTCCTATAGGAGGTTGCTGCTTGGTGAATCGAAACAAATTTGCAGGAGGCCAAAGTTATCTGAATCGAAGCTAGTTGTTTTAAAGGGAAACATTGCCCAGTCGAAGCTTGTGACTGAAGGAAGACTGTATAGCCCATCGAAGCTTGTGGATCGAAGGGAGACTGTATGGCCCATCGAAGCTTGTGAATCGAAGGAGACTGTATTACCCATCGAAGCTGGTGGATCGAAGGGAGACTGAATTTCCCATCGAAGCTTGTGGATCGAAGGGAGACTGTATGGCCCATCAAAGCTGGTGGATCAAAGGGAGACTGAATTTCCCATCGAAGCTTGTGGATCGAAGGGAGGCTATTTCCCAATCGAAACATGCTTGTAGGAAGCAAACTTGTCCAATCGAAAGCAGGTTTGCAGGCAACAAATTTGTCCAATCGGAAGTAGGCTTGCAGGCAGCACTTGTTCAATCGAAAGTAGGCATACAGGAGGCAAAATGTCCAGATTCAAAAAAGGCCCAGAGTCAGTCGAAGGGTACTGAATCGAAGGAGACCTGTTTTCCTCCACACTTGTCAAAATCATTTTTTATCTGTTTTGCTCTTTCAATAGTTTCCTCTTTGACTTGATGCTTGAAAATCCAATATGATCCAATTGTACTTGGGCAGACTTAAACCCTGAGAATCCTGACCAGCACACATAGGGAAATAAACCCTAATTCAGGCTCTGATAGAATTGAGCATGAACCGACCTTGTAACGTGATGACAAAATTCATTCCACAACCCGCTAATCAAGAACCAGATGTGCTCTCTTTTTACCTGATAAGAAATACCTCAAAACAAGATTAGACCAAAAGAGGGCGTAGCCCTAATACTTCAAACCAAAGTGCCTGATTCCCTGAGACGCGGGATATGCAAATAACTGAATGATGAAATGATGCAAATGGAATGCAAAGTTCAAATCCAGACAAGAATAAAAGAGATAGGGCAAATTTGGGGTACGACAGTTGCCCCTATTTAATCGTCTTAAACCTGAATGTGAGATTGGCATCAGCCTTTCGGAAGTTCAAGGTGGAAGATGATTAAATACCAGGACCTGAAATTTGCCCTGGAGATATGGTGTGAGTGTTATTCACTGGTGTGAATGTCCACTTGGGAAAAGACAAACTGGTCTTCTGGTGGACTGGTCATGATGGTTGAAAAAGGGTAGCTCGTACTGGGGTAACGGTGCCAATACAAGTTTTTTTTTTTAGTAGTAAAGCGACTGAAAAGATATGGTTGACGATGTCGTGATGACTGAAAGTAGAATTTCTTGACAAAATGATAACTTAAATTCAATGAGTAGAACTTGATGATGACAGAGAACCTATCAAGCGGTATTTCACGACCCACAAAGAAAGGTAAAGACAACGGGTCAAGATAGACGTACGATCTATGTCCCAAGAGAAAAGGTAAAGTGAGGGTAAGACCTACGGGTGACCTACGACCCTAAAAAGATAACGTGAGGGTAAGACCTACGAGCGACCTACGATCCTATGAAAGATAACGTGAGGGTAAGACCTACGAGCGACCTACGACCCTAGCAAAAATAACGTGAGGGTAAGACCTACGAGCGACCTACGACCCTATGAAAGATAACATGAGGGTAAGACCTACGAGCGACCTACGACCCTATGAAAGATAAAATGAGGGTAAGACCTACGAGCGACCTACGACCCTTTGAAAGATAAAATGAGGGTAAGACCTACGAGCGACCTACGACCCTATGAAAGATAAAATAAGGGTAAGACCTACGAGCGACCTACGATCCTATGAAAGATAAAATGAGGGTAAGACCTACGAGCGACCTACGACCCTATGAAAGATAACGTGAACATTGAGAGTTGGGGAGAAGTACGACATACTGACACCATGGTTTATTTTAGTTGGTAATGTAATAACAGATGTTAATTGGGAATTATGAGGATGAAATTCTTTGTGAGGATGTTTTGTTGATTTGGGATTGATTTGGGGATTGATCTGGCTCATGCTTCATATGCATTTGAAGTGGACATGATGATCCATGGATATGCTATGCGTTTGAGGATGCAATGCAGTATGTCGTGATGATTATTGTGTGTAAAATGTCAAAAACTCATTGGGATCTGTTGCTCGTCCTCTTGAGGTACCAATATGGATTGGTGCTTGAAATTTGAGAGAAAAGAGCTATATCCTGCCGAGTTCACCGGGGATTAAACCTTGTTGAGGAGGAGTAGCTTGATCTGACTTCCTGCATGTGTTGAACTTCTTGTGAATGACTGAAAAGAGACATGGATCTCATCCAATGCCCCATGTTTTCTCTATTGCCAGGGAGGAAAGGTCCTCGTCTGACTTTCCTTACTTCACGAACCACTTGGGGATTAGGAAATGGACATTAGTGTCTTCAGATGCCTCGAGTTCACTTCATTGCTGGGGAGTTGCGTGTTTAAACATCTGCAGGGAATGATGATGATCCCGAGGATGTTAAATGAACCAAAGTGAACGTCATGACACTCTTAGCTTGATTGAATTGGTACGGATGACAGGAATTTGCTTGAGTAGCTCCATAAGGGGGGGGAGGAATGCCCCTGTCTGCAAGGATCTCTTTGAGTGGAATGCTGGAAGATTCGTGTCACAATACGGCGCAAAGTGGCATGCCCCAATATCTGCCTCTGATCATGGATTCTGGTAGAGATTTGTCGAATCTCGACGTAACTGCCCCAGGTTGCACAAATTCTGAATAGGTTACTCAGCCTGATTCCCCCAGTTTGAAGTTTAAAGAGATTTATTGACACGGTTGCTTCTGATTGACTGGAAAAATATGGAAGAGATTCATCGACGAGATAGCCTCTAATTAGCAACTTGGGGGAATGCCCCAGAATAAGATCCATCTTTGTTTTTTTGACAAGTTTCTGCAGCAATCGTCCTTCGAGATGACCATGTTTTCAAATGATGCTCATCACGCAAGCTTACTTGATGTTCAAAAACTTATTTTTATGCAACGAATGTTTGTCTAAGAATGATGATTCTAATGCAAATTCTATGCTTGTCTTGAAGTTTGAAAAACTTTTATTGAAAAGATGTCGAAGCATCAATTTTTTTTTGTTTTTATGAATAAGTGACGTGTTACCAAATCAAATTTTAGTACATCTCCAAGGAGTCAGGTTTCTGTATTCTCGCTACAGTATTTCTTTCGAATTAACCCATGCTTCAGTTAGGACTTTTAAGGGTTGTAACGTGGCCTGGTTCACGGTTTTAGAAACAAAGGATAAAGGCTCAAAGCATATTTGTACCCACCCGCTCTTCGTGATGTTCTTCAATCCTAAACTCAGTTAATTATGCGTCAAACTCTATTAGAATGTAGAACGACGTTTTGGTGATGGTTCACACAAGTTGGATTTTGGAAGGCAGTCATCAATTTTTTTTTGCAACATTTTTCATGTTGTCGAGGATTTGTAATGACCTCGTTCTTTTGATTTATTATCCCTAATTTTTGCTTGACTGTTTCTGTTGTCGAGATTACAGTCAGCGGGATGCCCCAGCTTTCTTAAGCCTCCTCTATAGGTTTTGGCTCAGTGGGCTTTTTTTCTTTTGAGAGATTGACTGCCTATGAGATAAGGAACCACCACTGTCTTTTGATTCCAGAGGAATGCTTTAGATTTCGTTCGTTGTATTATGAACTGAGAGTTTTGCGACTTCAATGTGCATCTTTTGAATTAACTGAGAGACTACCCTGCCCCAGGTTTAAATTAAAGGTTTCAATCTGTGTTTGAAACAGAAAACTCCTATTTCAAAGCTCGAAAGGGTTGACGAGGGTCTATCTTCCTTATAACTCCAATATTAGGATTTGAAAGAAACGCCTGTACATCGTCAACAAGGTCTGTCCAAAAGCATATTGTATGAGATTATGACATTGTTTCGTCATCCTCCCTCAAGAGTTGTTTTTTTTTCTTCTTTAAATTTAAAAAGAGTTATGCATCAAAAGCAAGTATAATAACAAAACGTAAATGAGTGAATAAAAATGGATTATTTCAAGACAAACACAGTCAATGCATGGTGATTCAATATAAAAAGACCAACAATTTTGCATACAATGGGCACTGAACAAAACAAGAAAGGTTACAAATGATAATGCAAAATGAAATTAGAAATTTCCATGCTCGGGAGACTCCTTCAGCCCTGGCTCAATTGAGGAGATGCTCTTGCAGTCTTGACACCTAAACCCGATCATTAACTTCTTCAATAGCATGGACTGTTCCCCCTTGATGAGGAGGCATGGGATTATTTTGGATATTTGGAGCAACAGGGTTGAAGTTGATGGCTTTCGCATCGATGAGATCTTAAACTTTGCACTTGAAAGCCTTGCAATTTTCAATGGTATGGCCTGGGGCACCAGAATGGAATTCACAATGAGCATTATTATCATATCCCCTAGGGAGAGGAATTGGCGGTGGACCGAGTTCACGCAATTGAACCAATTGGCTAGCAAGTAACTGTGGAAGAAGCTGAGCATAGGACATGGGAATGAGAACAAACCTTCTTTTAGGGGCTCTCTGTCTTGGAGGAGCTCTTTGTCCTTGATAAGTTGTAGGAGGTGCGAACTGTTGTTGCGGAACATAATGTGGTTGCGGAGAGAAAGGTCGTTATTGGTCCATCCAAGGTGCTGGAGTTGTAGCAGCGTATACTTACGGAACAAACTGGTTGGGAACAGAAGCGGGTGTAGGAAAATAAGGGAATCGGACTTGAGGAAATGTGGGAGCTCTTCCTTGGTTGACAGTGATGGCACTGGTCTCGCCCTCTTTCTTTTTGCTAAACCGGAAAATGGTTTCCTATTAATGCCTGCATTGTTTTTAGCATTATTAGGAACACCTTGAATCGTTCCGGCCTTAATACATGTCTCAACACGTTCACCAATGGTGACCATGTCAGAAAATGAAGTAGAAGTGCTACTGAGCATATGCTGGAGATAAGGGCCCCGTAGAGTACCCATAAACAGATCAATCAACTCACGGTCCAAAAGTGGAGGTTGGACCCTTGCAGCTAGTTCGCGCCATCTCTGAGCGTATTCTTTGAAAGATTCTTCAGACATTTGTACCATCCCCTGGAGCTGAATACGGCTTAGAGCCATAGCAGTATTGTAATGGTAATGTTTCAGAAAAGCATCGGCAAGCTCTTCCCAAGTACCGACATGGGATCTTTCCAATTGCATATACCAATCCAAGGATGCCCCGGTCAAGCTGTCCTGAATGAAATGCATGAGCAAAGGTTCATTTCCAGCATAGGCCGCCATTTTGCGACAATAGGAACAGAGATGTGTCTCTGGGAAAGAAGTGCCTTTGTACTTGTCGAAATCTGGGACTTTGAACTTAGGAGGAATGACTACCCTACGCATGAGACACATTGCAGCAGTGTTGAATCCGGACGCCTTGATTCCTTCCATGTCCCTAAGTCGCTCTTCAAGGGCATGATACATCTTCGCAGTTTCGGCAACCCCGGCAGCAAGATTCACTTGGGGTTCATCGAGATCAATAACATCATGATGATCATCGACATCATTCCTAGGAACACCGGTAGGAGTCTCAACATTAGCATTGTCATTTCTCCTATTAGCAGAAGTGGAAGTAGTAGCAGTAGTAAGCTTGGCAACACTCTGGTGTAGTTCTTCTTGACCCTTGATCAAGGCATGCAGAGTTTCCATGAGTTGATCCATGCGGGTACCCATAGTGTCCATATCCCGACGGAGTTCATTCTGATTCTCTTCAAAAAGATCCATTAGCCTTTGTTGGTTGCCTCTGGTGCGGTAAGGATGTGGATGAGTCGTCTTTTCTGTTTACTGGATTCTATGAAAGGGGACCCCAATGAGTTTTTACTGTGAAAAATTAATTCATGGTAGTATGGATGAATGCTTTATCTTCATTTCTAAGGAGACCCAACGACTCGTCTATCTTTTTAAAATTTCCTTTTTGAAAAGCTATATCAACAAGACTTGTCTTTAGATTTCCCTAGATATGAGATGTATATGATAATATGATGTCATGGTATGCTATGGCATGAAGTCTCAGCTCCACATATTCTGGATAACCATTGCGTAGTCCGTTGCACAGGTTGAAAGTAACAGGATCAAAAGTTCGATGTCACAGGAATGGAGTCAAAGTAACCACCCATGAGGTATGTACTAGGGGTTTATCACCTGCTGAACAAGGTTCTAAATAGTTCCCGAAGTCTACATTCTTCCTTTGGATATTACTGACGTCCCAATTACTTGGTAATCGATAATATTCGCAGGAAAAACTGGCTCGAGCGTAATATCGCGTGACAACTACTTCCGGATTACTCCTTTATAGTCTCCGCATTGCACCTAAAAGGCCAAGATGGGTTAATGGTTCTACGGCCCTCAGCTTCTCGAGCTCCCAGGTCGAAAGCAATGACACCTTCCCGATTACTCGGTAAACATCACTACTTTCAAGGGGACCTCCACTAAGTGGGGGATTCTCATGCCTCCTTCTTCGGGATTACTCCCTCAAAGTTAACATGACTATACCGCCCGTCCTAATCCTATGTGCAACCCAAGTCAGGGTAGAGGACTCAACAAACCCAACAACACAATAATAACCAGAATATGTGAGTAGCAACAAATATGCAATATATACAAAAGAATAAAGAAATAAAACAGTAAAGTAAGATAAAGCAAATAAATAAACACCCAAAAAGACAAGTAAACAAAACTAGGAGAGACTCACTAAAAATCCCCAGCAGAGTCGCCAGCTGAAACCACCGGCTGAAAACACAGAGCCACCACCGAACTTTATTTATCCCGGAGGAAGGGGAAATATCGATAAAACCACAAGGGAATGGATAAGATGGTCTTGCGACCAAGAGAAAGGGTAAGGGAGTCGGTTATTCGAGGGGAAGGTATTAGCACCCCTCGCATCCGTTGTACTCAACGGGATCCATTTTGTTTGTTTGTCTTAAAGGGTGTGTTTATCTACAACTATGTTTGCTAAAGGGAAATGGATGGTTTTTTATTATTGCGTTCGTGAGGGTTTCGCGAACCTTTGCCCATGTATCCAATGAAGGAATCAGAACACCGTAGTTCCTCCTAGAAAATGGTTGGTTTGTTTGTGTTTTTTAGTGGGCGACGTTAACTCACGTGTTCTAGCAATAGGCACGGACGGTATCGCGGTAGAACAGAGATAACATGCCCTTTGGGGAAGTTTTGATTTGTTGAGTGTTTTTGTGGGTTTTAAGATATATTCAAGTAATGATTAAAGAGTGTTTTTGGATTTTTTATGGTTTGTTTATGTTTTGATTTTTTATCTTGTCTAATTACTAGCATTGGTATAAAGTAAATAAAGTGCAGAAAGATAAGATCCTACGCTATTACAACCGTATCAAACAGCATAAAAAAATGAAAAAAAGACAAAAGCAAGAAAAAAATAAGTGTCTTTCGATTCTGGCAGGAGCAGCCTTCGACTGGCATTCTGTTGGCCTCCTTCGATTGGGGCTGGCAACAGCAAAGTCACGTCTTTCGATTGGGCCCTGGCAGAGGCGAAGTCCTGTCCTTCGATTGGGAAAACGCAGCAGCAAGGTCCTGTACTTCGATTGGGCAAAGGCAGCAGCAAGGTCTTGTACTTCGATTGGGAAAAGGCAGTAGCA
This sequence comes from Vicia faba, assembly GCA_948472305.1. Lineage (NCBI taxonomy): Eukaryota > Viridiplantae > Streptophyta > Magnoliopsida > Fabales > Fabaceae > Vicia > Vicia faba. The sequence continues at coordinate 191,187,383 of OX451736.1, read as the reverse complement.
AGGTCCTGTACTTCGATTGGGGGCTGACACCAGCAGGGGAGTGTCCTTCGTCTGAGTCTGGACTTAGTGCAAGCGTGCCATATGCCTTTCTGCCTCCTTCGACTGGAGACTGAAAATAGTGAGGGAATGCCTTTCGACTGAACTTGGGAGTCAGTGAAGGCAAGCTTTTCGTTTGGATCCAGAAGTCAACATGGAGAAGCCTTCTGGTTCTCTTTCGTTCGACCTGGGGAAAGAAGGTAGAAGCCAGAAGCTTCGTCCTATTTCCTGTTTCCTGTTTCCTGTTTCTTTCGTTTGAACTTTTTAAACAGTAACATGGCATAAGGCCATGCTAATATTGTCTTACAATCAGTTAACACTTAATGCATATTTAAGTAAACAAACAACAAAACGAAAGGGGGGTTAGCTCTGAAAACAATATCAAGTAGGTGGAAACTAACAGAAACAACGTGTTAAGTACATGTTATGCTAGAAATGAAAGGGGTTTAAGGTTAAGGATGGCTCACCTTGCTTGGGGCTGGAGCGTGTGCTGGGCAGTAAGGTGGTTTCCTGGAGCACTCCTGGATTTGAAGGGAGGGACCAGGCGTTGGCTTTAGATGCTGGATTCGAAAGGAGACGACAAGCGTGAAGTCTCTCCTGCTGGATTCGAATGGTAACAAAGCACAGGGGGTTTGCTCTTGGTTCGAAGGGGATGAGTGTGATTCTGGGTTTGGATTCTGGATAAGTGTTTGAATTTCTCAAGTGTTTGAGATTTCTGGATGTGTTTGAATTTCTGGATGTGTTTGAATTTCTCAAGTGTTTGAGATTTCTGGATGTTTTGGATTTCTCAAGTGTTTGAGATTTCTAGATGTTTTGGATTTCTCAAGTGTTTGAATGAACTTGAGAATTTTGTGGTTTGAGAAATTTTCTTGCAGAGATTCGTCTGACCTTCAAGTCCTCCCTTCAAACATGCATTGGAGTCTTATTTATAGGCAGATTGGCTGAAGCATTTGGGGGGAAAACAAAAAAAATTGAACAGTTTGGGAATGCTGTTTCGATCCTTTCTTATGTTGCTTTTGTGTTTTTCCATTTTGGGCAAGTACAGGCGTCAGGTCTGGCTCTGCATAGCAGGTTTTTGGACTGTTGTAGCAGGTTAGTGCAGGTTTTTCTGTTTTGTATTGGCACCTTACAGCAGGCGTGGGAGCAGTACTTGTCCAGATCGAAGGCTTGCATGAAGAGATGTTTTCTTTATGGATGCTAGCATGAAGGGAAGCCATTGACTTGTCCATTGAAGGCAAGCACAGAGGAAGCCATAGCTTGGTCGAAGTTTTCCTGTAGGAGGTTGCTGCTTTGTGAATCGAAACAAATTTGCAGGAGGCCAAAGTTATCTGAATCGAAGCTAGTTGTTTCAAAGGGAAACATTGCCCAGTCGAAGCTTGTGACTGAAGGAAGACTGTATAGCCCATCGAAGCTTGTGGATCGAAGGGAGACTGTATGGCCCATCGAATCTTGTGAATCGAAGGAGATTGTATTGCCCATCGAAGCTGGTGGATCGAAGGGATACTGAATTGCCCATCGAAGCTTGTGGATTGAAGGGAGACTGTATGGCCCATCGAAGCTGGTGGATCGAAGGGAGACTAAATTGCCCATCGAAGCTTGTAGATCGAAGGGAGACTGTATGGCCCATCGAAGCCGGTGGATTAAAGGGAGACTGAATTGCCCATCGAAGCTTGTGGATCGAAGGGAGGCTATTTCCCGATCGAAACATGCTTGCAGGCAGCAAACTTGTCCAATCGAAAGCAGGCTTGCAGGCAACAAATTTGTCCAATCGGAAGTAGGCTTGCAGGCAGCACTTGTTCAATCGAAAGTAGGCATACAGGAGGCAAAATGTCCAGATTCGAAAGAGGCCAAGAGTCAGTCGAAGGGTACTGAATCGAAGGAGACTTGTTTTCCTCCACACTTCTCAAAATCATATTTTATCTATTTTTCTCTTTCAATAGTTTCCTCTTTGACTTGATGCTTGAAAATCCAATATGATCCAATTGTACTTGGGCAGACTTAAACCCTGAGAATCCTGACCAGCACACATAGGGAAATAAACCCTAATCCAGGCTCTGATAGAATTGAGCAAGAACCGACCTTGTAACGTGATGACAAAATTCATTCCACAACCCGCTAATCAAGAACCAGATGTGCTCTCTTTTTACCTGATAAGAAAAACCTCAAAACAAGATTAGACCAAAAGAGGGCGTAACCCTAATACTTAAAACCAAAGTGCCTGATTCCCTGAGACGCGGGATATGCAAATAACTGAATGATGAAATGATGCAAATGGAATGCAGAGTTCAAAGCCAGACAAGAATAAAAGAGATAGGGCAAATTTGGGGTACGACACTTAGGAGTTAAATCAGCGTCGGAAAAGCCCAATCAGTTGTCAGCAGTTAGACTGGCCACACAGTTTTCAAATTGGTCGATGGAGGTCTCTTGGGGCACGTGGGCGGTCTTAAGAAACTTTACCAAGGCTTTGGCGTGAGTTTCAGAACACAAAAGTAAGGACAACAATGATATCTTCGAGGGGGTCTGCCCCAATTGTTCTACAATGTTGTAGTCACTTTTCTTAATTATCTTCAGGATCTCTTCTATTTCTTTTCTGGAAGCTTCAGGGATAACCTCGGGAGGTCCTCTTGCTTGGGAAGGCTCAATCAAAGCCTTTTTTCCCCTTGTGTCGGTAACAGGGATAACAGTAGGAGTATCACTGGGTGTGTCGGTAGGAGTGGCAGTAGTAATGATCACAGGAGTAGCAACGGTCTTTGGAGAAATCTCAGGTGAGAAGACTCTTCCACTTCTTGTTATTTTACTGGTTCCGGTGATGTTACCGATATCGGGATCAATATCTCTTGCAACTTCGTCTTTGACAGCCAAATAATCTTGCTTGACGCCATAGTAATAAACGTCAGCCCCATAACTCCAGGGAACAACTTTATTTGAAGAGTATGATATTGGTCTTGGCATAGTGATGATTAAAGGTGCAGATCTTGGAACAGATGTAATCCTGACGGGTCTTTTGGTGGAGACCCTGGGAGGATTGTCGGAAATGGTGATTATAGAAACATATTGATAAGAACTTTTGATAAGAGGTAGCTTTTCAAATAGGATTTCTTTGCTAGTCATCAGGCGCTGGACGCCTATCTTTAGTAACAAACAGTCGTTTGGTAGAGACTTGCATAAGTGACAATCTTCATCGCAGCCTGGGAACAGGCCGGCTCGCAATAGATTCTGTTTAATGGTCAACAGAGGAGTAACTAAGTCATTCATAGAGGAAACAAAATGATCATCGTCAATGGCGTTGATACCTTGTCCATGTCTGGGCATTGGCGCCGTTATTACATTAGGCGTTTCTGGGGGATCAAACTCAATCTCTTTCGCATCGATAAGGTCTTGCACCTTATTCTTTAAGGCCCAACAGTCATTTGTATCATGCCCCGGGCTTTCAGAATGATAGGCACATCGAGCGTTCGGGTTGTAGCGAGAAGAAGCAGTATTGGGGTTCTTGGGAGCTTCCTTTAAAGTTGCCAGATTGGTCTTTAGAAGGTGTGGCAAAACTTGAGACATGGTCATGTTAATCCCGGTAAATCGTCTCATGGGCGCTTCTGGTTTGCGCTGATAATTTCGTTGCTGATTTGGCGCAAGGTTAGAAATCATGACAGCCCCTACTGCCAGACGACGATCGGTTTTGTTTTGACTTCTATAATCATATGCAGCATTGACCTCCTTCTTTCCAACAAAGGGCTTCTTCACTATACTCGAGGATGCATCTCTTTGAATTTTGCCGCTTTTTATACCGGCCTCAACCCACTCACCAGTCATAATTAATTCAGTAAACCCAGTTGAGGAACTCCCAATCAGGTGATTGAAAAATAGTCCCGACAAGGTGCCTAGGAACATATCCACTAATTCTCTGTCAGATAAAGGGGGCTGGACCCTTCCTGGGAGATCCCTCCATTTTTGAGCATAGGTTTTGAAACCTTCACCCGTTCCCATAGACATGCTTTGTAATTGCGTCCTAGTCGGAGCCAAATCAGCATTATACTGATATTGTTTGTAGAAAGCAGCGGCCAACTCTTCCCAGTTGCGAACATTGGTCCCTTCCAATTGGTAGAACCAATCCAACTGCGTCCCAGATAAACTCCCTTGGAAGAAATGCACGCACAAATTCTTGTCAGCCGTGTGGGGTTGAATCTTTCTGACATATGACCTTAGATGTAGCTTCGGGCAAGAGACACCATCGTACTTGGCGAAAGTTGGGACCTTGAATTTTTGTGGGATGACAACCCCCGAGATGAGTCCTAATTCTTCAAGTCCAAACCGGGTACCCTCTGAATCTCCATGGCATTCAAACGATCCTCTAGCTGTTTGTATTTATCATCAGCAGGAGGATATTGTTCCTCAGAGTAATCAGGCTCTTCCTCTCCTTCGGATTTTGGGTCGTTGTTCACTTCTTGGGTTTGATTATCTCCTTCGCCTGACGATGTTGCAAAGTCTAAAGTTCGCCTGGTTTGTCCTTTAAACCTTCTTCCCATGATTAAAACACCGGTTGGTTTCTTCGTTTTCTTCTTCTTCTCTTTGGCCAACAAAGTCTTCAACTCCTCTTGTCCTTTTGTCAGAGCCATGAGCATTTGTTGAAACTGGGAATTTTGTGCCTGAAGATCTTTCACAGTCTGTTCAACATCCATCTCAGTGAAATAAACAGTAGAAGGATAAGGCGGCCTGTTATGAGAAACCTGTATGATGTTATGATGAATGGAGATGCAATATGCAAATGATTTCAAGGAAATTTAGAGATTTAAACTTGTTCAAACCAAAAAAATAACACACGTCATATTAAATAAAACCAAGTTTGAATACATCATGCCTCCTTGGGCTTACAAAGAAAGAAACAAAATACAGCAAAACTCTTAAGACAAAAAGACTGAACGCATCCTCTTTGGAGCAATGTAGGCATTCAGGTTTTTCTCTTCATGAAGCAGTTTGGTGAGCTCCAGGACCTTCTTCTCATTGGCGTAATATTGGGCTTCAAAGGTGTCTCTCTCTTCCTTTAACTGAACCCAAGCTTTCTTCAGGTCTTCGAGAGAGGTAGGCATGTCAGGATGAAGAACGGTATATGGGACGTCTCCTTCAATAACAGGCTCAATGATGACAGGAAGGATGGAAGGGTAAGGCATCAAGAGAATTTGGGCACGAGCCCTTACCCACGTAAGGTAAGGCTCGAGAGGGATGGAGTTTTTATGTCCCAAAGTCCTACTGTCCACCTTGTTCACCATTCCCCAAGCACGCGTAAACCTCTGGCGGTAACCTTGGTCTTCTTTGTTGTAGTCGAACACCAGACCTTGGATGAGCATCTCATGAGGGCCGTTTCTTCGGGCATACCCAAACTTCCGAAGAGCTAAGCATGGGTTGCAGGTGATACCTCCCCTAATACCAAGTAGAGGTACATTAGGGAACTCCCCACAACGGTTAATGATAGAGATATCTTCCAAGGATCTCGAGCACCAACGGATATCAGAGTGGGTGAGAGACATCAATCTTTGAGACCAAGTCAGTCTTTGCTCGTTCTTCAATGCTGACTGAGGCAGGTGTGAAGTGAACCATTGGGCGAGTAGGGGAATACAACATAAAAGGGTACCTCTTTTCTTCATGGTGCGGGTATGAAGGCAATGCAAGATGTCTCCTAGTAAGGTAGGTATAGGATTGCGAGAGAGAAAGACTTTGATGGCATTAACATCTATGAATTGGTCCGAATTGGGAAACCGAACCAAACCATAAATGAGGAGAGCTAGCACGTCTTCGAAAGCTTGGAAATCCATGTCATCCCAGAATGCACGAGCTTTTTCCAATAGAAACTTAGCTAGAAAACCTTTAACCCCACTTCTTGTCTCCCAATTGGCTATGACGTCGGCCCTCTTCACATGTAAAGCTTCAGCGATGACTTCAAGTTTTGGAATCCCTTCTAGACCGGTGAACAGTATCTGATTAAGCACAGGAACCCCTAAGAGTAGAGAGAACTCTTCTAGTGTAGGTACCAACTGATAGTCTGGGAAAGTGAAACAATGATGTACGGGATCAAAGAATTGGAATAGTACACACATCATCTCTTCTTGGAAGTTGGATGTAGCCAAACTGAGGAGTCGACCATATTTCTTGGTAAAAGGAGAATCCCCAGACACTCTTGAGGCTAGCTCTTGAAGTTGAGGATGTGGTTTTACAAAGTTGATTCGGACGGTGTTTCTTCGGAGAGAATTCATGTCCTACAAAACAAAAACAAAAATAAATTTCTAAATCCTTGAAATGGTTAGTGAGCATGCATATGATGTTGATGATGTTAATGATATTTATGTACACGCATATATATACACACATAACAAACAAGTCCCTACGTTTTACTCTTTCATGAGTTTTGTAGGTAATTACCCTCTTGAAGTCTAGTTGGCTCAACCTGTCCTAGAAATAATGATCGGGTTCTAAATGATCTCAATATCACCGACCTTTCTCTTAAGCATTGTCTCAGCACAACAATCTTTTCTTACGGCCAAGATATCCCAAAAGCCTAGCCTCAATGAGTGTACTATCGAGTATCAACCAATTTTCAGCTCTACACCGAAATAGGATATCTCACTACGTCCTAATGGCCAAGTTTGTTCAAAAAGGGTTCTAAGGTCAATTAGTGCTTCATGACGCCACTCAGAGGTCCCGTATTCTCCTCGATTCACCACGAGGGATACTGGTACCCACAAATGCGTCACACTAACATAGCCATTGTCTCAACCATATCGATCTACGCCGTACAATCTCCACAATCTATTGCTATTTACCTAAAAAGGTGTCCCAGATCCGGGTGGAGGATCAAAGCAAGCCCAATACGAAGAACTAAATATAAATCACACAAATCAAATAATGAAAGCGGGTAAAGGTGATCTAAACCTAAGGTAACCCCACTTTTTTTAAAATAATTTCCCCAGCAGAGTGTCCAGTTCTGTGATACGGTGGGAGAACTGACTTGATATTTTTGCGTTTTATCGTAAATGTTGCGGTTAGCAAGAGTCGCCACCGACTTTTCTTTTATCCAAAAGGAAAGGTGAAAAAGCGCAGGAAACACCTTTGAGATATTTTCTTGAGTTCGGGGGGGGGGGGGGTAGATTACGAAAAGGGAAGGTATTAGAACCCTTTTCATCCATGGTTTTCCATGGGCTCTTACTTACTTGCTAGATCACTTGCTTTTATTTGACAATGTGCTTGTGGTGTGGGCTTTGAAAGTATTTTGGAAAATCTCTTTGTAATGGTTCTCGTTTCTATAAGAACGCGTACAAAGTTTTTATTTCGTAAATTGGTTCAAAGATGTGTTTGTGGATTGTGTTTCGAAAAATGTTTTCAAAAGATGTTTTGCAATGGTTCTCGTCTCTATAAGAACGTATACAGAACATTTTGTATTTTAAAAGTGTTTTGAGATGAAAGTGTAGGTGCAAGAATGTTTTTTTCGTGAGCAAGCGAGTAACTTGGAGCGAATCTACCCACTTGAAAGGTCTTTAAATGTTCTTTTCTTTCTCCTTTAGACGTTTCTATCTTACCATTGATTTGGTGAGAAGCCACGTCGTTGGATGTGAAGGGACAGGCGCAGGTCAATTTTACAGTCATCGAAAGCGAATTATGAGACGCTTTAGCAATTTTCATAAGAGACGAGATCGTTTTATTAAAGGCAACGTCGAGGGTCATCGAGGGACTACGATCTTTTATTGAAGGGTCATTACTAAAGCGCCCCATATTCGAGGGACATGAATGTTTTTGAGACAACAAGTGAGATTACCCTAGAGGTGCATGTGTGAATAATGTGTTTGATTTGCATGCATTTAGTCTTTGATTAGGGTGGCCTATTTGTTGGTTTTATCTTACCATACATCCTAGTTACTAACATTAGTATAAAGCAATAAAAAATGCAGGAAATAAATATCCTACACTATTACAACCATATTGAAAGGCAAGAAAAATGTAAAGGCAAAAACAAATTAAAAGAAAGGAAAAATGAGCTCTTCGACCCAGGAAGTAGCACCCTTCGACTCAAATCTTCATGGCCCCTTTCGAATCTGCCTTTTTTTGTTTCCTTCAACTGTAGGAGTGTTAGCCGGTAACCTTCGACTCACCCTTCTTACCATTTCTATTGACATGCTTTAGCAGTCAGCATGAAATGCACACCCTTCGAATCTGCGTTTCTTGACTCCCTTTGATTTGGATTTCTGACTCCTTCGACTGAGAGTTGGAATCAAGATGGTCACGCTTTTCGATTCTGCCTAGAAATCGACGTAGTTCTGCCTTTCGCTTGAGGCCCAGGAGCGACAACATTCATATTTTGCCACAAGCTCCTTGCTAGCCCTTTGTATGCATATTGGGTCCTCAGAGTATGATTCGAAGGGCTTATGCAAAATCCAATCGAAGAGTACAACCAACCTGTCTTACAGTCTAAAAAATACAATATCCAGATATAACTATGATCCAGGGGTTAGCATGAAAATTTATGGGTTTCAAAGTCCAATCCATAACTAGACTAAGGCTGATTCTTTTTTGACACACAGGCAGTCAGAATCGAAAACAAAATCTAGAAATGTCTACGTTTATCCTATAGGCAGTCAGAATCAAAAGCTAAAACAATAGTTTGGAAATGTCTATATTTTTTTATATTAGCATATGTACATGATATTAAAATAAAATGGACTTAAGCTTGAAAGAAAACTTACCTCTTGAGGTTTTTAAATCGAAGGGAGAGGTACTGGCTTTCTCTGATGGAAAATGAGGGTTCGTTGGGAGTCCCCTGAGGCTAGTCCAGTTACTACTTGGTGAAAGTGGCGACTGGATTGAAAGGGGTAGTATGAGTGGGTCGAAAGATAATTTATCACAAGTGATAGGACAAACCCAGAAGCCTATTGTATGATAGTTAGGTGAGTGGGTCGAATGGTGATTTGACGGTCACTTGGAGAATGAATCGGAGGTTTCCTCTTAGTGTGTAATAAAAATGTTGAGAAGTATTTGAGAATTTTGAGAGATTTCACAAGTATTTTCTTGCAAAAGATCCTCAGGCCCCTAAAACGTGTGATGGAGGCTCTTATTTATAGATGAGTTTGGTTGAGGTTTGGGAGGGAAAACAAAAGAAATTTGAACAAATTGGCTATGTTGTTCTTTTAGCGTTCGAGGTACAGTTTTTTATATACCAATTTGGTGTAAAGAGTAGGACAGCAATATAGGACTGCTGTGCAGCAGTTTTGGAGTTTTATAGCCAGTGTATCAAGCTTGATCTTGGAAGCGCATGAGACTTGGTCAACAAGTACCTTTGGCATCTCAACCTTTTGTCTTGACTCCCTAGCCTCCCCATTCGACCAGACTTTTCAATAAACATCTCTTTTTCCAATCGAAGTGTCATTCGAATGACTCCTATGGATATCCTTCGAAGGGGCCAAATTAAAGCTCTTGGGATGGGTCAGTAATATATGTCCTTCGATTGGGGGCATCTAGACATGCCTGAAAAACTCTTCAAATGCACCACCATGGTTCTTTCTTCGCCTGAGGCAATGACATAGTGAAGAGTTTGTATGTTTGGAATATTGTGGCCAGTGCAACAGATTTGCACCTGATACTACTAGCACCTGGACTACTTCTCCTTTGTTTTGACCAACTGGCTCTAGCTTTTGACTAGACTTCTTTTCAGATAACAATGTTTCTTTCAAAATGTCCTTCGAATGGACCACATATGCATCTTGCAATTCTTCAGATGGGCCACCAAGGTTTAACCTTCGATTGGAACATCCAGACATGTTAAGATATAGAGGCTATGCATGTGTCGAAAGGAAGCTGCAGTAGGAGTCCACCAAGTTCTGAGTCGAAGGACATTAATAGGGGGTTATTCTCTCTTTGAGTCAAAAAAGGCTACAAGAGACTCTTCCTCTTGGAGTCGAAAAAGAATACAAGAGGCCCTTCCTCTTTAAGTCGAAGGAGGCTACCAGAGACTCTTCCTCTTTGAGTCGAAGGAGAATGTTCCAAAGGGAGACCAAACTCAGTCGAAGCTAAAATGGAGGAGCAACTTCTGTTGAAGTTAGGCACCAGTCAAAGCAAACTTGTTTTCTTTGATTTTGTCAAAAACAGTCAAATTTATCTGCTTTGCTCTTTCAATAGCTTCCTCCTTGACCTAATGCTTGAAAATCCAATATGATCCATGGCGACTTGAGCTGATCAAACCTCGTGCAGTTTTGGCCCAGTAGAAATCTAATGAGGAGATTCTTGAAAATGTGAGAGGGCAAATTTTGGGGTACAACACCTACATACCACCTTTCGTGCAATATGGGATCAAGATACTCGTAGTTTACCTTAAAAAATTTAAAACACATGTGTGTTGGTTAATTTTAAGAGAAGAGACATCATCGTCATATCCGAGTGGAAGACATACTTACTACCCACAATTATGAGAAAGGAGAATTTTCATCATCTCAAAGTGGAGGATATAGCTCGGATTTTAAAATCAACAAAGCCTCACTCAAAACTCAAGTGGAAAATATCTCACTTCACTATATATCGTAGAAGTATAATTTCTAGCATCACTACAAGAATCGACAAGAGTCTAATCTTTTAGAAAAAAAATAGTTTTAAAGTAAAAAGTCAAAGTGGAAAAATGGTTTGAATGAGGTTGATTGAATTTTATTCTTCTCACAAAAATGTCAAAGTATGATTAAGTTGGTTAAAGTTTGGTTAAGAAAAGATTTTAAAAAATGCATGGACCTAAGTCCAAGTTTATTATGAAAGCGGTTCAAAGTTGAAAAACAAGAAGAGTTTTGAAAAGGAGGGAGAAGTTTTTGAAATTAAAGAAGGTGAGAGGGGATGAAAGGACTATCCTAAAGCATAAGATAAAATCTAAGGAAAAGAACAATCTAACTAACAAGAAGCCAACACTTGACATAAAGAAGTCAATGTAGAATTCACATCATTTGGTTTGAAACCAAGCAAGCAAAGATACTAAACCTCTTAGGAATATCAAGCTTTAAGATGAATTAATTCCTTACAGAAATTGGGCAGAGTAATAGTTGTATACAGAGGAATTCTCAATCACAGACAAAGAATATAATTAGAATAACACGCACACAAATAAAATTAACACAGTATCTTGGGGTAAACCTCAAGAACTCCGGACAAAATAACAACAAAGTCACAAGGTCCCAAATATTTAAGGCTTCTAATCCTAATTTCGAGAGGTCCACAACTCCATAATGCCAAGGATAGTAACCAAATAGTCCAATTAGCCTTAAGGATTTTAATGTTCAAGTTGATTATTAAGTGTCTTCTAAAAAAAGCCTCCTAACAATGAACCTAAAGGTTATTAGATCAAAGATTTCAAATTAACATGCTTTGGATTACAAACATAGGTTTGGGCCACGAATGATCATTTCTCGAATCGGGAAAAATTTATCGCTATGTTAAGCAATTGTAATTGGACTTATGTAGAAGTCACACCTAATTTGAGGCCGGTCAATAGAAATATATGTACCACATGTTAGAGAAATGATATATAAATAATTCTCCAACAACATATAGCACAAGTAAGAAAAGGATAGGATAAAGAGGAAAGGGATGTATTAGATGAAATTAGGGTTTCAAAAATCATCAACATCATTCTTCCATTTTGTTGGATTTGGTTTTTCAACCTATCAACATCCAAGATCCAATTAGGTTGAGTAATTTTCCCCAAAGTAACACCCAAGTTAGTAGCATATAAGTTCCAACAAACCACATTGAATTATTGGACTCAAGGTTCCCATCAATCATGAATACATATCACACATGCACTTAAATCAAAACAAAGTGTGTATGTGAAGTAGGAAGAAGTATACCTTAAAGCTTTTAAATGAAACATGCTCAAGCATCACACACAATACGAGTGAAAACATGCACAAACCACAAACAAAAGAGTCATAAGTGGCATTCAAAGTTTAATAGGAGAAAAGGATGTTAGAAGTAGGATAAAAATGGGAGAAATGGAAAAAAAATAGCATCAAGTAAGTAGCATATGCCATGCCCAAAGTTATCCTAAAACTATGCATACAAGTTTTCAAATTTAAACTTTTTGATCAAGGCAAAACCCTAAGCATACTCCTAAATCAAATTTAGGTTAAAAATAGGAAAATGACTTGTAAAATCATGTCAATTTAATTCTAATTCCCTATATACTTCTAACATTCAGAAGAATAGTCAAAATTTCCTAAAAAGAGGAGGAAATATGATTTTGAAACTCAAACATCAAAACTAGTTGGCAAAACACTAAACTAGGCATGCTTTAGAAAATATTTTGAAGAAGATAAAAGACCATACTTTAAAAATAAGAAAAAACATTTAATTTATATTGAATCATACAGGAACTTTGAACTTTTATTTTTTAAATGAGGGAAGTTAGATAATTAATTATTTCTTTATGCTTAAGCAAGAGAAGACCTCAAAAACAACAATTAACTTCTAAAATTCTTACAAGCAAGTAAAATGACATGTAAATCTAATTAAAAGTCATCACAAATTATTTCAATACTTAAGAGTTAGTGAATATATTTTTCTTGGATTTTATCTCAAGGGGAAGAAATAAAAAATATTTTACAGAATATATCAAGAAAATGCAAAGAAAAGTGACATAACCAATCAATTAATTTAATTAGCTTACCAAAATTTTAATAAAATAAGGCAAAAATTATTTTCAAGAAGTAGACTTAAAGTTCAACTCAATATTTTTTATGGATTTTTTAGGTTAATAAAAGTTTGAAAATAAAATTCTAAAACCTAAAAGATGATTAAAAACCTAATTAAGCTAATTGAATTATTTAATCATGCAAAAATGATAAAAATGTGAAATAAAAATCAGAATATGAAAATATATTTAAATAGAGTTTAGAATATTTTTGTGATCATTTTTTAATTATGAAAATTATTAAAACAAAATTAGAGAAAACAATAAAAATTCAAATATATTTAAAACCTATTACATATGTTATATGCAAAATGTGTTGCGAAAAGCTTTAGAACATGTTCAATCAAAATGCAACACATCATCGTCCTTACCACATGAACCAAAACCTAACGATACAATGCAAGTTCACCATACGATATTTAGAGCTTCATATCTCTCTGGTGGAGTTCTTCCACTAACTTTTTCGAATCAAGCTTACAAGCTAAGAAACCTGGAAAATCACTTGTATCAATCCTTGACTCCAGAGGAAATTGCAAGAAAGAATGAAGAGATCTTGATGAGAAATTCTAGAATCCGATAGCACCCTTGAAGAGATGAACTCAAATCTACCTTCTCTATTTTGCTTGCCTCTTCTTGTATGTATTCCCCTTTACAACTTTGGTGTTCATTAGGCATCCAAACAATCCCTTAATCAAGAAGAAAATGAGTCTGAACAGGTACCATGAAGATGATTGACAAAATTACCAGGCCTAACTAGAAAAGCCTTGCGCGTTGATATTCATACAATGCTAGTAACTTTTGTATTTTGATGGTCATAACTTTCATTCAAAATATCTTGAGTTATAGCCCTCCAAATGGAATAATTCTTGAAGAAATCGTGACGATAATACAAAGATGAACAACTTTGATGTTCAATGCTTTTGGAAATTGTGTTTAAATCAGAATAAAAATGGCAGTGAAGTCGTGCCCGCCGCGTGTTTGTGGAAATGCAGATATGGAAAGCGCGCGACCTGCCTTGGGTGCTTGGCAGAAATTCAACTTCATGTTATCGACTTCCCTTTACCATATCTTGAAATGTAAGGATTATTTTGAGAAAATTCTTGAGGAAAAGTTGTACATAACACACGGAGCTTGATCTTTGATGTTGGACACTTTTCAAAATAATGAATATTTCAAAGAGAAAAATGATGATGAACATGTGCCCATGAAGTCTTTTATGAAATGCCTAGCCTGGCATGCGCGTGACTTGGAAAAATGGCATCTCAAGTCTTTAAATACTAAGCATTGTATCTCTCTCAATACTGAACCAAATGAAATCATTCTTGAACCAAAATTGTAAAGGAGACTTCAAACTTTAATTTTTTGTTGAAAACGTTTTGAATTAAATCCATTTGACACCTCAAAAATGATCATGCAGAAATTAAGCCTTGTGTACGTAATTTGACTATTTACTAAGTTTCAATAATCTTCCAAGAAAAATAACTTATTGTCCTTTCACTTTTTGAACTTTAGCCCTCAAAGACAAAGTTGAAGAACTTTGTATCCTTTTTCCAAACATGTAAATTTTTCATTTTTTAAATAATAAATGAAGAAGTTATGATCATCCAAAGTTTAGTACTTGGAACACTTAGAAAATTTTAAAAGTTCAAATAACTTCTTTGACAAAGTTATCTCCAATTCAAAACTTCCTATTGATTTTATGCCACCATTGATCATGAAATGTGAAAATAGGGACATTGAATTTATGGTTGACCAAAAGTATCGTTGGTCAACAATTGACTTTGGTTGACTTTACTAAAAAATGATTGTTTACCCCTTTTGATCAATTGAACCTTTTCCAAACAAAATTGATGATCAATATTTCAATCATATATGATCATGAACACGTAGATAAGCATGGAATCAAGTCTTTCCCAAAAAGTCAAAGATTTCCTGATTAAATTTAAAACCGTAGTTTTTACCCTTTGTGCTAAGAGATGGTGATATGAATGCAATTGTGTCTTCACCTGTAATATGAACATTCAAAGAGACATATATACATATTTTGATGTTATTTAAAATACCATATGTACAAGATACACAATTCAAGGTTCTTGGTGAATCCTCAAGAGTAAACTTAAAGATGGGATAAAGTAGAAAGAGAGAACCAACTCTAATGTGTGATCTTGATGTATTGATGAAAGTGAGATGATGAGAAATCTTAGAGGAAAAAATTGAGGTATAACACGTATCTATGAAATATTATGCATTCACTCTACAATCATAACACACATCTTTAAACTCCTTTGTCGAAACATCACGCAACAAATAACTTCGAATCTATTTCAACAGAATTTCAACAACAACATCAAATTTCTTTGTGATTCAACAATATCACAGCACACACACAACATAAACAGGGAGATTAAAAAAAGACGAAAACACGTGAAGAAGTAAAGCGAAAGAGAGCGGAAGAAGCACCTGTGAAACATCGTCGGAGCGTCTCCGATTGGTAATCTTCAAACTCTCAATTCTCTTAATTATTATTGTCATGATGTGAAGTTAGGTGAGACTGTGGCTCGATGAATCTGTGTTTTTTCAACTTGTCTTCTTTGCGATTAGAACTGAAGCTTGAGAGGCATGAGTTTTTGTCGAAGGTTGATAAGTAAGGAAGGAACCTTGGCGTAATGATGAGATGAGGCAAAGTAAGGTGTTGATGATGGATGAGACGTAGTCGGAGGCCATGGCCGAATGAAATAATCTACAGTGGCAAAAATGATGTCTGTTGTGGTGGTTTCACTATGAGGTATCGGAGTTAAATGAGAGAAGTCTTGCTGCCGGGTTTTATGAGGGAGAAGAAGTTTCTTCGTGATTTTGAAAAGTCATATTGTTATTGAACCCTAAATCCTCCAAAACGCCATCGTTCTCTTTATTTGCACTTTTAATTTTCTTTATGTATTTTTTTTGTTAATAATCAAATAAATAACATTCGATGGAGACTTCATTGTTCATTATTTTCCTAATTGCCTCAGCTGGCGACTTCACAATGGATATCTAAGTGAGTCAGTCCTAACACTTGTTTGTTGTGTCTTTGGATGTTAATTTATTTTTATCTTTATGGATTGTTCATTTGTATATATGATCATCTATATATATTTGCATGCATTGCATTTTATTGCTTTCCATATGCTAGATATTACTGTTGTGTTGGATTTTCTGGTTTTTCAGGTTGGGTGGGAAATTACTATTGAGGTGAAAGGCCCACAACCCAGGATAGTTGGTCACATAAAATTAGAGTGGATAGTTATGTTGACTCCTATATAGCCTAATACGTAAGAGTTGACATAACATACCGCGACCAGACGAGGACTTCTCAAGATGCTCATGCAATAGACCAGGTATTCTCACAGAAGGCTGTAGACTTTGGTGACCATTAGGAATCCCTATTCTATTCAAGACTAGAACCTACACGTGAGGGGGCAGGTTTTGTTATAGGAAAACATGCCTTCGTCCTAATTGGTATTCTTGTATTTAGACTGGTTCCGAACATTTGAACCTAATATATTCATCCTGTTCAAAGACTACACATCATTTATCCATAGGATTGTACAATTATTATTTATTGTTATGCTAAACTTTTGAACCTATGGTGTTGCGTGTCATTACATCAATCATCACATAAAGTTCATTTTTCTTATCATATATGCATCATCATGCATTTCATTTATTTCAACCAAAATACTCATTTCTGACCTGGCTTCTTGTTCAGAATCTCATGACCACAAGATTGATTTTTCGACATCATCGTCATCATGGATCAACTTCAAATAGATGTGGTTGAGATGAGAACACGTATGGAGACCTAGATGGGTCAGTTCATGGAGGTTATTCAGAACATCTCCCATGGGAAAGAAGAGTTGAGACAGGTTGTTTTTAGAGGCTCGCTGCTTCTATTGTTGATCATTGTAACCCACCAGGTGTTAATCCTACCCATGGGGAGGTTCCTTTGAATCAAAATGTCAGAAACACCATTTACATTCTTCTTAATGGAACTCCACACAATGAGGACATTTTTTATTCTTCATTTGATACCTTCAGGTTCCCTATTGCTGAGATTGAGTTTGAGAAAATGTTCTGCTTCTTAGAGGAGAAGGTGAAAGCTATTGAGGGTTATAATTCCCTTGGTTTAGACACTGCTAGTTTGTTCCTAGTTCCTGGTATCAAGATCCCTGCTAAGTTTGAAGTCCCCAACTTTGAGAAGTACAAGGTTACCACTTGTCCAATGACTCACACCAAGCCATTTTGCAACAAGATGGCTCATTATGTGGGAAATAACAAGCTTCTAATGCACTTATTTTAGGATAGCCTCAGTGGAGCATCTCTTGAATGGTATACCCAGCTTGAACAAACCCACATTCGAACTTGGAAAGAATTAGCTAAATCCTTTTTCAAGAAGTACAATTATAACAGTAACATGGCTCCTACCAAAATTCAACTTCAGGGTTTGACCCATAGGGCTGACGAATCTTTCAAAAAGTATGCACAAAGATGGAGAGAACTAGCTACAAGAGTCAAACCTCCTCTCTTGGAACGAGAGCTTGTGGGCATGCTCACAGATGCCTTACAAGGTCCTTATATGATGATTGGATATACTGCTTCTAAGTTTTCAAACTTGGTTGTCGCGGGAGAATGAGTTCAGCATGGTATCAAGATTGGCAAGATCCAGAATGGTACTACTTTTGAAGGAGAAGCAAGTGCGGTTTTTGAGGACGAAGACGAAGCCCCTGCTTATCCTCTAGTTCAGATCCCTTGCCATAAAGTGGATGCAATTACTCTTAATCAATATTCTCTGCATCAGCAGTATGCGTCTCAGCCACAAACCTATCGACATAACTGTCTACAACAAGGTAGGCAGAGGTACAGGAAGTCAAAAAGAATGTTCAACACTATTCATATGTCTTGCAATCAGTTGTTCCCTCAGTTGCTCATTCTTTCTCTGGTGGAACCAAAGTAGTTGGGTCTTGTTATTCCTCCTTATCATACGGGATTTGATCCCAACGTTAGATGTGGTTACCACGCCGAGGCACCTGGTTATTCAATTGAATATTGTAATCCATTCAGAGATAAGGTACAAGACATGCTTGATGCAAAGGTTATCAATTTCGTACCAGATGGTCAAATTTGAATTCTCCTTTGATATATTGAATGTCAAGAATGCAAGAGCATCTTCTGAAGGAGTCAGTTCATAGAAGTCAAGCCTCCTCAACATGGAAATATTTAATTCATTAGCATTTCTCATTTTTAAATTTTCTTGTTTTGTTCAGTACTTCTTGTATGCACAACTTGTTCTTTTTTGAATATTAATCATAATGCATTGAATATGTTTCTCTTGAATTAATCTATTCGTTATCACTCTTAATTGTTTTTCTATGCTTGTGATGCTCAAATCTTGTTAAATAAAGCAAATACTTCTGGAGGGAGGATGATGAGAAATATACGTAGGATCTCAGACGATATGATTTTGAATAAAATCCTGCTGACGATGTACAAACATTATTTCAAATCCCTAAACAACCAGAAATATAAGGGAGATAGACCCTCATCAACCCCTTTGAGCCTTGAACCAAGAGTTTCTTTTCTATTTAGAAAAAAAACCCTCACATTTAACCCGAGGTTGGGTAGTCTTGAGTTAATTTGATTGAGCCTTCAAATTTCAAAAGGAGTAAATATTTGAGGATAAATCATGTAACACTCCAAATTAGTAATTACTTATTTAATTAATTAATAGTGAGTATTTATGAATTATTGATAAATATATGACGTTTTGTTGATTATGATATGTGATGTGCTAGTATGTTGTGGGATAATGGAAACTTAGATGAGTAAGGAGTATTCTAGTAATTAGATAATTTGTTAATAATTATTTAAAATTTGCTAGAATTATTATTAATAATAAAATAGAGGAATAATTTATAAAGAGAAGGTAAGGGCAAGAGGGTACTTGGTGAAAGGCTAAGTGAGGACAAGTTGGGCAAAACATATTAGGGGTCCAAAGGTTAAACAGGTAATAAGGGAAAATATTTCATTTGGTACGATCATGAAAATATTGGAAGAGTAGAGGAGAAAGGAAGGGCACGAAGAACACAAAAATTTGGTAGATCGCGAAGAGAAGACACTCAAGCTAGGAATTTAAGGTAAGGGGGTGATCTACCATTATAGTTGATTTGGGGTTTAGAGGTATGTAGAGATTTGTTGAGGTTTTGATAATTTGATGATATGGTGTATTGTTATGAAATTGTGTTGAAATTGATGGAAATAGCATGTTAAATTTCCATGAGTTTATGTACATAATACCTATAATATTGTATGGTTGTTATATGATGATTATATGTTAAGAACTATGAGAATCTAGATTGTATTGGCATAAAAACACAAGAGAAATTAAGGCTGAACACGTGCAGAATTACAACGGGAAATTGATGTCTGTTATGCATCGTCGAGCAAAGGAATGCATTATTGGGAGATGCAATGACGTCTGGTCATCGATGGGCAAGTTGAGAAGCAAAGGAATGGGGAAAAAGTGGTGCTCATGGGTTTTGTATGGAGAAGGTCGCCTCGCTCGCGCATCGCAGGGTGATGTAGAAGCGAGAGGTGCATCGCCAGGTGAGCAAGAAGCTTTGCCGGGCGGTAGAGACTAGAATAGAATGGTGGTGTTGTCGCTCCTATGTCATTGGGAGAGTCTCAGGCGAGCAGACTACTTCGTTGGGCGAGCACCAGGCAACAGACAATTGTAGTATTTTTTTAAAGGGCCATAACTTGAGTTTTAGAACTCTATTTGAGGCGCCGTTTAAAGTGTTGAGTAGTTAACATGATGAACTGTATGGATTGAGTGTGTTGATATTGTGCTCGGGTTCCAAGAGGGAATCAATCATATGGTGGGGATCTTTGTAGGGTGAGGAGTCTAGTACTAATAAAGAATTGGTACTGTTGTACCCCAAAATTTGCCCTCCCATATTCTTCAAGAAATTGCAAAAGTCATACTTCAAAGTACCCCTAGGGTACGCCTCACTGTTGCCTTGCCTCGAAAGGTGATCGTCGAGCAGAGGATGTCTTAGTAAGTCCTCATGATCTGGGAACCTGGCATGAGGGTAGCTTCTAAGGTGTCTTCCTATTGCTCCGGTGATCACCATGTCCCGAACCTCGAATTGACCCGAACACCTCCAACGGTGGTGCTACCTACCTCTCAATGGTGGGATGGCACTACTTTAAGGACATCTACACAGACAAATTCCTTAGGGTAGGTAGGTTCTCGTGGATACTTGCTCTAAATTTCAAAATAAATTCAAAAATACTTTTCACACCAACACATTTTCAAAAGCTTTCGAAAGCAATTTTTCAAACACTCTTGAGGACCGATACAAGAGTCGAACTGGAATTTTCAAAGAAACTTTTTAAAACCCACAGTTGAAAAGCAAACAAACCATTTTGAAAACACATATGAGCAAGTATCTAAGAGCCCATGGATAACCATGGATAGAAAGGGTGCTAATACCTTCCCTTTCTATAACCTACCTCCCGAACCGAGAGCAATCTCTTTAAGGAATTTTTCTGTGCTTTTGTCCTTTCCATTTGGAGAAAATAAAAGACGGTGGCGACTCTTGCTTCCGCGACATTTCGCGAACCAGCGTTAAACAGTCAGTTCAAGATCCACCGATCACAGAACTGGCGACTCTGCTGGGGATCTAACTTAAAGTGAGGTGTACCTTAGGATTAAGATCACTGTGTTTTCAATTGTTTTCTTTGCTTGCTTTAAATTGTGGGTTTCTTGGGAGTTCTATAGATCCTAACCCGGATCTGGGGGATACCTTATTAGAAAGTAGCAACAAGGCTGTGAGGGAACTGTGCGGGGTATACCGACATGGTTGAAACAGTCTGTTGCGTTGATGTGGCACTTTGGTGTGTATCGGTAACCCTTGAGTTCAGTCAAGGAGAGTACGGGGCCTCCGCGTGGTGTCGTGAAGCATCAACAGACCTTAGGAACCTTAATTGAACTATCTTGGCCTCTTTAGGGTAGTGAGATCACTGACTTTGGTGCAGTCCGAGGTTGGTTGATACTCGATGCTACACTCAATTGAGGGTTGCTTTCCTGGAATATTTTGGTCGCCAGTTCAGTGGCTAAATCGAAACGATGAACAATGAAAGCAATCCCGTGATATTGGGACCCTTAGAACCCGGTTACTTCTGATAGGACAGGTTGAACCCACCAACTTCAAGAGGGTAATACCCAGACCTCATGCTGGCCTTAAACTCTAAGGGCTTCTCTTGTGTGACTTGTGTGCCTTCCAACTTGACTACTTGCATGCTTGTTATCTGACATATGAACTTCTTGCAGGTTTTGTTTATAGTCCTTAACTAGGACTCATAATAAGGTTTACTGAACTTCCTGCAGGTTTTGGTCATAGTCCTTAACTAGGACTCATCACAAGGCTTACTAAGTTTCTTGTAGGTTTTTGTTTTAGTCCTTAACTAGGACTCATAACCAGGTTTACCAAGTTTCTTGCAGGGTTTGTTTTAGTCCTTAATTGGGACTCATAATAAGTATACTGAATCTCTTGCAGGGTTTGTTTATAGTCCTTAATTGGGACTCCTAACAGGGTTTACCTACATCACCCCATGCATAGCATGACATCATACCATTGCATACATCCTAACCCATTTCAAGGACCTCAAGGGCTTGTGATGCAGGTCACGATGAATCAGTTATCCCAACAAAGGGCAAAGAGGATTTATTTTCCTCTAGACAAAGTTGTCAGGGGCTATGACCCACTTGATATGGTGAGCTCTGACTCCTGAAGAAGGTTCCCTTAGCCAAGGTTGCTGGGAAATCAAAACCAGACATGATGACTAAAGCCAGGGGCTATGACCCACTTGATATGGTGAGCCTTTGACCCTTGGAAGAAAGACTCTCAACAAATATGAAGTCTCTTTCAATCAAGCTACCGGATCTAAATGCTAACAAATTTTCTTGTCTACCCCGCGAGGTCCTTGAAAACATTACATGCATGTCATACCCATCATTGCATTACAGGTATCCCTTTTGTAGGTCACTTACCTTTCTCGCTGTTTATTTCAGCAATGGCCTTCCAACCAGATAACCAGGACCTTCTCGCTCAAGAGACTCAGTTCAGGGAAATCCTCCTGAATCTATCCGAGGGGCAGGAGGAGCTAAGGACACTTCTCATGAAGACTTTTGTCAGGAATAGTGCTGAGGATGAAAGGCTGAAACACCTACAAGCTGAGGTGGATGCATTGAAGGTCCAGATGCTGGGGCAGGTGACTGCCATTCAAGGGTTAGCTCAAAGACAAGATGAGCTCTGGTTTCTCGTCAACCAACTGCTTCAGGGTAACCAACTGGGGCAAAAGTCTAAGGGTAAAAAGCCAGTCATCGTTCAACCACCTTTGAGACAAGGAGGTAAGGGAAGAGCTCCTCAAATGGCTCCAGTGTCACAAATTCAACATCACAACCAACAAAAGAGCGAGAGAAGGCAGTTCACTCGGCTCAGCATGACCTTATCCCAGATATTGCCACAGTTGCTGGAGACCAAGCTGGTAACTCTAAAGGAAGCTCTGAAGAGCCAAAATACAATGTCACCAAAGTATAACCCCAACGCCCGCTGCGCTTATCACTCTGACAGCCCGGGGCATACTACAGATGATTGTTGGAGCTTGAAAAATAAGATCCAAGACATGATCGACGCTGGAGAGATTCAGTTTAAAATACCCAAGACTCCCCACGTGATCACTGCTCCTTTGCCAAAACATGGCTAGGATTGAGAAATTTTTGTTCATTCGAATGTTCAAGTTGCAATTCTCTTTTGTTCAAACATTTACTCATGTTAAACATTGTTATTTCATTAATGCATCGCATATGTCTGTTCTAAAACAATATATTCGTATTCACTAAATGCAAATTATTTTCATTTTTTTTCTGATGTCAACTCTTGATCTAAAATTCTAAGCCTCTTGAGGGAGGATGACGAAAACGATACCACGATCTTTACAGTATGCTTTTGAGCAGACCCCGCTGATGAGGTACAGGCATTGTTCAATCCCTAAACACTGGAGTTATAAGGAAGGTAATCCCTCGTCAACCCCTCTGAGCCAAAGAAGTAGGAGTTTTTCTTTTTGAAATTTAAAACCCTTAATCATAACCAGGGGCAGGGCAGTCTCTCAGTTGATCCGAGTGCATAATCAACAGCATCAAAGGAGTCCTTACGAAAAAGAAGACAGTGATGGTTTCGAATAATCAGTAAAGAAAGGCAGTCATTATCTCAAAAAAGAAAGAAGCCCAATAAGTCAAAATACCTATGAAAGAGACTTACGAAACTGGGGCATCCCGCTGACTGTAATTCCACAAAAGGAAACAGTTCAGGCAAAAAAAATAGGGATAACAAAGTCAAAAAGAAATAGGTCTTACAAACCCTCAACAAAAACAAAAATGACTGCCTATTCAGAATAAATCATCAATATCTGAACCATCATTGGAACATCAGGACAAAAACTCAAATAAGGTCTAACGCACGATCAGCTGAGTGTAGGATTGAAGAACATCACGAAGAGCGGGTGGGTACAAATAATTTGAGCCTTTATCCTTTGTTTCTTAAATTGTGAACCAGGCCATGTTATAACCCTTAAAAGTCCTAGCTGAAGCATGGGTTAGTTCGAAAGCATACTGTGACGAAAGGTATCCTGACTCCTTAAGGCCTACGGTAAATACGGAGCTGACATCACGTTTTACAAACATTCATTTGTTTTATGAAAAAAGAATGCATCTTTAAAATCTTCAAGACAGACATGAGCTTTGCATTTTTAACATAACTTTGTTTGCATATGACTTTTTGTTTGAACAACAGAAGTTCGCACGACGAATGCCTAATGAACAGAAGTACCTCCAATCAAGGGGCAGACATGAGCATGGTCCATCATCTGGGGCAATCCAATCAAGATTCGGAGAATCTCTCAAAGGCCAAATAGCCTGGGGAAAATCTCCGCCTGAGTCACTTAGGGCACTCCAGCAACGAATCTTGCCTGATCAAACACCTTCTGGTGGCACGACAAAACACATTTGACAGGGGCAACTCCCTACATTCTAAGAGAACGAACATAGTTGAAAAAATACTACGCATAATCAAAGACCCGCTAGGTTGACACACCTAGGCAAAAATAAGGGCTTCCCGGCGAACCAAAAGGGTTCGGGCAAAATGAAGGGATGAAATGAAAAAATCTGTACACCCGGCAAGTCGAAAATCTGAAAAGGCGGCTTGGGCAAAAATGGGTATCCCGGTGGACTGAAAACCCGAAAGGGCGGTCCAGGAAAAAGTTAGGGATCAAAAGCGTATGACTATGTCCCGACATCTTGTCACTTGCTTACCAGAAGAAGGGTTGTTCATCAACAACTATCAGCACCTCGCAGGTCTTCCTCTCAGAAACAGGGGCAATGATGAGCCGTCCAAGCAATTTAATTGCTCTGTCCACAAGATATAAGGGACGTTCAGCTGAAAAACATAACCAGTATATCTTAATTCCCCAGAGAGTAAGCAGTCAGTACACTCTCTCCAAGCTATACAATCAAACCTTAAGGAAGTTGGGTATCCTCCAGCAGATCTCAACATTCCCCAGCAGCATATACAAGCATCCCCGGCAGTCTTGGCCTAAAGATTTTTCCCCGGCGGTATATCAAACATTCAAAGGAATCACTTCCCCCGTAGTTCAAAACTTCCCCAGGAGAGTCCAATCCAGTTTCCCCAGGAAAGTTGGAATTCATCTCCCCAAGCAGTAAGCTTATCCACAGTAGATTCTGGAAGCTTATCCCTCGCAGAGCACGAACGCATCGTCCGGCTTTATTCAAAGAGTTATTTCCTTAACAGGATATAACTGGGTTATCCTCAGCCAAAAGCCACGGAAAGATCGTCATCGACACAGTCTTCTTACCCCCAGCGAAGTCCATTCACACATCCAATACAGCAAGGACGTCCCCAGTAAGTTATTATCAACACTCAGCAAAGTATCTCTCTCCCCACAGAGTATCGCTTCCCAGCAAGATCGACAGGGTACTTCTCCCCCCGCAGAGTTATTCCATTCGCCAAGTTTATTCCTCAACGGAGTCATCTTCTCCTACCGGTATTCTTGCAATTATCATCCCCAGCGGAAGCAAAATCTATTCTCCAACGTCAGCCCAGGAGTGACTTCCCGGCACCCGTCAAGGATTTACTTTCCTAGACGAAAACATACATTCCTAAACATTCTCATACATCATTATAGCATGCATAGACACATCATATCTTACAAATCTCATTTATGTTGAGAACATCATTGCTTGATCCATATCATGCATTGCATATGACTGACCTTTACCTTTCAGGAAGGATCCAGTAAAATTCTCCGCTATATCTCAAGACCTAGACCGGTTCATCGACTCCAAAGATTTCTTATCCAGTCCAAGGCCTTCTCTAGTCCAACTAAATCGACCCCAAACAGATTTTTCTGATGAAGACTCAGTAGAAGTTATCAAAGGTTTTTCTCAAACGCCCGCTTTTGAGATTATAATTTCCTATGGTTCTCTCCCCAATGTTGCGGAGACGATAATTCCATTCCAGGTTTTTCTCAAACGTCTGCTTTTGAGATTATAATTTCCTATGGTTCTCTCCCCAATGTTGCGGAGACGATAATTCCATTTCAGGTTTTTCTCAAACGTCCGCTTTTGAGATTATAATTTCCTATGGTTCTCTCCCCAATGTTGCGGAGACGATAATTCCATTCCAGGTTTTTCTCAAACGTCCGCTTTTGAGATTATAATTTCCTATGGTTCTCTCCCCAATCCTGCGGAGACGATAATTCCATTCCAGGTTTTTCTCAAACGCCCGCTTTTGAGATTATAATTTCCTATGGTTCTCTCCCCAATGTTGCGGAGACGATAATTCCATTTCAGGTTTTTCTCAAACGTCCGCTTTTGAGATTATAATTTCCTATGGTTCTCTCCCCAATGTTGCGGAGACGATAATTCCATTTCAGGGTTTTCTCAAACGTCCGCTTTTGATATTATAATTTCCTATGGTTCTCTCCCCAATGTTGCGGAGACGATAATTCCATTTCAGGTTTTTCTCAAACGTCCGCTTTTGAGATTATAATCTCCTATGGTTCTCTCCCCAATGTTGCGGAGACGATAATTCCATTTCAGGTTTTTCTCAAACGTCCGCTTTTGAGATTATAATCTCCTATGGTTCTCTCCCCAATGTTGCAGAGACGATAATTCCATTTCAGGTTTTTCTCAAACGTCCGCTTTTGAGATTATAATTTCCTATGGTTCTCTCCCAATGTTGCGGAGACGATAATTCCAACCCAGGTTTTTCTCAAACGTCCGCTTTTGAGATTATAATTTCCTATGGTTCTCTCCCCAATGCTGTGGAGACGATAATTCCATTCCAGGTTTTTCTCAATGTTTGCTTTTGAGATTATAATCGCCTATGGTTCTCTCCCCGATCCTGCGGAGATGGTAATTCCCACCAAGATTTCGCTCATTGATTGCTATTGAAATGAAGTTATCCAAGATTTTCTCAATGATTGCTGTTGAAGTTAAAGTCATCCAAGGTTCTCTCACCGTTCCTGTTGAGGTAGTAACCACCCCTGGTCTATTCATCATCTTTTAAAGCTCCAGACTCAGCTCCTGTAACCAGTCAGGACACATCTATACCAAGCATCTGAAGACTAACTCCTGCAACATGTCAGGTACTCATTTTTCTTTTGCAGGTACGCAAGTTCTCGCTAAGGAATCTCTTATGCGATCAACATCCAGATGGCATCTATAAGCCCATCCACCTTCCAGCATCTCTCAGCATGGCATCTGTAAGCCCATTCCATCATCACACTGCTACTATGTGAGCGCAAATTTCTGGGCACTCTAGTGTTCAATCATCTTCCACCTTCAGATTACGAAAGGCACGTCAGCCAATCTGCATCCTCAGGTCTAAGAAGATTGAACAGGGGCAACTGTTGTACCCCAAAATTTGCCCTCCCATATTCTTCAAGAAATTGCAAAAGTCATACTTCAAAGTACCCCTAGGGTACGCCTCACTGTTGCCTTGCCTCGAAAGGTGATCGTTGAGCAGAGGATGTCTTAGTAAGTCCTCATGATCCAGGAACCTGGCATGAGGGTAGCTTCTAAGGTGTCTTCCTATTTCTTCGGTGATCACCATGTCCCGAACCTCGAATTGACCCGAACACCTCCAACGGTGGTGCTACCTACCTCTCAATGGTGGGATGGCACTACTTTAAGGACATCTACACAGACAAATTCCTTAGGGTAGGTAGGTTCTCGTAGATACTTGCTCTAAATTTCAAAATAAATTCAAAAATACTTTTCACACCAACACATTTTCAAAAGCTTTCGAAAGCAATTTTTCAAACACTCTTGAGGACCGATACAAGAGTCGAACTGGAATTTTCAAAGAAACTTTTTAAAACCCACAGTTGAAAAGCAAACAAACCATTTTGAAAACACATATGAGCAAGTATCTAAGAGCCCATGGATAACCATGGATAGAAAGGGTGTTAATACCTTCCCTTTCTATAACCTACCTCCCGAACCGAGAGCAATCTCTTTAAGGAATTTTTCTGTGCTTTTGTCCTTTCCATTTGGAGAAAATAAAAGACGGTGGCGACTCTTGCTTCCGCGACATTTCGCGAACCAGCGTTAAACAGTCAGTTCCAGATCCACCGATCACAGGTACCACATTAATGAGTCTATGTTATTGCATTACATCTTATATAGCATTGAATAATTGCTTACTAGATGAAGTTGTATATGTTGTTGTGCTAATTAACAATGTGTTGACAATGTTGTTGATTTTGATGCTATGATGTTATTGTTTGAACTACTATGTCTATTCCGTATATCTTTTGAAATGAATGTGATTACTCACCCTTTCAGTTTGAATGTTGCCTCCATGTGGGTAACGCGTAGTTGATCAGGAGTAGTTCATAGAAGCTTAGAAGATATCTTGGAGTGTGTTATTTTCTTTGTGTTGATTTTAGAAGGTCTTGCTCTGATAATAACATTTGGGGTCGGGAATGCTTGATTTTTGAACTTTATGTTCCTCTATTTTATTATGAGATCTTGAACTACCTTTCATGGTATTTAAGTTGTTTATAATTATGAAACATGAACAACTAAGTGTTGATGATGTGTTAAATAAAGACGTTTCGAACTATGAATTCTGATGCATAGTAAATGTTTTCTAATTGTTTGAAAACTTGTGTTACGGAGTAAGATCTGCATGTATGATGTTTTATGAAGCATGTGAGGCCCTTTTGGTGAAATAATTTGATTATTTATTTATATTATTCATGGGGATTTAGAAGGGTGTTACAAATCACACCTTATCCCTCATGCATCAGGAGATCAAAAGATGACGATACCATAATGGTTATCCCGTATCAACCCAGGAATGAGGAAGTCACAACACTTCTGACAAGTCAAAAGACTCAGGGTCACACGACTTTTCCAAAAAAATAAAAAGAATGAATGAAAAAATAAAGAAAAGAAGGCCCGCTAAGTCAAAAACTTGAAAACAAGTGACTTAGGAAAAAGTTAGGGCATCCCACTGGACTTCAAAATCAAAAATAAATCAGTACAGGAAAAAACTAGGGATACAAAAAGAATGAAAAGACTGAAAAGAAAAAAGGATTACCAAATAAAAATCCTCATCAATAGAACAAAGTCATTTGATCAAACACCAATAACAAAAGGTGAGTGACTGCCATGTCCAAGAAACCTCAGTGGTTCCTCAACCATCTTAAACTCCTCTTGAGAAATGAGTGCTCGTATCGAGTTAACTGAACATAGGACTGGAGAACGAGAATTGGTGGGTACACGTAACTTTGAGCCTTAAATCCTTTTTTTCTGAAATCGTAAACCAGACCATGTTACAACCCTTAAAAGTCTTATCTGACGCATGGGTTATTTCAAAAGCATATTGTAACCAGAGTACGGTAATATGACTCCTAGGAGACTTCCTAAAACTTTTGAGCTGGTACCATACCATCTTTTACTTCCTTTCATGCGGAAAAAATTGATGCTACAACATCATTTCAATAAAAGTTTTTCAATTTCAAGACAAACATTAGCTTTGCATTACAATTATCATTCTCATAATAAATATTCTTTTCATCTGAATAAGTGCTTAACATCAAGTGAGCTTGCATAATGAGCATCGAATGAAGATTTTGATTATCCTGAGGAACAAGTTGCTTCAGAAATTTGTTGAAGAGCAAATAATATTGAAGAATTATCTTAATCTGGGGAAGACCTTCTAATTATTCTGTTGAGTAAAGGTATACCATTTTGAGGAATGATCAAAAGCAGTTTGTTTGAAAATCTTGATGATGCAAAAGTTTGATTGCCTATATGTCTCTGTTGAGCAATGGTTTATTACTTTTAGTTGGTCCTAAGGGATAGATTGCCTTGAGTATCTGATTAAGCATGAAGTAGATCAGGTTGAGAAACATGGTTGTGTAGTAGCCTTCATTTCAAATTTGGTGCTGTTGAGAAGTACGATTGTGAAGTTGCATACTTTCAAGATGTAAGTGAATAACCCTAAGGGGGTGTTGTCTTAAAAATGTTATGAGCTTCTCATTCCTCTGTGAGCATAAGGCGAGGAAATAGATTGTCAAAACTTTGTTGAGTCGGGGATAGATATTTCAATGTTAGTATTCCATTGAGTAGAGGTAAGAGTGTCTTAGAGTTTGATTACCCTAAGGGGCAGAGAAGCATGTTGAATACTCAATTGAGTAAAAGTTCAGTCAATTTGGGGCCGATGTGTCAAGATTCATAGAATCTCTCAAAGTGACGAGTAATTAGGGACAGTGTGATACGGTGGCATAACCGACTATTATACTGGTTTTTCATTTGTATTGGCAAATGTTGTGGTAAGCAAGAGTCGCTATCGAATTTTCTTTTATCAAACAAAGGAAAGGGTGAAAAGAACAGAAAAAGACCTTTCGAGATTTATTTTTGAGTAAGTGGGGTAGATTATGGAAAGGGGAGGTGGTAGCATCCTTTCCATCCGTAG
The DNA here is from genome assembly GCA_948472305.1 of Vicia faba. Lineage (NCBI taxonomy): Eukaryota > Viridiplantae > Streptophyta > Magnoliopsida > Fabales > Fabaceae > Vicia > Vicia faba. The sequence continues at coordinate 191,157,542 of OX451736.1, read as the reverse complement.
TTTTCTACGGGTTCTTAGATGCAAGCTCATTTGAAAAATACGTTGTGCTTTGTGTGTTTGAAAAGGTTTTTTTTGAAAGAAGGTGCCTTAGTACGGCGAACTTTGTAATCTTTCTCGGATTGGTAGAGAATGTGTACAATGTGTTATGAAAAATGTTTTTGAAAGAAGTTTGGTGTATGTAAAAAATGGTTTTGTTTTGAGCAAGCATCCAAGAACTATCTGTTATACTCGAAAGGATTGATCTTTTCCTCTTTTCCTTTAGACAACGCTATCCTACTATTAATGAGTAGGTAGCCCTAGTCGTTGGATGTTTGAGGGACATTCAAAGGGACATCGTATAGTCACAAAGGCAACTGGGAATGAAATCTTAATAACTACCCTAGGGTTTTAAGATCATACTGAGGCAACATCGAGAGGGTTATTTTTCATCTTTTAAACCAGAGGGTAGCCACTAAAGTCTCTCACGATTCGAGAGTTGTGACTATTTTCCGAAGGCAACCAAAGTAGGGATACCCTAGAGGTGCGCATGTACAATTATGTTTGTATTCAGTTATTTGTCTTGTGTTTTGCTAGCGTTTGATTATTATGTTCTTGCCCTACAATCCTATTAGTCATGCGTCTAAACAATTAATGATTGCAGAAATTTAAAGTGCAGAAATATAAAATCCTAACTATTACAATGCTTCGGAGAGGGGGAATAATCACAAGTCCAAAGTCGAGGGGAATAAAACAGTAGAATGTCCTAGTTTAAATCTATTACATCCCATAAACAAGTACAGTAATATGAAAAAAATAGTAACGAAGCAACAAACGCGCGCGAATTAAAAATAACGTCTAAAACTCTAAGGTACTTCTAAGTTAAAAGAAATTTTTTTTGTCATTTTGTTTATTTGGAAAATATTTAATTAAATTAAGTCTAAAAATAAAAGAAAATTATTAACTAAAAATTAATTCTAAACAAATTAATATTTTTGACATTTTGTATTTATGGAAAGAATTAAAATTGATTAAACCCTAAGTCTATTGATTTTAAATTAAATAAATATGTCAAAGTAATTAATTTAATTTAATTATAGAAAATTAAATTTAATAAAATCTAAATCTAAGTTTTTTTTATATTTCCTGATTTTATAATTAAATAAAAAAAATATTTTTAATGTCATAAACTAAAAAGAATAATAAATAAATAAAAAGAGAATGGGCCTGGTGTTAATTAGCCACAAAGGGGGTGTGAATTGGACTTTGTTAGGCCCAAATTAGGAGATAGCCTAGGCTAGCGTTGGATCTGATAGGGAGATCCTCAGGAGGGCCCATGGTGAGGCTGAGCGTTTAGGGCGTTGGATCTAGATCAGATGCATCTGATGGCCTAGATCTGATGGTGTATGATATTTGCGTGTGACATGCAAGCATGGGATCTGCAAAGCAAATGTTAGAAAAAATAAAATGCAAGACCTGGGTATCAAACCCAGGTCCTTTCCATTGCACATATTCCTCTTCACCAACTGAGCTGTTTGTTCATTCGTTGATTACAATACAACAATAATATTATACTTGAAACATCAAAAAATGTTGAGGTGTCAATTGCGCGCAAGTCAGTGGGGTCCAAATATTTGAACGAACCAATCAAAGCATACTATGGAGCCAAACCAACTTTAACCGGAGTCCAAAGAACTCAGAGATGTCGGAGTTTCCCTACGGTCATCTTCTTCGGTCCTGCAAAAATGAAAACAACAAATATATGTGGCATCTACGCCCCAGACTTCGACTACCCCCCTATTTCCTAGGCTGTAAGCTCCATGGTGGTGGTCGTTTGGCCTGAAAAGATCTGTAACGCCCTGCTTAAAGATTGACCATTCTAGAACCTTAAAAATGGCAACCTGCAATCTATGGCCCTAGCTTTTCATGTTGCACGTTAAAACATTCACAATGATTGTTAGTAACACAAACATGTATGCAATAGGTATTTAAATGGCGTGAATATGCAATTTTGATTTCAAGAAACCTTACCAACCGGTGATGCGTGGATCCGGTGATCTAGGATGTTACAAGCCTTGGGAATGGGTGGAATGGGTTCCTGGGAATCTCAGGGACTCGTTACAATGCTTGTTTTTGACTGAGGAGGGTTAGAAACTTAGTTTTGAATTTTCACGATTTGGATATTTTTTTGGAAATTTTATGGAGCTTTTCATAGGCTATGTGTGTGTGTCTTGGCTCATGCTTTTTCCTTGTATTTATAGAGGGAGAAGAGGGCTAGCAAAGATGGCAAGAATCCACCCATATTGGCCCTCTTTCAAATCAAAATCAAACAAATTAAAATATTTCCAAAAATAAAGATTCTTGCCCATTTTGAGGTGTAATGAACCTGGCCTCTTTTGCACGAAATTTTGGGCCTAAAACCAAACCAAACCATCAGCCCATGTGTCATGATCCATCACTCACTATTTTATACAATTTATCTTGGATTTATTTGGATAAAAACAAAATAAATATGCATAAAATAGATAGAAAATGCAAGTCGAGTTAAGAATGAGTTTATAGGTCCTTCATAGGGTCATAAAGATGTTTGAAGCTCAAAAAGTTAAGCCATTGACATAAAATTTCAAATTTACATGTTTTGTATTTCATGAATTTCACCAAAACTTCCCAACTTGTACCACTCATAATTTGCTTAATTTTCACCTTTTGAATATGATCTTAGACTTTTTAGAAAGCCCGAGATGTCCTATACAATCTCTATGTTGACCATTTTTGCATTTGGAGAAATTATCTTGATGTAAATGATCTTGAAAAAAAGTGTCTTTTGTTGACTTTCTGAAAATGACTTGTAATGTATGAGCTTGTATCTTCCAAATGATGCATTTCTTGAACTTGAGGGAAAAATATAAGTTTTATGGAATTTTATTCTCTTCAAAATAAGCTTTGGTTGGAAAAAATGGATGAAGTATGTGAAAGTTATGCCTGGTCAAAGTTCAGTTGACTTTCTCTAGGAAACCCTAATTTTGCAATTCTTGACTTTTGATGGATTAAGAGAATTCCTTGAGGAATCATGACCAACCCTTGATAAAATGTTTATTATCACTTCAAATTGTTTATTTTGGCAAAAAAATCTTTAAGTTTGACTGTATATTGGTCACAGTTGACTTTTGACCTAGTATAGTTGATTTTCAAACACTTGAGCAGTTGACTGAGCAAACTTGTAGTGTAAGGCATGAAATTTGGCATGGACATTCCTGAGGACATATTAGGTACCATAGAAATCACTTGGAGCCTTTGAAACCCAAACATCTTGTTAAAAAGTGAAACCCTAATTTGAGGTTCATTCCTTAGGAGGAGAATTTGTCTGATCAATTCTTTGGTCAACCTTGAGCAATTGAGGACCTTAATGAGAATGTATTGAGTAAAATGGGAGGGAAAATTTTGGGGTACAACAACTTCCCTTGTTCAATCTTCTTAGACCTGAGTATTTAGATTGGCTTGTCTAACTTTCGTAATCTGAAGGTGGAAGATGATTGAACACTAGAGTGCCCATAAATTTGCACTCGCGTATACATGAAGCAACACTGCTGGTTGATGATATCAGGAATGGGCTTACATATTCCATTTGGAGAAGATGACTGAGAGTTGTTGGAGATGGGCTTAAATATGCCATCCAAAGTAGATGTTGACTTCATAAGAGGTCTCTTTATAGGGATTCTTGTTCCTGTTGTTTGAGAAGGACATCGCTGGGGAATATTAGTTTCTATTTGGGGAATAGAGTCTAGGAGCTTTAGTTGTCCACTACTCTACTGGGGAGTTAAATCTTTATTGGAGAGATGAAAGTTAGATGTTATCTGGTCGAAATCCAGGCTTCATAGTAACTTGCTGAGGATAATCCAGGTTTCACAACGACTTATTAGGGAATATGAAATTAATTATTATTTGGTTGGTTTCCAGGCTTCACGGTAAAAATGAGATTGAACTGTTATCTAGTCGTATTCAAGGCTTCACAGTAACTCAAATTGTTATATGGTCAGAATCCAGGCTTCAGTGACTTGAATTGTTATCTAGTCGTGATCCAGTCTTCAGTGACTTGAATTGTTATCTGGTCGTGTCCAGGCTTCAGCGACTTAAAGAAATTAAGTTGTTATCTGGTAAAATCTAGACTTCAACTTGAATTTGAGGTATACTATTATCTGGTCGGGTCCAGGCTTCAGTGTTGTAGATTATACTGTCATATGGTCGGGTCCAGGCTTTCTAGTAATTGACAGAGTAAACTGCTATCAGATTGGATCCAGGCTTTGCAGTAATTTGACAGAGTAAACTATTATCTGGTCAGATTCCAGGCTTTGCAGTAACTTATACTGTTATCTGGTTGGGTCCTGGTTTCACAGTGTCTTAAATTGTATATTGATTGTTATCCAATCGGATTTCAGGCTTTAGTAATGATGTTAACTGCTATCTGGTCGGGTCCAGGATTCACAGTGTTGTAGAAGTTTAATTGTTATCTGGTCAAATTTCTAGCTTAAGCAATGATGTTGGCTGCTCTCTGGTCGGGTCCAGGCTTCACAGTGTTGTAAACTGCTATCTGGTCAAATTCCAGTCTTCACAGTAAATTGTATTTGATGTTAACTTCTATCTGGTCGGATCTAGGCTCCAGTGTTGTAAACTGCTATCTGGATGGATTCCAGGCTTCACAGTAAACTGTATTTGATGTTAACTGTTATCTGGTTAGATTCAGGCTTCATAGTGTTGTAAACTGCTATTTGGTCGTATTCCAGGCTTCACAGTAAATTGATGAGTTGTTACTTCAGATAGTTGCCCTGTCTTGTTTGAGGAATTAATATGGAACTTGTTGAGAATTGATGATGATATTTATTTGCTGATCTTTCCTGAAAAGGTAAAGAATTAGTTGTATGTAATGTCATGATGCATGACACACATTGTGTAACGATGTTCTCAAAATAAATGAGATTTTTCTATATGTATTTTATATGCATGTTTGTAAAATGATGTATGAAACTCTGACATTATTAGATTGTATGCTGAGGATATGGCAGTGACTTTGCAGGAGGACGTCTTTGTCTTTGTAGCTATTGTGGGATGTATCTGTGGGGATTTGCAGATGGATTTTTATACATTGTCTCGTTTCTTAAAGCCATTAGTAATTGTCTTTCTATTTTTTATGTGTGTATTTGTAAACGGTAATCATATTCAAATGCATATGTTAAAAATAATCACTGGACGTTTTTGCAAAATAAAACAGAAAAATAAAAACAAGTAGTTTTGCACTTTTAAAGAGATAATTGTGTATTAATCTGAAGAAGTCTGCCTATAACAACTGTTTTTGTACAAGGAGACAGACATCCTAATAAGAGAATGTCGTCATAAGAATGAAAACTATATAAAGTAGTATACAAAGAAAAATAGCTATGTGAAATGATCCCATTGGCTTCCCATTCTTCTATTGCCTTTATATCTTTGAGCGTCTCATCACTTTGTTGCTTGGCCGAAGTTGACTGGATTGATTAGTACCATTTGAACTTGACACTTGTTACCGAAGTCTGTCTTTGAGGTGATCCAACGAGACATAGTTGTACGCTTTTAATCCCTAACTTTTGCCTGGACCGCCCTTTTGGGTTTTCAGCCCAACGAGATACCCTTTTTTGCCCAAGCCATCTTTTCAGGTTTTCGACTTGCCGGGTGTACAGATTTTTTCATATATATATCCCTAACTTTTTCATGAACCCTTTTGGTTCGTCGGGATGCCCTTATTTTTACCTAGGCCAGTCAACCTAGCGGGTCTCTGTTCATGCATAGTATCTTTTAACTATGTCTGCGTTTACAGGGTGCAGAAGGTTGTCATCGTCCATAGTGGTTAAAATCATGGACCCACCAGAAAATATGTTCATGATCACAAATGGTCCTTCGTACGTAGGAGTCCATTTTCCCCTGGGATCACCTTGTGGTAGGATGATGCGCTTTATTACTAGGTCACCAATCTGATATACCTGGCTATTGACCTTCTTGTTAAAAGCTTTGATCATACGTTTTTGATACATCTGACCATGAAAAATAGTTTTGAGCCTTTTTCTCGTCAATTATATTCAATTGGTCAAGTCGAGTCTGAATCCATTTTTCTTCATTTAAACATGCATCATTCATGATTCTCAAAGAAGGGATCTGGACTTCAACGGGTAAAACAGCTTCCATATTGTATACGAGAGAGAAAGGGATTGCATTTATTGATGTGCACACTGAAGTGCGATAGCCATAAAGAGCAAAGGGTAACATCTCGTGCCAGTCTTTATATGTCACTATCATCTTCTGTATGATCTTTTTGATATACTTATTGGTAGCCTCCACAGCGCCATTCATCTTTGGCCGGTAAGGAGAAGAGTTATGATGTTGGATTTTGAATTGCATACAGAGCTCGGTGATCATAGTATTATTGAGGTTGGCACCGTTATCTATGATAATTCTTTCTAGGATACCATACAGATAGATAAGATTATGTCTAATGAACCGTGTTGCGAAGTTATTAGTAACAGAAGCGAATGAAGCTGCCTTTACCCACTTCGTGAAGTAATCAATGGCAACAAGGATGAAGCGTGCCCATTGGAAGCGATAGGTATAATCTCTCCAATCATATCAATGCCCCACATTGCGAATTTCCAAGTAGCATTCAAGACATTTAGCAGAACCGGAGGCACATGTATTTTGTCAGCATAGATTTGGCATTTGTGACAAGTTCGGGAGTGATGATGACAATCTGCTTCCATAGTGGACCAATAGTACCCTTCCTGTAGGATCTTTTTGGCCATTTTATGCTCACTAGAATGGATGCCAAAGGTACCTTCGTGCATATCTTCCATAATATTCTCCACTTCTCTCTTGTCCACACACCGCGGTATGGTAGAGTCGTGGTTGTGCCTGTAGAGAATTTCGTTACTCGGGAAGAACTTGACAGAGAACCTTCTTAAGAACTTCTTGTCATTGATGGATGCTCCCTCAGGATACTATTGAGCTTCGAGATACCTTTTCACCTCGTGGAACCAAGGCTTTTCTTCTACTCCCTCAGCATAAATCTCCTAACAGTGGGTTGGTTCGTCTAATCTTTCGATAGTGATCTGAGGGGCTTCGTTATCCCATCTTACTTTAAACATGGATGACATGGTGGCTACTGCGTCCACTAACTGATTTTCTTCTCATGGAATATGTTCAAAGGTAATCTCTTTAGAGTATGGGATCAATGTCAATACATGCTCTCGGTATGGGATGGGATTAGGATGCTTCGTGTCCCATTATCCCTTAATCTGACTGATTACTAAGGTTGAATCTCCATATACCTATAAGAACTTGATCCTCATGTCAATAGCAGCTTTATTACCCATAATGCATGCCTCATATTTAGCCATATTGTTGGTACAGTTAAAGTATAGTCTGGAAGTGAAGGGTGTATGACAGCCTTCTAGGGAGATAACCACAACACCGATGCCATTTCCGAGTACGTTGGAAGCTCCGTCAAAGACCATAGTCCATCGGGATCCTATTTCAGGTCCTTCATCCAGTCCAGGTTCTTCGCAGTCAGTTACTAGCATAATGTTCTCGTGTGGGAACTCAAAATTCATTAATTGGTAATCGTCTACAGCCTGATGAGCCAAGTGGTCAGCTAGTACACTTCCCTTTATTTCTTTTTGAGTAGTGTATTGAATGTCGTATTCGGTCAGGACCATTTGCCATCTTGTTGTTCTTCCGGAGAGAGTGGGCTTCTCAAATATGTATTTGATAGGATCCATTTTAGATATCAACAAGGTAGTGTGAGTTAACATATACTGTCTTAGTCGGCAAGCAGCCCATGCCAAAGTGCCGCAAGTTTTCTCCAACAGTGAGTATCTTATTTCATAGTCGGTAAACTTTTTGCTAAGGTAGTATATTGCATGCTCTTTTCGACCAGACTCTTCATGCTGCCCCAGCACACACCCCATCGAATTCTATAATACTGTTAAGTACATGATCAGAGGTCTGCCTTCAACTGGCGGCATCTAGATTATAGGTTCTTGAAGATACTCCTTGATTCTGTCAAAGGAAGTCTGGCAGTCGTCCTTCCACTTCACCACTTGATCTTTCTTCAGTAGTTTGAAGATTGGCTCACAAGTAGCGGTTAGATGGAAAATGAATCTGGAATTATAGTTTATACGTCCTATGAATTCCTTAACCTTCTTCTCAGTCCAGGGAGTTGGAATTTCTTGTATAGCTTTAACCTTTTCAAGGTCTACCTCTATAACTTTTCCGCTGATAAAAAACCTAGGAGCTTACCAGATCTTACTCCAAAGGTGCACTTGTTTGAGTTCAGTCTCAACTTGTATTTCTTCAGTCTCTCAAACAACTTTTGCAGGTGATCTAGGTGCTCTTCTTCAGTCTGAAACCTGGCTATCATGTCGTCGACATAGACCTCTATCTCATGATGAATCATATCATTAAACAAAGCTACCATAGCACGCTTATAGGTTTCCCTGGAGTTCTTCAACCCAAATAGCATAACTTTGTAGCAGAAGGTTCCCTATAGTGTGATGAAGGTTGTTTTCTCCATATCTTCAGGTGTCATTTTGATCTGATTATAACCAGAGAAACCGTCCATGAAGGAGAATATCTTATGTTGCACGGTGTTGTCAACTAAAACATCAATATGGGGAAGCAGAAAGTCATCCTTGGGGCTCTCCCTATTCAAGTCTCTGTAATCCACACACATACGTACTTTACCGTCCTTTTTAGGTACATGTACCACGTTCGCAACCCATTATGGATAAGAAGTAACAACTAAGAATTTGGTATTGAATTGTTTCATGACTTCAGCTTTGATCTTTTCTGACATGTCAGGACGCATACGAAAAACCTTTTGCTTCACTGGAGGCCAGTCTTCTTTCGTTGGTAAATGATAAACCATAATATCAGTGTTTAGCCCCAGCATGTCTTCGTAAGACCAGGCGAAGATCTCAACATAATCACGTAGCATCTGGATTAACCTATCTTTGAAATTATGTTCAAAGTTGGCACCTATCTTGACTTCCTTTTTATCCTCTTTAGTACCTAATTTTACTGGCTCGACTGGCTCTTCATGAGGCTGTATCACTCTTTCCTCCTGTTGTAATAGTCTAGAAAGCTCTCCTGGTACTTCACAATCTTCCTCACCTTCGTCCTCGGCTTAGTAGATCGTATTTTCAAAGTCATAACTGGCAATAGCATAACTGTTATCAATGGGATCCAGGGTGGATGTGGATCTACAATTTGATACGTGGGTGTGTGTAAGAGAGCATAGTTATTTTGACAAAAGTAAAAAAGAAAGATAGAGAGCGTAAAATTTGTATGCAAAACGTCCAATGATTTATTAATGACATGTGAATATGAAGTGATAACCCTCACAAATAGACCATTGTGCCTCGGGTAAGACACAAGGCTTTAGAGTTTAAATTGTTCAAATATTACATATCCCAAAAAACAAAAAGACAATTACTCCTGGATGAAAGTAATAGGCACAAAGTCTCTAGCCTTCCAATTATTTAGTCCACCGCTGGTAGTTGGGAAGATCCAATTCTTCATGTCCCAGTCACTGTCACTATCCTCCAAAGCATTGATTCCATGGTTGTTAATCCGTAGTTATGGTCCTCCGGCGCAAGTGCGACGAACAGCTTTTTGAGCTCCTAAAGTAAAACCCAAACTAAACTTGTCAGATTTGTAGGGGATGTCAGGGAGTTGGCCCCAGATAGTAACCTCACCTTCTTCAACTATAGCTTTGGAATCCTTCAAAGAATCCATCTTCAACGGTGGTATGGTAGTCTTTAGAATACTAATAACAATCTTGGTAACAACAATTGTCTGAGGAACCTCTTCAAAGTTCTGGCAGGGGGTTTCAATGAACTCACCGTCCATCTCAACATACCTGAAAGAGTTTAAACGGCACACCATATATTCTTCTTCGCCGTGGACTGTATCAATCTTCCCATTAACCGGATACTTAAACATTTGATACAGAGTAGAAGTAACAGCACCAGCCCCATGTATCTAAGGGCGTCCAACAAACAAGACTAAGACGGGTGAATGTCCACCACATAGAAAGTGGAGCCAAAAGTTTGGGAACCAACTTTAATAGGAATGTCTACCTCCTTGTGTACCATTCTCTTGGAACCATCAAAAGCCCTCACCACAATATTACTGGGCTTCAAAGTCAGTCCTTCACAGTCCAATTTGTTTAAAGCACCCTTGGGTAGAACGTTCATTGACGAACCCATATCAACTAGAACATAAGCCAGGGTGGTAACCCTGCACTCAATAGAGATATGGAGGGCATCATTGTGTTTCCTTCCCTTGGGAGTTAGATCAGCGTCGGAAAAATCTAGTCCATTATCAACAGTAAGACTAGCAACACAGTTCTCAAATTGATCGAAAAAAGTCTCTTGTGGCACATGCGCAGATTTCAGGAACTTCACTAAAGCCTTATCATGGGCTTCAGAGCATAATAACAAGGCCAGCATAGAAATTTTTGAGGGGGTTTGCGCCAATTGTTCCACAACATTGTAGTCACTCTTCCGTGTGATTTTCAAAATTTCCTCCATTTCTCATTTGGAGGCTTCAGTAATGGCTTCTTTGGGTGCCTCCGTCCGGGCAGGCTCAACCAATACTTCTTTTCCCCGAGTCTCAACTGACCCAGTAGCAGGAACAATAATAGAAGTGACAGTAGGAGTAGGAACAGGAGTAATAATAGAAGTATTAGCAAGAATAACAAAAGGAGCAACAATAGTCTTCGGAGAGATTTCAAGAGAGAAATTCCTCCACTTATGGTGATTTTAGTGGTCCCAGCTATTGTACCCCAAAATGTTCCCTCTTATTTCACTCAATACATACTCCTAGAGGTTCTCAATTGCTCAAAGTTGACTAAGAATTGACCAGACAATTCTCCTCCTAAGGCAATGAACTCCCAACTAGGGTTTCAATTTTCATCAAGATGGTTGAGCTCCAAAGGTCTAAAATTATTTCCATGGTTCTAATATGTCTTCAAGATCATCCATGCCAAGTTTCATGCCTTTCTCAATAAGTTTGCTCACTCAATTTCTCAAGTATTGGAAAATTAACTATGCTAGGTCAAAAGTCAATTGTGGCTCATGTACAGTCAAACTTCAAGATTTTTGGTCAACACCAACATTTTGAAGTGATATCCATCATGTGATCATGGGTTTATCATGATTCCTCAAGAAATGCTTCTAGTTCACCAAAACTCAAGAATTGCTAAATTAGGGTTTCTATAGAAAAGTCAACCAAACATTGACCAAGCATAACTTTCTCATACTTTATCAAAAAATTTCCTACCAAAGCTCATTTTTAAGAGAATCAAATTCTCTACAACTTCTCTTCATCCCCCAAGATCAAGTAATTCGCCATTTGAAATATATGAGCTCAAACATTACAGTTCATTTTCAAAAAGTCAACAAAAGCCACTTTTTGCCAAAACATTTTACATCAAGATAACATCTTCAAATGCAAAATTGATCAAAATAGGAATTAAAGTAGACATCTCGGGATTTCCAAAAAGTACAAGATCATCAACATGAGATAAAAATAGAGCAATTTATGGCTTTCCCAAATTAGGAAAAGTTTGGAAATTTCAAGAATGGTGCATTGAGCAAATTTGAATTTTTGGGTCAATGGCCTAACTTTTTAAGGTTCACATGTCTTCCTAAGGTCATACAGGACCTCTAATCTTATTTTTTTATGGCCTTGCATTTTCTACCTATTTTTTACATATTTATTTTAATTTATTTCAAATAAATATAAAATAAATGCTACAAAATAATTGGAAATGGGCTTAGGCATTTGGGTTGTTGTTTTGACTTGTTTTGAAGCCCAAACTTTCATGCACAAGTGACCAGGTTCATTCAAGCAATGATAAGGCATGTTTTGGAAATTTTGGAAGGCTTTTAATTTGTTGGATTCTTGTTGGCAAACATGAGTTATGGCCATAATCTTTTCAATTCAATTGTGTCTCCTCCTTCTATGCTATAAATACATCACTTTGGCAAGCCAAACACACACACATATACAATGTAGAAAAGTGATACCAAAATTACAAAGAATTGTTAAAATTGTGAAATCCAAGAGTGCATTTCCAGCCTTCCTCAATCCAAACCAAAGATCCAAACATATTCCTGGAGCTTCCCTGAAGCATTTGCGATCATCACCAAGTCCTGAAACGCCACGAAATGATCCAAATAGTTCGCACGGTTTACAATTCTTGTCCATTTTATTTTGCTTAATTTGTGTAATATAAATACATTTTGGCCATGCATTACTTATCATTTAAATATTTGCGAGCTTTCTGTATAGTTTTATTGAGGTATTGGTGCAGGAATCGTACATTGCTATTGTTAGGGTTTACACCTCCAAATTGGGGTTTCTTGAAATAGCCAAAATTAGGCCCAACTAAAGGTACCATTGTGCTCAGGAGGTTGAGGCCAATCAATCCATGGCCTCACATTGAATTTATTTTGCGTATTGTAGTTTTTTTTTTGGAATTGCAGGTGCTATAGTGACAGCCAAAAACTATCACTACGAGTCTTATTACCTAAGACGACTGAGGGGGGAGAAGACAATGCGTGGCATCCTACAATTGGCCTGTTTGAATCAGCGCGCGTGTTTTTTCTTTCTTTCCAATATTGACATTTTTTGTATATTATATTATTAATTGACTTTATGTAACGAATTGTATGATAGTTCAGTTGGCCGGGAAGCGTGTATGTGTGGGGGAGGACCTGGGTTCGAATCCTAGGTCCAGCATTTTATTTTCTAACATTTGTTTCATACAAATCTGGTGCTCCTTGTAGCCAGATGTGCATCATACACCATCAGTCCCATGCCATCAGATATCCATCTGATCAGATCTAGCGCACTCCATCTGCAGGCTCATAGTGTGCCATCAAGAAACAATCCACATTGGATCCAGAAGAAAATCTGGGATTCTCCCTTCATGTGACAGCAAATTCAACAATGCACCCCCACTTTTTTTAATCACCCAGGCCCACTTTGCATTTTTTGTATTGTTTTATTTCTTTTTTTTTATTTTGTTTTTCTTGATTATTCATTTAATTAGCCATATAATTAAAAAAAATCACAAAAACTTAGAATTAGATTTTTTATTTATTTATTAAATAATTAATTTCTTGAATTAGCTAATAACTATTTTAACCATTTTTTTCTTTAATTAAAATTGAATTAGAACTTAGGATTTAATTTAGGTTTAATCATTTTCTTTTCATAATAAAAACAAACAAAAATATGTTCTTATTTACTTAGAATTTTTTAGACGTAATATTTCATTTCGCGCGCATTACTTTTATTCTCGCATTTTATATAATAATGTAACTGATTATGGGATGTAATAGTCTAGATTTAAAATTCCGCACTTTATTTTCTTGCACCTTTTTTATGTAACTGTCCTGAAGCATTGTAATAGTGTAGGATCTAAATTCTCGCAATTTATATTTTTTGTACAATATTACTGTTAGTAATTAGGAGTGTATGATAAGACTAAAAATTAAAGCGCTAGCAAACCTAAATTCAAAGACAAATAACTGAAAAAAGCACTATTGCACACTTGCACCCTTAGGGTACTCCTCACTTGGTTGCCTCGGAAAATAATGGTCATGTCCCTCGAACGTATGGATATCTTAGCATAGACCTTTAATCTAAAAGTCATCATAAATAGCATGGTCCCTTAGCGTCCCTCGAGTTGCCTACGAGAAATGATCTTGTCCCTCGATGTTTCCTATATGATGACAGCCCCTTCGAATGCTAAGATATCCTTACATGTTGCCTTCAATGACCATAGAGTCCCTTTTGATAGTCCCTCAACATTCAACGATAGGGCTACCTACTCACTAATAGTAGGATAACACTATCTAAAGGAAAGGAGGAAAAAGAACTTCCCTTTTCGAGTAGGTAGATGACTCTTAAGTACTTGCTCAAACCTTAGTTTTCACACTTACACACTTTTCAAAAACTATTTTCAAAAACTCTTTATCACACTCTTGAGGACTGATACAAGAGTTACCATAAAGCAAAAAAAATCTTTCAAAACACACAAACACAAACAGTTTTAAAAAAATGAGCAAGTACCTAAGAGCCCGTGGAAAACCACGGATTGAAATAGTTCTAACACCTTCCCTTTACATAATATACCCCCTTACTCAGAAAATCTTGAAAAAGATATTTTTCTATTCTTTTCACCCTTTCCTTTCTTGGATAAAAGAAAAGTCAGTGGCGACTCTTGCTTAATGCGACATTTGCGAACAAAAAATGCAAACCAGTATTAACAGTCGGTTCTGCCACCGTATCACAGAACTGGAGACTCTGCTGGGGAATATAATAAAGTGGGGTTTACCTTAGGGTCTAGTTCATTTCTGTTTTCTTTGTTTGTTTTGATTGCTTTTATTTTTAAGGGTATTGTTTGGGTTACTATAGATCCTACACCCAGATCTGGGGAAATCTTTTAGGTAAGTAGCAATAGATCATGGAAACTGTGTGGGGTATACCGACGCGGTTGAAGAGATGGATACGTTGATGCGACACTTTGGTTTTTCCAAGTAGCCCTTGAGTTAATCAAGGAGAATACGGGGCCGCTGTGTGGTGTCATGAAGCGTCAACTGACCTTAGAACCTTTAAATAAACAACCTAGCCATTAGGACGTAGTGAGATGGCCATCTTTGGTGTATTCCCAAAGTTGGAAGATACTCGATGCTACACTCATTAAGATTTGACTCCTGAGTTTTCTTTGGTTGCAAGTCAGTTGCCTATCGAACGAAACTTGTGGGAAATATCGGTGATATTGAGATCCCTTAGAACCCGGTTACTATTTATATGACAGGTTGAACCAATCCAACTTCAAGAGGGTATGACCTTAAAACCCATGCAAGCCTTAAACCTAAGGTCTTGGTGTGATTTTCTTGTGCTTGGTATATATGTGATTTCTTAGCATAATCATGACATCATAACATGGTATATCATACTAACCATTTCAAGGATTTTCTAGGGCTTATCTTTGTCTTGTTTTGTAGGACATGACATCCGCTCGCAGGAACACTATCCAAATCAACCTTGTGAAAGTACCTCCTCAACTTAAGGAGTTAGCATCAAGGATTCCTGAAAGCTCTCCCTTCACCGAAAAACATGGCCGACTCCTCAACTTGGTCACTTCAAATCCTGATGAAGAAATGTTAAAGGTGCTCTTTCAGTTCTTCTTCCCATTGCACCACTGCTTCACTTTTCCTGATTACCAGTTAGTGCCTACTATGGAGGAGTTTTCTCAGTTATTAGGGGTACCTATCCTTAATCAGCTACCATTCAACGGTATGGAAAGAGACCCAAAGCCTGAAGAGATTGCTCAAGCTCTGTCTTTACAACGGTCTAATGTAGTGGAAAATTGGGAAACCAGAAGAAGTGTCCAAGGATTTCCAGCTAAGTTTCTATTTGAGAAAGCTCACTATTTTTGGGATAACCTGGATTTATAAGCTTTTGAAGATGTGCTTGCCATTATCATCTATGGGATAGTACTATTCCCTAACACAGACCACCTTGTATATGTGAATGCGGTTAAGGTTTTTCTGTCTCATAATTTGGTTCCTACTTTACTTGGGGATATTCTACACTCTCTACATACTCGCACTCTAAAGAGAAGAGGGACCCTTCTGTGTTACACTCCTATATTGGCTAGGTGGTTTATTTCGCACCTACCCCAGTCTATTTTGAGAAATGAGCAGGGTATGAGATGGTCTCATAGGCTGATGTCCCTTACACATTCAAATATTCATTGGTGTTCGCGATCCTCGTAGAATGTTACCATCATTGATCGCTTTGGGGAATTCCCTAATGTCCCTCTCTTAGGCATTAGGGGAGGAATCACTTATAATCCTTGTTTGGCATTACAACTGTTTGGTTATTCTAGAAGGGATGGTCCCCACGACACACTCATCCAAGGAATCACATTCGACTATGAGAATAATGTTCAGGGTTATCGTAAGAGGTTCATTCGAGCTTGGGGAATGATAAAGAAAGTTGATAGCAAGACACTATGGCACAAGAATTCCATCCCTCTTGAGCCTTACCTAAAATGGGTGCGAGCTCCTTCTCAATGTCTTATGATGCCTTACCCCTCCATCTTACCTGTGATTATGGAGCAAATTGCTGAGGGAGACACTCCTTACGTTGCTCTTCATCCTAACATGCCAACTGATTTTTAGGAGCTACGGAAATCTTGGATCCAAATCAATGAAGAAAGGGATACCTTTGAAACCCAATTCGATGCCAGTGAGAAGAAGGTCTTAGAGCTCACCCGGTTACTTCACGAGTAGAAGAGTATAAATGCTTACATTGCACTAAAGAGGATGCGCCTGTGGGAAGCTTGAGTCTTCTTTTGCTTGGAGAGTTTTTATTTTTGCTTGTGAGCCCAAGAGGCCTTATTGTGATCAATAAAACATCTTAATACAATTAACATTTGTTCTCTTTCTGTTTAAGCAAACTTGAGTCTTAGAAATCCTTGGAAATATTACATACATATATCATACATATCATTGCATAAGCAGGTTTCAAAGCAGGTTTCTCATCCTCTTCGTTGTTTATTTCAGCAGTAAAGCAATGGCTCTCGAACAAATAGTGAAGGATCTTCAGACTCATAATGCACAGTTTCAACAGATGATCATGGCTCTGACCAAGGGGAAAGAGGAACTGAAAGCCCTGATTGTTAAAGAAAAGAAGAAGCCAAAGAAACCAGTTGTTGTGGTGAACTTAGGAAGAAGGATAAGAGGATCAGTATAGAGAGCCTCTGAACTGGTAACTTCATCAAAGGAAGGAGACAATTAAGAGGAGGAAACAAGAGAGGAAGACTCCAGTCCAAAAGAATCCGATGATGAATCTGACTATGATGAGGAGCAGTATCCTCATGCTGATAAAAAATACAAACAACTGGAGGATCATTTGAATGCAATGGAGGTCCGGAAGGTACCAAGTCAGGATTTTGAAGAGCTGGGTTTGGTTTCTGGGGTCGTCATCCCGCAGAAGTTTAAGGTCCTAGTGTTCGCAGAATATGATGGGGTCTCATGTCCCAAAATGAACCTCTGATCTTATGTGAGAAAGATCCATCCTCACACTACTGACAAGGACTTATGGATCCACTTCTTTCAAGATAGTCTATCTGGGACTCAGCTAGAATGGTTCTATCAGATGGAGGGGACCAATACTCGTAACTAGGAAGACCTGGCTGCTGCTTTCTACAAGCAGTATCAGTATAATGCAGATCTTGCTCCCACCTGTACACAACTCCAAAGTATGTCTATGGGTTCGAGCGAGGGCTTTACAGACTATGCTCAGAAGTGGAGGGACTTAGCAGGAAGGGTCCAACCTCCCATGTCTGATAGGGGACTAGTGGATATGTTTTTGGGTACCCTATCTGGTCTATTTTTCAATCATCTGATTGGAAGTTCCTTGGTCGGCTTCACTGAATTAATTTTGACATGAGAAAGAGTGGAAGCTGGAATTAGGAGTGGGAAGATTCAAAAGGATGCATCCTCCAGTGCAGTAAGGAAGCCATTTGCTGGGAAGAAAGAGGTTAGTGTTGTGTACAATCAAAGGAATCAGGACCGAACTGAACGTTGTCCAACAGCAGGGGCTGTTATGATCTCTAAACCTGAACCTACTCAATAAAGGAACAATTAGCCTAGAGCGGAAAGACATGTGAGACAGTTTACCCGGATTAATATGACTTTGTCTCATGTTTTGCCACAATTATTGAATTCCAACCTAGTAACTTTGAGGGAAGCTCTGAAGAATCATAATACTGTCTCTCCCCGCTACAATCCAAATGCTCGATGCGCTTACCATTCTGAGACTCCGGGGCTTGACACGACGACTGTTGGGATTTGAAGAACAAGGTGCAGGATCTGATCGAGGCAAAGGAGATTGAATTCAATGCTCTGGAAACTCCCAACGTCATAACTTCACCCATGCCCAAGCATGGCCTGTGAATCAATGCTATTGATGTTGTCTCCGCCACAGAAGATGCTGACAGTAGCTATGACATGGATAGTTGGATCTTTCCTACTACCAACGGTGGACCCAGTAACTGGACAGCAAAAGACTTTGTACCAATTACTTTTATTCATAAGTAATTGTCTTTATTGTTTTTGGATATGTAATAAACATTAAACTTTATGGCCATGTGTCTTACCCGGGGCCATTGGTTTATTTGTGATGGTTATCATGTTTCGATTTCATATGGAATTAATAAAGCATTGGACATTTTACATTACAAATTTAGCGCTCTCTGTTTTTATTTTCTGCTTTTTACTTTGCAATACAGTTATGCTCTTACACACACTCACGTATCAAACTGCAGATCTATATCCACTCTGGATCCCATTGATAACAGTTATGTTATTGCCGAATATGAATTTGAAAATCTGATCAATCAAGCTGATGACGAAGGTGATGAAGATTTTGAGGTACCCGGAGGAAAGGGTTATACATCCTCATGAAGAGCAAGTTGACACAATAAACTTGGGCACAGAAGAAGACATAAAAGAAGTCAAAATAGGTGGAAATTTGGAGCTTGGTGTCAAACAACGGTTGATACAAATGTTGCATGACTATGTCGAGATCTTTTCCTGGTCATATGAACACATGTCGGGACTAGACACAGATATTGTGGTTCATCGTTTGCCAACTAAAGAAGATTTCCCTCCGGTAAAGCATAAGGTTCGTCGTATGCGCCCTGAAATGTTAGAGAAGATCAAAGAAGAAGTTATGAGCAGTTCAATGCTGGGTACTTAGATGTCACCTCTTATCCCCAATGGGTTGCTAACGTAGTCCCGGTACCTGAAAAGGACGACAAGGTACATATGTGTGTGGACTACAGAGATTTGAATAGGGCAAGCCCCAAGGATGACTTTCTGCTTCCCCACATTGACGTTCTGGTTGACAATACCGCATAACATAAGATATTTTCCTTCATGAACGGTTTCTCTGGTTACAATCAGATCAAGATGACACTTGAAGATATGGAGAAGACAATCGTCATCTTGCAATGGGGCACTTTCTGCTATAAAGTGGTGCCATTTTGGTTGAAGAACGTCGGGGCAACCTATCAGTGAGCCATGGTAGCTTTGTTCCATGACATGATTCACCATGAGATAGAGGTCTATGTTTATGACATGATAGCCAAGTCTCAAATTGAGGAAGAACACCTTAATCATCTACAAAAGTTATTTGATAGGTTGAAGACGTACAAGTTGAGGTTAAATCCGAACAAGTGCACCTTTGGGGTAAGGTCTGGTAAACTTCTGGGTTTCATTGTTAGCAACAAGGGCATTCAGGTAGACCTCACAAAGGTGAAGGCTATACAAGAGATTCCTTCTACTCGCACCGAGAAGGAGGTTAGAGGTTTCTTGGAACGCCTAAATTACATTGCCAGATTCATTTCCCATTTAACTGCTACTTGTGAGCCAATCTTCAAACTCCTGAAGAAAGATCAAATGGTAAAATGGAATGACGAATGCCAGACCGCCTTCGAGAGAATCAAGGAATACCTTCAAGAGCATCTGATTATGATGCCTCCGATTGAAGGAAGACCTCTAATAATTTACTTAACAGTGTTAGCTAATTCAATGGGATGTGTGCTGGGGCAGCATGATGAGTCTGGTCGAAAAGAGCATGCAATATACTACGTTAGCAAAAAGTTTACCGACTGTGAAATAAGATACTCACTTCTCGAGAAAACTTGCTGCGCTTTGGCATGGGCTGCTCGCCGACTGAGACAATATATGTTGACCCACACTAATTTGTTGATATCTAAGATGGATTTTATCAAGTACATCTTCGAGAAGCCCGCTCTCTCCGAAAGAATAGCAAGATGGAAAATGATCTTGATCGAATATGATATCCAATACACGACCCAGAAAGAAATCAAGGGAATTGTACTAGCTGATCATTTGGCTCATCAGGCTATGGATGACTATCAATCCATGAACTTTGAATTCCCAGATGAGAATATTAGGCTAGTGACTGACTATGAAGAACCTGGACCGGATGAAGGACCTGAGGAAGGATCCCGGTGGACTATGGTTTTCGATGGAGCCTCCAACGCACTCGGCAATGGAATCGGTGCTATAATCATATCCCCCGAGGGCTGTCATACCCCCTTTACTGACCGATTATTTTTCAACTTTACCAACAATATGGTGGAGTATGAAGCATGCATCATGGGTCTCAAAGATTCTATTGACTTAAGGATCAAGTTCTTGAGCATTTTCAGGGATTCAGCCTTGGTAATAAGCCAAATCAAAGGAAAGTGGGACATGAAGCACCCTTATCTCATCCCTTACAAAGAACATGTGTTGACATTGCTGCCACACTTCAAAGAGGTCACCTTTGAACATTTCCCACGAGAAGAGAATCATTTAGCAGACGCGCTAGCCACTATGTCATCTATGTTCAAGGTCATATGGGACAACGAGGCTCCTCGGATTACTATTGAGAGGTTGGATGAACCAGCATACTGCTATGAGGTTGACACTAAATAAGTAGCATACAAACCTTGGTTCCATGAAGTGAAAAGGTATCTCGAGGCTCAAGAATATCCTGAGGGGGCGTCTGTCAACGATAAGAAGTTTTTGAGAAGGTTCTCCGCAAAGTTCTTCTTAAGTAATGGAATCCTCTACAAGTGCAACCATGACTCCCCTTTACTTCGGTGCGTAGAAAAGAGAGAAACAGAGAGGATTATGAAAGATCTACACGAAGGTACCTTTGGCACCCACTCTAGTGGACACACCATGGCTAAAAATATCCTACGGGCAGGATA
The DNA here is from genome assembly GCA_948472305.1 of Vicia faba. Classification (NCBI taxonomy): domain Eukaryota; kingdom Viridiplantae; phylum Streptophyta; class Magnoliopsida; order Fabales; family Fabaceae; genus Vicia; species Vicia faba. The sequence continues at coordinate 191,136,670 of OX451736.1, read as the reverse complement.
CTATTGGTCCACTATGGAAGCAAACTGTTATCAGCATTCCCTAACTTGTCACAAATGCCAGATATACGCTGATAAAGTGCATGTACCTGCGGTTTTGATGAATGTCTTGACATCTCCCTGGCCCTTTGCAATGTGTGGCATTGACATGATCGGAGAGATTAGACCCACCGCTTCAAATGGGCATCGCTTTATCCTAGTGGCCATTGATTACTTCATGAAGTGGGTTGGGGCTGCCTCTTTTGCTACTATTACCAAGAATTTTGTGGCGCGATTTATCAAGCATAACCTGATTTGTCGGTATGTTGTACCAAAGAGAATCATCACAGATAATGGTACAAATCTCAACAATACAATGATCACCGAGCTCTGTAAACAATTCAAGATCCAGCATCATAATTCTTCCCCTTACCGGCCGAAGATGAATGGCGCTATGGAGGTTGCTAACAAGAATATTAAGAAAACCATACAGAAGATGACAGTGACATACAAAGACTGGCATGAGATGTTACAATTTTCTCTTCATGGTTACCTCACCTTAGCACGTACGTCAATAGGGGCAACCCCTTATTCTCTGATGTATGGCATAGAGGTTGTCCTAACTATTGAAGTCCAGATTCCTTCTTTAAGGATCATGAAGGATGTGGGTTTGAACCAAAACGATTGGATCCAGACTCAACTTGATCAACTGAATCTGATTGATGAGAAAAGGCTTGATGCTATCTGTCATGGTCAGATATTCCAAAAACGAATGATCAAGGCTTTCAACAAAAGAGTCAAACGTCAAGTATATCAAGTTGGTGATCTGGTAATCAAGCGCATCATACTGCCACAAGGTGATCCCATGGGAAAATGGACTCTGACATACGAAGGGCCATTTGTGATCAAAAGCATATTTTCGGGTGGAGCCATAATTCTAACCACCATGGATGGTGACAACCTTCCTCACCCTGTTAACACGGACATAGTGAAAAAATACTACGCATGAATAAAGACCCGCTAGGTTGACTGGCCTAGGCAAAAATAAGGGCATCCCGTTGAACCAAAAGGGTTCGGGCAAAAATTAGGGATAAATACAAAAAAATATGTACACACGGCAAGTCGAAAACCTGCAAAGGCGACTTGGGCAAAAAAGGGTATTCCAGTGGACCGAAAACCCGAAAGGGAGGTCCAGGAAAAAGTTAGAGATTTAAAGCGTACAACTATGTCCCATTGTATCACCTTGCAACCAAACATTAGTATCAACTACCAAGCTCAAATGGTACCAATCAATCCAATCAGCTTCAGACAAGTAGCAAAGTGATGAGACGCTCAAGCACATAGGGGCAATAGCAGAATTGAAACCCGATGGATTATTACACATAACTGTTTTCTCTTTGTACACTATTTTGTGTGATTTTAATTTCTTACGACGGCGTTCTCCTTCTAGAACGTCAGTCTCTTTGTACAAAATTCCTGTTATAGGCGAACTTCAAAAATCAATAAAAATCATTCTCTTGAAAGTACAAGACTATTTGTTTTTATTTTTCTGTTTTGTTTTGCAAAACGTCCAATGATTATTTTTTACATATGAATTTGAATATGATCACTGTTCACAAATACTTGAATAAAAAAAAGACAGTTGCTAATGACTTTAAGAAATGGGGTAAGGTCTAAAAAACAATTTGCAGTCCTGATAGTTACTCCCTCCAGCAGGTACAGGGGCAAAGACAGTTTGAGACGAGGTCACTGCTACACACAACCTTGTGACATCTATATTCCCCACATAGCAGAAACAACCAAAGTTTTGATCTCTTCTTCCTCAAGCAGGAATTACCTTCTCCATCAAAGTTCCTTCAGAGAGATGAAATCTGTTTTCCCCAAATGAGTTTTATAATTTCAAACAGTTCATAAAACCTCCTCTCAGATAGAGTTTACTTCTCTAACTACGGAAATTTGTTCCCCAACAGAGTTCATTTCTCTACATCGGCAAAATCTTCCAACAAAGCGTCCTCCCTCCACAGAGTTATTCTCAAGCAGAGTCAATCCCGAGCAGAATATCCTCAAACAGAAAGAGGAAATCCCCGGAAAATCATCTCCATTCACCATCCTCAGTGGAAATGGAGGATTCTACTTCCGGATACTCTCCAGCAGCAATTCGGGATTTACTTTCCCATACTAAGAAATTTCGCAATAGCATCCCATGTTCATACATCATGGCATGTGCATACACATCGCATACAACATAATATCATTTATTTTGAGAACATCATCACAATGAATTTCACACATCATGACATTGCATATGACTAACTTCTTACCATTTTCAGGAAATATCAAATCAATAAACACCGTTGGCTACTTACGTGACCTGGTATTCTTCTCAAAAGCTACGTCAAGCGAAAGGCTATTTCAGAATCTTCCTCAGAACGGCGTTCTCGGAAGACCTTCTCTGGTTCAGTCAGATCGACACTAAGATCTCCCTGATTTCTATTACAGTTGAAGATATTCCAATACTTTTATCTGGTTCAATTGAATCGATTCTAATATTCTTTTGATTTCCATTCCAGTAAAAGTTAATTAAAGACCTTCTCTGGTTCAGTAAAATCGACACAAAGATCTCTCTGATTCCTATTCCAGTTGAAGCTGACCCAAGACTTTTGTCTGGTTCAGTTGAATTAATCCTAAGATTCTTCTTATTTCCATTCTAGTCAAAGTTAATTAAAGACCTTATCTGGTTCAGTCAGATCGACACTAAGATCTCTCTGATTCCTATTTTAGTTGAAGATATTCCAAGACTTTTTTCTCATTCAGTTAAATCGACACTAAGATTTTTATGATTCTTATCCATTCAAAGTTAATTCAAGACCTTCTCTGGTACAGTTAGATCGACACTAAGATCTCTCTGATTTCTATTCCAGTGGAAGATATTCCAATATTTTTGTCTGGTTCAGTTGAATCGATACTAAGACTCTTATGATTTTCATTCTAGTCAAAGTTAGTTCAATATTTTCCTCTGGTTCAGTTAGATAGATACCCAGATCTCTCTGATTCCTATTCCAGTTGAAGATATTCCATGACTTTTTTCTGGTTCAGTTAAATCGACACTAAGATTTTTCTGGTTCTTATCCAGTCAAAGATAAATCAAGACTTCTGTTGGTTCAGTTTGAATCGACCATTGATTTATCACTGATTTTTCCGGTAGATCCTTTCTCTAGTTCGGTTAAATCGACACTAAGGTTTTTTTGATTTCTATTCTAGTTAAAGAAACTGCAAAGCTTGGGGTACGACCAGATAACAGTTTAATATCATTTCCCTAGTAAGTCGCTGTGAAGCCTGGAATACGACCAGATATCAGTGATCCTTATTATCCTCAGTAAGTCACTGTGAAACCTGGATCCTGACCAGATAGCAGTTCACTTTCGTCTCTTCAGTCAAGAGATGACTCCCCAGTAGAGTAATGGACATCTGAAGCTCATAAGCTCTATATCCCAAGACAGAGACCAACGTTCCTCAGCGAAGTCCTCCTTAATAACAGGAGTAGGGATTCCCACAAAGGAATGACTCATGAAATCATATTCTCTGGATGGCATCTTTAAGACCATCTCCGACGACCCTCTGTCATATTCTCTGGATGGCATCTTTAAGCCCATCTCCGACATTCTTCTATCATCTTTTCCAAATGGCATCTATAAGCCAATTCCTGATATTACCTACACAGTCAAGTATCATTTCATACGAGTGCAAATTTCTGGGCACTCTAGTGTTCAATCATCTTCCACCTTTAGATCACGAAAGGCAGACCAGCCAATCTACATCCTTAGGTTTAAGAAGATTGAATAGGGGCAGCTGTTGTACCCCGAAATTTTCCCTCTCATTTCACTCAAGACATACTCCTAGAGGTTCTCAATTTCTCAAAGTTGACCAAGAATTGACCAGACAATTCTCCTCCTAAGGCAATGAACCCCCAACTAGGGTTTCAATTTTCATCAAGATGGTTGAGCTCCAAAGGTCTCAAATGCTTTCCATGGTTCTAATATGTCTTCAAGATCATCAATGCCAAGTTTCATGCCTTGCTCAATAAGTTTTCTCAGTCAATTGCTCAAGTATTGGAAAGTCAATTGTGCTAGGTCAAAAGTCAATTGTGGCCCATGTACAATCAAACTTAAAGATTTTTGGTCAACATCAACATTTTGAAGTTATATCCATCATTTGATCAAGGTTTTATCATGATTCCTCAAGAAATGCTCCTAGTTCATCAAAAGTCAAGAATTGCTAAATTAGGTTTTCTACAGGAAAAGTCAACCAAACTTTGACCAGGCATAACTTTCTCATACTTTATGAGAAATTTTCCAACCAAATATAATTATGAATAGAATCCAATTCCATACAACTTAACTTCATCTCCCAAGATCAAGAAATGCATAATTTGAAAGATATGAGCTCAAACATTACAGGTCATTTTCAAAAAGTCAACAAAAGCCACTTTTTGCCAAAACATTTTATATTACGATAACCTATTCAAATGCAACATTTGTCAAAAGAGGGATTGAAGCAGACATCTTGGGATTTCCAAAAAGTACAAGATCATCATCATGAGATAAAAATTGAGCAAGTTATGGCTTGCCCAATTTGGGAAAATTTTGGAAATTTCAAGAATGGAGCATTGAGCAAATTTGAATTTTTAGGTCAATCGCCAAACTTTTTAAGGTTAAAATATCTTCCTAAGGTCATAGCGGACGTATAATCTTATTTTTGCATGGCCTAGCATTTTATACCTATTTTTTACATATTTATTTTAATTTATTTCAAATAAATATAAAATAAATGGTACAAAATAATTGGAAATGGGCTTGCATTTGGGTTGTTGTTTTGACTTGTCTTGAAGTCCAAGATTTTGTGCACAAGTGACCAGGTTCATTCAAGAAAGGATAAGACATGTTTTGGAAAATTTGGAAGTCTTTAAATTTGTTGGATTCTTGTTGGAAAACATGAGTTATGGCTATAATATTTTCCATTCAATTGTGTATCCTCCTTATATGCTATAAATACATCACTTTGGAAAGTCAAACACACGCATATACACTATGGAAAAGTGCTACTAAAATTACAAAGAATTGTTAAAATTGTGAAATCCAAGAGTGCAATTCCAGCCTTCCTCAATCCAAACCAAAGATCCAAAAATACTCCTGGAGCTTCCCTGAAGCATTTGCGATCATCACCAAGTCCTGAAACGCCGTGAAATGATCCAACTAGTTGACATGGTTTGCAATTCTTATGCATTTTATTTTGCTTAATTCGTGTAATATAAATACATTTTGGCCATGCATTACTAATCATTTAAATAGTTTTGAGCTTTCTGTATAGTTGGATTGAGGTTTTGGTGCAGGAATCGTATGTTGCCATTGTTAGGGTTTACACCTCAAAATTGGGGTTTCTTGAAATATCCAAAATTAGGCCCAACCAAGGGTACCATTATGCTCAGGAGGTTGAGGCCAATCAATCCATGGCCTCACATTGAATTTATTTTGTGTATTGTAGTTTCTTTTTGAATTGCAGGTGCTATATTGACAGGAAAAAACTGTCACTACAGGTCTTATTGCCTAAGACGACGAGGGGGGAGGAAGACAATGTGTGGCAGCCTACAATTGGTCTGTTTGAATCAGCGCGCGTGTTTTTTTTTCTTCCAATATTGACATTTTTTGTATATTATATTATTAATTGACTTTATGTAACGAATGGTATGATATTTCAGTTGGCAGGGAAGCGTGTATATGAGGTGGAGGACCTGGGTTCGAATTCCAGGTCCAACATTTTATTTTCTAACATTTGTTTCATACAGATCCGGTGCTCCTTGTAGCCAGATGTGCATCATACACCATCAGTCTTGTGCCATCAGATATCCATTTGATGAGATCTAGCTTACTCCATCTGCGGGCTCACCATGTGCCATCAAGAAACAATCCACATTGGATCCAGAAACAAATCTGGGCTTCTCCCTTCATGGGCCAGCAAATTCAACAATGCACCCCCACTTTTTTTAATCACACAGGCCCACTTTTCATTTTTTTTTATTGTCTTATTTCTTTTTTTTTTCTTGATTATTCATTTAATTAGCCATATAATAAAAAAAATCACAAAAAATTAGGATTAGATTTTTTTATTTATTTATTAAATAATTAATTTCTTGAATTAACTAATAACTATTTTAACCATTTTTTTCTTTAATTAAAATTGAATTAGAACTTAGGATTTAATTTAGGTTTAATCATTTTATTTTCATAATAAAAACAAACAAAAATATGTTCTTATTTACTTAGGATTTTTTAGATGTAATATTTCATTTCGCGCACATTATTTCTATTCTCGCATTTTATATAATAATGTAACTGATATGGGATGTAATAGTCTAGATTTAAAATTTTGTACTTTGTTTTCTTGCACCTTTTTTATGTAACTGTCCCGAAGCATTGTAATAGTGTAGGATCTAAATTCTCGCACTTTATATTTTTTGTACAATATTACTGTTAGTAATTAGGAGTGTATGATAAGACTGCAAATTAAAGGGCTAGCAAAAATCTAAATTCAAAGACAAATAACTCGGGAAAAAAAAGCACTATTGCACACTTGCACTCTTAGGGTACTCCTCACTTTGTTGCCTCGAAAAATAATGGTCATGTCCCTCAAACATAGGGATATCTTAGCAAAGACCCTCAATCTAAAAGTCATCATAAAGATCATGGTCCCTTAACGAGCCTCGAGTTGCCTACAAGAAAAGATCTTGTCCCTCAATGTTGCCAATATGATGACAGTCCCTTCAAATTCTAAGATATCCTTACATGTTTCCTTCAATTACCATAGAGTCCCTTTCGATAGTCCCTGAACATCCAACAATAGGGCTACCTACTCAATAATAGTAGGATAGCACTATCTAAAGGAAAGGAGGAAAAATAACGTCATATTTCGAGTAGGTAGATGACTCTTAAGTACTTGTTCAAACCTAAGTTTTCACATGTACACACTTTTCAAAAACTATTTTCAAAAATGCTTTATCACACTCTTGAGGACTGATACAAGAGTTACCATAAAGCAAACAAAAATCTTTAAAAACACACAAACACAAACATTTTTCAAAAATGATCAAGTACCTAAGAGCCCGTGGAAAATCACGGATGGAGAGAGTGCTAACACCTTCCCTTTCCATAATCTACCCCCCTTACTCAAAATCTCAAAAAAGGTCTTTTTCTGTTCTTTTCACCATTTCCTTTGTTGGATAAAAGAAAATTCGGTGGCGACTCTTGCTTACTGCGACATTTGCAAACAAAAAAAGAAAACCAGTATTAACAGTCGATTCTACCACCGTATCATACCAACAATGTTGTCGATGTTAAGATTAGCATCTTTGGCAACTTCATTCTTGATAACCAATAGGTCTTGCTTGACGCCATGGTAGTAGACGTCAGCTCCATAATTCCAAGGAACAACCTTGTCGAAGGAATATAGTATTGGCCCTGGAGAGGTGATAATTGAATGAGCAACCTTATGAGTAGATGTAATCCTGACAGGTCTTTTCACACAGACTTTTCATAGAGGGAATATTCTCAAACAGAATTTCCTTCTTGTTCATCAGGCGTTAGACACCTATCTTCAACAACAAACAAAAAATTAAACGGGTCTGGCATTATAAAAGAAAATTAGAGGGTGTGAAAAGAAAAGAAAAGTGTTAGGCCCAAATAATCAGTTTTTTGTATTTGAAACAGAAAATAAAAAAATAAAAGTAATGGGCCTGTATCATGACAAGAAACTGAGGGGTGCTGAAACAGAAGTTGGCTGGGCCCAAATGCAAGAGGCCCACGTTCGGGAAATTGGAATAAAAAAATAAACATGAAAATGACAAAAGGGTACCGCTGAGGTAAACAGGTGCGCACTTTAACCACTGGGATGGTGATACATCTGGTAGTTTATACACAAACCATTCAATTTATTATAAACTCATTTATGAATATAACTTCATCTTCTTCCTCGCGCCAGTAGCCTCAACAATATTTTTGAATTTCTTAAAATGCTAATTTCTCAACCAAATTGAAAGATATAAACATCAAACTTGCTTGAAACTTAACCACGAATCCAACCATATAAATTTCAAAAGATATAAATCAAAGATGAGTGAGAATTTTACTTGGTACCAAACTGAACCCTAAAATCTCAAAAATTTCAGTTTCAAAATTCTCATCACATAGACAATATAAATGAAAAGTAAGGACATGGTTATTTTCATAGACATGATATCTACATTTTATCTTTTGAAATCGAAGACAAATGATGCTTGAATAAGAATTTCTAAGTTAGAAAAAACTTACCTCTGAAGTGAGAATCAATTTTGGAGTTAGAGCACTATTGGAGATGTTGTGGTGATCTGAATAGCTTCACTGAACTCCTAGGAAGCTATTGCAATGCTTACTTTGGATTTAGAGTGCCTCAATTCTTCAGGACAAGTCAAGTTCCAAAGTTCTATTTTTGAAAATGGAGTATGATGAAGATGATGTTGCATTGGTATAACAGATGTTATAATAGCTTCTATATAAGTTATAGAAGCTTTGTGGATGATTTATAATGAAACCACACGAGTGGATTAGGTGTTTGATGCTTAAGGTCACAAATGGCAACAAAATGGAGTTTTAAGGCAATTATGACTTTTGGAGTGAATGAGGGGGTTTAAGGGATTATCAAGTCGTGTTATGGCTTGTAAAAGGGTCTTCTATTTATAGGGAAAGGCTGGAGGGAAGGAGAACATCAGGTTTGCAAGTTAAAGATTTATGGTTTGGTTGGATTGTAAATGAAACAAACTTAAAGAACATGGTTCCAATGTTAAGTATAAGGCAATCTAGAATGGTTAGAGGATTTAAACATGTTGCTTCTGGATTTTGTGTGGAGTGTATGCAGAGGGAACATGTTAGAGGCTCAAGGAGAGTGGACTTTGTGATAAAGCATGCTTCACAAGAATGGAAATGGTAACTTTGTACCAAAAGTGGAAAATTATCTTGGACAAAGCTTGAATCAAGTGGATAATGGCTCAAATGTTTGTGCAATCATCTGATTATGGATAGATTTAGAGGTTAAGAGGCCTACAAAGCAAGATTATGTAGCATGGCATAAAAATTTGTTCTTGAGCTCTTCACAAATATGACCTATAATTCTAGAATGAATGGCCAACTTTATCTTCTCGAATCTCCTAGCTCAAGCATGATAAAAATATGTTCTTGGAAATTTTGGAAAGCTTGAAACATTGTCCACAACTTTCATGTAGACCATTTTGACTCAATCAAATGGGAACTTGGTGAAAATTTGCCAAAAAGTTGAGATGAAAAACTAACCAAAACTTGTTAAAAATTTTACTAAGTGTTAGATAAAAATGTCATGACTTCATGGGCCTATATCTTCTAATCCAAGATTTTTTTGGACATAAACCCTCTAGGAAAAAGTTGTAGAATTCATCAATCCCTACAACATTCATGTTGAAAGTTTCCCTTGAATCAATTTGCTTCTTAGTGAAAAATGGCCATGAAGTTGTGAATTTGTTAAGAGTAAAGCATTAATACTTAGAAAATTTTCTAAGTATTAGAAAATTTTCTATCTTTGACTCTTGATGATCAAGCTTGATAAATTTGAATGTTTTGATGACTCTTGATCTTTGAAGTTCAAAGTTGATCAAAAAGTCAAAGTTTGACTTTTGTGTGACAGTTGACTTTTCATCAATTGATCTCAACTCTTCAACTATCATCACTTGTACCTTGGAAATGTTTTGAGCCATGTAACTAGGTCAATATATTATATTTGATCCCTTGAGATCATGATTCAAGTCATTAGGTCATGTACTAGGTCAAAAGTCAATGATCAGTCATTCTCAGTCAAAACCCTAGTTTTGACCATTTTGCCCCTTTGGTGATATGAGGGATTTTCTTGAAGAATTATGATCAACCCTTGATCAAATGATGAATATGACTTTAAAATGTTGATGTTGACCAAAAATCTTGATGTTAACCACAATTGACTTTTTACCCAATACAACTGATTTTCAGTCATCTGAGCAATTGGTTGAGCAAATTTGTGATGCAAGACTTGAAACTTGGTATGAGAATTCTTGGAGACCTATGATGAAACATGAAAGTCACTTGAGGAATTATAAGTCAATTTTTCATTGAGAAAACCAAAACACTAGTTGTGGACCTAGTGCTTAGGAGGTGAGTTTGTATGATCAACTCTTGAGAATCCTTGAGCATTTGAGAACTTTTGTGAGAAATGTCTTGAAGAAAAGGGAGGGAAAATTTTGGGGTACAACAGTGTGACAACTACTTCCAGATTTCTCCTTTGTAGTCTTTTCACTACACTTTAAAGGCCAAGATGGTTTAAGGGTTCTACGGCTTCTCAGCTTCACGGGCTCCTAGGTCGAAAGCAACACGTCTTCTCGATTACTCGGCAAACAAATACTAGAGTCAAAGGGGCCTCCACTGAGTGGTGGATCTTACGTCTCCTTTTTGTGAATTCCTACCTCAAAGTTAACATGACTATACCTCCCATGTTATCTTAAGTTTTCCCAAGCCCGAGTATAGGACTTATAAGAGACCTCCAAGCACCCTGAAAACCAGAAAAAACTAGGCATACATATATACAACAAATAATATACAAAAAATAATATCACATATAATAGCACATACATAGATAAACAAATATATGCTTAACCTACTTAGAGATTTTTCTCCCTAATGAAGTCGCCAATTTTCCGTAGCGGTAGATATATTGAGACTAAGCCATTGGATTGACTTAACTCGTACAGATCAAATAAAAATCACCATCGTGCTTTATTATTTCCAAAGGAAATGGGAAAAACAGCTAATCAACCCAAAAAGGGGGAGAGAATCTAGGTATAGGGGATGGTTATGTAAAGGGAAAGTATTAGCACCCTAAACATCTACGGTACTTTACATGAACCTCTTTGAATATCAGTGTATTTTGGCTATAAAAGATGTATACAAAATAAGATGGAGGAGATAAGAAAATAAGTATTTTTTACAATTTTGCACCCGCCGCAGTTGTGAACCTTTAGTGCCTACATACCACCTTCCATACAATAGGGGATCAGGGTACTCGTAGTTCACCTTAAAAGTTTTAAAACACGTGTGTGTTTGTTAATTTTAAGAGAAGAGACATCATCGTCATATCCGGGAGGAAAACATAATTACTGCCCACAATTATGAGAAAGGAGCATTTGCGTCATCTCAAAGTAGAAGATATAACTTGGATTTAAAATCCATCACTCAACACCCAAGTGGAAAATGGCTCACTTCACTACATATTGTAGAAGTATAGTAGCTTGCATCACTACAAGAACCAACAAGAGTCTAATCTTTTGAGAAAAGTTTTAAAGTAAAAAGCCAAATTGGAAAAATGGTTTAAATGAGGTTAATGACTTTTAGTCTTAAAAAAAGATGACAAAGTATGGTTAAATTGATTAAAGATTGATTAAGAAACGTTTTTGGAAATGCATGGACCTAAGTCCAAGTTTATTATGAAAGCGACTCAAGTTAGAAAATAAGAAGAGTTTTGAAAAGGAGGGAGAAGATTTTTGAAATTAAATAAGATATGAGGAGATGAAGGGACTGTCCTAAAGCATAAGGTAAAAGTTAAGGAAAAAAATAATCTAACCAACAAGTATCCAACACTTGACATAAGAATTCAATGTAGAATTCCCATCCTTTGGATTAAAACCGAGCAAGCAAAAATACTAAACTTCTAAGGAATACCAAACTTCTGATGAATTAAGAACCAAGCAAAGTCTTCATTGACAAAAATTGGCCAGAGTAACAATTATATACAAAGGAATTATCAATCACAGACAAAGCATGAAAATCGAAATAACCTGCACATAGAAAAATTTAAACCAATGCCTTGGAGTAAACCCCAAGGATTTCAGAAGATCTTCACAAAAAATATCAACCAAAGATTACAGAGTTCCAAGGTATCATGGCTTCTAATCCTAAGTCTCAGGAATACACAACTCTACAGTGCTAGGGATAGTAACCAGATAGTCTAAGTAACCTTAAAGATTTTAATGACCAAGTTGATTATTAAGTATATTTACAAAAAAAAAAGTAAAGCTCCAGTGAGCAAAGATAAAAATACAGAAAATAAATGCTCAAGTGAGCACAAGGCTAATAACATGAGATGTAAATGCTAAAAAAATGGTACATAAAAGTAAAGGCACAAAATAAAGGCATAAAGTAAAGTTAATTGTTAGTGAATTAGAAGTTAGAGTTCAATTATAACAAAAGGTTAGTTGAATGACCATCTTGAAGCTTGCTTTTGAAAACTCATTAGAAGATTGATAAAATCAAAGCCTCTCAATAACTAATTTCATTTGCTTTTTGTCAAGTATATCATTAATTTCAAGTGCTCAAAGCCAACACATATGGCCAACGATAATTGAAGATTAAACTTAGGCCAAAGTTGATGAAGGCTTGTTAGAGAATTGGTAAGACCAAAGCCTCCTAACAACAAACTTCAAAGGTTTTGAACCAAAATCCAATAATCAATTATACTTGGGTTTTCAAATATAAAGTTTAGGCCAAGAATGATAATTTTTCGAATCTGGACAAATTTAGCACTATGTTAAACAATCGTACGTGGACTTACGTAGAAGCCACACCTATTTTGAGACCCGTCAATAGCAATCTATGTATCATATATGTTAGAGAAATTATATGTAGATCATTCTCCAAAAACATGTAGCACAAGTAAAAACAAGAAAGAGATAAGATGAAGAGGGAAGAGAATGATAGTATAACCAATGCCTCAGATGAAATTGGGGTTTCAAATATCATCAACATCATTCATCCATTTTGGTGGATTTGGTTTTTAAACCTATCAACACCCAAGATCCAATGAGGTTGAGGAACTTGTCCCAAAGTAATACTCTCGTGTCTCTAAATCAGAACCAATCACAAAAAAAAAATATAACTAATAAAAAGAAATATTTAAATAACTAATAAAAAGGAAAAAATTGGTAAAATACACAAAGTGTATTAAAATACCAAATAAAAATCCTAAAAAAATATCAGAGGTCAAACACGAGTCAACAATGTTGACAAAATTTTTTAGAATATTTTAAAGTCAGAAACTATTTTTTAAAATACAAAACTTAATCAAAATAATTCAAAAACCACAAAAAATACTAAAATCAGAAATAACAATCAAACAAGGTTACCGATATTTGTCAAGAGGTCATTGGATCCTTCCATAATTTTTCCAAAATTAAAATGACCAAAAAGTATTTTTAATTAATTAAAACAAGTCAAATAAATGGAAAAATCATCAAAAAATAATAAATTATAAAATAAAATTATGAAAAAGTAAGAATTAGAAAGATAATATTCAAAAATATTTTTGAGAATTTTTTCATAATATTCATGTCAGAAATGAATTTTTTATGAATTTTTTAAGTTTAAAACAATTAAAACAAAAATAAGAAAATAAAATAATAAACCAAAAAAATCTGGACCATTTCATCATTGTCAAAATGCATTAGTAAGCAGATCTGAGGGATCTAACGCATTGTGCATGTTATGGTCATTAGTGAATAACACACTGAATCACGTTTGAAAAAAATAGATAAAACAAAAACACGCGTGGGGCTTTGATTGGTAGAAGACGTCCATTTCATTGTCTCCAACCTTTAGATCATTGAAAAGTTAACCAAAACACACGATTTGCAGGTCTCTTGAATGGAAAATTTTGCATTCAAGAGTGGTAGCCTTGGATTCGTCTCTTCAAGACGGTCTCAACCACATGCTCGCGAAAAATTTATTTAAAGTGAAGCTCACTCGATTTGGAAAAAACCAGAGAGTTTTGAAAATTTTGAATTTGAAAACAAATGCATCAAATGCATCAATTAATCAAAATTAAATCAATAGCAAATATCAGTGAACATCATTGACCATTCCAGTCATTTGAGTTAGAAGAATTGATGTTAATTCCTACCTGAACGAAGTCCACTAAAATTGCTCTAAAACTTGACTTGGCTAGAACAATTTAGAGCACTTCAAGGTTTGGTTCTTCTTCTGTCAGATTCAGTAGAGTTCAGTGATGAAGAATCAATCAAGAAATAAGAGTTGGAAGTGAAGGAAATGTGAAATCAAAAACTCAGAAAAGAGAGAGAATGAAGAAGTTTGGCAGAGCTTCTTTGGTTATCAAAGCTTGGCAAAATGATGTAGAGAGGGTCTCTATTTATAGGAAAAGTTAATGGTGATGAGGCTTGAGATAAATGTTGGTCGATTCGTGCAAAGCAAGCTGGCTGAGATCATGCCAAACGTGTGACTTGAAATGCATCAAAAAGACCTCACACCAAGTGCAATTCTCATCAAAACGCATTGGACAATTAGTTAAATATGTTTAGAAACTAAACTTTGAGTAATTCGACTTGTAATCCAAGTTTACTCATAGTAACTATTCTGACTCGAAGCAAAAAATAGATTCCATGGAGCCAACTTCAACAATGCATAGCTCACCACTCAAGGACCTTTATGATGTAATGTTGGATTCTTTAGAAAGTTAAATGATCAAGATTGACAACGTTCTTTGAAAATTTTCAATTGGATGCTTGAGCAGAAAGTATACCCATTTGAAATCATGGAAAACACACGAATTCTTGACACTTAGAAAAATTCTAAGTATGGAGCCTCAAAATGACCTATAATGTCTTGCAAACTTACAAGCCTTTCCACTCAAAATTTAATCTTGGTCCTTGAAGATGAAATGAAATAGACTCTTTAAATTAAATTATGGAATTGAGATCATTCAAAAATCATAGAAATTGAAAGAGTTATGGTCTTTGGAAGATGGTGAACAAATTTGGGAAATTCACAAATGACCTATAATCTTTTCAATTCTTAAACTAACTTCCAAGCATTTTCAAGCCTAGAACCTTGAATCAAAGTTATAGTAGACATCCTCAAGTTTATTATGGAAAAAGAATGAGCTCAAGGAGATAAAAATTACCAATTTATGATCCTTTGAAGTCACACAAGAGAATTTACGGCCTTCCCAAAGGACTTGTAATCTTCTTCAACCATTAGTTTTCTTCCATTCAAAATTAGCCTTAGATCCTTGAAGAGAACTTGTTAAGGACCCCTTAAACAGAATCGTGGCTTTGGAATCAATCAAAAATCTCAAAAAATCAGCAAGATATGGTCCTTGGAAGTCAGCAAACCCTAGCTCAGAGAGTGTCAAAATGACTTGGAACCCCTTTCGACTTTTGATGACCTTCCTTGCACAATTGGATCTTGTCGTGTGAAGAGAAGTTGTTGTAGATGATGATAAGAACCCATAGCAAATATAACCAACTCAAAATATTTAAAATTGAGAGATTTATACACTTGTGATCACTAAATCAAGCACTTTCTTAATTAGGTCAAACTTATTGAATCAACCTTGAATCTTATGAACTTTCTTTGCAAAATAGAGCATGATAGATCACATTATACCTTGAAATGATGTTGTCTTTAATCAAACTCAAAGGTGGAGCTTAAGTCTCAATGAAACTTATTGAAGAGGGCATGGAAATAAACACATGAACCTATGAATCTTCTTGATGAATACCACCACAAACCTTGAGGAAAACTTGACCTAAATAAGGTGATAGAGCCATTTTAACCATAAAATGATATCATAGACATAGACTTGAAGCTTAAGCTCTTTAAATACATTGAAGAACAATTTGAATGAGAACTATCCCTCAAAACCCTAGGTTAGATGGTGAGATGGATGCAGTTGTATCATCACCTACAATATTAACACCCAAAGAAACACACACACACACATACACACACACACACACACACACACACACACACACACACACACATATATATATATATATATATATATATATATATATATATATATATATATATATATATATATATATATATATATATATATATATATATATATTGATGTTAGTTAAAAAGTAATCCACCTAAAACAAAACACATGTACAGGATACACAATTCAAGATGCTTGGTGATCTATCAAGAGCAAACTTAAAAATAGGATGAAGTAGAAGGGAAAACCAACCCTAATGTATGATCTTGATGTATTAATAATATGAGATAATGAGAGATCTTAGGGACAAAATTGGGGTATAACACTTATTGCAACCCCTTCATAGTCCTACTTCAGCAGGGCGGAATTTGGCAAAACATTCAGCGATGATCCCGTGTCAACCAGCACACGAGACAATCTTATACCCACAATTTCCATGGATATATGCAGAGCCTTGTTATGTTTTCTCCCCTTAGGAGGAAAATAAAAATCAGTAAACCCCAGACCATTACTTGCAGTAATACTGGCTATAATTCTTTCAAATTGATTCACAGAAATTTCTTGCGGAATAAAAGAGGTACCCAACAACTTCATCATTGCATTACGGTGAGACTCGGAGTCCCGAAGCAAAGCTAGAATGGAAATCTTATCTAGTGTTTGTCTTAACTGATTGATTATCTTATAATCACTCTTCTTGATGTATTGTATCAATTCTTCCACATCCTTGGCTATATCAGCACTCAAAGTCAGAACAGGAGGATCCCGCACGGGTTCTTCACCATTTACTACAATATAATTGCCTTTTACCTTAGATGAGGCATCAACGCTTCTTTCTGGTGGATTAGGAGGAGAAAATATTTGTCCGCTTCTGGTGATTCTGCTTTCACCGACAATGTCATGAATCTCGTATGTATCTTCTTCATATGTCTCGATGACATAATTCTTCCCCTGATAATAAAACCTGCTACCATATTTCCACGGTACCACTCTATCACTAGAATACAAAACTGGACCAGGTAAAGTAATGGTTGAAGGAGACTGCTTAGCAGGAATCATAATTATTATAGGAGCTGTAACCCTCTTGGGTGTATAGGGAATGGTGATCACATAAATTTCACCTTCTTCTTCAACCTTGGCTTCAACAACCAATATGCCAAACATGTAAAGATCCTTCAGTAATTAACCCATGAGTCTCACTTTTTAAGAAATCATAGCCCTCTGGATGGGTCAAACATTCTTCACAATCAGTAGCACAACCCATAAATACACCTTTCTTCAACATTTGTTCCTTCACAAAGATAAAAGAGTTGTTAACAAGTTCACATCCATCACCAAATTCAAACATCATCTTCAATAATGGCATTGACAATAACGCCCCCATGAGGTGGCAAAGGTTGTTGGAAAATATTTGGTGCTGGCACTGGCCCAAAGTTGATAGCTTGGGAATCAAGTAAATCTTATACCTTATTCTTAAAAGAAATTCAATTTTCAATGTTATGCCCCTATCCTCCTGAGTGGAATTCACACCGGGCATTAGCATCAAAGTTCGGTGGCAATCTTGCAGGTTTAATATTCCAAGTGTGCAATTCAACAAACTTAAAATGAAGCAACTGAGGTAGCAGTTCAACATAAGACATAGGAAGTGCGTCAAACTTTCTCGGAGGTTGTCTCGACTTCTGTTGCTGATTACCCTGACGAGGTACATAAGCTTGTTGTTGAGGTGCGCAATTGGGATAGTTACAACAACAACCTGATGATATGGATCCTGATAAGCCCTGCCTTTTCCTTTCAGGGAATACATCGCAATGCCTTCACCTTCCTTTTTCTTTTGATACCCACCAAAAGTTTTCTTAGCATTACCAGTATTGCTTCCAGACACAACATCTTGAATATTCCCTATATTTATCCCGACTTAAATTCTTTCACCATAAGTCACCATCTCAGCAAAAGAGTCAGAAGTGCTAGAAGCAGTATAAAAATGCCCTTGCAGCATGCTGGTAAACATATCCACCATTTCTCTTTCCATCATAGGAGGCTGCACTCGAGCCTCCATCTCGCACCACCTTTGCACATACTCCTTAAACGAATCTTTCTAACCCTGTGATAGATTCTGCAGTTGAGTCTGGGTTGGTGCCATGTCACTGTTATATTGATAATTCTGAACAAAAGCTTCAACCATCTCTCTCCAAGTGCGAATATGAGAGCTTTCCAATTACATATACCAATCCAATGGACCACCAGTCAGGTTGTCTTAGAAAAAGTGCAAGAGAAGTTTCTCATCCCTAGAGTACGCTGACATTTTCCTATGGTAATACTTAACATGCATCTTAGGATAGGAAACACCTTTGTACTTAACAAAATATGGCACTTTGAATTTTGGACGAATCTTCACTCTAGGGACTAATCCCAAATCAAACATATCAAGACCCATAACTCCTTAATTTTCAAAAGCCCGCATACGCTCCTCGAGCATAGGCAGCTTCATATTAGCTTTAGTGGGTTCTTCATTATTAGAAAACCAGTCATCATAATTATCATCTTCAAGTTGCTGAACACCTATCATAATAACTCTTCTCATTTGTGACTGAACAAGAGGTTGTTTATTATTCGGAGGAGGAGTAATGGGTGGAGGAAAATTTCCCACAACTTGAATCATGTGGGTACCTTGATTATTACCAACAGGATTACCAAGGTTAACAGTAGGACCATTCCCAAGATTAACACCAGCATTACCATTCAGATTTTGGCCACCCAGATTACCAACAAGATTATTAACAATAACCCCCATAATATTTCTAGCATCTCCCTAAGGAGGATTTAGAGTTCCATTCCCTTCATCTATAATTGCAGCAGTTCTCACAATTAAAGCCCTTATATCTTCCTGACCTCGAGCCATAGTCTGAATAATCTCCATCAATTGTTCAACATAATTTCTAATCTTAACATCCATTGCAGCTACGTTAGCCTGTATCTGTTTCATTTGTCTCTCTGAATTACCCCTAGTGTTATACCGATGAGAATTTGAAGTTACAATCTCTGAAAAGAACCAGATCATAAGTAAGAAGACCTGCTGGAACCACCTATTAGTATATGGTATGTTATAAATGCATGATTATGCATGCAATGTTTTACCATTTCCATGGTGTTAAAGAATTTTGTTAGCCATCAAACATAACAAGCAACAAGATAAAAGATATAGGCAATAATCAAAAGAACACATATTGGCAAATAACTATTTTTTCATTTATAACAAAACTTCCAATCAAATTAAGTTCATACAAAATAGACAATCACGGTACAACATAAAATAAAGATCCCGACCAACAAGTCTGATGGTGATCTTCGAAAAAAGAAAAAAAACACCTAAACATCCAACTCTGAGTACTTTCTTCTTCAAGTTGGGCATCCTCGACAAGAAGTTGCTTCTCTAATGCTTTGACTCTGGCTTCATATCAGCTTTGGAAACTTTGAGGATCTCATTATCTCGGCACTTATTTTATATTTCCTTTCAATCTCAACAACAACTTTATGATGATCTTCAAAAGAAACATAATTTTCTTAAATTCTCGATCTCTTTGCAGCCCTCCATCATTCACACTTACTCCCCTCAACTCTCTTAAGGTTATGATCTAGTTAGGTCTTCTCTTGAGAAACTATGAAGAGTTATATGCTAGTCTCAAGTTCCTTCTTGCAGAGTTGCATATTCTCAACTCGAACCTAATTATATTCTTCAGTAGGCACAAATTCAGACAAGACAAGAGGTGGTTGTTCATACAATAAATTCTCTCTTTGAAAAGGCAACAAAAGGGTTTCAACTCTCTTCTTGACCCATTCTACATATGGAGCTCTGGAAATATGAACCTTCTTACCTATAGAGTCTCTAACTCTTCCATGAATCCTACTTCAAGCATTCTTCATTCTTAACAACATCTCTGGATTTTTCCCCTTCTCAAAGTAAACAGTCTCTTCAACTTCCACTTTCTTAGGCGGATTATCCATATCATACCCCAACTGTCAGAAATCTAGAACAAGATTATAGTTAATACAACCCTTTGTTCCCATGAGAGGAACATTGGGAAACTCCCCACATCTAGTAATAATACTTGGACCTTCTCCTAAGATATAATATCACCTTATTTCATATGAAGTGAGAGCCACAAGTCTCTTTGACCATGGAAGAGAATCTTCAGTGTCTATAAATGGCCCCTTCGCATGAAGATGAAGCATGAATCACTGGTAAAGCATGGGTTAACAAAAATTAACAATTATTTTCTTCTGATAGGAAGCTATTACAATGCTCACCTTGTGCTGAAAGTGCCTGAATTGTTCTAGAGAAGTCAATGTGCAAGTAACTGTTTTTGAAAATGGAAGATGGTGATGGAGGTGTTACAGAACTGTAACAGGGATTAGGATAGCTTCTATATGAGGTAAGGAAGCTTTGTGAATGGTTTGGCCAAGAAACGCATGAGTGGGTTTTAAGATGGGTGTGTAAAGTCAGAAATGACACAAAAATGAAAGTTTTGGGCAATTTCTGGCTTCAGGGAGTTTGGAGTGCTCAAACTGATCAGATTTCAAAATCACATGTAATGGCTAGGTTCCTTGATTTTGAAGCAAAGTTGACAAACATCTTTGAAAGGCATGGTACAAGGATATATAGAGTGGTTAGAAGCTTTAAACATGTTTCTCCTAGATTGCAAATGAAGTGTGTGCAGAAGGAACAAGTGCAAAGCTCTAGGAGAGTGGACTTTATGATTAAAGTTAATTTTTCAAGAATGGATATGTTACTTTCTTCCGAAAATGGCAAATTATCTTGGACAATGCTTAAATCACTTGTATAAGGGCTTAATCAATTGTGTAAACCATTAATTATGGATTTAAACACAAGTTTGAGGCCTGAAAATCAAATATTATGCAACATGGCCATAAATTTGGTTATGTGTTCATCACAAAATTGCCTTGTTTTTCAAGCATGAAACTCTAACTTCATCTCTTCGATTCTCCTAGCTTAAGAATGATCTCAATTAGTTCTGGGACTTTTTAGAAAGCTTGTAACATCCTATACAAACTTCATGTTAGAAATTTTTGAAGAATCAACTTGGAACTATATGAGAAGTTTCCATGAATTTGGTACCAAAAATCTTCCTAAAACACTCAAAATTTCACTAAGTGTTTTTTATACCATGTACACGACTTTATGAATTTGTAACTTAGAATCCAAGAATTTATAGAACTTTTTGTATTCTACAAAGTTTTAGATCACATTGAGATATATAAATTTCATGTTGGAAGTTTTTATTGAATCATCTTGCATCTTGGTGAAAAATTGGCATAAAGTTATGAAAAAAACCATGTTTAAAACACTTAGAAAATTTTCAAGTCTTGGAAACTTTGACTTTTTAAAATGAATTTTGATTTTATTGATTTCTTAATGATCAAGTTTCATGTTTTTTCATGTCTTTATGAAATATGATCTTTGAAACTTAATTTTGATCAAAAAGTCAAAGTTTGATTTTTCAGTGTATAGTTGATTTTTCATCAGTTGACCAAATTTCAACTATCAATAAATTAATCTTGGGGAATGAATTGAACCATGAAATTAGGTTAAGATGGTGCATTTGAATCCTTGATATCATGTTTTAAACCAATAAGTCATGTATTAGGTCAAAAGTCAAAAATCAAGCCTTCTCAATCAAAACCCTAATTTTGACCATTTTGCCCTTTTGATGATCTGAGTAATTTTCTTGGGGAATTGTGATCCAAACTTGATCAAATTACATATGAGTTTAAAATTTTGATATGGGTGAAAAATATTAAGATTTGACTGTAAGTTGACCACTATTAACTTTTTACCCAATATAGTTGATTTTAGGTCATCTGATCAATTGACTGAACAAACTTGAACTGCAAGACTTGAAACTTGACATGAGCAATCTTGAAAGTCCATAATAAACCATGAAAGTCATATGAGGCATTAAAATTCCAATTTTCCTTGTGAAAACTCAAACCCTAATTTGAGGCATCGGTGTTTAGAAGATGTCTTGACCTAGTCAATCCTTCTGCAAGCTTGAGCCATTGAAGATCTTGTGGGAAATGTCTTGATAAATGAGAGGGAAAATTTTGGGGTACAACATCGTTAAAGTACTATCACATTAGCACATACGTGCATAACGATAGTACCCCATTTGATCCTCGTCTGAGTGTGGCTCTCATGATCAGAATAGTAAGACATACGCCTCGTAGCTGTCATAATTATCCACTCTAATCCTATGTGTTCCTAGATGAACTCTCTATCCTGAGTATTGAGCCTTTTACCTCAAGTAACAACCCTCCCACCAAGAAAAACACAGACAATCTAGCATATCCAGTATATAGGAACAATGAAAATAAAATGCAATGCATGAATAGATCCCAAAATAAAAATTACCTTTCAAAATGATTGTTTAAAACTTATTTAAAAAAAAATGTTGAGTTTTCAATATTTTGGATTTTCTATGATTTGTTTTGATTTAAATTAACTTAATTCAAATAAAAATCAAAATAAATCATAAAAATAAGATAATGACAAGTGGCAAAGGCTAGGGCTCGTGGACCATGTTGCCAACTCAAAACAAGTGAAAAAGATTGGGCCCATTTGGCAAAAATTGAAGTTTTAGGCATAGTTGACTTTTGGCAATTTTGCAAAAAGGGTCAACTTCACCAATGCACAACTTCCTCAATTTTGACTCTTTTAAGGTTTTCTTGGACTTTTTAGAAATCTTGAGATGTCTTATAAGCAACCCTTTTTTTCCCATATCAATTTGATATTCCATGCTCATGTATGAAGCTTTGACAAAAAAGGTGTTTTTGTTGACTTTTCAGAATGACCTATAATGTCCAATTTCATAACTTCTTGTGAGTGCATATTTTAAACTTGGGAGATGAATATGGATTGTAGATCATGGAATCCTCTTCAAAATTAGCTTTGGATGGGTCATTTATCATAAAGTAGGAGAAAGTTATGCTTGGTCAAAGTTGAGTTGACTTTTCCTGCAAAACCCTAATTTAGCAACTTTTGGGTCTTGGTGAATTATGAGCAATCCTTGATGAATCATGATCAACCCTTGATCAAATGATGAAATATAGTTCAAAATGAGGATTTTGACCAAAACTATTGAAGTTTAACTATATGTAGGCCACAGTTGACTTTTGCCCTAGCACAGTCGATTTTCAGGTCTTTGAGCAATTGACTGAGCAAACTTCCTCTGCAAGGCTTGAAACTTGACATGGATGATCTTGAGAACATATTTGGACAATGGTGAGCATTTGGGATCCCTTGGACTCAAGTATCTTGATGCAATATGAAACCCTAATTTGAGGTAGACTGCCTTAGGAGAGAGCTTGTCTGGCTAACCCTTGGACTACCTTAAGCAACTTGAGGATCTTTCTTGAAATGTTTTGAGAAATATGGGAGGGAAAATTTTGGGGTACAACAGCTTCCCCTGTTCAATCTTCTTAAACCTGAGGATGTAGATTGGCTTGTCGACCTTTCGTGATCCGAAGGTGGAAGATGATTGAACACTAGAGTGCCTAGAAATTTGCACTCCCATGAAGTGGTGTCCGTCTTACGGTGTCGGGAATGGGCTTATAGGTGCCACTTGGAAATTGATGATGGAAGATGGGCTTAAAGATGCCATCCGAAAAAGTGTCGATCGCATAAGATATTCCTTAGCGAGAGCTTGTATACCTGTTGTTGAGGAAGATTCCGATGGGGAATGATGATCTCTGTCCTGAGAGAAAAATAGAATTTTAGGAGCTTCAGTCGTCCGTTATTATACTGGGGAATGGTCTCTTTTTCTTGAGAAAAGTTGAATTTTAGGAACTTCGGTCGCCCGTTATTCTACTGAGGAACCGTCTCTTAGTCGAGGAGGTGAAAATAAACTACTATTTGGTCATGATTCGGGCTTCATGGTGATAGGGCCGACTGCTATCTGGTCGTAATCCAGGCTTTACAGTGACTTACTGGGGAGATGAGATTATACTTGCTATCCGGTCGTAATCCAGGCTTTGCAATTTCTTGATTCTTATCTGGTCGTAATATAGGCTTCATGGTGCTCTATAGTGCTATCTGGTCGTAATCCAGGCTTCACAATACCTTACTTATTATCTGGTCGAAATCCAGGCTCCAGAAGGAATCAAGTGGTTATCCGGTCGCATTCGGGCTTCCCTTTGGCTTGGGGCCTACTAATATCTGGTCGTAATCTGGGCTTCATAGTATCTGGCTGGGTGAACTGCTATTTGGTCGAAATCCAAGCTTCATAGTGTCCCTCACTGTTATCTGGTCGTAATCCAGGCTTCACAGTGTGTTTTACTGCTATCTGGTCGTAATCCAGGCTTCGCGATGTCTTATACCACTATCTGGTCGAAATCCAGGCTTCATGGTGTTCGGAGGAAATCAAGATACTATCCGGTCGTAATCCGGGCTTCATAACTTGTGTTAAAGATATACCACTATCTGGTCGTAATCCAGGCTTCGCGGTGTCTTTGGCTGCTATCTGGTCATAATACAGGCTTCACAGAACCTTGTATTGCTATCTGGTCATAATCCAGGCTTCACAATAACTTGCTGAGCTGTTATCCGGTTGTAATTCGGGCTTCACGGCTTGTGTTTATGATATACCACTATCTGGTCGTAATCCAGGCTTCACGGTGCTTGCTGAGCTGCTATCCGATCGTAATCCGGGCTTCACGGCTTGCTGGGGATTAAACTATTATCCGGTCGAATCCGGGCTTCATAGCTTGCTTTTATGAGATACCACTATCTGGTTGTAATCCAGGCTTTGCAGTAGTCTGATACTGTTAGTCGGTCGTTCCCCGGGCTTCACAATATGTTGTAGGAATCAAGATACTATCCGGTCGGATACGGGCTTCATAACTTGAACTTTGTGAGAATTTGATTGTATCCTTCCTGAAAGGTAAGGGTTAGCTGTATGTAATGCATGATATGTATCAGGAAATGATGTTCTCAAAATAAATGAGATTGCGTTGTATGATGTGTATGCATATGTCATGATGTATGGACATGCAATATTTTTATGATATTCTCTAACTGGGGAAAATAAATCCCGGATTGCTGTTGGAGAATATGAGGGGTTGAATTCTTTGTTACCGCTGGGGATAGTGAATGAAGATGTTTGTGAACATAATCCTGTAGGAGAGAATAACTCCACTGGGGAATAAACTGACGAGGAAATGACTCTGTGGGGAGGACATGCTCTGTTAGAAACTCTGTTGATTTGGAGAAATAACATCGGATGGGGATGAATTACCGTTACCGGTGATGATAAACTCTGTTGGGGATTGAGTTTCTGTTTGTGAAAGGAATGAACTCCGCTGGGGATGATTTTCCAGTTGCGACTATACTGGGGATAATCTTCCAGACTCTATTGGGGATAACTCTCCAAACTCCATTGGGGATAAGCTTTCAGTGCTGGTGATGGATAAACTCTGCATGGGGAGAATCTTACCGACTCATTCGCGGTCGCGAGCCTCAGCTGGGGAGAATTAACACCACTATCCTGCTCTTACTCTGCGGGGAGTGAATGTACCTTCAATTGTTTTCTCCAACTAGGTATATCCCTATACATGATGGACATAGAAACTGTATGGTTTGGACATTTTTCGTTTGCCCCTGTTTATGATATTACGGTTAATCGTCTTTTGTTTCGCATATAAATATTTATGAGCAGCAATTAATGTCAAATGCATATATCAAAAATGAACATTGGACGTTCTTGCAAAACAAAATAGAAAAAGGAAAACAGTTTGAAATTTCTTTGTGTAAATGAATTGTATTGATTTTGAAGTTGGCCTGAAAATAGGCGTTTTTGTACAAGAGGCTGACGTCCTAGTAAGAGAACACCGCCGAAAAATAGAATTAATACAATTTATGAAAAACAAAGAAAAGCAGCTATGTGAACAATCCCACTGGGTTCCAACTCTGTTATTGCATTTATGTCTTCGCACATCTCATCACTTTGCTACTTGGTTGAAGGTAGATAAGATTGATTAGTGTCGTCCGAGCTTGATAATTGATACTGAAGTCTGGTTATAAGGTGATCCAATGGGACATAGTGTTACGCTTTGATCCCTAATTTTTTCCTGGACCACCCTTTCGGGTTTTCAGTCCATCGGGATAACCTTTTTTGCCCAAGCCGCCTTTTCAGGGTTTCGACTTGCCGGGTGTACAGTTTTTTTCATTTTCATCCCTTATTTTTGCCCGAACCCTTTTGGTTCGCCGGGAAGCCCTTATTTTTTCCTAGGCCAGTCAACCTAGCGGGTCTTTGATTATGTGTAGTATTTTTTCACTATGTCTGCATTGACGGGGTGAGGAAGGTCGTCACCATCTATGGTGGTTAGAATCATAGCTCCTCCCGAGAAAATGTTCTTAACCACAAATGGCCATTGTTGTACCCCAATTTTTGCCCCTAAGATTCCTCTATCATATCATATCAACTCGATCTTAACAAGATCACATTAGGGTTGGTTCTTCCTCTTTTTTCCTATCTTTAAGTTTGTCTTGAGGAATCTCCAAGCACCTTGGTTGTGTATTTTGTATATGTGTTGTTGACTAACTTCTAATCAAAATACAAAAAATATTTGTCTTTGTCTTTGTATATTTTTGTTTTGTAGGTACCAAGTCGAAGCATCTGACAAATAAGGATTTCTTGTATTATTTTCCTAAAATCTCTATTTGCAAAGAAAAAGAATTAAATTTTTTTCATTTTTTTCACTGATGCAATCGATTGCTCTTAAAGTGAAATCGATTGCACATAGTGTATTTTGCGCCATTTTTGAAAAAAATACATTGTGCAATCGATTTGCACTATAGTGCAATCGATTGCACAGCGTGAAAATTAAAAAAAAATCAGCATTTTAAACTTGTCAAATTTTGGTTCCAATTTTCCTTCACTTTTTTTGAAAGATGTATCATTAATTCAAATTTTAGTGCCAATCTTTCATTTTTAAAAAGAATTATCATTAATTCAAATTTTGGCTCTAATATTTGAAAGAATTATCATTAATTCAAATTTTGGCTCTAATTTTTGAAAGAGTTATCATTAATTCAAATTTTGGCTCCAAGAATCAATTACCAAATTACCACTAATCCCAATCCTAAAACTCTATAAATAGAACTCTCATTTCATTCAAATTTCAAGCTTTTGATAGCCAAATCCACCTTGCTAAAAAATCTCTCAATTCTCTCCATCTACCAAATTCACTCAAAGCTCCATTTTCAAAAAGTTAGTAATCTTTGCATTGAAGCTTACTAATCTTTGAGCTAAACCTTCATCCAAACACTTTTTCTCCATCAATTCTCTACATCCAAGCTTGGTCAATTGATTCTTGTGGTTGAATTGAAGAAAATTCTTGAAGTTGTTTTGATAATTCTCTAGATCTACCTTTGGTAAGTTGGATAATTCATCTTTCACAATGTGATCTCTTGGTGATCTTTGGGATTGATTCTTTGAGCATTATTTTGTGATTTCAATGGTGTTATTTTCTCATAATTTGATGGAATTTTCTTGCTCAAGTGGATCCATGATCATAAGGTGTTTGATGGAAAGTTTGAACAAGAAATTGCCCTTCTAAAATGTTGTTTTTGCTACTGTAACTATGTGCAATCGATTTGCACTATAGTGCAATCGATTGCACAGAAGCAATTTTGCATAATTTTTTGAAAACTGTACTGTGTAAATCGATTTACACAGTAGTGCAATCAATTTACAACAGGGACAGAATGCACTTTTTTGCCTTGTTTTGGGGCAGCTTTGATCCAAAATGCTTTTTCTACTCACTCCTTTTGATTGTTGGTTTGGATTGCAATTTTAAATGTCCAATTTGTCTTTAAACTCAATGGACTTTGTGATGTAGATGAAGTTGGATAAATGTTCATCAATTCAAATCTACCTAAGAGTGAATTATTTAATTGATTTTTGGTGCTTTGGATTAATGATATGTTTAGTGCTTTAATCCATCTAGAGGAGTGGTTGAATTTAAAGATGAAAGAATTTTGAAATGGTGATCCAAATTAGCTTATCATTTCCCTCCCTCTTCATCTTATCCCTTTCTTTTTTAATTGTGCTACATGTTAAGGGATGGTGATCTCTATATCATTTATCCAAACATGAAGTACATAGATTGCTATTGACCGGCCTCAAAATAGGTGTGACTTCTACATAAGTCCACTTACGATTGCTTAACATAGCGCTAAATTTTGTCCCGATTCGAATAAATGATCATTCATGGCCCAAACTTATGATTGCAAGCCCAAGTATGTTAATTTGATCTCTTTGATCCAATAACCTTGAGATTCATTGTGTGGAGGCTTTGGTTCTACCAATCCTCTAATGGATCTACAACACCTTTGGTCAACGCGGATCACTTAAACATCGTTGATCATTACATGTTGCCTTGTGAGAATTCCAAAATGGATGATATACTTGACAAAAAGCAAATGCAACTTGTTATGTGGAGGCTTTGGTTCTACCAATCCTCTAATGAGTTCCAAATGCAAGTTTCAATATGGTCATCCAACTAACCACTAATTACTAACAACTAACTTTACTTTACGCTTTTATTTTTATGCTTTATGTACCATTTACTTTTAG
This sequence comes from Vicia faba, assembly GCA_948472305.1. Lineage (NCBI taxonomy): Eukaryota > Viridiplantae > Streptophyta > Magnoliopsida > Fabales > Fabaceae > Vicia > Vicia faba. Next base: position 191,108,171 of record OX451736.1, on the reverse strand, counting down.
CATTTTACATTTCAAGTTATTTTCATCTTTGCTCACTTGAGCATTTACTTTTATTTGATTTTTATTTTGCTCACTTGAGCTTTTCTTTCTTTTTAAAGACACCTAATAATCAAAATGAACCATAAAAATCATTAATGATACTTGGACTACATGGTTACTATCCTTTGCATTATGGAGTGATGGACTTCTTGGACTTAGGATTAGAGAACTTGGCCTATCTTGGAGACTTTGTGACTTTATTTGATATTTTGTCTGGAGTTCTTGAGGTTTACCTCAAGACATTGGGTTGTTTGTTTGTTTTGTGTGCAGGTTATTGAGATTACGATCTTTTTTTATAATCTGGAATTCACCCGTATACAGCCGTTACTCTGCCCAATTTTTGTGAAGACTTAAAACACTTGAAGTTTGGTTCTCTCAAGAGGTCTAGTATCTTTGCTTGCTTGGTTTCAATCCGAAGAATGGGAATTCTATATTGACTCATAAATGTCAAGTATTGGCTTCTTATTGGTTAGATGGTTCTTATCCCTAGCTTTTACCTTATGCTTTAGGATAGCCTCTTCTTCTCCTCCCATCTTCTTTAATTTCAAAAATCTTCTCCCTTCTTTTTTTTAAAAAAACTTTTCTTGTTTTTAAACTTGAAACATTTTCATAATAAACTTGGACTTAGGTCCATGCATCTTCGAAACATTTTCATAAATAAATTTGAATCAACTTAATAATACCTTGACCTTTTTTTTAGAAGACTAAAAGTCAATCAATCTCATTTCAAACCATTTTGCCACTTTAGCTTTTATCTTTAAACTTTTCTCAAAAGATTAGACTCTTGTCAATCCTTGTAGTGATGCAAACAACTATACTTATACAATATGTAGTGAAGTGAGATATTTTCCACTTGGGTGTTGAGTGAGGCATTGTTGATTTTAAAATCCAAGCCATATCCTCCACTTTGAGATGATGCAAATTCTCCTTTCTCATGATTGTGGGTAGTAAGTATGTTTTTCACACGGACAATTGCGATGATGTCTTATCTCATAAAATCAACCAACACACTTGTGTTTCAAATTTTTAAAAGAGGAACTACGTGTACCCTGATCCCCTATTGCACGAAAGGTGGTAAGTAGGCACTAAAGGTTCGCAACCGCGGCGGGTGCAAAAATCATAAAAATATTTCTTTTCTCACCTCCACCATCCATTTTATATACAACACATTTTTATAGCCAAAATATACATATTTTTCAAAGAGGTTCCCGCGGAGTACCATAGATGTTTAGGGTGCTAATACCTTCCCTTTGCATAACCAACCCCCTTACCTTGAATCTTTCCCCCTCTTTTGGGTTATTCGCTCTTTTACCATTCCTTTGGAAACAATAAAGCGCGGTGGCGATTTTTTTATTTTGATTTGTATAAAGTCTAGTCAATCCAATGGCTTAGTCTTGCACATTTCTACCGCTACAGAAAAATGGCGACTTCACTGGGGAAAGATTGACCTCTTGCTGGTCCATCCCTAAGTGGGTTAAACCTATCTTTGTTTATATCTGTATATGTGTTATTGTTGTTTATGTGTTATATTTTGTATATATGTTTGTCTGGATTTTCATGGTTTACAGGGTGCTTGGTGATTACTCATAAGTCCTATACCCGGACTTGGGCAAACTTTAAGATAGGACGGGCGATATAGTCATGTTAACTTTGAGGGAGTAATCCCAAAAAAGGAGGCATGAGATCCCCCACTCAGTGGAGGCCCCTTTGACTGTAGTATCGTTTACCGAGTAATCAGGAAGACGTACTGCTTTCGACCTGGGAGCCTGCCGAAGCTGAGGACCGTAGATTACCTAACCCCTCTTGGCCTTTTAGGTGTAGTGCGGAAGCTATAACGGAGTAATCCGGAAGTAGTTGTCACACGATACTACGCTCGGACGAGTCTTTCTTGAGAATATTACTAATTACCGAGTTAATCGGGAAGTTGGTAATATCCAAAGGAAGGATGTAGACTCTGAGAACCTCTAGAACCTTGTTCGGCAGGTGATAACTTTTTAGACCAATACCTTATGGGTAGTACCTTCGACCTCATGCTCGTGACGTTGAACCTATGAACCCTATATGTGTGATCTTGTGTGTGATTGTTGCATCATGCATCCATGCACTCATAAGAATCTTTTGAAAAAAACAATATTTCAAGGGATTTAAAGGTTGACTATTTGTGAATATCTCAGGTACTTTTAAACCATGGATTCTGGAAAGAGAAAGACCGGGAAATACAGTTCCAAGGATCCTAAGATAGATGAGTTGATCAGTCTAATTCCCGAGATCGAGTGTTCTGCAGACTTTCGGAAGAAGTATGGATCCATTATTCCTATCATGAAGCTGAAGATGAAGGGGAGTTTTCTCTCAACTTTGGTCCACTTCTATGATCCGGTGTATCACTGCTTTACTTTTCCTGATTATCAGTTGATGCCAACACTGGAAGAGTATTCCTATCTATTAGATTTACCTGTTACCGATTGCGTTCCTTTTACTGGTTTGGAGGGTGAGCCAAAACCACATAAGATTGCTGCTTTGATTCATCTGGGGAAGTCTGAGGTGGAAGCTCATATGACTATCAAAGGAGGGATTAGAGGATTACCAGCTCAGTTCTTATTGGAGAAAGCTCGTTACTTTTCCAAGATGAAGATTACGGTTGCTTTTGAGGCCATCTTTTCTTTACTCGCCTATGGATTATTCTTAATTCCTAATATGGACAAGTTTGTCTACATTAACGCTATCAAGATTTTCATGATTGGAAACCCGGTTCCTGCATTGTTGGGTGATGCTTATTACTCTGTTCATCTTCGGAATTCTTATCATGGGGGAATGATTATCTGTTGCACGCCTTTTTTGTATCGGTGGTTTACCTCTCATATGCCCTAGTCTGACGCTTTTTGGGATGTCGAGAAGGAACCCCGTTGGGCTCCTAAGATCATGGCACTTACTCACTCGGATATTGATTGGTATCATCGAGCTTACCAGGATGCGGAGATTATTGACAGTTGTGGTAGTTTCCTCAATGTGCCTCTTCTTGGTACAAAGGGGGGAATTAACTATAACCCTGTTCTTGCACGGCGACAGCTTGGTTATCCGATGAGGGATAAACCGAACAATATTCATCTGAGTAGTTTCTTTATGAAGGAAGGAGAAGACCACAGGGAAGCTAGGGAGCAGATTGTGAAGGCCTGGCGTCACATTCATAAGAAGAGTATGAAGGATTTGGGACCTAGGGGTGTTGTTTCTTTGGAGCCATATCTTCAGTGGGTCCGATCGAGAGCCATTCAGTTGAAGATGTCGTATACTCGGGAGACACCCATGCCTGCTTTGTTTATGAAGACCACTCCTCCCTTATTAGATGATCTAGAAGAGATGCAACTTGCTTTGGTTAGGATGCAACAGGAAAGGGATGCTTGGAAGAACAAGTTCCAAACTTTATAGAGTTCCTACATAGCAGACCTGAAGGAGAGAGATGATTTGATCGAGATCCTTGAGAGTCGAGCAGTAGAGTCTATGAAGAGGCAAGGAGATTTATTTTCTCCTAAGCCTCAAACAGGTGTTGTTTGTTCACTTCCTGATTCAGATGATTGGAAGGAGGTTGCCATCAGACATGGGGAAGAAAACCAGAGGTTGAGAGTTCAGATTGTCAGGCTCACAGGGAAGCGCATTCGTACAGATTGATCTCTATCAGTTCCTTTTCTTAGGATTTTAGATTGTATTTTCATCTTGTACTTGGGTTCATTGAAACTTGTAACCCATTTCGAAGTTATTATAATAAAAGTTTTCAGTATTTCAAATGCGTTATTATTTTGATGTTTGTAATATGTCTGTAAATCTTAAATCCCTTGAAATATTAAATGATAAAATAATAATAATAATATACACTGCATATCATGCATCATATTGCACATGTTTTTGCATTTGTTATGCATATCCAGGTGCCTTACCCAGCTTCTTTACTCCATTCAGCAAGCTGACTCGTCACTACAACACTCGGGCTAATTTCAAAAAGAAGATGGACAACTTAGAACAGGAGAATCGCGAGCTGAGCGAAGAAGTTTCTGCTTTGAAGGCTGGCTTGGCCAACTTGACTACTCTGATGGAAGCTCTGGTGGTTGCTCAGAATCAGCCACTGAGTGTTCAACCTCAAACAACAAGGGCAAGTACTGAAGTTTTGACTGTTCCTGTATCCTCTACTCCGATTGTTGTTCAAAACTGTATGCCTCAGGGTTATTCGTGGGGAATGCCAGATAATTTTGCACCTGAAGGTTTCAATCTGGGTCCTCAAGATGCTCCAGTGGTTCCAAATGTTTTTACTCCTGCACCTCCTGTGGTGCATATTGTTCCTGCTGCACCTCCTTCGATGAATTTGGTTCCGTTTGTTAATGAAGATGTGTGTCGTCCTTTCCCTCCGCCGAGTGAAGACTTGGGTCTTTATGACAGAATGGGTGATTTCCAAGAGCAGTTTGATATAATGCAAAGAGAGATGAAGGCTCTTAGGGGAAAAGAGTTGTTCGGGCAGAATGTGAATGAGTTGTGTTTGGTCCCAAATGTTAAAGCGCCTGCTAAGTTCAAGGTCCCAGAATTTGAGAATTACAAGGGCAACACTTGCCCTCGTGCTCATTTGGTGATGTATGTGAGAAGGATGTCTACCCATACTGATGATCAACGTCTGTTGATTCATTTTTTCCAGGATAGTCTGACCGGTGTTGCATTGAAATGGTACATGAGTTTAGACAGCGTCAACATCCATACTTTTAATGATTTGGGAGAAGCATTCATTAAACAATAAAAGTACAATGTGGACATGGCTCCTGACCGTGACCAGCTTAGGGCCATGGTTCAGAAAGACAGAGAATCATCCAAAGAGTATGCACAGAGATGGCGCGAAGTGGCTGCACAAGTGATTCCGCCCATGGAAGAGAAATAAATGACCAAGATTTTTCTAAAGACGCTAGAAGCTTTCTACTAAGAAAGAATGGTAGCAAGTGCCCCAAGTGATTTTACAGAGATGGTAGGAATGGGTGTCCACCTAGAAGAGGCAGTAAGAGAAGGCCTTTTGACAAAGGGTGAAGGATTTGGAGGTGTGAAGAAGCCATCTTACGGGTTTACAAAGAAAAAAGAGGGGGATACAAATGCTATTATGCAAGAGAGAAAGGTAAACGCTCCTAGAAGGAATTATCAGCGTCATTAGCAAGTCGCCTCAGTTACTCCTGTTATGAATGCCGCTCCAACTACCGTTGCTTATCAGAGACCATCCCAGCAGGGGAATCAAGGGTATAATCAGAGAAGGGAGAGATATGATCATATTCCCATGAGCTATGCAGAGCTATTACCAGCATTGGTTCAGAAGAAGTTAGTCCAGACACGACCACCTCCCACTGTACCATCACCATTGTCGTGGTATTACAAAGCAGACCAGACGTGTGCCTTTCATCAGGGAGCACCAGGGCATAATGTTGAGAATTGTTATCCTTTGAGGACTAAAGTGCAAAGGTTGTTGAAGTCTGGAATTTTATCTTTCTAAGACGTGGGACCTAATGTGAAAGACAATCCTCTACCCAAGCACGGGGGAGTGAATGCTGTGAATATGGTGGCCGGTTGTCCAGGCAACTTTCGAATTTTTGACATTAATCTGGTTAGAGGGGATTTGGTGAAGATGCAGGCAGATCTCTGTAAATTCAGTTATTATACGCATGACCATACCGGTTGTGCTGTTTGCAGTACAGATATACAGGGTTGCGAGAAGATAAATGTTGATTTGCAGGAGATGATGGATGAAGGTTTAATCCATATAATCAGGCCTAGGGCAGAATATGAAGAGGAAATGAATATGGTTTCTGGATGTCTGGGTGAATTCAGAATTTTTGATGTGGATCATTTGAATGAGGATCTAGTGCAGTTACATGCTACCTTCTGTCATACTGCTGGTCAGGTGGAACACCAATATGGATCTTGCATAACTTGTTGACGAAATCCCCGAGGATGTTCTGTTGTGAGGGAAGGTGTTCAGTTGCTGTTAGACAATGGAACCATCAAGATCACAGGTCAGAGAGATGATTATCATGAGATTGATATGGTTGAAGTATGTTTGATGGAAGATTCAGAGGAAGAGTATGCCTCCGTATATGAGTATTTCTCTTCAGACGAAGATTTGTTTGCCGGAAATAAATTTTTGATGGCTGACTGTGTTAAGGAAGGGGTGAATGTCATTGTACCTTGTTTTGGTGCACCCACTCATCTTGAGGTGGAGTACCATAGCAAACCAGTTGTTGCCCCATTGGTAATTAGTCTGCCAGGTCTTGTTCCCTATGAATCAGATAAGGCTGTTCCTTACAAATACAACGCTACGATCTTAGAAGATGGGGTGGAGATTCCCATCCAGCTGATGCCAGATGTTGGAAATATAGCTGATAATAGCAGAGTGACCCGTAGTGGTCGTGTATTTGCGCCGGTCATTCGAAGAGATTTTGTTGCTGGAAAGAATATTGCTGAGAATGATGAGCCTAAGAAGTCTGCAGGAGGGACTAGTGGAGCTACATTAGAGAAAGAAGTGGATAATATCTTGAAGATAATTAAGATGAGCGATTACAGAATTGTAGATCAGCTATTGCAGACTCCTTCAAAGATATCTATTCTAGCCTTATTGATGAATTCCTCTGCTCATAGAGAATCACTGATGAGAGTACTATACCAAGCTTTTGTAGAGAATGACATGCCATTAGATCAATTCAGCAGCGTAATTGGAAACATTACATCATGTAACAATTTGAGCTTCTGGGATGATGAGTTACCAGATGAAGGGAGGAATCACAACCTGGCCCTCCACATATCCATGAACTGTAAGAATGATTCGCTGTCCAATGTGCTAATTGAAACGGATTCGCGTTGAATGTCATACCGAGAAGTACCCTCTTGAAGTTAAAGTATCAAGGAACATCTATGCGCCCGAGTGGCATCATTGTGAAGGCTTTTGATGGGTCGAGGAAATATGTCATCGGTGAAGTGGACCTGCCCTTCCATATAGGACCACATTTGTTCTTGATAACCTTCCAGGTTATGGATATTATTCCCGCATATAGTTGTTTGCTTGGACGACCATGGATACACGAAGCAGGGGCTGTCACTTCAACTCTGCATCAGAAGCTAAAATTTGTGCGTGAAAGGAAGATAGTGATCTTAAATGGGGAGCAGACGTTGTTGATATCCCATTTATCCTCTTTTAGTATTGTAGAAGCGGATGAGGCTGCTATTGGAACCCAGTTCCAAGCCCTATCCATTGAGAACATAAGGAGGAATGAGAATTATGTAGTTTCCCTGAAGGACGCGCAGCAGGTTATGCGCAATGGTCATAATGCAGTTTGGGGACGACTGGTGGATCCACCCGTGAACAAGAACAGAACCGGTTTGGTTTTTTCTTTGAAGAATGGCAAAGGCGAAAGTTTGAAGTCAAAGTCTCCTGTGAACAGTTATCATGATGATTTCCGCAGCGGAGGCTACCTCCATCCAATTGGTTCTGGAATCAATGCTGTTGAAGAAGATGAAGCAGAGTAGGAAGTACCGAATTTTGTGACGCATGGAGTCTGAGTTCAGAACTGGGTCACCATTGATGTTCCTTCTTGCATACATATTTCAAAGTAATTTGTTTTGTTAATCTGTTTCTTTCTTTGAAAAGCTTTCACTCTGCCCAAGGTGAAAGTATTGTATGGGCTTATCCGTTTGCTTTGATTTTTAAGATCATTAATAAAAGTTGTCTTTGCTTCCAAAAATATGTCTTTATTTTCTGCTTTTTCTTGGGAAATGGTAATCAAATAAAAAACCCTTTCAAAATAAATGATAACTGAAAATTAATCTGCATGATCACTTGTTATATGTGTCAGTTTCTAAAAGCAATCATAAATCATATGTGCAGATTAATTAAAAAACCCGTTGAATACAATGACCCTGCACCCTCTCCCAACTTTTAATGTCCTGTGTTTGGGGCTGAAGAAGAAGATTATGATGAGATTTCAGAAGAGGTCTCACGGTTGCTTGAGCACGAGGATAATACCATTCAGCCATATAAGGAGCCTTTGGAAGTGATTAATTTGGGTTCAGAAGAAGATCCGAAAGAGATTAAGATTGAAGCATCGTTGCATCTTGATGTGAAGAGCGGGTTGATTGAGTTGTTGAAAGAGTATGTGAATATTTTTGCTTGGTCTTATCAAGACATGCCTGGTCTAGATACAGACATTGTTGAGCATCATTTGCTGTTGAAGCCAAAGTGTCCTCCAGTTAAACAAAAGTTGAGAAGAACCCACCCATATATGGCAGTAAAGATCAAAGAGGAGGTCCTAAAGCAGATTAATGCTGGTTTTCTTGTGATGTCAGTGTATCCTCAATGGATTGCCAATATTGTCCCAGTACCGAAAAAAGACGGAAAAGTCCGCATGTGCGTAGATTACAGAGATCTAAATAAAGCTAGTCCAAAAGATGATTTTCCATTGCCTCACATTGATATGTTAGTGGATGGAACAGCGAAATTCAAAGTATTCTCGTTCATGGATGGATTTTCCGGGTATAATCAAATAAGAATGGCTCCAGAGGACATGGAAAAAACAATGTTTATCACACCCTGGGGAACATTCTATTACAGAGTGATGCCCTTCGGGTTGAAGAACGCTAGTGCAACGTACCAGAGGGCTATGACAGCCCTATTCCATGATCTGATGCACAAGGAAATTGAAGTATATGTTGATGATATGATTGCCAAATCCCAAACTGAAGAAGGGCATATAAAAGATTTGTTGAAGTTGTTTCAGCGTTTGAGGAAGTTTCGTCTCCGCTTGAATCCAAATAAATGCACCTTCGGAGTTAGATCGAGGAAATTGTTGGGTTTTATTGTTAGCCAGAAAGGAATTGAAGTTGATCCTGATAAAGTCAGAGCAATTCAAGAAATGCCAACACCAAGAACTGAAAAGCAAGTCAGGGGTTTCCTCGGGCGTTTGAATTATATTTCCAGATTCATTTCCCACATGACTGAAAAGTGTGAACCGATCTTTAAGTTGTTAAAGAAAGATCAAGGTTGTGTATGGACGGATGACTGCCAAAGGGAATTTGAGAGTATTAAAGAGTATCTGCGTGAACCTCCTATCTTGCTCCCTCCCGTAGAAGGAAGACCGCTGATTATGTATCTAACGGTGTTAGATAAATCCATGGGTTATATTCTAGGACAACAGGATGAAACGGGAAAGAAAGAGTTCGCCATTTATTATCTCAGCAAAATGTTCACTGATTGTGAGTTGCGGTATTCCACGCCAGAAAAGACATGTTGTGCTTTGGCCTGGGCAGCAAAGCGTTTGCGGCAGTATATGTTGAATCATACCACTTGGTTGATCTCCAAAATGGATCCAATCAAGTATATTTTTGAGAAGCCTGCTCTTACGGGGAGAATTGCCCGCTGGTAGATGTTGTTGTCTGAATATGATATTGAGTACCGCACTCAAAAAGCTATTAAAAGTAGTGTGTTGGCAGATTACCTTGCTCACCAACCGGTGGAAGATCATTAGTCTGCAGAATTTGAATTCCCTGATGAGGATGTGATGTTCTTGAAAGTGAAAGATTGTGATGAACCATTGCCTAAGGAAGGCCCTGACCCTGAATCTCATTGGAGTATGATTTTTGATGGAGCGGTGAATGCTTATGGTAAAGGAATTGGTGTTGTGATTGTCACTCCTCATGGATCGCACATTCCTTTTACTGCGAGGCTAACATTTGATTGCACTAATAATATGGCGGAATATGAGGCTTGCATCATGGGTCTTGAGGAAGCTATTGATCTCAGAATCAAAATTCTAGATGTGTATGGTGATTCAGCTTTGGTAATAAATCAGATTAAAGGAGAATGGGATACTCGTCACCCTGACTTGATCCCTTACAAAGATTATGCTAGGAGATTGCTACCCTTCTTCAATAAAGTTAAATTCCATCACATCCCTAGAGATGAAAATCAAATGGAGGATGCTCTGGAAACTATGGCTTCCATGTATCAAGTGAAATCTTGGAATGATATACCCCGTATTACAGTTCGACGGCTGGATAGGCCCGCTCATATGTTTGCGATAGAGGAGGTAGCAGATGAAAAACCTTGGTATTATGATATCAAGCATTTTCTTCAGACTCAGGAATACCCGATTGGTGCATCGAGGAAAGATAGAAAGACATTGAGAAGATTGGCAGGCAATTTCTTCCTCAGTGAAAATGTGCTATACAAGAGAAATTATGACATGGTCTTGCTCAGATGCATGGATAGACACGAAGCAGACATGTTGATGCATGAGATTCATGAAGGTTCATTTGGCACTCATGCTAATGGACATTCGATGGCTAAAAAGATGCTAAGGGAAGGTTACTATTGGTTGACAATGGAATCTGATTGTTGCAAATTTGCAAAGAAGTGCCATAAATGCCAGATTTATGCAGATAAGATCCATGTGCCTCCGACACTTCTCAATGTAATTTCCTCCCCATGGCCTTTCTCTATGTGGGGTATTGACATGATCGGGATGATAGAACCCAAAGCTTCGAATGGACACCGTTTCATTTTGGTAGTGATTGACTACTTTAGCAAATGGGTAGAGGCTGCTTCTTATGCCAATGTTACCAAACAAGTGGTTGTGCGTTTCATCAAAAATAATCTGATATGCCGGTATGGTGTGCCGAGTAGAATCATCACTGACAATGGCTCAAATTTGAACAACAAAATGATGACAGAACTGTGTGAAGAATTCAAGATTTTCCATCACAATTCGTCTCCATACAGGCCAAAGATGAATGGGGCTGTTGAGGCTGCTAATAAGAATATCAAGAGAATTATCCAGAAAATGGTTATTACTTATAAGGATTGGCATGAAATGCTCCCTTTTGCTCTGCATGGATATCGAACATCTGTCCGCACTTCAACAGGAGCAACCTCGTTCTCCCTGGTACATGGAATGGAAGCTGTACTCCCTGTTGAGGTAGAGATTCCCTCGTTGCGTGTGATAATGGAAGCCAAGTTGACAGAGGCTGAATGGGTCCAGAACAGGTTTGACCAATTGAATTTGATTGAAGAGAAGAGGATGACAACTTTATGTCATGGGAAGTTATATCGGAAAAGAATGAAGAAAGAATTTGATAAAAAGGTCAAACCTCGTGAATTCAGAGAAGGCGACCTCGTGCTCAGGAAGATCATGTCTTTTAACACTGATTCTAGGGGCAAGTGGACTCCCAATTTTGAAGGCCCGTATGTTGTCAAGAAAGCCTTCTCTGGTGGTGCATTAATTCTTGAAACTATGGATGGCAAGGAGTTCCCACGTCCCATGAATGCTGATGCAGTCAAGAAATACTTCGCCTAAAGAAATAAAAGAACAGCTCGCTAAGTTGAAAACCCGAAAGGGCTGCTTAGGCAAAAAGGAGCGTCTCGGTAGGCTGAAAACCCGAAAGGGAGGTCTAGGCAAAAATTAGAGACATAAACAGAATAAATTTCCCGCTAAGTTGAAAACCCGCAAGGGCAGCTGTTGTACCCCAAAATTTGCCCTCCCATATTCATCAAGAATTGTCAAAGTCAAGGTCACAAAATGCCCCAAGGGTTGTGCAGCTCAACTGTCTCCTAGACAGTCAAAACTAGGGTTTGAGTTCTGGTCAAGCAAAGGAACCTTTCAAAGGCCCAATCAAGTCTCATGTGCCCACAAAGATGGTCAAGCATCCTCATGTCAAGTTTCAAGGCATTCAGTTCAAAATTGCACAGTCAAAACCCTAAATTGCACTACAGTCAACTGTAGGGGCAAAATGGTCATTTGACAGTCAAAAGTTCAAATTTTTGGTCAACATATCATTTTGAAGCCACAAACATCATTTGATCAATGCTTGATCATGATTCTCAAAATTTGGCTCAGAAATCATCAAAGATGCAAAAGTTGCTATATTTGGACAGCTGAAAAAGTCAACAGAAATTGACCAGGGCATAACTTTCACATGGATTATCAGAAAAATTCCATCCAAAGCTCATTTTGAAGAGAAAGACATTTCCTACAATTCATCTTCATGTTCCAAGTCCAAGAAATGCTCTCACAAAAAGTTATCAATTTCAACATTATAGGTCATTTTCAAAAGTCAACAAAAAGTGACTTTAAGTCAAAGGCCATAACTTGAGATTGGTAAATCAAAATGACATGGGACCAAAGGCATTGGTTAGAGGACTCAAAGACCTTTCCAAAATGTCCAAGAACATGTGAAAAGCTTAAAAATTGACCAAGTTATGCCTTGTGGAAGTTGGGAAATTTTTGGAAATTTTTGAAAGTCAACATTGATGCAAAAGGCCTAAAAATGCAAATGGGCCCATTTATCTTCCAAATTTCTTCATGCCAAGCCTATGCACGACCACTAGGCCCAAAGGGAAGTATTTTCATATTTTTTAATTATTTATTTGAATTAATATTAATTTATATTCATTTAAATGATTTTAATTCATGAAAAATATAACCTTAACCAAAAAAAATCTTTTTATGCACATTATAAGGTTAATATTTCGTGCTTAAATGATTAGGGCAAGTTTGGATGAGATTGGATCATGATTGAATAAAAAACAACATGAAAAAGATATGAAAAAAAGATCCATGAAATCAAATATTGAAATTCATCAATGCCTAAGATTTTGTCTAGTTTTATTAACCTAAATCACTCTATACATACACAGCATCACAACCATAAGCCCTAGAGACTGCAAGCTGCGCTCATACACAATACACAAACTTGAAAATTTTCCAAGAATTCCAAAACTGAATTCAGAGTTCAAGGACGATTCAAGCTTGGATTTTTGTTTCAATAGCATTCTGAGACCTTCCTGAACCTTTGTCAATCATTAACATCAAGAAAAACACAAGGAATCGTTGGTTAGGATTCAAACTGTACCACAAATTTTTCCAAATCGCATATCATTACCTAGGCATCTTTTTGCATTTTTTGTTGTGGATTGTTATTTGTCATGATGTTTCTGTGCTAACCAATATGCTCAATTGAATTTTCGTGCCATATTTATGCTTTCACCATTGTCAAGAAGCTAGGGTTTACAGGTTGCAATTTTGGGGCTTTTGCGTAGAGGCAAAATTAGACGTTCTCACCACCACGGTTGAACTCAGTGCTTCAAGACGAAGAAGAAAAGCTCATCGCGCCTAATTTATATTGGGACATGACCTAATCGCTATTTCTTGGAAAACGGCTTTAGGCCACACCTGGAAAACTGTTGCCTTTGTTTTGTATATTTCAGAGGACGAGGAAGACGAAATCGTGTCCAGCGCTGGTTGGTTCATTTGAACCAGCGCGCGTTTTTTTATTTTTAGTGGCCACCAACGCGTTTGCTTTTTTCTTATTTGTTTGTTAATATATGTTAAATATAAATTGCATGGTTCAGTGGCAGGTGGAAGGCATTGGCAAGGCATGAGACCTGGGTTCGATTCCCAGGTCTTCAACAACTCCATATTATTTTTCTTATTACTTTCCCATGCAGCATAAGTATTGAAGCACACCATAGGCTTCAAGATCCAAAGGCCCACGTGTCTAATGAATGCAGATCAATGGCTCATAATGGACGAACACCATAAAGCTTAGTCAACAGGCATGTACGTGGCTTAGGAAAGTCAACGAACTCTGAGTATAATTGGGCCAGGCCTTTCAAAATGATACCTCCATAATGGGACAGCAAACCCCCCCTGGTTATATTTTTCTAATTTTCTTTTATCCTTTATTATTTTTATTATGTATTTGTTTATTTATTTTCTAATTTAATTAAATATCCCTTTTTACAAAATATAAAAAAATCATAAAAGTCAGAAAAATAGAAAAAATATAATATTTATTTATTATGATCATTTTTAAACATGTAAATAATTTAGGTTAATTAGGCTATAATTTTAATTTTTCTAATAAAAAATAAAAAAAAGTAGAACTTAAGTTTAAATAACTTTTTATTTTCTTTTTTTAATTTTCTTTTTTTCAGAATAATATTATTTATTTATTTATTTTCTTATTTTAACTGTACATAAATTAATTTAGAGTTTAATTTAGGTTTAATCAAAGAACTTTCATAATAAATAAAAATACTAGAATAAGGTTTGTCCTTTAATTTAATTTCAATTAACTTCCTTTTTATTTAAATCTAAAAAACACAAAATACCAAAAATATTATTTTCATTTAATTTCAATCTTTAATTCATTAATTTAATTATTGTAGTAAAAGGGTCCAACGCCCTAGTTCGTTTAATTCCTTTATTTTTCGCGCATTTACTTTATATCGTTTAAATAATTTTGTAATTGCCCCGAAGCCATGTAACCTTGAATTCCTTGCACTTTTTTTATTGCTCTTTTACTTTCCGCTAAATCGGGTCCTGGAAATTTTGGCGATGTGGGCCCGCGCCTTTGTAATAGTTGTAGATTTATCTTTTCCGCACTCCTAACTGTTAACAAAAGCATGAAAGACTGTATGAACTTAAAATAAAATCAATGCGTAGAACACGACAATCATGACAAGATAAATAACTGAAACATGACACCCAATTCGTACACACCACCCCTAGGGTACGCCTCACTGTTGCCTTTCGAAAGGTGGTCGTCGAGTAGAGGACGTCTTAGTAAGTCCTCATGATCCGGGAACCTGGCATGAGGGTAGCTTCTAAGGTGTCTTCCCATTGCTCTGGTGATCACCATGTCCCGAACCACGAATTGACCCGAACACCTCCAATGGTGGTGCTACCTACCTCTCAATGGTGGGATGGCACTACTTTAAAGGACTCTTACACAGACGAATTCCTTAGGGTAGGTAGGTTCTCGTAGGTACTTGCTCTAAACTCAAAAAAATACTTTTCACACCACACAAAAGCTTTCAAAACAAAAACTTTTCAAACACTCTGACGTATGAGTCGATCTGGAATTTTTTTCAAAAGAAACTTTTTAACCCACATCTGAAAAGCAAACACACAAATTGAAAACACATTGAGCAAGTACCTAAGAGCCCATGGATAACCATGGATAGAAAGGGTGCTAACACCTTCCCTTTCTATAACCTACCTCCCGAACCGAGAGCAATCTCTTTAAGGAATTTTTCTGTGCTTTTGTCCTTTCCAATTGGAGAAAATAAAAGACGGTGGCGACTCTTGCTTCCGCGACATTTCGCGAACCAGCGTTAAACAGTCAGTTCCAGATCCACCGATCACAGAACTGGCGACTCTGCTGGGGAACCTTTATAAAGTGAGGTGTACCTTAGGGCTAGCTTATAACTATGTTTTCAATTGTCTTCCTTGTGTGCTTTAAATTGTGGGTTGCTTGGGAGTTCTATAGGTCCTACACCCGGATCTGGGGGATACCTTTCTTAGAAAGTAGCAACAAGGCTGTGAGGGAACTGTGCGGGGTATACCGACACGGTTGAAACAGTCTGCTACGTTGATGTGGCACTTTGGTGTGTACCGGTAACCCTTGAGTTCAGTCAAGGAGAGTACGGGGCCTCCGCGTGGTGTCGTGAAGCATCAACAGACCTTAGGAACCTTAATTGAACTATCTTGGCCTCTTTAGGGTAGTGAGATCACTGACTTTGGTGCAGTCCGAGGTTGGTGGATACTCGATACTACGCTCAATTGAGGGTTGCTTTCCTGGAATATTTCGGTCGCCAGTTCAGTGGCTAAATCGAAACGATGAACAATGAAAGCAACCCCGTGATATTGGGAACCTTAGAACCCGGTTACTTTGATTAGGACAGGTATGAACCCACCAACTCAAGAGGGTATTACCCAGACCCCATGCTGGCCTTAAACCTTAAGGGCTTGTCTTGTGTGCCTTGTTTGCCCTACATGTTTGTCTTTGTAAATATCTGTGGTGTGTTTAATCATAGCATCATGACATCATCCAGCATCATATGCATTGACTAACCATTTCAGGGGTTCGAATTTTCATCTTTGTTCTTGTTTTGTAGGACATGGAAACTGCTCGTAGAAAGACAATTCAGGTCAATCTTGTAAGGATCCCTCCTCAGCTTAAGGAGCTTATATCCAGGATTCCCGAGAACTCTTCATTCAGTGACAGACATGGAAGCCTCATCAGCTTGGTCAACACCAACATTGAGGAAGATATGATAAAGGTCTTGTTCCAGTTCTTTGACCCTTTGCATCACTGCTTTACCTTCTTGGACTATCAGTTGGTACCTACACTGGAGGAGTTCTCCCGGCTCCTGAAGATCCCTATCCTTGATCAGCTGCCTTTCAACGGCACAGAAAGGGAACCTAAGCTTGAAGAGATTGCTAAAGCCTTGCACCTACAGTCATCTGACCTCAAGGGACATTGGGAAGTTAGAAGTGGTGTCAAAGGGTTCTTAGCCAAGTTTCTGTTTGAGAAAGCCCTTGAATGTTGGAACTCTCTTGATTTGCAAGCTTTTGAAGAAGTGGTAGCCCTCCTTGTTTATGGTTTGGTGTTGTTCCCTAATCCAGATCAGCTCATTGATATCAGTGCCGTTCAGATCTTTATGTCCAGGAACCCTATACCTACATTGCTGGGGGACATCCTTCACTCATGTTACACTCGAACCATGAGAAAAAGAGGTGTCCTTATGTGTTGCACTCCTCTCCTGGGAAGGTGGTTTATTTCGCACCTTCCCCAATCAGTCCTGAAGAATGAGCGGGGTTTGAGATGGTCACAACGGTTGATGACTCTTACACATGCAGATATACATTGGTGCCCTAGATCCAGAGGAGATGTCACTATCATTGATCGTTGTGGGGAGTACCCTAATGTTCCTTTACTTGGAATCAGAGGAGGTATTACTTATAGCCCATGCCTGGCTTGGAGACAGTTTGGTTATGCTCGGAGGGATGGTCCTCATGACATGTTAATCCCCGACATAGTTTTTGACTTCGACAGTGATACTCAAGGACTTCGTCAGAAATTTATCAGAGCCTGGAGGATGCCCAGTAGGATAAACAGCAAGACACTGGGGCACAGGAACTCCATCCCTTTGGAGCCCTATCTCAAATGGGTACGCGCCCGTTCTCAGAAGTTAGTGATGCCTTATCCTCACATGCTTCCAGTAATCAAAGAGCCTGTCTTGGAAGGGGAAGTGTCTCATGTTATTCAGCACCCTGATATGCCCACATCCTGGGAAGAGATGCAGAAGAGCTGGATTCAGCTTAAGGAGGAAAGGAATTCTTTGGAGACTAATCTGCATGCCAGTGAAAAGAAAGTCTTGGAGCTCACCCGCCTGCTGCACGAGGAGAGGAACCTCAACACCTACATAGCTCCGAAGAGGATGCGCAGTGTATTTTGGGATTGACTTGACTTTTGTATTTCCTTTTTGCCCACGAGGCCTTGATGTATTAAACAATGATTTCTTTAATGATAACGTGTGTTCTTTTCTTGTCTACAATGAATTTGAACTTTCGAACCCTTGAATGCATTGCATACGCATTTCATACATCATGTGCATAGCAGGTTTTTCCCTTTTTTCAGGTTGCTTATAGTTCTTCGCTGTTTATTTCAGCATCATGAATTCCGGATCTGAATCAACTGAGACTTCAATCAAGGCTCTCCAGGCGCAGAATGCGCAGTTTCAAGAAATGATCATGGGTCTAGCTAAAGGCCAAGAAGAGCTGAAGGCCATGCTCCTGAAGAAGGAGAAGAAGAAGAAAAGAAGGACTGTTCTATTCAACTCGGGCCGAAGGTTGGGTAATACTCTGCACCAAGAAGAGGTTGTTTCCTCTGTTGGCAAAAGTCCTTCTCAGGCAGAAGCAAGGGTTCCTAGTCCGGTGGTCTCCGACAACGAGACAGATTTTGATGAAGAGCAGTACCCTCCTGAAGACAACAAGTATAAACAACTGGAGGACAGGCTGAAAGCTATGGAGGTGCAACAGACACCTGGGCTGGACTTCGGAGATCTGGGTTTGTCGACTGGTATAATTATCCCGCACAAGTTCAAAGCTCCAACCTTTTCCAAGTATGACGGGGCATCCTGTCCCAAGCTGCATTTGAGGTCTTACGTGCGAAAGATTCAGCCGTACTCTGCGGACAAAAATCTATGGATCCACTTCTTCCAGGAGAGTCTTTCAGGGACTCACCTCGAATGGTTCTATCAGCTGGATGGGACCAAAATTCGTAACTGGGAGGAGCTGGCCACTGCTTTCTACAAGCAGTATCAGTATAATGCCGACCTTGCCCCCACGCGTACCCAACTCCAGGGTATGTCGTTGGGCGTAAGCGAAGGTTTTAAAGAGTACGCGCAGAAGTGGAGAGATCTGGCTGGCAGGGTGCAGCCACCTTTGACTGATCGAGAGTTAGTGGATATGTTCTTGGGGACCCTATCTGGGCCGTTCTTTAATCATCTCATTGGGAATTCTTCTGCTGGTTTCACTGATTTGATCTTAACTGGAGAGAGAATTGAAGCTGGGTTGAAGTCTGGAAAGATTGCAAAGGCTGCATCATCATCTGGGTCGGACAAGAAACCGTTTAAAAAGGAGTCTAGTGCTGTGTATGGCTCCAGAAAATCAGAAAGACCGGATCGCCGCCAATCTGTCAGTGCGGTCATGATTGCTACGCCTGCTGCCGCTCCCCGGTCAAACAATCCTCCAAGGGCTGATAGACCCCGGAGAGAGTTCACTCGGTTAAGCATGACCCTGTCGCAAATCCTGCCACAGTTACTATCCACCAATTTGGTAACTGTCAAGGAGGCGCCAAAGTTCCCTAACACTACCTCTCCGAAGTACAACCCGAATGCCCGTTGTGCTTACCATTCAGACAGCCCGGGGCATGCCACTGATGACTGTTGGGCGTTAAAGAATAAGGTGCAAGACCTTATCGATGCTAAAGAGATACAATTCGAGGCGCCTGCAAAACCGAATGTAGTTACTGCCCCTATGCCTCAGCACGGGGTAAGTGCTATTGATGAAGATGTTTATGCTGTTTCTGTGGGTGATCTAGCCACTCCTTTGAAGATCATTAAGAAGAACCTACTGCAGGCCGGTTTATTTCCGGGTTGTAGTGAGGGTTGCCTGTTCTGCATCGTGTCCCCATCCGGTTGTCCCTTGCTCAAATTAGGCATCCAAAGCTTAATGGACAGCAAGGAGATATTATTCAAGAAGTCTGCTGTTCGTGTGGTTCCAATGGAAGAAGTCTCTGTGGTGACTATCTTCAACAATCCGATCCCGGCTCTCCAGAAGAAGCCTGTCCAAATTCTGACCGTTGCACCTGTCACTATCACTGTTCCTGGGCCCCTGCCCTATGTATCCAACAAAGCTGTCCCTTGGCACTATGGGGCAGATGTATATATAAATGGAGTAAAACAAGAGCTCAACGCTGGCGCCAGCATCTGTGACATCACTGGCCCGGCCAAAGTTACCCGCAGTGGCAGGCTCTTCTCGCCTGACATTGCGCCACCTGCTGCTAGAAGACCACTCCTGATAATTCCTGCAAGTACACCTGCTCCCGTTGCTGATCAAGTTGTTATTCCTGCTGCTGATCCTGTTGTTTCTCCTACTGCCGAGTCATCCAATGCTCGGGGCAAGGGAATTGAAACTGAGCCTGCCCAGATGGAGATACCCATACCCATAGCTGCTGAGGCCTCCCCACAAGAGATGGAGGAAATTCTAAAGATTATAAAGAAGAGTGACTTTAATGTTGTGGAACAGCTGGGGCATACGCCCTCCAAAATCTCCATGCTCTCTTTACTGCTGTGCTCTGAGGCCCATGCAAAGGCCCTCATCTCATTCCTTAAGAAAGCTCATGTGCCACATGAAACTTCTGCAGTCCAATTCACTGATTGCGTGGCAAGTCTAACGGCGGACAATGGCTTGGGTTTTTCAGATGCTGATTTGACCATGAAGGGGAAAGATCATAATGATGCTCTGCATGTCTCAATCGAATGCAGGGGCACCACCTTGGCACATGTGTTGGTTGATACTGGGTCATCTTTGAATGTGCTACCCAAGAAGGCTCTGGATCGTCTAGATTGTGAAGGCCTGGATTTGAAGCCCAGTAACATCATTGTCAGGGCCTTTGATGGTTCAAAGAGGATGGTCCATGGGGAGGTGGACATTCCAATTCGTGTGGGTTCTCAGGTGTTCGATTCCACTTTTTATGTGATGGATATTCGTCCGTCCTACTCTTGTCTGCTGGGTCGACCCTGGATACATAAGGCTGGGGCAGTGACCTCCACCTTGCATCAAAAACTGAAGTACCCCGTCAGAGGGAAAATCGTCACCGTGCAAGGTGAGGAAGAATACATGGTGAGCCACCTAAACTCGTTCAGATACATTGAGATGGATGGGGAGTTCATTGAGACCCCCTTTCAGCATTTCGAGGAGGTGTTTCCAATCGCAGCAGAAACAGCAGAAGCAGGTGGTCCTCTGAAGATGGCTTCCCTAAAGGATGCCAGGGCTGTAGTGCAAAAGGGTAAAGATACCAACTGGGGCAGACTGCCAGACTTCACCCAGAAGACTGATAAACTTGGGCTGGGTTTCACCTCAGAAGGGCAGAGGGCTATGAGGAAAGAGAAGATCGGAAGGCCTCCGGTATTTATCAAGGGTTCAGAAGTGAATGCTGTCGGGGAAGACTTTGAAGTGGACGAAGCCGAATTCAACAGCTGGATTTATCCAACGGCCGAAGAAGGATTGAACAATTGGAGTGCAAAGGATCACACCCCTGTTACCTTTGTGACACAGTAATGAATTCCCATGTTTTGTTATTTTGTAATAGACATTGATAAACTCTATGGCCCGGTGTCTTACCCGAGGCACCGTGGTTCTATTTGTGAGGGCATATGAACTGTCATTCTATACATCATGAATGAAAATCTTGGACTATTTTCGCATCGCAAATATTGTGTTCCTTTTTTATCTTTCATTTCCTTTACATAATTTTCAAAAACAGCTGTATTTACACACACACTCACTCATACAGGTTCCAATCCACTCTGGATCTCACTGATAACAGCTCTGCTAATGCCAATTATGACTTCGAAAATCCGATCAACTTAGCCGAAGACGAAGGTGAAGATGATTGCGAAGTGCCTGGCGAGCTTGCAAGACTGTTGCTTCAGGAGGAGAGGGCGATTCAACCCCATGAAGAGCCAGTGGAAACTATAAACCTAGGTACTGAGGCAGACATAAAAGAGGTAAAGATTGGTGCTAACCTAGAGCTCAGCGTGAAGCAACGGTTAACCAAGATGCTGCATGACTATATGGAGATCTTTGCCTGGTCCTACGAAGACATGCCAGGGTTGGATACCGATATTGTCGTCCATCACTTGCCAACTAGAGAAGACTGCCCTCCAGTTAAACAAAAGGTTCGTCGGATGCGTCCAGAGATGTCAGAGAAGATTAAAGCCGAGGTCATGAAACAGTTTGATGCCGGGTTTCTTGCAGTGACTTCCTATCCTCAGTGGGTTGCAAATGTGGTGCCGGTGCCTAAAAAGGACGGCAAGGTCAGAATGTGTGTTGATTACAGGGATCTGAACAGGGCCAGCCCCAAGGATGACTTCCCCTTACCTCATATTGATGTCCTTGTTGATAATACAGCTCAACACAAAGTATTCTCTTTCATGGATGGTTTTTCAGGCTACAATCAGATCAAGATGGCACCTGAAGACATGGAGAAGACTACATTTGTTACTCAGTGGGGCACCTTCTGTTACAAGGTCATGCCGTTCGGATTGAAGAATGCTGGGGCAACCTACCAGCGTGCCATGGTTGCCTTATTTCATGATATGATCCACCATGAGATCGAAGTGTATGTGGACGACATGATCGCTAGGTCCCAGACTGAGGAAGAGCATCTAGATCACCTGCAGAAGTTGTTTGACCGTCTGAAACTGTACAAGCTGAGATTGAACCCGAACAAGTGCACCTTCGGGGTAAGATCTGGGAAGTTGCTAGGCTTCGTGGTCAGTGATAAAGGTATTCAAGTGGACCCTGCCAAGGTCAAAGCTATTCAAGAGATGCCAGCTCCTAAGACAGAGAAGGAAGTCAGAGGCTTTTTAGGACGCCTGAATTACATTGCTCGATTCATATCTCATTTGACTGCTACCTGTGAGCCAATCTTCAAGCTGCTGAAGAAAGATCAGGTAGTACGTTGGAACGATGAATGTCAGGCTGCCTTCGACAGAATCAAAGAGTATCTCCAAGAACCACCCATCCTTATGCCACCGGTTGAAGGGAGACCTCTGATCCTATATCTGACAGTGCTAGACAACTCAATGGGGTGTGTGCTGGGGCAGCATGACGAGTCTGGCCGAAAAGAGCATGCCATTTATTACCTTAGCAAAAAGTTTACCGACTGTGAGACCCGATACTCACTGCTTGAGAAAACTTGCTGCGCTTTGGTATGGGCTGCTCGCCGGCTGAGACAGTATATGCTGACTCACACTACCTTGTTGATCTCAAAAATGGATCCGATAAAGTACATATTCGAGAAGCCTGCTCTGTCTGGGAGAATTGCAAGATGGCAAATGATCTTGACGGAATACGACATTCAGTATACAACCCAGAAAGCCATCAAGGGGAGTGTATTGGCAGACCACTTAGCTCATCAAGCTGTAGATGACTACCAATCAATGAACTTCGAGTTTCCGGACGAAAGCATCATGATTGTAACTGATTGTGAAGTACCTGGACCGGATGAAGGACCTGAACCAGGATCCCGATGGTCTATGCACTTTGACGGAGCTTCCAATGCTTTGGGAAATGGTATCGGCGCCATCATCATATCTCCACAAGGTACTCATACTCCACTCACTGCCCGGCTGTGTTTCAACTGTACCAACAACATGGCGGAGTATGAGGCGTGTATCATGGGTCTTCAAGCTGCTATCGACCTACGAATCAAGTTCCTCAGTGTCTTCGGAGATTCCGCTCTAGTGATCAATCAGATCAATGGAGAGTGGGATACGAAACATCCAAACTTGATTCCTTACAAAGAATGTGTGTTGACCCTGATTCCCCACTTCACAGAGATAACCTTTGAGCACTTTCCAAGAGAAGAGAATCAGTTAGCGGACGCGTTAGCTACAATGTCTTCAATGTTCAAGGTTAAATGGGATAATGAAGCTCCCCAGATCACCATCTGGAAACTGGACGAACCGGCATACTGTTGTGATCTCGAAACTGAATTGGTAACTGAGAAGCCTTGGTACCACGAAGTGAAGAGATATCTGGAAGCTCAGGAATACCCTGAAGGTGCCTCTATCAACGATAAGAAATTCCTGAGACGGTTCGCATCCAAGTTCTTCCTAAGCAACGGCGTCTTATACAAGAGAAACCATGATTCAACCTTACTGCGTTGTGTGGACAAGATTGAAGCAGAAAGAATCATGGAAGAGCTACATGAAGGGACCTTTGGTACGCACTCCAGTGGACATACTATGGCTAAAAAGATCCTACGGGCAGGATATTACTGGTCCACAATGGAAGCTGACTGTTACCAACACTCCAGGACATGCCACAAATGCCAGATCTATGCAGATAAGGTGCATGTTCCTCCGGTTCCCCTGAATGTTCTGACTGCGCCTTGGCCGTTTGCAATGTGGGGCATAGACATGATCGGCGAGATAAGACCTACGGCATCCAACGGACATCGCTTCATCCTAGTGGCGATTGACTATTTTACGAAGTGGGTTGAAGCAGCATCCTATGCTACAGTAACCAAGACTGTTGTGGCACGGTTTATTCGACACAACCTGATCTGTCGATACGGCGTCCCTGAACGGATAATTACAGACAACGGTACCAATCTGAACAATAAGATGATTGCTGAGCTTTGCGAACAGTTCAAGATACAGCACCACAATTCTTCTCCTTACAGACCGAAGATGAATGGGGCTGTAGAAGCAGCAAATAAGAACATCAAGAAGATCGTGCAAAAAATGACAGTGACGTACAAAGATTGGCACGAGATGTTACCGTTCGCTCTGCATGGGTACCGTACCTCAGCAAGGACGTCAACCGGGGCAACTCCTTTCTCTCTGGTTTATGGCATGGAGGCAGTCTTGCCGATCGAAGTGCAAATTCCCTCTCTCCGGATAATGAAGGATGCAAATCTGAGCGAAGATGATTGGATCCAGACACGACTTGATCAACTCAACCTCATTGACGAGAAAAGACTTGCTGCTATCTGTCATGGTCAGACGTACCAAAAACGAATGATCAGGGCATTTAACAAAAAGGTCAGACCACAGGAATACCAAGTCGGGGATCTGGTTATCAAGAGAATCATACTTCCTCAGAGTGATCCAAGGGGCAAATGGACCCCTACGTACGAAGGGCCATTTGTGGTTAAGCATGTGTTCTCAGGAGGAGCAATGATATTAACCAACATGGATGGTGACGACCTTCCTCACCCCGCCAATGCAGACATAGTTAAAAAATACTACGCATGAAAAAGACCCGCTAGGCTGACATGCCTAGGCAAAAATTAGGGCTTCCCGTCGAACCAAAAGGGTTCGGGCAAAATGTAGGGATGAAAATGAAAAAATCTGTACACCCGGCAAGTCGAAAACCTGAAAGGGCGGCTTGGGCAAAAATGGGTATCCCGGTGGACTGAAAACCCGAAAGGGCGGTCCAGGCAAAAATTAGGGATAAAGCGTAAAACTATGTCTCATTGATCACTTTGCATCCAGAATCCGGTATCAGCATCAAGTTCAAACGGCATCGATCAGTCAGCTTCATCTTCAACCAAGGTCATCAAGTGATGAGACGCTCGAAGTTATAAAGGCAATAGCAGAGTTGAAACCCAGTGGACCATTCATCTTTCACACAGCTGTTTTATTTTCTTTTGTACAAAACATTGTATAATTTCTTTTGATCAGCGACGTACCTCTTACTAGGACGTCAGCCTCTTGTACACAAAACGCCTATTTTCAGGCCATTCAAAAATCAATAAAAATATATTTCCAGTTAAACGTGCCAAATATTTTTCCTTTCTCTGTTTTGTTTTGCAAAGAACGTCCAAGGTTCAATTTGTGATGTATGCATTGACAATAATTTGCTAACTCATAAATATTTGCATACGAAACAAAGGAATTCATTGCAGGTGACACTGGAAACAGGGGCAATAAAAAGTTGTCCGAGCAGCTAATTGTTCTATCCCCCAAGGTACTAAGGTAGGTTCAGCTAAAGAACACGGCCAAGTGTATCTTAATCCCCCAGAGAGTGGTTCAACAAAGTCAATACATTCTCCTCCAAGCAAATCATCAAATATCAAGGAAATTGAGTATCCTCCTGTAGATCTCAATACATTCCTCAGCAGCAATACATATATCCTTAACAAGTATCTCCGGCAGTCTTGGTCTAAAGATTGTTCCCCGGCGGTATACCACTATTCAAAGGGATCTTCCCTGCAGTCTAAAACCTCCCCCAGAAGAGTCCAATCCAGCTTCACCAGCAAAGTGGGAATTCAAATCCCCAAGCAGTAAGCTTATCCCCAGTAGATTCTGGAAGCTTACCCCTCGCAGAGCACGAACGCGTCGTCCCGGCTTGATTTAAAGAGTTATTTCCGTAACAGGATATAACTGGGTTATCCTCAGCCAAAAGCCACGGAAAGAGCGTCCTCGGCAAAGTATCTTCCTACCCCAGCGAAGTCTATCAACAATTCCGGCACAACAAGGATATCCCCAGCATAACTCATCAACGATATCCCCAGCGGAGTTATCTTCATCATTTCAGCAAAGCGTCGCCATCCCCACAGAGTAGCACTCCCCAGCATGATCGCTAGAGCATCTTTTCTCCCGCAGAACTATTTCATTTGCCAAGTTTATTCCTCAACGGAGTTGTCTCCTCCTACCGGTATTCTTGCAACGAATCATCCACAGCGGAAGCAAAATCTCTTCATCAGCCCAGGATATGACTTCCCGGCACCCGTCAAGGATTTATTTTCCTAGACAAAAACATACATGAATCATCACATACATCATTATAGCATGCATAACGTATTGCATCATACAAATCTCATTTATGTTGATAACATCATTGCTTGATCCATACCATGCATCGCATATGACTGACCTCTACCTTTCAGGAAGGGTGCAGTTGAAATCCCCAAACATATTTCAAGGATGTCTCTAGTCCAGTTAAATCGACTCCAAACAGATTTTTCTGATAAAGACTCAGTAGAAGTTATGGTCCCCTCTCCAACGGCGTGTGAGGTGGTAATTCCTTTTTTCAAGATGTTCTCCTCTCCGACGATGAGCGTGAGGTGATATTCTTTTGTGGTCCCCTCTCCGACGGTGAGCGTGAGGTGGTAATTCCTTTTTCAAGATGTTCTCCTCTCCGACGATGAGCGTGAGGTGATAGTCTTTTGTGGTCCCCTCTCCGACGGTGAGCGTGAGGTGGTAATTCCTTCTTCAGATGTTCTCCTCTCCGGCATGAGCGTGAGGTGATATTCTTTTGTGGTCCCCTCTCCGACGGTGAGCGTGAGGTGGTAATTCCTTTTTCAAGATGTTTTCCTCTCCGACGATGAGCGTGAGGTGATATTCTTTTGTGGTCCCCTCTCCAACGGCGTGTGAGGTGGTAATTCCTTCTTCAGATAGTTCCCTCTCCAACGTGAGTGAGGTGACTCCCTTTGAGATTATAATTTCCTATAGTTCCCTCTCCAACGTGAGTGAGGTAACTCCCTTTGAGATTGTAACATCCTTTGGTTCTCTTCCCGACACTACGAAGATGGTAATTCTCATCAAGATTTTCTCAACGAGCGTTGTTGAGATCATTCAGGATTCTCTTACCCTTCATGCTAAGGCAGTAACCATCCCTGGTTCATTCATCAGCGTTTGAAGCTCCAGATTCAGCTCCTGTAACCAATCAGGACATATCTATATCAAGCATCTAAAATCAGCTCCTGCGACGTGTCAGGTACTCATTTTTCTGTTTTGTAGGTATGCAGGTTCTCGCTAAGGAATCTCTTACGCAATCAGCATCCAGATGGCATCTATAAGCCCATCATCCTATCCAAGCAACATCCAAATGGCATCTATAAGCCCATTCCCTCATCATCATTGCTACTATGTGAGCGCAAATTTCTGGGCACTTTAGTGTTCAATCATCTTTTACCCTCGGATTACGAAAGGCACGTCAGCCAATCTGCATCCTCAGGTCCAAGAAGATTGAACAGGGGCAACTGTTGTACCCCAAAATTTGCCCTCCCATATTCATCAAGAATTGTCAAAGTCAAGGTCACAAAATGCCCCAAGGGTTGTGCAGCTCAACTGTCTCCTAGACAGTCAAAACTAGGGTTTGAGTTCTGGTCAAGCAAAGGAACCTTTCAAAGGCCCAATCAAGTCTCATGTGCCCACAAAGATGGTCAAGCATCCTCATGTCAAGTTTCAAGGCATTCAGTTCAAAATTGCACAGTCAAAACCCTAAATTGCACTACAGTCAACTGTAGGGGCAAAATGGTCATTTGACAGTCAAAAGTTCAAATTTTTGGTCAACATATCATTTTGAAGCCACAAACATCATTTGATCAATGCTTGATCATGATTCTCAAAATTTGGCTCAGAAATCATCAAAGATGCAAAAGTTGCTATATTTGGACAGCTGAAAAAGTCAACAGAAATTGACCAGGGCATAACTTTCACATGGATTATCAGAAAAATTCCATCCAAAGCTCATTTTGAAGAGAAAGACATTTCCTACAATTCATCTTCATGTTCCAAGTCCAAGAAATGCTCTCACAAAAAGTTATCAATTTCAACATTATAGGTCATTTTCAAAAGTCAACAAAAAGTGACTTTAAGTCAAAGGCCATAACTTGAGATTGGTAAATCAAAATGACATGGGACCAAAGGCATTGGTTAGAGGACTCAAAGACCTTTCCAAAATGTCCAAGAACATGTGAAAAGCTTAAAAATTGACCAAGTTATGCCTTGTGGAAGTTGGGAAATTTTTGGAAATTTTTGAAAGTCAACATTGATGCAAAAGGCCTAAAAATGCAAATGGGCCCATTTATCTTCCAAATTTCTTCATGCCAAGCCTATGCACGACCACTAGGCCCAAAGGGAAGTATTTTCATATTTTTTAATTATTTATTTGAATTAATATTAATTTATATTCATTTAAATGATTTTAATTCATGAAAAATATAACCTTAACCAAAAAAAATCTTTTTATGCACATTATAAGGTTAATATTTCGTGCTTAAATGATTAGGGCAAGTTTGGATGAGATTGGATCATGATTGAATAAAAAACAACATGAAAAAGATATGAAAAAAAGATCCATGAAATCAAATATTGAAATTCATCAATGCCTAAGATTTTGTCTAGTTTTATTAACCTAAATCACTCTATACATACACAGCATCACAACCATAAGCCCTAGAGACTGCAAGCTGCGCTCATACACAATACACAAACTTGAAAATTTTCCAAGAATTCCAAAACTGAATTCAGAGTTCAAGGACGATTCAAGCTTGGATTTTTGTTTCAATAGCATTCTGAGACCTTCCTGAACCTTTGTCAATCATTAACATCAAGAAAAACACAAGGAATCGTTGGTTAGGATTCAAACTGTACCACAAATTTTTCCAAATCGCATATCATTACCTAGGCATCTTTTTGCATTTTTTGTTGTGGATTGTTATTTGTCATGATGTTTCTGTGCTAACCAATATGCTCAATTGAATTTTCGTGCCATATTTATGCTTTCACCATTGTCAAGAAGCTAGGGTTTACAGGTTGCAATTTTGGGGCTTTTGCGTAGAGGCAAAATTAGACGTTCTCACCACCACGGTTGAACTCAGTGCTTCAAGACGAAGAAGAAAAGCTCATCGCGCCTAATTTATATTGGGACATGACCTAATCGCTATTTCTTGGAAAACGGCTTTAGGCCACACCTGGAAAACTGTTGCCTTTGTTTTGTATATTTCAGAGGACGAGGAAGACGAAATCGTGTCCAGCGCTGGTTGGTTCATTTGAACCAGCGCGCGTTTTTTTATTTTTAGTGGCCACCAACGCGTTTGCTTTTTTCTTATTTGTTTGTTAATATATGTTAAATATAAATTGCATGGTTCAGTGGCAGGTGGAAGGCATTGGCAAGGCATGAGACCTGGGTTCGATTCCCAGGTCTTCAACAACTCCATATTATTTTTCTTATTACTTTCCCATGCAGCATAAGTATTGAAGCACACCATAGGCTTCAAGATCCAAAGGCCCACGTGTCTAATGAATGCAGATCAATGGCTCATAATGGACGAACACCATAAAGCTTAGTCAACAGGCATGTACGTGGCTTAGGAAAGTCAACGAACTCTGAGTATAATTGGGCCAGGCCTTTCAAAATGATACCTCCATAATGGGACAGCAAACCCCCCCTGGTTATATTTTTCTAATTTTCTTTTATCCTTTATTATTTTTATTATGTATTTGTTTATTTATTTTCTAATTTAATTAAATATCCCTTTTTACAAAATATAAAAAAATCATAAAAGTCAGAAAAATAGAAAAAATATAATATTTATTTATTATGATCATTTTTAAACATGTAAATAATTTAGGTTAATTAGGCTATAATTTTAATTTTTCTAATAAAAAATAAAAAAAAGTAGAACTTAAGTTTAAATAACTTTTTATTTTCTTTTTTTAATTTTCTTTTTTTCAGAATAATATTATTTATTTATTTATTTTCTTATTTTAACTGTACATAAATTAATTTAGAGTTTAATTTAGGTTTAATCAAAGAACTTTCATAATAAATAAAAATACTAGAATAAGGTTTGTCCTTTAATTTAATTTCAATTAACTTCCTTTTTATTTAAATCTAAAAAACACAAAATACCAAAAATATTATTTTCATTTAATTTCAATCTTTAATTCATTAATTTAATTATTGTAGTAAAAGGGTCCAACGCCCTAGTTCGTTTAATTCCTTTATTTTTCGCGCATTTACTTTATATCGTTTAAATAATTTTGTAATTGCCCCGAAGCCATGTAACCTTGAATTCCTTGCACTTTTTTTATTGCTCTTTTACTTTCCGCTAAATCGGGTCCTGGAAATTTTGGCGATGTGGGCCCGCGCCTTTGTAATAGTTGTAGATTTATCTTTTCCGCACTCCTAACTGTTAACAAAAGCATGAAAGACTGTATGAACTTAAAATAAAATCAATGCGTAGAACACGACAATCATGACAAGATAAATAACTGAAACATGACACCCAATTCGTACACACCACCCCTAGGGTACGCCTCACTGTTGCCTTTCGAAAGGTGGTCGTCGAGTAGAGGACGTCTTAGTAAGTCCTCATGATCCGGGAACCTGGCATGAGGGTAGCTTCTAAGGTGTCTTCCCATTGCTCTGGTGATCACCATGTCCCGAACCACGAATTGACCCGAACACCTCCAATGGTGGTGCTACCTACCTCTCAATGGTGGGATGGCACTACTTTAAAGGACTCTTACACAGACGAATTCCTTAGGGTAGGTAGGTTCTCGTAGGTACTTGCTCTAAACTCAAAAAAATACTTTTCACACCACACAAAAGCTTTCAAAACAAAAACTTTTCAAACACTCTGACGTATGAGTCGATCTGGAATTTTTTTCAAAAGAAACTTTTTAACCCACATCTGAAAAGCAAACACACAAATTGAAAACACATTGAGCAAGTACCTAAGAGCCCATGGATAACCATGGATAGAAAGGGTGCTAACACCTTCCCTTTCTATAACCTACCTCCCGAACCGAGAGCAATCTCTTTAAGGAATTTTTCTGTGCTTTTGTCCTTTCCAATTGGAGAAAATAAAAGACGGTGGCGACTCTTGCTTCCGCGACATTTCGCGAACCAGCGTTAAACAGTCAGTTCCAGATCCACCGATCACAGCAGCTTAGGCAAAAGTTAGGGATTTTTCTTGGCAAGTAACTACGTTAGACAAGACTTGATCGTTGAAGCAACAATCTTCTCGGATCCTCACCATACTTCAACAAAAGTTGCTGCTCAGGACTTCAAAAGTTGTTAGGGGAATGGTGGTCATTGTATCTCAATGTATCTTTTCCATTATATATTACCATTTCCCAAACTTTGTTATCATCCATGGAGTCTCTCCATTTGCATACTACCATTCTATTAATAAAATTCGAGCTTTTGCCCAATTCTTTGTGTTCTTATTTTTATTTAGCTTGCAAAGACTTCATTTATTACTGATAATAACTTTCAAAGCAAAAAGATTTAAAAAAAAATTGACTTTTCAAAAAGAAAGACATCTTTACAATTCAATTTACTTTGGGATTTATGATGAAACAATGACAACAAAAATGGAGATCCCTGGAATGAACAAACTCCGGTTGTTTTAAGAATATTTACTTCCTTCGTGAAGGTTTTTCTCAGGTCATCTTGTTGGTATATGCGCAATCTTTGTGTGTTTCTCAAATAATTAAAGACGATACAACTTGGCGTAAGGTACAGTATTAGGTTTGTGATCCCATGATCCCCGACCAAGTCTTGGTTCGCTTTTGATTTTGGGTTTGCATGGTCAGAAGCCTCTTTCCCAGGTTCCCCAACAAAGTTTTCCCTCATATGATGAAAGGTTTTATTCCCTTGGTGTGCTAAGATATCGCTCTTTTTGCTGTATTGGCATTAGTGTTGACTTCTTGATTTCCCAGGAAGACTACACTAGGGCATCTTTTATTGGAATAGGTTTGGTTGATATGAAAACTCAATCCAGTA
The DNA here is from genome assembly GCA_948472305.1 of Vicia faba. Taxonomy (NCBI): domain Eukaryota; kingdom Viridiplantae; phylum Streptophyta; class Magnoliopsida; order Fabales; family Fabaceae; genus Vicia; species Vicia faba. The sequence continues at coordinate 191,076,462 of OX451736.1, read as the reverse complement.
TTTTCCAGTGAAGGCCTTGTTTGTTTGATAGAAGTCCTTTTTCCCCAGTGAAGAACGTATCTTGGTTTCCCCTCGATGATGTGGTGTCGACCACCCCAATGAAGTCAGCATGAAGTCCCCGATAGAGGTCTCGATGATGAAGTATTGTCTCCCTTAGTGAAGTCCGTATGTTTTTCTTCCTTCAAAGTGGGCCTAATTTCCCCAGTGAATGTTTTGACAATTTGGTTTCCATTTGCCTTATTCACAATCAGTATCAAAATCCCCAGTAGGAGTTCGGACTGTGAAACATTTGTTTTCCCCATGGAAGTCTGTGTGTTATTCCCTGGGAAGGTTATCCCAGGGCATCTCTTGTTGGAATGAGTATTCATGATGAAAAGTTTTCAATCCTCAGTTTTTTTTTCTCCAGGGAAGTGGGTTTGAATTCCTCAGTGAGGTCTGGTTGTCTCGGCGTTAGTCTGCTTTATTTGAGACTAGTTTTGCAATCTTCAGTAGGCACGTTGTTTTTGGAAAACTGGTTTCTCCAATGAAAACGGAAGAAAGATGTTATATCTCGATATTTGTTTGATTTAGCTACATCCGAATTATGTTTCTCCTCAGTGAAGTTAGGACAGACAATAGGTTTGGTTTCCGCAGTTGCTTTTACCTTTCTTGGATTGATCTTTTTGGTTGAAGTTTAGACCAATGTTGTTAGTACCTGAGGTAGTTTTGATTGATTATGTATCCTTTTACCAGCATATGCACGATATCACTCATACATTCATAGATGCATCATGCATTGTTACAAATCATTTTTTATTGACATTATGTTCAAACCTTCCTGCAGTGCTCCTTGCTTAGTTGGATTTGTTTTTCTCTCTTGAGTTTATTTCTCAAAGGATGTATCTTCTTTGACCGTCTTGCTCCAGTTTGTTTCTAATTAGATTCGTGGTTGCATGACAATATTATTTAGTCTGGATTTCTGAGGACTTTGAGCTTTGATTTGTGCATTTATTTTGCACGAGAAGACTTTATCTCTTCAGCAGGAATAATGTGGCATTTCCCCAAGAAGTCATATCTCATTTCCCCAGTAAGTCATATCTCATTTCCCTAGGAAGTCATATCTATTTCCCCAGGAAGCCATATTTCTATCCCCAGGAAGTCATATCTCTTTCCCCCGGAAGCCACATTTCTATCCCCAGAAATTCATTTCTTTTTGCAATCCTCCATGATAACAAGCAACAGGTATCTTTGTTTGAGCAACTCATGCTTCCCTGTACAAGTCGACATAACTTTTTTTGCTATTTCCACTATGAGTGGTTAGCTTGCAGTCCGTCGTCAGTTTACGCCAGTGGATGGCAAGACCTTCAAATTCACAGAAATTGCTCGTCGTGAAATCTTTGCAAGTGGAAGTCTCTTTATTCGAGATAGCTTACATATTACCCTTTCCAGGCGGAATTCCTTGGTTAAGGAAGAAGTTGAGACCCGTTCTAGGTGAAACACCACAAGTTTGGGGAACATATGATATTTTCAAAATCTACCTTCAGTGAACGTTGGTAGTGCATCGGCAGTGAACGTCGGTGTTTCTTATCTTTTTGCTATCATCAATGAACGGTGGTGGTTCCTCATCAGTGAACGGTAATGGTATGATATTTTCAAATTCTACCTTCAGTGAACGTTGGTAGTGCATCGGCAGTGAACGTCGGTGTTTCTTATCTTTTTGCTATCATCAGTGAACGGTGGTAGTTCCTCGTCAGTGAACAGCGATGGTATGATATTTTCAAAATCTACCTTCAGTGAACGTTGGTAGTGCATCGGCAATAAACGTCGATGTTTCTTATCTTTTTTCTATCATCAGTGAACGGTGGTAGTTCCTCATCAGTGAACGACGATGGTATGATATTTTCAAAATCTACCTTCAGTGAACATTGGTAGTGCATCGGCAGTGAACATCGGTGTTTCTTATCTTTTTGCTATCATCAGTGAACGGTGGTAGTTCCTCGTCAGTGAACGGCGATGGTATGATATTTTCAAAATCTACCTTCAGTGAACATTGGTAGTGCATCGGCAGTGAACGTCGGTGTTTCTTATCTTTTTGCTATCATCAGTGAACGGTAGTAGTTCCTCGTCAGTGAACGGTGATGGTATTATATTTTCAAAATCTACCTTCAGTGAACGTTGGTAGTGCATCGGCAGTGAACGTCGGTGTTTCTTATATTTTTGCTATCATCAGTGAACGGTGGTAGTTCCTCGTCAGTGAACGACGATGGTATGATATTTTCAAAATCTACCTTCAGTGAACGTATGTAGTGCATCGGCAGTGAACGTCGGTATTTCTTATCTTTTTGCTATCATCAGTGAACGGTGGTGGTTCCTCGTCAGTGAACGGCGATGGTATGATATTTTCAAAATCTACCTTCAGTGAATGTTGGTAGTGCATCGGAAGTGAACGTCAGTGTTTCTTATCTTTTTGCTATCATCAGTGAACGGTGGTAGTTCCTCGTCAGTGAACGGCGATGGTATGATATTTTCAAAATCTACCTTCAGTGAATGTTGGTAGTGCATCGGCAGTGAACGTCGATGTTTCTTATCTTTTTGCTATCATCAGTGAACGGTGGTAGTTCCTCGTCAGTGAACGGCGATGGTATGATATTTTCAAAATCTACCTTCAGTGAATGTTGGTAGTGCATCGGCAGTGAACGTCAGTGTTTCTTATCTTTTTTCTATCATCAGTAAACGGTGGTGGTTCCTCGTTAGTGAACGGAGATGGTATGATATTTTCAAAATCTACCTTCAGTGAACGTTGGTAGTGCATCGGCAGTGAACGTCGGTGTTTCTTATCTTTTTGTTATCATCAGTGAACGGTGATAGTTCCTCGTCAGTGAACGGAGATGGCATGATATATTTTATCTTCTACCTTCAACTATTGAGTTGGTAGTTTACCGTCATTTGTGAGTTGGTATATCTTCTTCTCCTACCTTCAGTGAACGTTGGTAGACATCGGCAGTGAACGTCGATGCTTGTTATCCTACTCTCTTGTTCTATTCTTTTGGTCCACCAGTGATTTATTTTCCTGGTGGGGTTGCTCCTTTGTTTCTTCATTTTTGTGGCATCCCCAGTGTTACTTTGCGTCTCTTTTGTTCTGTTTATATGCATCCATTATCATAAGCATTGCATGGCATCTTAGAGACAAAAATAGGGCTTGTTTTATATTTAAGTATCTTCAATCGCGTCGACACGAAGATTTGTAATCTCCGTATCTCCGGATAGAAGACACTTAAATAAGGGCAGTTGTTGTACCCCAATTTTTGCCCCTAAGATTCCTCTATCATATCATATCAACTCGATCATAACAAGATCACATTAGGGTTGGTTCTTCCTCTTTTTTCCTATCTTTAAGTTTGCTCTTGAGGAATCTCCAAGCACCTTGGTTGTGTATTTTGTATATGTGTTGTTGACTAACTTCTAATCAAAATACAAAAAATATTTGTCTTTATCTTTGTATATTTTTGTTTTGTAGGTACCAAGTCGAAGCATCTGACAAATAAGGATTTCTGGTATTATTTTCCTAAAATCTCTATTTGCAAAGAAAAAGAATTAAATTTTTTTCATTTTTTTCACTGATGCAATCGATTGCTCTTAAAGTGCAATCGATTGCACATAGTGTATTTTGCGCCATTTTTGAAAAAAATACACTGTGCAATCGATTTGCACTGTAGTGCAATCGATTGCACAGCGTGAAAATTAAAAAAAAATCAGCATTTTAAACTTGTCAAATTTTGGCTCCAATTTTCCTTCACTTTTGAAAGATGTATCATTAATTCAAATTTTAGTGCCAATCTTTCATTTTTAAAAATAATTATAATTAATTCAAATTTTGGCTCTAATATTTGAAAGAATTATCATTAATTCAAATTTTGACTCTAATTTTTGAAAGAGTTATCATTAATTCAAATTTTGGCTCCAAGAATCAATTACCAAATTACCACTAATCCCAATCCTAAAACTCTATAAATAGAGCTCTCATTTCATTCAAATTTCAAGCTTTTGATAGCCAAATCCACCTTGCTAAAAAATCTCTCAATTCTCTCCATCTACCAAATTCACTCAAAGCTCCATTTTCAAAAAGTTAGTAAGCTTTGCATTGAAGCTTACTAATCTTTGAGCTAAACCTTCATCCAAACACTTTTTCTCCATCAATTCTCTACATCCAAGCTTGGTCAATTGATTCTTGTGGTTGAATTGAAGCAAATTCTTGAAGTTGTTTTGATAATTCTCTAGATCTACCTTTGGTAAGTTGGATAATTCATCTTTCACAATGTGATCTCTTGGTGATCTTTGGGATTGATTCTTTGAGCATTATTTTGTGATTTCAATGGTGTTATTTTCTTATAATTTGATGGAATTTCCGTGCTCAAGTGGATCCATGATCATAAGGTGTTTGATGGAAAGTTTGAACAAGAAATTGCCCTTTTAAAATGCTGTTTTTGCTACTGTAACTGTGTGCAATCGATTTGCACTATAGTGCAATCGATTGCACAGAAGCAATTTTGCATAATTTTTTGAAAACTGTACTGTGTAAATCAATTTACACAGTAGTGAAATCGATTTACAACAGGGACAAAATGCACTTTTTTGCCTTGTTTTGGGGCAGCTTTGATCCAAAATGCTTTTTCTACTCACTCCTTTTGATTGTTGGTTTGGATTGCAATTTTAAATGTCCAATTTGTCTTTAAACTCAATGGACTTTCTGATGTAGATGAAGTTGGATATATGTTCATCAATTCAAATCTACCTAAGAGTGAATTATTTAATTCATTTTGGGTGCTTTGGATTAATGATATATTTAGTGCTTTAATCCATCTAGAGGAGTGGTTGAATTTAAAGATGAAAGAAATTTGAAATGGTGATCCAAATTAGCTTATCATTTCCATCCCTCTTCATCTTATCCCTTTCTTTTTTAATTGTACTACATGTTAAGGGATGGTGATCTCTATATCATTTATCCAAACATGAAGTACATAGATTGCTATTGACCGGCCTCAAAATAGGTGTGACTTCTACATAAGTTCACTTACGATTGCTTAACATAGCGCTAAATTTTGTCCCAATTTGAATAAATGACCATTCGTGGCCCAAACTTATGATTGCAAGCCCAAGTATGTTAATTTGATCTCTTTGATACAATAACCTTGAGATTCATTGTGTGGAGGCTTTGGTTCTACCAATCCTCTAATGGATCTACAACACCTTTGGTCAACGCGGATCACTTAAACATCGTTCATCATTACATGTTGCCTTGTGAGAATTCTAAAATTGATGATATACTTGACAAAAAGCAAATGCAACTTGTTGTGTGGAGGCTTTGGTTCTACCAATCCTCTAATGAGTTCCAAATGCAAGTTTCAAGATGGTCATTCAACTAACAACTAATTACTAACAACTAACTTTACTTTACGCTTTTATTTTTATGCTTTATATACCATTTACTTTTAGCATTTTACATTTCATGCTATTTTCATCTTTGCTCACTTGAGCATTTACTTTTATGTCATTTTTATTTTGCTCACTTGAGCTTTTCTTTATTTTTAAAGACACCTAATAATCAACATGAACCATAAAAATCATTAATGATACATGGACTACATGGTTACTATCCTTTGCATTATGGAGTGATGGACTTCTTGGACTTAGGATTAGAGACCTTGGCCTATCTTGGAGACTTTGTGACTTTATTTGATATTTTGTCTGGAGTTCTTGAGGTTTACCTCAAGACATTAGGTTGTTTGTTTGTTTTGTGTGCAGGTTATTGAGATTATGATTTTTGTTTGTAATCTGGAATTCACCCGTATACAGCCGTTACTATGCCCAATTTTTGCGAAGACTTAAAACACTTGAAGTTTGGTTCTCTCAAGAGGTCTAGTATCTTTGCTTGCTTGGTTTCAATCCGAAGAATGGGAATTCTATATTGACTCATAAATGTCAAGTATTGGCTTATTGTTGGTTAGATGGTTTTTATCCCTAGCTTTTACCTTATGCTTTAGGATAGCCTCTTCTTCTCCTCCCATCTTCTTTATTTTCAAAAATCTTCTCCCTCCTTTTTTAAAAAAAAACTCTTCTTGTTTTGAAACTTGAAACATTTTCATAATAAACTTCGACTAAGGTCCATGCATCTTCGAAACATTTTCATAAATAAATTTCAATCAATTTAATAATACCTTGACCTTTTTTTTGTGAGAAGACTAAAAGTCAATCAATCTCATTTCAAACCATTTTGCCACTTTGGCTTTTATCTTTAAACTTTTCTCAAAAGATTAGACTCTTGTCAATCCTTGTAGTGATGCAAACAACTATACTTCTATAATATGTAGTGAAGTGAGATATTTTCCACTTGGGTGTTGAGTGAGGCATTGTTGATTTTAAAATCCAAGCCATATCCTCCACTTTGAGATGATGCAAATTCTCCTTTCTCATGATTGTGGGTAGTAAGTATGTTTTTCACACGGACAATTGTGATGATGTCTTATCTCATAAAATCAACCAACACACTTGTGTTTCAAATTTTTAAAAGGGGAACTACGTGTACCCTGATCCCCTATTGCACGAAAGGTGGTACGTAGGAACTAAAGGTTCGCAACCGCGGCGGGTGCAAAAATCATAAAAATATTTCTTTTCTCACCTCCACCATCCATTTTATATACAACACATTTTTATAGACAAAATATACAGATTTTTCAAAGAGGTTTCTGCAGAGTACCGTAGATGTTTAGAGTGCTAATACCTTCCCTTTGCATAACCAACCCCCTTACCTTGAATCTTTCCCCCTCTTTTGGGTTATTCGCTCTTTTCCCATTCCTTTGGAAACAATAAAGTGCGGTGGCGATTTTTTTATTTTGATTTGTATAAAGTCTAGTCAATCCAATGGCTTAGTCTTGCACATTTCTACCGCTACAGCCATTCGTAAGTAGGGGTCCATTTTCCCCTGGGATCACCTTGAGGCAGTATGATGCGCTTGATCACCAGATCCCCAACTTGATACTCTTGTTGTCTAACTTTCTTGTTAAATGCCTTGATCATCCGTTTTTGATACGTCTGACCATGACAAATTGAAGTAAGTCTATTTTCATCGATTAAGTTCAGCTGATCAAGTCGGGTCTGAATCCAATTGTACTCGTTCAAACCTGCGTCCTTCATAATCTGAAGAGAGGGTATTTGGACTTCAATGGGCAGGACTTCCTCCATACCTTACACCATAGAGTAGGGTGTTGCCCTTGTTGATGTCCGTAATGAGGTGTGATACCCATGAAGAGTGAATGGTAACATCTCATGCCAGTCTTTGTATGTCATGATCATCTTCTGCACAATCTTCTTGATGTTCTTGTTAGCCGCTTCAAGAGCCCCATTCATCTTCGGCCGGTAAGGAGAAGAGTTATGATGTTGTATCTTAAACTGTCTGCAAAGCTTGGTAATCATTGTATTGTTGAGATTTGTACCATTGTCCGTAATGATCCTCTCTGGTACACCGTATCGATAGATTATATTGTGCCGAATGAACCGTGCCACAACGTTCTTGGTTACTGTAGCAAAAGAAGCTGCTTCAACCCACTTTGTAAAGTAATCAATTGCTACCAGAATGAAACGATGCCCGTTGGACGCAGTAGGTCTGATCTCGCCGATCATGTCGATGCCCCACATTGCAAAAGGCCAAGGAGCTGTCAAGACGTTTAGAGGAACTAGAGGTACGTGCACCTTATCAGCATAGACTTGGCACTTATGAAATGTCCGAGAATGTTGATAATAATCGACTTCCATAGTAGACCAATAATATCATGCTCGAAGGATTTTATTTGCCATGGTGTGTCCACTGGAATGAGTTCCGAAATTACCTTCATGCAACTCTGCCATGATCCTTTCTGCCTCGTTCTTATTCACACATCTCAGTAAGGTTGAATCATGGTTACGCTTGTAAAGGATACCATTATTGATGAATAACTTCGCCGCGAACCTCCTCAGAAACTTCTTATCATTAACAGATGCACCCTCGGGGTATTCCTGAGCCTCAAGATACCTCTTTACTTCATGAAACCAGGGTTTATCTGCTACCTCTTCAATCTCAATGTCACAGCAATGTGCAGGTTCATCCAACCTCTCGATGGTGATCTGGGGAGCCTCATTGTCCCACATGACCTTGAACATAGAAGACATAGTAGCTAGCGCGTCCGCTAACTGATTCACCTCCATTGGGAAGTGTTCAAAGGTTATCTCCTCAAAATGCGGAAGCAATGTCAGTACATATTCTTTGTAAGGAATAAGATTTGCATGTTTCGTATCCCACTCGCCTTTGATTCGACTGATCATGAGAGCGGAATCTCTGAATACACTCAAGAACTTAATCCTCAGGTCAATAGTTGCTCGGAGGCCCATGATGCACGCTTCATACTCCGCCATGTTGTTGGTGCAGTTAAAACATAATCGGGCGGTGAACGGAGTATGACAGCCTTCAGGAGATATGATCACGGCGCCAATGCCATTACCCAAAGCGTTTGAAGCTCCATCAAAGTACATAGACCATCAGGATCCTTCCTCAGGTCCTTCATCCGATCTAGGTTCTTCACAGTCGGTCACCAACATGATGTTCTCATCCGGGAATTCAAAGTTCATAGACTGGTAATCATCCACGGCCTGATGTGTCAAATGATCTGCCAACATACTTCCCTTGATTTCTTTTTGGGTTGTGTATTAGATGTCATACTCAGTCAAGATCATCTGCCATCTTGCTATTCTTCCGGACAAGGCAGGCTTTTCGAAGATATACTTGATTGGATCCATCTTTGATATCAATAGAGTAGTGTGAGTCAGCATATACTGTCTCAGCCGGTGAGCAGCCCATGCCAAAGCGTAACAAGTTTTCTCAAGCAGTGAGTATCGGGTCTCACAGTCGGTAAACCTTTTGTTAAGGTAATAAATAGCATGCTCTTTTCAGCCAGACTCGTCATGTTGCGACAACACGTACCTCATTGAATTGTCGAGTACTGTCAAGTATAAGATCAAAGGTCTTCCTTCTACTGGAGGCATCAGAATAGAAGGCTCTTGGAGATATTCCTTAATCCTTTCGAAAGAGGTCTAACACTCATCATTCCACTTTACTACTTGATCTTTCTTCAGCAGCTTGAAGATTGGCTCACAAGTTGCAGACAACTATGAAATGAATCGGGCAATATAGTTCAGACGTCCCAAAAAGCCTCTAACTTCTTTTTCAGTTCGGGGAGCTGGCATTTCCTGTATAGCCTTTACTTTTGCCGGATCCACTTGAATACCTTTATCACTAACGACAAAACCCAACAGCTTACCAGGCCTCACCCCGAAGGTGCACTTGTTCGGGTTTAACCTCAGCTTATACAATCTCAACCTGTCAAATAGCTTCTGAAGATGGTCGAGATGTTCTTCCTCAGTCTGGGACCTTACAATCATGTCGTCAATGTATACCTCAATCTCATGATGAATCATGTCGTGGAACAAGGCGACCATGGCGCACTGATACGTTTCCCCAGCATTCTTCAACCCGAAAGGCATGACTTTGTAGCAAAAGGTACCCCACTGCATAACAAAGGTTGTCTTTTCCATATCCTCGGGAGCCATCTTAATCTGATTGTAACCAGAAAAACCATCGATAAAGGAGAAGACCTTATGCTATGCGGTGTTGTCAACCAGAACATCGATATGAGGCAGAGGGAAATCATCCTTGGGACTTGCCATGTTCAGATCCTTATAGTCAACACACATTCGAACCTTACCATCTTTCTTCGGCACCGGAACCACGTTGGCAACCCACTGCGGGTAAGAAGTAACAGCTAGAAAACCGGCATCAAACTGTTTCATTAGCTCAGCCTTGATTTTCTCAGACATCTCGGGGCGCATTCGGTGAACTTTTTGCTTCACTGGAGGACAGTCTTCTTTGGTTGGCAGACGGTGAACCACGATATCGGTATCCAACCCAGACATATCTTCATAAGACCAGGCAAAGATCTCAACATATTCACGCAACATCTGTATCAACCGTTGCTTGACACTAGACTCAGATTTGCACCGATCTTGACCTCTTTCTTGTCTTCTTCCATACCCAGATTTACTTTTTCCACCGGCTCTTCATGAGAATGTATGGCCCTCTCTTCCTGTAGTAATAGTCTAGAAAGTTCCCCAGGCACTTCGCAATTATCCTCACCTTCGTCCTCGGCTTGGTTGATCGGACTTTCGAAGTCATAACTGGCAGTAGCAGAGTTGTTATCAGTGGGATCCATAGTGGATGTGGACCTGTATTATGATATGTGAGTGTGTGTAAGACAATAGCTGTTTTGATAAAGTGTAAGATAGAAAAGAAAAACAAGGAGCACAAAATTTGTAATGCAAGAAAACGTCCAATGCGTTTATTGATGATATATGGAAATGACAAACATTAAGCCCTCACAAACAAAGCCACGGTGTCTCGGGAAAGGCATCGAGCCGTAAAAGTTTCAAATTGTCTGTTACAAGTCTCAAAACAAAAGTCTATTACTGTGTAATAAAAGAAACGGGCACGGAGTCCTTCGATGTCCAATTGTTCAAGCCACCGTTGGTAGTAGGGTAAATCCAGCAGTCGATATCTGACTCTTCTTTATCAACCTCAATTGCATTCACTCCCTGATCGTGTTTCAGCATAGGAGCAGTTATGACATTAGGCTTTTCCGAAGCGTCAAACTCAATTTCTTTAGCTTCAATCAAATCTTGCACCATATTCCTCAAGGCCCATCAGTTGTTGGTATCATGCCCTGGGCTATCAGAGTGATAGGCGCAGCAGGCGTTCAGATTATACAGCGGTGATGTAGTACTGGGATTCTTCGGGGCCTCCCTCAGAGTCACCAAGTTGGTCTTCAATAACTACGGCAGAATTTGAGATAAGGTCATACTGAGCCGAGTGTACTGCCTTTGCGGTCTCTCTACTCTTTGCTGATTTTTACGCTGTGGGGCAATAGTAGGTCTTGAAATTACCACGGCATTCACTGCTTGGCGGCGTTCAAGTCATTTTTGGCTCCTCGAGCTATAAACTGCACTAGCTTCCTTCTTGAAAGGCTTCTTTTCTGTATTTGATGAAGCACCTTTTTGTATCTTGCCACTTCTGATACCAACTTCAACTCTCTCCCCAGTCATGATCAATTCAGTGAACCCAGATGATGAAGTACTGATCAAATGATTGAAGTATGGACCAGACAAAGTCCCAAGAAACATATCCACCAACTCCCTATCAGACAGATGGGGTTGGACCCTTCCAGCAAGATCTCTCCACTTCTAAGCGTAGTCCTTAAAACCTTCGCTCGCACCCATAGATATACCCTGAAGTTGGGTACGCGTGGGAGCAAGGTCGGCATTATACTGGTATTGCTTGTAAAAAGCCGCAGCAAGGTCCTCCCAGTTGCGGACATTAGCTCCTTCCAGTTGGTAGAACCATTCAAGTTGAGTCCCTGACAAACTATCTTGAAAGAAATGAACCTAGAGGTTCCTATCAACAGTATATGGTTGAATCTTCCTGACGTATGAGCGGAGGTGAAGCTTCGGGCAGGATACCCCGTCATACTTAGCAAAGACAAGATCTTTAAACTTGTGTGGGATCACCACCCCAGATGCCAGCCCCAAATCTCCAAAATCCAAACCAGGAACCTTCTGAATCTCCATGGCACTCAGACGGTCTTCAAGTTGCTTATACCTATCTTCAGCAGGAGGGTACTAGTCTTCATCAAAATCTGTGTCATTATCAGAAACCACAAGACTAGGCCCTTTCCTTTCCTCTTGATTCTCTCCCCCTCCAGATGAATGGGACAAATCAGTTTCCTGTCGCAAATTGTTCCCGAATCTGTGACCCATATTCAGCAGAACCACCCTCTTCTTCTTCTTCTTCTTCTTGTCCTTCAAGATGAGAGTCTTCAAATCTTGCTGCCCTTTGGCCAGGTTCAAGAACATCTCCTGGAACTGAGCATTCTGAGCTTGAAGAGCCTTAATAGCTTGATTAGTAGGTGTTTCAGAAGACATGATTGCTGAAATAAACAGCGAAGAAGATGAGAAACCTATAATGGTGCCTGTAATGAGGTGCATGGTAATGGAATGCGTATGAAATGATTTCAAAGACTTAGGGAGATTCAAATTTGTAAACCAAAATAAGACACACTTTATTAGATTAAAATGGTAACAATGTTTAACAAATTCCTTTAAGGCGTTACAAAAGAAATACTGAAAAGCAAATCTAAACTAGAAACAATAAAAGACATCAGAAATCCCGGGTCGTTTTCCCTTCGTGCTGACATAATCGTTGATTATCCTCTCGTTCTCAAGCTGCCTTGTAAGCTTCAAGATCTTTCGTTCCTGCTCATGATACTTCTCTCTATAGGTATCACTTTCTTCCTTTAACTGGATCCAAGATCTCTTCAATGCCCCCAGATCAGTAGGCATGTAGGGATGGAGGACTGTATAAGGAACCCCTTCTTCATTGGTATGCTCTATGATTACCGGAAAAACAGCTTCATATGGCATCCCCAGCTTTTTAGCACGGGCTCGAACCCACTGGAGATAAGGTTGCATCGGGAGGGAAGTCTTCAATCCTAGCTCATGTGGGTCAGACCTGTTTACCATGCCCCAAGCTCGTATAAACCAGCGGCGATGTCCCTCAACATCCCCCTTGTAGTCAAAGACAATGCCTGTAAGCAGCAGCTCATGGGGACCATCACTCCGACCTCGTCCAAACTGTCGTAAAGCCAAACAAGGATTATAGGTTATTCCCCCTCGAATTCCAAGCAATGGAACATTAGGTTATTCTCCATATCGATCAATAATAGCTACTTTTTCCATATCTTTAGAACTCCAGAGGATGTCCGTATGAGCAAGGGACATGATTCTATAAGCCCAACCTACACCTTCCTCATTCTTTAATACAGATTTGGGGAGGTGCGAAATAAACCACCTCGCCAGCAGCGGTGTACAACACATGAGAGTTCCCCTTCTACGCACAGTACGGGTATAATGAGCATGTAGAATATCACCAAGAAGAGTAGGCACCAGGTTACGAGACATGAAGATCTTAACTGCATGCACATCTATGAAATAATCTGGATTTGGGAAAAGAACCAAGTCGTAGATGAGGAGAGCCAAGATGTCTTCAAATGCTTGAAAATCCAAGTTATCCCAGAATAGTTGAGCTTGATCGATCAAAAACTTAGCCAAGAAACCTTTAACCCCACTCCGAGTCTCTCAGTTAGATACTACATCAACCATTTTTAGATGTAGGACTGAAGCAATATCCTCTGGCCTAGGAGCTGTCTCCAAACCTGTAAAGGGTGTCTGCTCTAGAATAGATATGCCCAGTAAGTCAGAAACTCCTCCAAAGTAGGGACTAACTGATAGTCCGGGAAGGTGAAACAGTGATACAACGGGTCAAAGAACTGGAACAACACACTCATCATTTGCTCATCCAACTTGGAAGTGATCAAACTAAGGAGATGACCATGTATTCTAACAAATGAAGAAATATCAGGAACTCTTGAGACTAACTCTCTGAGCTGAGCAGGGATTTGCACAAAGTTGACTCGAATGGTATTTATGCGCATAGAAGTCATGATCTGCAAAATAGAACAAAGATGAATCCCCTCGGTCTTTGAAATGGTTAGTCCAATGCAATATGCATGCTAAGTCATGATGCATGATGTCATGATAAGAACACACAACAGGTATCACAGATAGAAAACATGGTAAAGGCAAACAAGTCACACAATAGCCCTTAAATTTCAGGATGGCATGGAGTTTAGGTACTACCCTCTTGCAGTTTAGTTGGTTCAACCTGTCCTAATAATAATAACCGGGTTCTAGACGTTCTCAATATCACTGACCATCCTTCATCGGTCATAGTTTCAGCTCACGTAATCTTTTCTTGCCGCCAGAACCATCTCGAGAGTATGGTCTCAATGAGTGTAGCATATCACTACTTCCTATGGCCAAGTTGGTCAATTATAGGTTCTAAGGTCAGTTGATGCTTAATGACCCATATAGCAGCCCCATACTCTCCTTGTTGCTCCACAAGGGATATCGATACCAACTAATGTGCCACATCAACGTAGCTACTGCTTCAACCGTATCGGTCTACGCCGTACAGTTCCCTCACAGTCTATTGCTACTTACCTAAAAGGTATTCCCCAGATCCGGGTTAGGATCTATAGTAACTCCGGTACAAAGCCCACAAAAATAAAACAATCAAATCAAACAATTGAAAACAATATGATGAACTAATACTAAGGTACACCCCACTTATTAACTCCCCGGCAGAGTCTCCAGTTCTGTGATACGGTGGCCAGAACCGGGACTTGTTTTTTTAGGATTTTCTGGTTTGTGTTTTGCGTTTGTGTTTGCAAAATGTCGCGATAAGCAAGAGTCGCCATCGACTTTTATTTTATCCAACAAGGAAAGGAAAAAATCACAGAAAAATTCCTTTTTCGAGATATTTCTGAGTACGGGGGGTAGATTATAGAAAGGGAAGGTATTAGCACCCTTTCTATCCGTAGTTTTCTACGGGCTCTTAGGTACTTGCTCATCATTTTAAAAATTGCTTCTTTGTGTTTGTGTGCTTTGAAAAGTTTTTGTTTTGACTTCGATTTAACTCTTGCTTCTGTCTTCATGAGTGTAATGAAGTGTTTTTTGAAAACTTTGTTTGTAAAGGAGTGTAAGTGTGAAAAAGTTTGTTTTGTTTGAGCAAGTACTTAAGAACCAATCTACCTACTCAAAAAAAGAATCGTTCTATGTTTATTTCCTTTAGACAGTGCTATCCCACTATTAGTGAGTAGGTAGCACCGTCGTTAGAGTTTTGAGGGTCAATTTGAAATGGACGTACGGTCACTAAAGCAATGTTAGGACGTTTTAGTAGTAACCTTAATGTCTTAGATCAATTATTCTAGGCAACAATATCCGAGGCAACCATTCTGAGGCAACTTTGATCTTTGGACAAAAGGACGACCACTAAAGCATCCTATACCTAATGACCGTTTACCGAAGGCAACCAAGTGGGAGTGTACCCTAAGAGTGCGCATGTGCGAGTGATTCAATTTCAGATTGTTTATCTTTGCACATTTTAGGGTTATCTAACCGTTTTAAAGTTTTACATACATTCTTGTCATGCATCCTAATATCATACATCTAGCAGTTTAATATTTTGCGGAATTTAAAGTGCGAAAGTTAAACTAAGCTATTACAAGGCTTCGGGTATTTACATAGCCAAAAACAAACCCTTTAAAAATAAAGCGACAAATGAAAGATAAAAGTCCTAATTAAATATTACACCTTGTGAGCAGTTACAATAATATGGTAAAAATAATAATAAAGCGCGCGATGAAAGTTAAAACGAGAGCGAACTAGGGTTTTAACCCTTTCTAACCTAATTAAAAGAAACTTGTTTTTTTGTTGTTTTTAATCATTTTTTAAGAAAATAAATAGGTTTTTTTGAATTAAATGTACAATTAATTAGTTAATTAAATTAATTAATAAAAATAATTACATGGCCTATTTTTGTGTTTGTGGGTTATTTTTAAGAAAAGAAAATAAAATTAAGTTAGAAATAAAAACCTAATAATTCTAATTAGTATTAATTATTTACAAAAAGAAATTAAAGTTTACCTAAAATTAAAATCTAATTTAATTAATTAATTTTTTGATAAAAAATAAAATCTAAACCTAATTTGTGAAAAGTATTATTTTTATGATATTTTGATAAAAGAAAATAATTAATTGGTTGGTAAAATAAAATAAATAAATAAAATAAAATAAAATAAATGTAAAAAAAGAATAGAGAAAGAAGTTTGGGCCTGAGTACTTATGGGGGGTGTGAGAAGCAGTTTCTGGGCCCAAAAGATAGAGGTCCACGCTTGACTTTTTGGATCCAATGCATTATGTTGACTAGGCTTCACGATGGTCCCTCACTGACGGCCCTTGGATCTGGCCATCTGGCCACTTGGTAGGCTAGATGATGAGGGTGCATGATGGATCTTAGACTTGTAAGCGCGCTGGATCCTAAAAAGGAACATATTATGAAGAAATTGGGGGACCTGGGATTCGAACCCAGGCCCCATGGGACGTTCCAATGCTTGGCAACCAGCTGAGCTAACTGTTCTTTTTGTACATGAATTAGTGGAGGATAACAAAAAAACGTGCACCAGAAGTTTGAATGGACCAATGGTTGCTTTCTAGCTAGTCGTCTTTAACCCTGTTCCGTTGGTAAAAGTTCCAAACTTTTACCTACGAACGTTTGTCTGTAGCTACAAGTCCTGCAAATCTCAAAACTCAACACAAGCGTGATAAATAAAAACGAAGGCCATGAACAGCTTCTTCTGGACCTGCTGAGTTCATTGGTGGCCCTTTCATGGCCCAATTTTGCTTGTAAACAAAACTCCTAAATCGAACCATAAAACCCTAGCTATGGTAAAATCTTATACAAGCCATGAAAATGCAATCAAATGTTACAGGAAGCTTGCAAACATGATAGTGATCAAGAATATATCATTAATTCATGCTATCAATGTCTAAATCATGCAAACCAAATTAAAAAATACATGGATGTCATGATGGGCTTACAACACGATATAGGGCCTGGAAACACTTGTTCTTGATTGCTTTTGCTTGCTAGGGATCCCAGGAAGCGATTGGAATGGTCCAAGGATCTTGAATTTGCCTCTAAGTAGGAATTCGTGTTTGCACTTTTTCTTGATTTTTCCAAGTTTTATTCTTGATGATGCGCCTCCTTCTCTAGCCTCTTTTGGTCTGCACATCATCCTTATGTATTGAGGAATGAATTAGGGTTGAAAGAATGATCACAATCTTCTTCCATCAATGCATTTGATTTTGATTTGATTCCTTTGAAAACCTTCCAAAAATAGTCTGAATCCAATCCTTTTGTACACCTCATGCCTTTACACGAATTTGATCTGATGCTAGCTGGACATTAAGACCTGAATCATGTAAAAAATCTTGAGTTTTTAATATTTTGGATTTTCTATGATTTGTTTTGATTTAAATTAATTTAATTCAAATGAAAATCAAAATAAATCATAAAAAAAATATAATGACAAGTGGCAAAGGATAGGGCTCTTGGACCATGTTGCCAACTCAAAACAAGTGAAAAAGATTGGGCCCATTTGGCAAAAATTGAAGTTTTAGGCATAGTTGACTTTTGGCAATTTTGCAAAAATGGTCAACTTCACCAATGCACAACTTCCTCAATTTTGACTCTTTTAAGGTTTTCTTGGACTTTTTAGAAATCTTGAGATGTCCTCTAAGCAACCCTTTTGATCTCATCTCAATTTTATATTCCATTCTCATGTATGAAGCTTTGATAAAAAAGGTGTTTTTTTGACTTTTCAAAATGACCTATAGTGTCCAATTTCATAACTTCTTGTGAGTGCATATTTTGAAATTGGGAGATGAAGATGGATTGTATAGCATGGCATCCTATTCAAAATGAGCTTTGGATGGCTCATTTCTCATAAAGTATGAGAAAGTTATGTTTGGTCAAAGTTGAGTTGACTTTTCCTACAAAACCCTAATTTAGCAACTTTTGGGTCTTGATGAATTATGAGCAATACTTGATGAATCATGATCAACCCTTGATCAAATTATGAAATATACTTAAAAATGAGGATGTTGACCAAAAATCTTGAAGTTTAATTGTATGTAGGCCACAGTTGACTTTTGCCCTAGCATAGTCGATTTTCAGGTCTTTGAGCAATTGACTGAGCAAACTTCCTCTGCAAGGCTTGAAACTTGACATGGATGATCTTGAGAATAGATTAGGACAATGGTGAGAATTTAGGATCCCTTGGACTCAAGTATCTTGATGCAATATGAAACCCTAATTTGAGATAGACTGCCTTAGGAGAGAGCTTGTCTGGCCAACCCTTGGACTACCTTGAGCAACTTGAGGATCTTTCTTGAAATGTTTTGAGAAATATGGGAGGGAAAATTTTGGGGTACAACAGGGATGTACATCCAACTAATCCTTTTTAATCTAGTTGTGGTTTATAAAAATCAAAAGTGTTTTAAAATGATTGAGTAGTACTACTTGTGTCTTGAAAACACATTGAGAATTACATGATTCAAAGATGAATTTGGAAATATTTGAGACAAAGGAAAAATTTATGATTTTTAGCATACTTTACATGAATGCATATGTCGAGTAATTGTTAGATCTTGTGTTAGGGGTCTGCTGCGATCTATAAACAAGATGAAATTAAAGGTGGTATGATGAAAGTTTCACAAATAAATTTTAAAGCATATGTTTACACTAAATTTTAGGTTCGATTCGCCACACCAATTTAGGTAAATTAGATGCAAATGAGTTATCCGGCGTATCCCCTCCAGGATACTTCAAAAACTTTAACATGAATTGCATATTCACATTAATAATATCGATCAACGATATTTTACTGAATAAAGTTCTTTCATTTATTCTCGTGTATTAAAAAAATAAAAGAATGACTTAGATATTATTTTTTGCACTTGAAACATGGTAATTTTCGTATATCTTTTATGTCTTACAAGATCTCTATAAATAGAAAAAACTTGTACCAATTGGTGAGAAGAAACAATGTTTCAATTGTTTAAAGATCACCATTTAGAAACAGAAGTATATTTACAATGGTCAAGATTTGTATCAAACATCACGCTGGTTCGTTGGTAGGGTACCTGTTTGCCAAAAGGAGTATTTCTATGTTCAACTCCCAATGGGAGTATTTCTTTGGCAATATTTTTACTATTTAAAATATACACAAATAAAACCATAAATATGTTTCAAAAGGATTTGAACCAGGGACATCAATATTATCAAAAACCATTTCAACCATTAGGCTACTGTTTCCTAAAGTACTTCTTTGTCAAAACATAATATTAATTACATTTTGGAAATTCTTCAACAGTAATTTGTTCATATCATGAGTTTCGCAACTACATCTATGGTTGATCAACAGCAAATGAAAACTAACAAAAAGAGCTAGTAGCAAAAATAAGTGTTTTTTTCAACTAGAAGAGGCATGTAATCAATCACCATATTTAGGAAATCAGTTACTTGTTAACAAAAATATAATTTTTTTCAACCAACAGAGGCATGTAATTGATTTCCATATTTAGGTAAGAAATTACTTGTCATAAAATGCATATAATTGATTACCACAGGAACGCAATCCATTACATCACGTTGGGAGCACAATTACATCACTTTGGGAGCACACATACATCAAATATACAACGGTAGCACACATTTAACTCACACACTATTATTGGTCGTGATGTTATGAATACTAGTATATATGACACATTTAATAAGGCCTTGTGTCTCATATCGTTTTCATGAGAATTTAAGAGTTAAGCCCTTGAACTCTAAGAAGCGGCACCACTTCATTATCATATAGGTATACTATATAAAAAAAAACCCATAATTATGCATTCTAGCAAACATATGTTATATGTCTATTAAGAGGAAAACTTCATCATATCACATTTATTCTTATGGTCCAAGTAATTTTATCATTGGGATGTATTTATTCTCAAACACTTCAATCACTCTAATAGTGTACTTTCATCATTGAACTCAAGACTTAACATTAATCGAGTGTGGGTTAGGTTTCCACCATTGTTGATTAATTAGATATGGACTTATTCCACATCCCTTAATAATGTCTTCCTTGTATTCAATTATATCCAAATACATCACATCCTTCTCAATCCTTTTGTCAAATAATCACAAGATTTTTCAAATTTTAATAAACTTTGAATATTCAATCTTTAAAGTAGTCATGTCTATGATTACTTTATGTACTCTTGATTATAGTTACCAACTATCATCAAACCGTGACACCTTTGCCATATTAGTACATTTATCATAAGCACAATATATTCTATATTCTTGATAGTTTCGACAAACTATCATCATGAAACTTTTGTTATTCAATTTCATTTTGTCATATACACAAATTTTATATCATTTTTCATCTGCTAACCTTCTTAGTTTAAATTTTTACTTCCACTTAAATATATCCAAAATATATTTAAAACACTAAACATTTATAGCAATTTACAATCATGATCATACAAATTTTCCATGATTATCTTTTATTTCATAGAGTTTAAACATGTAAATCAAAAACTCCATATAAATACAACACAATAGAATATATTTCATATCTTTCAATATAAATAATTTTCATAAATAACTAACATATGCATAACAAATTCTATATGATTGTCATACCCTGATTTTTACCCCAAAGATTCCACCTATTAATCATTTGCATTTCATCAAGATCACAAGCATCGTATCCTCCTAACCTTTGGGTTTGTCTTGTGGGAGATATCACCAAGCATCCTTATGTTTCTTTTTGCCTTTATGCTTTTATGTTTTACTAACCCTTATTCAAAATACAAAAATATGTCTTTCTCTGTTTTCTTTTTGTGCAAGGTAGGGTTTTCCAATCAAAGAATCAATTGTGGTTGCTAAATTAGGGTTTTGGTTATCAAGCTCAAGGTTTGGTCAACAAGTGGTCCATCAAAGCTTATTCTTTAAGGAATTACCTATAATCTTAGGTCCATTTCATCTCAAGCTTCATTCTGTTAGAACAAAGTTTGAATCTACTACCCTAAGTTTAAGTTTTGATGTTAACAAAATGCAAAGATATATTAATTGTATGATTCATGTAAGAACTATTTGCTACCTAAAAATTACACTCTGTTTTACAGAAACTCTGATAGGTATCAGCATGAGAACATCCTCATCAGCATCAGAAAATTGGACATCAACATCAGAATCAGAAGATGTTATATCAGATACCAGAATCAGAAGATCAAGTTGCGCTTATGCTGAAGCTTGATGAACAGATCTGCGCTTAACACTCTGAACTCTGATAAAGACAACAACAGTTCATCAGCACCTAAGCAGCGTCAGAATGAGCCAAAGCCAGAACACGCTTTAAGTGGCAACGGTACTGTGCATTCAAGATGAGTTATTACCAACGGCATCATTCCAAGACAAGATCTGCTTAATAAGGAAAGATTGTTATTGGCATTGAAACAGAATTATTCTCCAACGTACACTAATTCCAATGCTATATAAACAAGTCAATGAAGATTGAATTGGCTAATGCTCTACAACAATCTACACGCCAAAAAGCTATTCATCATCTTCATCACTCTCAGTTTGCTAAAAGCTCCAAAATTCCTTACTCAATTATTTTAGCAATCTAGTTCTCTTAAGCTTAATTTGTGTAGTATCACAGTTGTGATAAACAGTTTTGTAGAAAACATTCACACACCTAGATTTCAATTCTTTGTAAGAAAGTAATTCCTTGAGAAACTGGTTTGTGGTTTGCATCAAGAAGGCTTTAGCAGTTGTTAAAGCAGATTGTAATATTCAGTTGAATATAGTGGATTAAGACCTCGTTGGAGAGAGGCGAAATAACCTTGACGGGTGGACTGGAGTAGTTTGAGATCAAACGAACCAGGATAAAAATATCGTGTTGATTGCATTGATTTTCAGTTTTACAATTCAACCCCCCTTCTTGTGTTTTTCACTTCTTAAATTGGCATCAGAGCGCCTGGTTCTGAGCTAAAACACTTAACCGTGTCAGTACAAGATCCAGCGTCAAAAAAACACAATGGCAGGAATTTATCAACACACCAGCAATGACAACAATGAAGACAGAGACAGATTCAGCGGCAAACCTCCAGTCTTTGATGGAGAAAATTTTGATTACTGGAAAGACAAAATTGAAAGCTTCTTTCTGGCACATGATGCTGATCTGTGGGACATGGTGACAGATGGATACACACACCCTGTGAATGCAAGCGGTCAGAAGATTGATAGGAAAGCAATGTCTGACCAACAAAAGCGTGACTTCAAAAATCACCACAAGGCCAGAACCATTCTTCTCAGCGCCATCTCTTATGCTGAATATGAAAAGATCTCTAACAGAAACATAGCAAAGAACATGTTTGACTCACTCAGAATGACGCGTGAGGGCAACGTTCAGGTCAAATAAACTAAAGCTCTTGCGCTCATTCAGAAGTATGAGGCATTCAAAATGGAAGAAAGTGAATCCATTGAAACAATGTTCTCAAGATTCCAAATTCTGGTAGCTGGTCTCAAGGTTCTGGACAAAGGATACTCTACTGCTGATCACGTCAAGAAGATCATCAGAAGCTTACCAAAGCAGTGGAGGCCAATGGTTACAGCTCTGAAGCTAGCAAAAGATCTCAACAAAATTTCTCTGGAGGAACTTATCAGCTCCCTCAGAAGTCATGAGATAGAGCTAGAAGCTGATGAACCTCAGAAGCAAGGTAAGCCTTTAGCATTAAAATCTAACAAAAAATATGAGTCTAAAGTTTTGCAGGCAGTTGAAGAAACATATGATGGATCCTCATCAGAAGAAGACAAACTTTCTCTTCTCTCCAGAAGAGTGATTCAACTGTGAAAGCAGAGGCAAAGGAAGTTCAGGAATCCCAGAAGATCTGATCAGAACGAGTCTTCTTCCAGATACAGAAGGACAGATTCTTCCTCTGGATACAGAAGATCTGAAGGCTCCTCAGGAAGCAGAAAGCCAAACACCAAGGACATCATCTGCTATGAGTGCAATGAGAAAGGACACTACAAGAGTGACTGCCCAAAGCTTCAGAGGGAAAAGCCCAAAAAGAAGTTTGGAAGAGAAAAGAAGAAAAGTCTCATGGCTACATGGGATGACTCTGACTCGTCTGAAGCTGACTCAGAATCAGATGATAAGAGAGCAAACATAGCTCTCATGGCCAACATTTCAGAAGATAGTGAAGCTTCTGAATCAGACTCAGAATCAGATACTGAAGAGGTATTTCCTGACTTTGCAATTAATTTTACTAAGGCTGAACTTGCTGAAAGCCTTAATGAAATTCTGGAAAGGTACCAGCAGATTAGAGTTAAATTCAGAAACCTGAAAAGGAATCTTGAATCTGACTCTGATAAGACTGAGAGTCTTAAATTGGAAAATTCTGAGCTGAGAAATAAAATTTCAAAATTATAAAATGTTTTAGAAAACTCTCAGAAGGAACCAATTTCTGAAACTCCCAGCAGCGCTGATGAGATCATCAAGGAGTATGATCACAGTTTCCAGAAGTTCCTTGCTAAAAGCATAGATAGAAGCAAAATGGCTTCAATGATCTATGGAGTTAGCAGAAACGGCTGGAAGAGAATAGGATACCAAGGTAAGGTTCCTACACCAAAGAATTTCATGGATTTAACCATTAAACACACTCCTCTGAACTCACATTTTGTGTATGGTCACACACATGATATTAAATACACTAGCAGTAAGTATTCTGTGAAACCAAAATTCAACCAGAGTTTTGGTAAATCTAACAAATCAGGACCCAAGAAAATCTGGGTACCTAAGGATAAAATAATACATGTTGCAGATATCTTTAGCAGCAAATCAGAAACACCAGTCATGGTACCTGGACTCTGGCTGCTCGCGACATATGACGGGAAGAAGGCATATGTTCCAAAGCCTGGAACTTAAGCCTGGAGGCCACGTTGGCTTTGGAGGCAATCAGAGGGGAAAGACCATTGGCTCTGGAACTATAGGTAATGGAAATGTTCCCTCTATAAATAATGTTCTTCTAGTAGATGGATTAATGCATAATCTATTATCCATAAGTCAATTAAGTGATAACGGTTATGATATAATCTTTAATCAAAAATCATGTAAAGCTGTTAGTCAGAAAGATGGGACTATCCTGTTTAATGGAAAGAGGAAAAACAACATCTATAAAATCAAACTTTCTGAACTGAAAAGTCAGAATGTAAAGTGTCTTCTGTCTGTTAACAACGAGCAGTGGATCTGGCACAGAAGATTGGGGCATGTTAGTATGAGAAGAATATCTCAGATTAACAAACTCAATCTGGTCAGAGGACTTCCTAATTTGAAGTTCAATTCAGATGCTCTCTGTGAAGCATGTCAGAAAGGCAAGTTTGCAAAACCTTCTTTCAAATCTAAAAATGTTGTTTCTACCTCTAAGCCATTAGAACTTCTGCACATTGACTTATTTGGACCAGTTAAAACTGCTTCAGTCAGTGGCAAGAAGTATGGGTTAGTAATCGTAGATGACTATAGCAGATGGACATGGGTAAAGTTCTTAAGACACAAGGACGAGTTACACTCTGTGTTTGTTACCTTCTGTAACCAAGTTTAGAATGAAAAGGATCATAGAATCGTTAAAGTCAGAAGTGATCATGGTGGAGAATTTGAAAACAAAGATTTTGAGTCATTCTTTAACGATAGAGGCATTCTGCATGATTTCTCTTATCCTAGAACTCCCCAACAAAATGGAGTTGTAGAACGAAAGAACAGAACATTACAAGAAATGGCCAGAACCATGATCAATGAGACAAACGTTGCTAAGATCTTCTGGGCAGAGGCAATAAACACAGCGTGCTACATTCAGAATAGAATCTCAATAAGACCTATTCTGGAAAAGACTCCATATGAATTGTGGAAGAACAGAAAGCCCAACATTTCATATTTTCATCCATTTGGATGTACCTGTTTTATGTTAAATACAAAGAATTATTTGAACAAGTTTGACTCTAAAGCACAGAAGTGTATTATGTTAGGATACTCTGAACGCTCAAGAGGGTACAAAGTATACAATACAGAAACACAGATTGTGGAAGAATCAATCAGTGTTCGTTTTGATGATAAGCTTGACTCTGAAAAGTCAAAGCAGAATGAAGTTTTTGCAGGTATGGAAATTGAATTTACAGGTTCTGAAGACAAGTCATCAAAAGCTCTCAATACAGACACTCCTTCAACATCTGAAAGGAGCACTACTAGCAATCCTACAACAGCTACTGATCAACCTCAGAAGAGACCACCCAGAAGCAGCTTGGATCACCTAGAAGAAACTATCTTAGGAAGAAAGGAAGATCCAATCAGAACAAGAGCAAGCTTTAGAAACTCTGAAGAATCCCTCATGGGACTTGTGTCTCTGATTGAACCTTCTTCTATTGATGAAGCATTTCTGGACAACGACTGGATTCTAGCAATGCAAGAAGAGCTGAATCAATTCACCAGAAATGACGTATAGGATCTTGTTCCCAGACCAAAAGGATTCAACGTCATTGGAACAAGATGGGTGTTCAGAAACAAGCTAAATGAACAAGGTGAAGTTATCAGAAACAAAGCACGACTGGTAGCACAAGGTTATAGTCATCAAGAGGGGATAGACTATACAGAAACCTTTGCTCCAGTCGCCAGGTTAGAATCTATCAGACTTTTAATTTCATTTGCTGTTAATAGAGGCGTCACTCTGTATCAGATGAATGTCAAGAGTGCATTCTTAAATGGTTATATAGAAGAAGAGGTTTATGTGCACCAACCCCCTGGTTTTGAAAATACAAAACATCCAGAACATGTTTTCAAACTAAAGAAGTCACTATATGGTCTGAAACAAGCTCCCAGAGCTTGGTATGAAAGACTAAGTAACTTTCTGTTAGAAAATGAATTCACCAGAGGGAAGGTGGACACTACCTTATTCTGTAAGTCAGTTAAGAATGACATCTTAGTCTGTCAAATTTATGTTGATGATATTATTTTTGGATCTACTAATCCTTCTCTTGGAAGAAAATTTGCTAAGTGTATGCAGGCAGAATTTGAGATGAGCCTCATGGGGGAACTGAAATTCTTTCTAGGAATTCAGATCAATCAAACTCCAGAGGGAACTTACATTCATCAGAGCAAATATGTCAGAGATCTTCTGATGAAATTTGACATCTCAGAATGTAAGCCATCAAAGATTCCAATGCATCCCACGTGCATTCTGGAAAGAGAAGAGGTAAGTAAAAAGGTAGAACAGAAGGTCTACAGAGGTATGATTGGTTCTCTCCTTTATCTGACAGCTTCAAGGCCTGATATCTTATTCAGCGTATGTATTTGTGCTAGATTCCAATCAGATCCTAGAGAATCTCACTTAACAGCTGTTAAGTGAATTTTCAAGTATCTGAAAGGTACTACTAATCTGGGTTTATTTTATAGAAAATCTAGTGATTACAGCTTAGTAGGCTACTGCGATGCTAACTTTGCTGGAGACAGAGTAGAGCGTAAAAGTACTTCTGGAAGCTGCCAGTTTCTGGGAGAAAATCTGATCTCTTGGTCCAGGAAAAGGCAATCCACAATTGCGCTGTCAACAGCAGAAGCTGAGTACATAGCAGCAGCAGGATGTAGCACACAAATGCTCTGGATGAAAAGTCAGCTTGAAGACTTCCAGATTTTTGAGAGTAACATCCCTATACTCTGTGATAATACTTCTGCTATTTTCTTAAGTAAGAATCCCATTTTACATTCTAGGGCTAAGCATATAGAAATAAAACATCACTTCATTAGGGACTACATTCAGAAAGGAATTTTGAACTTAAAATTTATTGATACAGACCATCAATGGGCTGATATCTTCACTAAACCCCTTTCTGAAGATAGGTTCAATTTCATTCTGAAACATCTCAGCATGAAAATCTGCCCAGAGTGAAAATGCTTTAATTCTATATATTATTCTTCAGAATGTATTTGTTTTACTGTGAACTTCTGATCAATCTCTTTTCAGAAAGATAGAACATGCAGATTGTATCAGATGCTATTCTTAAAGATCTGAGCTTTTCAGCTAAAGGATGGATGTGCAAGACAGCAAGATAGATACAGTAGTCAGCATGGTGCACAAGCAGAATGAAACTGCTGATCAGATTAAGGCAATGCTGGAGACTCTGTTCACACGCTTCCCACCCCAACCTTAGTTTTTCATTCATGATATTTTCAATGTTTTCTTTGCATATCATCTGTACTGTTTTGTCTGGCTCTGAATTTTAATATAACAAGTTTTTCTGCTCTGATCGTTTTAGCACATCACTTACACTTTTTGATTGTTGACAAAAAGGGGGAGAACAAGAATGATATTTTTCAATAACGGATTATTGAGACAAAAAGTCTCAAACATTCTAACTCTGATATACTTGAATGTTTTCTGTTTTTGCATAAGGCTACAGGTACAAGAAGTTAATCACCTCTGATACACTGAAGCTCAAAGCTCTGACATTCTGATCTCAAAGCTCTGATACTCTGATCCAAAGCTCTGATATTCTGATGTTCAAAAAGGTCAATAAAGATCTGATCCTGAAGACTCTTGGAATTAAAAAGGGAAGTAATAAATTCAGGGGGAGTATCTTCGATCTAAACTCTGATATCTCTTTATCCCTTATCTTTGATAACTTCCTAATTAATTCTGATTCAACTTATTATTTAGTTATCTCTGATACTTTTCACGCTATTTTCAATTAAAAAATATCTAGTTTTTGTCATCATCAAAAAGGGGGAGATTGTTAGAACAAAGTTCGAATCTACTACCCTAAGTTTAAGTTTTGATGATAACAAAATGAAAAGATATATTAATTGTATGATTCATGTAAGAACTATTTGCTACCTAAAAATTACACTCTGTTTTACAGAAACTCTGATAGGTATCAGCATGAGAACATCCTCATCAGCATCAGAAAATTGGACATCAACATCAGCATCAGAAGATGTTATATCAGATACCAGAATCAGAAGATCAAGTTGCGCTTATGCTAAAGCTTGATGAACAGATCTGCGCTTAACACTCTGAACTCTGATAAAGACAACAACAGTTCATCAGCACCTAAGCAGCGTCAGAATGAGCCAAAGCCAGAACACGCTTTAAGTGGCAACGGTACTGTGCATTCAAGATGAGTTATTACCAACGGCATCATTCCAAGACAAGATCTGCTTAATAAGGAAAGATTGTTATTGGCATTGAAACAGAATTATTCTCCAACGTACACTAATTCCAATGCTATATAAACAAGTCAATGAAGATTGAATTGGCTAATGCTCTACAACAATCTACACGCCAAAAAGCTATTCATCATCTTCCTCACTCTCAGTTTGCTAAAAGCTCCAAAATCACTTACTCAATTCTTTTAGCAATCTAGTTCTCTTAAGCTTAATTTGTGTAGTATCACAGTTGTGATAAACAGTTTTATAGAAAACATTCACACACCTAGATTTCAATTCTTTGTAAGAAAGTAATTCCTTGAGAAACCGGTTTGTGGTTTGCATCAAGAAGGCTTTAGCAGTTGTTAAAGCAGATTGTAATATTTAGTTGAATATAGTGGATTAAGACCTCGTTGGAGAGAGGCGAAATCACCTTGACGGGTGGACTGGAGTAGTTTGAGATCAAACGAACCAGGATAAAAATATCGTGTTGATTGCATTGATTTTCAGTTTTACAATTCAACCCCCCTTCTTGTGTTTTTCACTTCTTCATATTCAACATTGTTTGATCAAGAGAAGTTCAAGTTTGATGCATGATTTTCAAGTTGATTCAAGAATGGTTCATGTGTTTATTTCCATGCCATCTTCATCAATTTCTCAAGAAAATATCAAGTCTCTTCAATGCATAATCAAGCCTTATTCATGTGGTCTTCAAATGATCAACTTTGAGTCTTTGGATACAAGACAAGTCAAGAAAAGTCAAGTTAGAACATGGTTGGTTGACCTAAAATTAAAGTATGGTATGTAATTTGGTTCAAAGAGCATAAATTCTTCATTTCACAAGATTTTTGAGACCTTATTTGATCCAAATGTCCCTTTTGATATCCTCTACAACTTTTCTTCAGAAGTCAAATGCCAATTGTGTTCCTAAGTCCAACAAATTTTGAAATTGCTCAAAGGCCACACTATGCACAAAGTGAGTTCATGACATGTTTGACCTAATCCCACACCTACAAATTAGTGCCATGAACTCAAACTTACATCAATTCCATTTTCAACTCAAGTATCCTTTTAACTTGGTTCTTTTTGCATTTGATTCTTAGCCATGAGAAGAACATTTGGCACAAAGAAAATTCAGAAATGCATGAGTGAATTTCATTTGGCTTAAGCATGAACATAGAACCAAGGAATGTAATCTAAACCATTACCTGCAATTATGTAATTATGAAAAACTCAACTTGGGACTACAAAACCATGTGCAACCTTGTTGCTCAGTGCAAAGGGAGTCCACCACTATACAAAACGACTTGAAAATGATCCAAAACTCACACATTTCATGCAACTTTTCACACAGTTTTGCAAATGAAAATATCTGAGTTGTTTGGAACTATTGGGATGGAATTTAACACGTACCATGACCCCTCTTACTTCCCTATAAATAGAGTATCATTCTCCATTCAAAATCAAGCTTTGAGAGCCACAAAAACCCTGCTATTTTCACTCGCGTAACTTTCTAAAAACAAGAAACCCTAACTTCCATTTTGCTTCATTTCAACTCTAATTCTCAACCCAGAAACCTTCATCGATATCACTTGAAGCTGTTTGAAGCATTAGAGAAGTTTGAAACACCTTGCAAGAACCGATTCGATTTCACCATTTACAGACTTTGAAGCTTCGACTATAAAGGTAGTTATGAGTTCCTATTCCATTTAAACGAGTTACCACTCTCTTCGTCTTGATTCACTGGTTGAAAACCCTCACTCACCTTTGATTTGTTCATCATGTTCATCGTTTAATTTTACTTTGAGTAACTTAGGGTTTTTGAGTTTTTGAGCAAATTCTCTCTCCTTAGAGCCAATCAATGGCTTTAATGCATATGGACATAAACAATGAATAGAGAAGAAGCTTTCACTTTTAGTGTTTGAGCTTAAAAATCCAAGTTTATGAACCTGTAAAATTGGAGGCTAGAGGTTGAAGATGACCTACTTCGCGCGCCTTAGAGTGAAACATTTAAATTCATCCAATAGCATGCAGACACGCAATTCTATCAGTTTAAATTTCATTTTTAATTGGTTTAAATTGATTTTTAATTATTTAAACTTCTCTAATTTATTTTTAATAGCTCCTTCGACCTTTTTGACTCCTTTTTTTTCATAAATCACTAAAAAGATTTTCTATCACATTTTGTTTTCAGAATTTAAAGGTCAATTTTAGCATTTTTTGCTATTTTCTCTTTGTTTTGATTTTAATTTATTTCTAATAATTAATTTTCAAACGTTTTTTAGTTCAAATTTTGAGATCATGATCCTTGGAGTTTTTCTGACTTTCTCAAATTTTTGTGGCTTTTTATTTGATATTTTGATGCATCCTTTGAATTTTCTCTTTATTTTCCATTATTAAACCATTTTAAATCATTTTTAATATTAATTTTGTTTGCTTTTATTGATTAATGTTTCTGACTTTTGGTTGACATGGTCAATTTTGGTTGGTTGAAGTTTCATCTTGTTCAAATAGACTTTGGGTTACTGCTTGCTGAACTTTCTTCATTTCAAATCTATCATTAAATGAGCATTTGATCATTTTTGGTACTTTGGATTGATGGTAAGTTTGTCTCAAGGTATCTTGAAGAAGATTGATTGAAGTAATGATCTAATCCCCTTGCCTTAGTGCATGATCAATTATCCATCACTTTCCTCTTCTTCTTCTTGTTTTTGTTTTGACTTGTGTTACATGTTTTAGAAGAATGATTTAGTGTCATTTCTCTAATATGTATGGCACATAAATTATTATTGACCGATTTCACAAAGATGGGACTTCTACATAAATCCACTTACGATTTCTTAACATAGCGCTAAATTGTCCTGAATCGGTTGATTGACTCTAACACTAACATTAATTTCATTAATTGTGGTAACTTTAATTTTCAGCACTTTTAAATTAATGCAATTTACTTTATGTCATTTATCTTTATTTTCATTTATTATTCAAGTCATTTACATTCACTTCATCTTTATTTTTGGCTTTACCTTTTGCTCTTATTTTATTTTCTTTGCTCAAAAGGCCAGAAACATTAATAAATACAAAAATCCTAAAAAATGTAATCTTGATCATTGGACTTGATGGTATTATCCTATGCTTGGATTTTGAACTATTGGAATTAGATCTAGGGTTATCTTCCTATGCTTTGGATGTTTGTATCAAAAATATTGGAATTCGTCTGTGTAACACCCTTCTAACCCTACTTTTATTATTCATATAATTTACGAATTAAATCAAATAAGATTCACCACTCAAGGATTTCACACTTTATAGGAAACATCAATTTAACATTCATGCTCCATAACACGGGTTACATTAATTTAAAACACACACATGTTCATAATTCATCACAGCATTTAGAAACATCGCAGTAGAATTCGTCGTAATAAAATAGAAATTAACTTCTCAAAACCCATACTTTTGTCTCATCAATTTTTAAATCAATTTAACCATCACAACATCCATATACTAAGTCAACATCAAATGAATATAACATTCACATAATATAGTGTTTCCAACCTGATGTTACATATCTGAGAAAAACACCTCTACTTAACGGAAATAAATAACATAGTCTGAAGCTATCTTCAAAGCTTCTACTAACTACTCCTGGTCACATGCGCGTTACCCACGTGGAGGTAATATTTAAACAAAAAGGGTGAGTAATTATGATTCATTATAAAAGAAATAAGAAAGAGATTAGTAGTTATAACAACATCATCACATAACAGCACAAATTATTGATCAATATTTCACACTCATATATATATATATATATATATATATATATATATATATATATATATATATATATATATATATATATATATATATATATATATATATATATATATATATATATATATATATATATATATATATATATATATATATATATATATATATATATATATATATATATATATATATATATATATATATATATATATATATATATATATATATATATAATATCACTTATACTTATTTCATCATCAAACATCATATACTCACATAGTTTACAATTATCATCATATCAAAACTCATCAACAAACTTTATGCAATGTCACATAAGGTGTTAATGCAACACAATTGACTCAATGCATTTGTTATCAATATTTTATGAACACCTGATTCATTATCCTTCAAAGATCCTCACCATATAATTGATTCCCTCTTTGAACCGAAGCACATTATAAATGCACATAATCCGTACAATGGGATTAAGACTCGTCATAAGCAGACCACCGTCCAAAAATATTATGAATACATGATACACAACAACGTCATATGAAATTTGACCACAGCCTAGTCAAGTGCATCATCATTCACATAAGCATCTTCACACAGCATCTAAACACATTAATCGTGCACATCACCAAAACATCATCATAAATCACACCAATTACATCAGAACAACATCATAAAAACTTCATACACACATCATAGTCATCATTAAAAGAAATAAAACATCATAACATAGAAAACATGTAATAGATCATTCTCATCAAAATATAGGTATTGAAATCATGCATCAAATATCTTATGTAATTCTATCATATTATAGTTCAACGCGTTAGCTTTCCAACACTTCGAACGACGCGTCAAATGGATTCCGAAAACTCAAGTTACAGCAGTTGAAGTTACTGCTATGTGTGCTCACCACCTTCTCGCCCAACGCCTCTGCTCGCACTCCACTCGCCACCTCCTCGCCCGACACCTTTTCTCTCCATATCCTCGCTCGACGACGTCCTGGCAACGCGTATCACTCCATACATTTTCCAGAAGCTCACCTTTTTCACCTTTTAGTTCGCCAGCTGGCTCGCCTGGCGACACTGGGGCGACTGGCTTGCCACTACGCTCGTCTGACGATGCTTGTGAAACAGCAACTTCTGAGTTGCGATTTCTGCACTTTTCCAGCACCATTCCAATTCCAATTTCACATCATCTCAGTCCAAAATATAGTACAAACATCATATATCACATATTATTATCAAAATACACCGTCCTATCATATCGAACATAAATCATAGCATACAGACATTATCAAATCAACATTTACATCATATATCATCAACATCAACAATGTCATCATATTTCATCAATTTCAAAACATCAAATTAATCACACCACAAAACCTTATATTTACCCTAACCCTTTATCAATCATAAGAAACTATGATTAAACCCCTTACGTTAATTTCTCAGCGAATTAGTTCATTCTCTTTGAGTTCTACTGAATCATCCATTGAGACCTAGCTTTTCTTTGTGTTCTCTCAATTCCACGATCGTACCAAAAATAATCTCAATTCTTCCCTTTTCTCTTTTTACCCCTGGACCCATTTCTATGTTATTCCCCTTATACCCTCACTTATTTCCACATATCACCACCATATCCTTAATACCTCTATACACAAATTATTTTATTTAATCATTATTATTAAATAATTCTAAATAAAATATAAACCATATTATAAAATCTAAATAATTAAATTAAAATTATCTAAATCCAAATTATTCTAATTAGCACCTTAGTCCGCCACTACCCACATTATATCATCATATATCACACAGATAATGATCGATAATTCACAAATAATCAGTTAAATAATTATTTTTAAATTCGGGTGTTACAATATGCGTCATTGATCATCAAACTCAATTTGTCTTTGAACTTTGGTTATTTTCATCTGGATTATTGGGTTTTCATTTGTGCTTGCTTGTGGCTTAATCTAAAGGAAAAGATATGCTAAGTTTGACTAATGTCAAATGCTTGCTTCATCCTAGTTAGTTCACTTGCACACACAAAGGATTTCTCTTGGACTACCTTACAATGAGGTCATTTATTTTTTGTCATTTACTTTATTCTTTAGATTAGTCTCTTCATCTCCTCCTGTTCTTAAAATTTTCAAAATCTTCTCTCTTTTTCAAAATCTTCTTGTTTCAAACTTCAAACCACTTACAAAACAAATCTGACTTTGTCAAAGATTTTCAAAACTTTTTTCAATAAATACTAAAACACTTAAGAAAATCAAAACTCTTTCAAAAACTCTAAAAATACAAATATCATCTAATTAATTTTGTGCTATTGCACTTCTTTTTTTTCTTTTCAAACTTTTTAAAAAGATTAAACGTGAGTCGTCTTTTTGTAGTGATGTGAACCTCATATTCATATATATATATATATATATATATATATATATATATATATATATTCACTTACATCGCGTTGGGAGCACACTTACATCATATTGGGAGCACACATACATCAAATATACAACGCTAGCGTGCATTTAACTCACACTCCATTGTTGGCGGTGATGCTATGGATACTAGCTTCTCGAAGTAGAGTTATGTTTACAATCACAAACCATTTTTTGATCGTGATGCTATCGTACAAATTAACTGATCGAGGTATCATAAGTTTATAGGTACACTTATATCATGCGTCGTTTGTTAGGAACAAAAAGGGACGACGGGGGATGAGTGAAGGAATAATTAAAAACCATAAAGTATAAAATTGATTAAGAGTGATAGAAGTACTAACAAATATCAGAATTCTGTAGAGTTTGGACAGATTTAATGATTACAGAAGCACTAACAAATCATCCCTAATATCCAATTTATAGGGGTTAGATAGGTCTATAGGATTTAGACATATATCAATAGTGAGAGATGTACTAATAGATATTAGAACTAGAACTCTTTAGGGTTTAGACAGATCTCAATGTTGACAAAAAGACAAACATATTATTTTTTAGTAAAGTCTTAAGACTCACATTGTGAGTTAAAATTGCGTTTTTGTCGAGTATGAATCGACTCTTTATCAATTGATTCAACTAGATAAACAATTTTTTGTTTTAATATTAATCAATATTATTGTAATTATCATTATTTATTTTGTGGCATGGTCTATAGAATTCTCTTTGGACTTTTTAAATAACAAGGGCAAACACAAACTCATATGGTTGGTAATTGTTCTAATATCTAAACAATTTGACACACTCCAAATATATCACACGGTTGGTTTGGTTTTCAACAATTTGATTTTTCAACGATGCCTACTTGTATCTTATATTTGACAAATCAAACATGTTTGGTTTTTGCCTAGCCAAATCATGCATGTTTCATTCTTTCCCAACTCATGTCATGAATGTTGAGAGAGTTATTAGGAGTATCGATACATAATTTAAGAATAGACAACTTTGTGAGATAAATATCATTTATCCACCTAAAACTGTAAGGTAATAGATAGGTGTGTGGGATCTCTCTCACTTATATATGTTTAAGTCTCTACATTCCTCTCTAATGTGAGATTATTTCTCCACTTACTTACATTTGTTATATTATTTCAACACTTTCTCTCAAGTATGAGTCCACAATACTCCCCCGTTTGTACCGACATTGACATCTTACAACGGGATACCATTTCCTGGACGCATTCAATACAAATCTTTTCTAATCTCTTTCTCGAACCAAAGACTCTGATATCATATTAGTACGTGAGACACTTTTAATAAGGAGAGAAAGAAAGAATAATAAAAGAAAGTAGATAAATAATATATCTCTCACAGTAGAAACTCATTCCTATCACAAGTCCTCCTGCATGTGAGTTATATAAAAGAACAACCCAAAACCTAAACATCATCTTCACTACTTTGCCTAAAGATGGCAAACTATCACTAATATATGTTACTGCTTATTAGAGGAATAGCTAATGAAGTCTAATTCAAGCATGTTTTTTTATCTCTGAAATTTTTTTATACTTTGATTTATTTTGTAGTTTATAAAACAAAACTTTTAAAAGTGTAACCTATAACAATAAATACTTTGATATTTGTAAGGAAATATCAAATGAGTTTTAATATTATATTTTAGCATCACTGTCGTTGTTATCATTCTAGGAAATTTTTGTTCTAGAAAATTTTGTTGAAAATTTTTGTTAAACTTATTCACACACTTGGTAAAATTTTATGAGATAACTAGTATATTAGATTTGTTGAACTATTAAATTAGATTTAACTTGATTAGATTTAATATTTAAATATAATCTAAGTTGTGTAGACTCAAGCTTAATTAGGGTTGTATATAAATAGTTATAGTCTGTATTATTATTTGTATAATTTAATGATATAAATCCTTATTTCCTTTATTATTCTCTTCTCACTAAAAATGTCTCACGCACTAACAAATTAGTATCCAGAGCTTCTTGTTATTGTTCTTGATCGAGTTTTCAATAATTTCACGTCACAGATCGTGTTTCTAGGACAAGTGAATCAACCGCTGCAAAGATGGCTAGTGATAAGGGTATTCTGAATTCTCTTCCAATGCTTGACGGCAAGAATTGGATCCGATAGAAAAAACAGATACAATCCTTATTTGGCTTCCATGAAACCCTAGAAGTGGTTACCGATGACGTTCCTGCATTGACTGCAAATGCAACCGACAAATAGAAAAAATCCACAACAAAGTCTAGAAGAAAGATTGCAAGGCTGCTTATTGCATTCAGATGGCGGTCGATGCTGCTAATTTCAAAAGAATCTCTCATGCTGAAACGACGAAGGAGGCATGGGATATCCTGGTGAAGTATTACGAAGGAGGTGAGAAAGTCAAGGTTGTCAAATTACAAACCTTGCATCGACAATATGAGTTGTTGTTGGTGGGAGAAGATGATAAAGTTGCAGAATATGTGTCGAATATTTAGAAACTCATCCATCTCATGAAGGGTTATGGTGAAACCATAACTGATAAGATGATAGTTGAGAAGGTAATGAGAACGTTAATCTCTCACTTTGATCATGTTATTGTAGCTACTCAAGAATACAACAATCTTGAAACAAATAAGGTGGAAGATTTTGTTGGTTCGTTGGAGGCACATGGGATGAGGATTTTCGAAAGGAAAGAAGTGCAAGACTCGATACAGGCTCTGCAAGCTCATACATGGAAAAAGGATAGTGGTTCTAGAAATTTCAAAGACAAGTTCGACAAGACTCAGGACAAGAATTCTTGGTCGAAACCTCACAAGCATCAAGTCGAAGATAGAGCTTCTGAATCCTCGAAAGGAGGAGGAGGAAACTATTGAAATGGAAAAGAAGATAAAAAAGGTGTACAATGCTATAACTGTGAAAAGTGGGGTCACGTAGCCAAGAATTGTTGGTACAGATAAGACAAGGGATCGACGGGAAAGAACGAAGGAGCGAACCTTGCACACCAAGATTCAGATGATTCTGTCTAAAATCTGGTTTCTCGACTCAGGCTGCTCAAATCACATGACTGGTCGAAAGGAGTGGTTAGCAGATTTTGACGAGTCAAAGAAGAGCAAGGTAAAACTTGTTGATAATAGTTTGTTGCAAGCAGAAGGTACTGGCAATATAATCTTTCAAATGAGTAATGGAGAGAAATATATGATCAAAGATGTTATTTATGTACCTGGAATAAAGTGAAACTTAATAAGTGTTGGACAACTAGTCGAAAAAGTTTTCTCAGTTGTCATGAAAGATGGATTCTTGAAATTGTTCGACACCAATAATAATTTGGTCTTAAAATCTTCATTGTCAAAGAACAGGACATTTAAGACTATGATCAGTTCGACTGAAGTTCAATGTTTGAAAACTGTTGTTGACCACAAGGATAGTTGGTTTGGCATTTGAGGTTTGGACATTTGAATTTTTGATCACTCAATTAATTGATTACTTAAGATATGGTTACTGGAATGAAAAGTCTTGAGAACTGAAAAACTTTGTGAAGGTTGTTTAGTAGGAAAGTAATCCGAAAATTCTTTCGCTTTGACTATGCCAATGAGATCGACTTGCATACTCTAAGTGGTTCGTTCAGATGTATGTGGTCCATTCGAAGAACATACAATTGGTTGAAACATATATTTTGTTTCGTTTATCGATGAGTTTAGTCGAAAGTTGTGGATCTATGTGATTAAACGAAAGGACGAAATATTTGAAATCTTTAAGAGATTCAAGATACTTGTCGAAAACTAGAGAGAGAAGAAGATCAAAGTTTTGCAAACAGATGGAGGTGGAGAATACACATCCAACATGTTTGAAGATTTCTGTATAGAACATGGTGTTGATCATGAGGTAACTGCTCCTTATACACCTCAACATAATGGAATTGTTGAAAGAAGAAACAGGACAATATTAGATATTGCGAGATGCATGCTGAAGCAAAATAATTTTCCAAAGTCTTTATGGGGAGAAGTTGTTTTGACTGCAGTTTATATTTTGAATAGGTGTCCTACTAAGATATTGAAGAACAAAGTTCCTGAAGAAGTATGGAGTGGCAAACGACCATCAGTGAGTCATTTAAGGGTGTTTGGCTCTATGTGTTACAAGCATATTCCTGATGGGAGAAGAAGGAAGCTTGATGACAAAAGTGAACCTATGATTCTGGTAGGATATCATAAAACTGGTGCATACAGGTTATTCAATCTAATTAATGAGAAAATTGTGTTGTGTTGAGATATTGTGATTGATGAAAATTATGTCTGGGATTGGAATTCTAGCAATTCAATTAACAAGCCATAGATGAGTTCTAATGTCGATGAAGAAACTGATGAAGTAGAGGTCGAAGGAATTGTTGAGAATCCAGTTGAAGTCGAAGAAGAAGTAGTTACTGACATTCCTGACACAGTCAACGTCGAAGAGGCTGTGGCTGAAATAAGCCAAAGACCTCAAAGAAATAGAGTTCTTCCAACAAGACTTCATGATTATAAAGTGGTGGGTGATGATGAAGTCACACCAGATGGAAAATTAGTTCATTTTTCTTTACTTTTAGGTGCTGAACCAATTACCTATAGAAAAGCTTTGAAGACTAAATAGTGGAAGTTAGCTATGGTCGAAGAGTTACAGGTAATCCAAAGAAACGACACCTGGGAGTTAGTCGAATTTCCAGCACATGCAAAAGCTATCGAAGTAAAGTGGGTATTCAAGTTGAAACATAAAGTTGATGGCTCGATAGCAAGACATAAACCAAGATTACTAGCTCGAGGGTTTCTTTAAAGAAAAGGACTCGAATAATATGAAGTATTTGCTTTAGTAGTAAGATTGGAGACTGTTCGACTAGTAGTAGCATTGGCATGCAATCAAGGTTGGTTGACATTTCATTTAGATGTGAAATTAGCATTTATGAATGGTCCTTTAGACGAAGAGGTATATGTCACACAACCTTCAGTTTTTGTGATTCAGAAGGAAGCAATTAAATTATATAAGTTGCACAAAGCGCTCTATAGCCTCAAGCAGGCACCTAGGGCATGGAACAAGAAGATCGACTCATACTTAGTCGAATTGGGATTTGTAAAATGCAAATCTGAGTATGGTGTCTATGTTCAAGTTGTAGCACAAGATATAACAATCATATTCTTATATTTCGATGACTTTCTAGTGACTGGAAATAGCTTGGATAACCTGTCGAAGTTCAAAGAGCTGATGATGAAGGAATTTGAAATGTCTGATCTGGGAAAATTGTATTATTTCTTAGGTATGGAATTTCAAATGTCGAAGCAAGGTATGGTGCTACATCAAAGGAAGTATGTCAAATAAATACTCAAGAGATTCAGAATGGATGATTCAAATCCTACATCCTCACTTGTCGAACCAAATGTAAAATTGGAGAAGAATGGAGAGGAAGACAAAGTCGATGTAACTTTGTTCAAGCAAATTATGGGATCTCTGAGGTATGTGTGCAACAGTCGACCTGATATAGGTTTTGCTTAAGGATTAGTAAGCAGATATATGAGTGAACCAAGAGTATCACATATGAAGGCTTCAAGAAGAATCTTCAGATATTTGAAGGGTTCGATAAAATATAGAATACTATTTCGACGAAATTATGAAGACAAAGAAGCGATAGTTAATTGTTTTTCAGATGCTGATTGGTGGGGAGATAAAGAAGATCAAAGAAGCAAAATTGAATATTTCTTTCAAGTATTTGGTGCTCCAATCTCATGGTGTTCGGAGAAACAACCTGTTGTGGCATTATCATCTTGTGAAGCTGAATATATAGCAGGATCATATGCAGAATATTAAGCAATTTGGATCAGGTTTATACTTGAAGAAATAAAGGTCGAAGTGAAGAAACCTCTTGTATTGCAAATCGACAACAAGTCAGCCATAAATTTGGCGAAGAATCCAGTTCTGCATGGAAGAAGTAAACATATTGAAGCAAGGTTTCACTTCTTAAGGGAAAAGGTAAATCGAGGTGAACTTGAAGTAAGGCATTGCTCGAGTGAAGCACAGTTGGCCGACATTTTCTCCAAAGGATTGAAGATTGAAAAATTCTTGAATTTGAGAAAGAAATTAGGAATAGTTCAGATTGACTATTTTTGAGGATGTTCGACAACTTGGATTACGGGGTTGTGTTGAAATATTAAATTAGATTTGATTTGATTTGATTAGATTTAATATTTAAATATAATCTAAATTGTGTATACCTAAGCCCAATTAGGGTTGTGTATAAATAGTCCTAGTCTATACCATTATTTGTACAATTCAATAATATAAATCCTTATTTCATTTAATATTCTCTCCTCACTAAAAGTGTCTCACACACTAACAAGGTATGCTTCAAAGACTGAAGATGGGCATAAATTTTAAGGCTTTCCCTCATTAGTTGGTAGAGAAATCAAAAGACTGACATCTCGATCAATATACTGAAACAATTACCACATGGAATCTTTTCAAATAAATGTTTTTTTAGATATTCATTACTACAAAATTTATCTTTTTATCACAACGATTTTATCTTACATATCAAAAAACCGATGTATTATTTTTGGATGCGTAATTCTTTTATTTTTTTAATTATACAACTTATTTCGTCGGTTTTCAATAAACTTATTTAATATATGTGTTTCAAATCCCAATAATTTTAAATTATGTTTTTATTTCATAAATGTGTTGTCTTCCTAAATATTTTATTTTTAATCTAAAAATACGCCACTTTTAACTTGGTTTACAAACAAAATCTTAATGAATATCCCCTAAGAAGAGAGTCCTAAGCAACAAGAACCATAAACACATATCAACTTCAAAACAAAGAAGATATGTGTTTAGGGATCTCGTTTCTTCTTCAGAGATTCAAATCATTTTCTTTTACTTCTTCTTTAGAGATATGGTACGTCAAACATCATTACTCATATTGTTGTTGTTGTTGTTGAGATCTGAAACCTTAGAGGTTTTATCTTGTTGTTGTTTTTATTTAAACATATTTATGATATATACTTATTGATGTTGTTATCGTTGTTGTTGAGACACGATATTGAGATTCTAAACCCTAGAGGTTTAATATTGTTGTTGTTGTTTAAACAAATTTATATTATATGTTTATTGATGTTTTTGTTGTTGTTGTTGAGAGTCGTTGTTGAAACCATAAACCCTAAAAGTTTAATATTCTTATTGTTGTAGTTGTTGTTTAAACATATTTATATTACAGGTTTATTGATGATGTTGTTGTAGTTTTGTTAAGAGATTATTTTTTGAGTTTTTGTTTAATCTAAATTGTTGTTGAAGATAATGTTGTTGTTGTTTAGTTTTCAACTATCAAAAGTTATG
Source organism: Vicia faba (assembly GCA_948472305.1). Lineage (NCBI taxonomy): Eukaryota > Viridiplantae > Streptophyta > Magnoliopsida > Fabales > Fabaceae > Vicia > Vicia faba. Next base: position 191,035,035 of record OX451736.1, on the reverse strand, counting down.
AAAATATATATGTTGTAGTTTAGTTGTTGTTATTGAGTTTGTGTTTTAGATTTATATTGATAATGGGTTCATGTCTTTTGTGATTCTTTGTGCAGTTCTTATCTTGTTCCATCGAATTGAGTTTATTATATTTAATGTCATTATTTGTTTCACTAACCCCTCTTAGGACATATATCTATTTGATTATTTTTGGAAATAATCATATGAAAAATTATTTTGTAATTGAAACTTAGCTTACTTTGATTAATGATTTTCTAGTATTCTACAACTAATCATCTATCACGTGCTCTTTCATCATTAAAATCATTCTAATACATTAAGTTTTTGTTCAAATTTCTTTCATATTTGATCATTTTTCAAAGCATCACATATTATTCTTTCAAGAATGAATTAGTAGAAAAGAAAATGTTGAATAGAGAACTTGAAACATTAAAGAGAATTTAACCATAAAAGAGTTTGAGATGAATGATGAGTTACAGGATGCTTGAAAACCATTGATTAGTGTAATATGTTCTTTAAATATAACACAATTATTCATATAATTATTTTCCTAACCAATTTTGAGAATTTATATGTTCAGTTAGGGTTTAGTGAAATAAGTAATCCTCATTAGATTTAATAAACTCAACCATGTTTTACCCGACTGTTTTATGTCAAAACCGAGGTGAAAGATGTTATATACGTAAGTGGAATGTCAAAACCAAGGGGGAAATGTGTTTTCTCCATTTAATAATTCCAAAAAGGATCTCTCTGGTAATCGAACCAATGACCTTTACACATTACCTGTCGATTGTGTTAAAACTGAGAGGTAAAGTGGTGCACTTTTAATGACGCCATTTGTTACCTTGCATATGAAATTGAGGAAATACCTCTTTCCAACTGAGGTAAAAGGCGTTTTTGTTGAAGTGATTATACTTTGAGAGCTCGGAAGGTTCATATAGGATCATCAGAAACCATGTGTGAGGCGCAAAAATAAAAATACAAACCAATTATAAGAAAGTTTATGAACTACACATTAGACGATCTTACTCAAATTTATATTTTTAAAAATGGTTTGCAACAACATTCAAACTTCATGCTTGATGCAACTCCAGATGGATTTGTCGTGTCCCAAAAATGTTCTTGATGATATCAAAGTCATTCAATTCTTGGCATCTAGTGATCATAAAGTAAAATACAATAGTGTTTCCTATCAAAAGAAAAGTGGAATTGTAGAGATGGAATGTAAAGATGTTATCTTATCTCAAAATAAACTTTTAACATAATTGATCTATGTGCTTGCATGTATTGTAAAGGTGATCTAAGTGGTGAAGTTTGTTGATAGCAAAATTGTAATATACTGATTGGTTGTTTAGTTTTAATGATGACAACACCTAATATCCAATAATATCTAGTGAATTCCTTATCTATTAAAGATATATCAAGATGTCAAATATGCTTATAATATTTTCTATTATCAAGCTATGCTCTTAAATCAAGCTATCCTTTTAAAGATTCTATTGTGGATCAAGTCATCTCTTTGAAGTCAACATTGTGATCAAATGACATTCAAGTGAAGACTTATGTTTTAAGAATTGCCGATGGTTTTCTTTCTTGACTCTCTAATGATGGTAATCAGATTGAAGATATCTCAAGATTCATCAAACTATAAGACTCAAGATTCTTGTGTAATGCTAAAGGCAAAGATGATAATGCCAAGACTTGAAGCTTCATAATTGTGAAAGAGTGAAAGTGTGAACACATGTCAGGTCATGTCCGTTTGAGTAAAAAGTGTCTTGTAGATGCACCAACGTACTTCTGGAATTACTAAGGAAAAGTCACACACACACACTAAAAACCTTAGAGAAGTCTCTCTTAGTTTAGTAAAACCATATGAAAATGTTTGTAAGTCCTAGCTAACTAATTAGGGGATATCTAATCACTTAGAGGACTTTTTACAATTGGATATTTGATTATCCCTAAGGCTATAATCAATTATTTTCACTTAGAAAAGTCTAAAATTAAATGGGGCAGTCTTTTAATAATTGGTAACAAATAAATATCAAAACCTTCCATTTGTGGCTTGAACAATCGATTATTGATGTGCAATAATTAATTGGCCTAATTGATTATGACAGTTATTTCGCCCATGGATTATTTTCAAATTTAAACCATAATTTGGACTATAAATAAAGAGTTTATCTAATATTTTAAATCACTCATAAATTAATATTTGATCTTACTTTCTCACTCTCTCATCTTTTTCTACAAATCTCTCGTTTTTTCACTTATATTTTGCCTTCGTGCTTTGAGAGTGCTCTTGTGTCTAAGTGAGGATCATTGTTCTAGGTGTGGGCTTAGTTGTAATTTTAATAAGAGTATATTATCTCTTGACTAATGATATAATCTTTTATAAGTTGTTTGGTTGCAAGCTAAACTAGTAAAAACTCTTGTTTGGTTTTAGGGATTGTTTTAGGAAGTATATTTTTGGTTTGTGAGTTTCGCCTGGAAAAAATATCTCTTTTGGTTTCTAAATATCATCTAATAAAATTTCCACAACAGTTCTTGAGCTCAGCGCGATATAAAATCTATGTTGGATCAAGATTAGGCTGTATAAAATCTCATTTTAGTTCCTGAGCTCAGTCTGGTGTAAAAGCTTGTTTGGTTCAAGATTACCTTGTACTAAATCTCATCTCAGTTCGAGGTCACCCCATGTAAAACCTTAATTCAGTTTGGAGGATAGCCAACATAAAATTTAATCTCCATTTGGAGGATAGCCCGCGTAAAACTCCATCTTGGTTCGAGATCATCCAGTGGAAAATATTTGCTTGGTTTTGAGGATAGCCACTCAAAACTTCTTCCATTGTTTGGTTGGAATTTAGCCTTTAAATTTCATATCCTGGTAAAAGGAAGCTAGTTGGAATATCCTATTGAAAGCTCTCAAATTAGTGGTTACTCTCAAGAAGAATTCTTGGGGACATGAGTAGGTAAAGTTAGGCCGAGCCTATATAAATCTCTAGTATCTTTCTATCTCCCTTATATCCTTTTTTTATTTTATTTCCATTGTTTTTTCATATAACTCCTTTTTCCAATGCATATTTACTCGTTTGTTTTAAAATGTTTTGAAACTCTCATTTTCCAAATGATTTTAATTTTAACCAACACTTTTAAAACTTCCTTAATTCACCCCTATCTAGTGTAGGTAGTCACATGTTCAAAAAGTGGAATCAAAGCCTAACTCTTTTTTAAAGACTAATCGTCTCAGGAGGAAGACAACTTCAAACTTTTCTTCTAACAAAAGGACTTTCCTAAACACACGTCCACTAGTTAATGGTGATAGGTTTGATATGTGAAAATCTAGATGTAATAATTTTGAATTGTGTGAAATTATAATTAATGACTTATTTATTCATACTTACTATGTTAATGGTGAAGTAGTGAATAAACTTGATTCCCTTTGGAGCGATGAATACAAGGGAAGTTTGAATTTGATTTGAAAGCTAAAAACATTTTGGTTATGTCATTAAGTGATAGTAAATTTCTTTATATCCTTAATTTTAATTTTGTCAAGGAAATGTGTGACATTCTTGAAATGATCCCTGGAGTTTCTCTAAGTATCAAATAAGAGAGAATGAGCATATGAAGCAAAGAAGTTGAAACACCATTTGAAGGTGACTGTTATATTCACATATGGTGTTCAACCATTGGAAATCTTGGAATTCGTGTTAGAACTTTTATAAATAACAAATACCTAAGAGTTAAGAATTGAAATCGAAAAACTGATCCAATCCTTAAATTGAGAGATATAAGTGTTTATGGATTTTAATAATTGAAATCAAAAACCTGATCCAATCCTTTGAAGCGTCACCAACCGTTCATATTAATCATGCGACTGATCGGTTCCAAGCCGCACTCCCCATTTTTCAGTTTTAACCGCTCCCATTATAAGAGAAAGAAAGCAAGCCATTATCATATATTCAAATCCATTCTCACTCTCACATCACTTTTCATTCTCTCAATTACTTGGGTGTTAGAGTCTTAACCTTGTAGGCCATCCCTCCCTCTATCGTATCAAGAGATTGCTCGACCATGCCAAGGTTTTATTTCACCACTCACCAAACAATTATAGTTCCTCTATGAATTCGTAGAACCATTTGTGGGAATCAAAATATGATTCTTGCATATTTCCATGTTCATGTCTCCTTTAATATAGAGATCCTGATCTCCTCTCTTAGAAGATTCATATATATGTTCTTAATTATTTTCCTTGAAGATTATTGATATTCTTTGACCTTTGAAATATTTGTCCTTAGGTTCATCAATAGTGGTAGCATTCAAATCCATTTGATTCGCCATTCAATTGCAAGTCGTTGTCGCAGCTGCTGAAGCTAATAAAGCTTTGCTCGCTCCTCCTCAAGCTTATGATGATCCAACCCTAATAACATCTCCTTCCAATCCTTCACAACCAGATCCCACTACAAGGAGAGTCGGTCTAGGGGTGTCCTAAGCCCTTTCTTTCTTTGGGTCTATGCAATAGTTCTACCAAGAAGAACCATCACATTGAACTCCACCAATGCATGTAGTACCTGGTTAGGAAGTACTCTTTGGACTTTAGTTGTTTCATGCCAACCTTGGAGTAAAGGAGATGTCAACTAGTTAAATAATGTTTCTAATAGGGTGCAACAACATAATTCACAATTATTGGTAGAGAGGATCAAAAGGATTGAAGAGAGCATGCAATATGAGTACAACTTCACCATTATACATTTTGCATGATGTCAAAACTAGGAAAACTTATCATTTTTGTATATTCGACAATATCTCTATGTCTTGTGGCACTCCTTTTCATTAGGGGTCTTAGGAACCATTAGAAACCATTTTGAAATTGATCAAAGTCTTGAAAAACAAGTTTTTGCATGATTTTTTCTTGCATGTGCCGACACATACGTGTTTCAGGTTGGCACATGCAACTAAGTTTTAAAGCCTATAGCCTCTAGAAGGCTTAGGCTGACACATGCATGTGCATAGGTCGAAACATACTAAAGCTGTTAAGAAATTGCAGAAATTCTTATTTTATATGCTGACTGATCAGTGGTTTTTACACATGAATTTAGCATTTATTTTAGTTATTGTTTCGTTTAATTGATTGGTGTTTTATTTCATTTTATCGCGTTTTATGCTTTGGTTTTGTATTTTATTGTTTTCAGGTTCAAACAAATAAAACAGGATAAATTGGGACAAAAAAGTGTAGGATTCAGATATTTAGAAAAAGTTCAGATTCGAGCAAGGCAGAATGCGACACGGGCGCCCGTATCACACGACACGGCCTGTGTCAAGTTAGTGGATGTATGAATTATTGGAGGAAGGACCAAAGGCGACATGGGCGCCCGTGTCTCATGACATGGCCCGTTTCAATTTAGCTAGAACCTGAAATTGAATAGCGCAGATCATATATTCTGACATGGGTGCCCATGTCCAGTGATACGGCCCTTGTCAACTTTGGCGTGTTAAAGTCCAATTTTGAGATTTTCTTTTATTCTTTGATCATTAAGGGTACTTTGGACATTTGGCATCATAGAGGGATGACCTAACACTATAAATACCTGATTTGGAGAAGGAAAAGAGGACTTTTTGATGACTGGAGAATTTGGCGATAAAATATTTAAGTCTATGCAAGTTTTGGGGGAACGAAGACCTTTCGTGAGTGAAAGCAATTAAAGATCAGAGTTCACCATTAATTTGTGTAATGTCTATCGTTTTTATTATTGAAATCTATTTGAATATTATGTGCAGATAAACCCTCCCATGCTAGGGGGTGTCCCTGATTTGCGAATATATTGATTGTGCATTATTGATTTTTAATACAGTAGTTTCCTTTCAATTTAATTGTTCAAGGTTTCTAATGCTTTCCTGATTGGATCAATTAGGATTGAGTTACGGTTAACAATCAGTTGGACCACGGTTGTTAAGGTTTTTGTATGATTAGGCTATAATAGATATCACCTAGGACTAGGGATACCCTATAGTCACCGGATTTAACCCTTTATAAGATAAATGCTTGAATCCATCAGATATTTCTAAGGACTTAGGTTTGAGGATGGATGGTTAAAGGTTTTCTCACTAAGGACTTAGGGGAAAATAATCTAAAGGGCCGGTAGTTAAAGGTAATGAACTCGTAGAAGAGATCAATAGTGAAGGTCATTACAGGGTAAACCACACACTTACCCCTAGCATAGTATTCACACTATTAAAAAAATCATAATTTACCTTCGAATAGTTTTAATTATTGTTAAGTACAATAACCAAACAAAACCCCGAATTGAGTTTTGTTTAATTGAACCTCGCATTGAACTCGGTAATTCTGTACAGTCCTTGAGATCTACATTCATAGAATTTTCCCTCTTATTACAACAGGCAAAATAGTACACTTGCTATTTTACCGATCAAGATTTTGGCGTTGTTGTCGGGGACTGCCTAATCATTGAGTTTAATTGGAGTTCAATTAAAATTTTGTTGCTCTGCAACTAAAATTTCTTTTATGTAATTTCCACATTTTTGTTTTACTGATTTTTCCTAACCTTTGCATGTGAGGAAAGTCTTCAGCTGAATTTGGTTGACGCAGAAATAGAAAGAACTTTTCACGTAAGGCGCAGACTAGCTCGGTTAGATAGACAGGAGTCAGCAGATTCTTCAGATCCTTCAGATTCAGAGTTTGAAGAGGTAAAACCAATGGCTGAAAATCCGCCACCAAAGAGGCTTCTTGGGGACTGCGGAGAAGCAAATTCTCTAGCAGGTCAGTTGACTATTGTGAATCAACCGGTCAATGTTGCAAACATTCAACAACATCCTTCAACCATCCGCCATCTCGAGAACAGATATTTCACCAGAAATATTAATGAAGATGCCAATAATCACTTGTAGAGATTTCTCACCATGAGCACTACTTTTAAGATTGAGGGGCACTCTGAATAAGCTAAGAAATTAAGGATGTTTCCATTCACACTGTCTGAAGATGCCGAAGAGTGGTTCTACTCATTGCCCGCTGGAAGTATCACCACTTGGGAACAGATGGAGTAGACTTATGAAGTAGACTTTTCTTGATGAATATTTTCCTGCTTTGGTTTACATTCGTAAAACATATGAAATTGTAAATTTTAAGCAGAAAAAAGGAGAATCACTAGGTGATGCATACAAGAGGTTCAAGAGGTTAGTAGTAGTCGGTCCCATGCACAACATGAGTCAAACTGAGCAAATGCATATGTTTGTAAATACCCTCCGGATAAATACAAAGCTGTTGTGATACGGTGGCAGAACCGGACTGTTTTTGAAAAATGCTGGTTTGCATTTTGCGTTCGTGTTTGCAAAATGTCGCGGTAACTAAGAGTCGCCACCGACTTTTATTTTATCCAAATGGAAAGGAAAAAAAGCACAGAAAAATTCCTTTTTCGAGATTCTGAGTACGGGGGGTAGATTATAGAAAGGGAAGGTATTATCACCCTTTTTATCCGTGGTTTTCCACAGGCTCTTAGGTACTTGCTCATCATTTTAAAAATTGCTTCCGTGTTTGTGTGTTTTGAAAAGTTTTACTTTCCTTCGTTTTAACCCTTGCTTCTGTCTTCAAGAGTGTTACGAACTGTTTTTGAATATTTTGTTTGAAAAGTGTCTAGGTGTGAAAAGTTTGATCTTGAGCAAGTACCTACTAGCATCTACATACTAGAAAAAAGAATGTTTATGTTCTTGTTTCCTTTAGACAGCGCTATCCTACTATTAGTGAGTAGGTAGCACCATCGTTGGAATTGTAAGGGTCAATTCGAAAGGGACGTACGACCACTAAAGCAATGTTAGGACGTCTTAGTAATAACCCTAGTGTCTTAAGATCATATTCGAGGCAACATTTTCGAGGCAACTTTTCCGAACGGGACATTTGATCTTTGTTTAGACAAGAGAGCGACCACTAAAATACCCTATACTTAATGATCATTCACCGAAGGCAACCGAAGTGAGAGTATACCCTAGAAGTGTGCATGTGCGAGTGATCTGATTTCAAGTTATTATCTTTGCACATTTAGGGTTTGCTAACCGTTTTAAAATTAACATACATTCTTGTCATGCGATCCTATTATCATACATCTAACAGTTAATATTTGCAAAAATTAAAATGCGAGAAATAAAACTACGCTATTACAAGGCTTCGGGGAGGGGGATTAATTACATAGCCAAAAACCCGTAAAAACGAAAAATAAACGAGAAGTCCTAATTAATCTATTACATCCCATGAGCAGTTACATTAATATTTGCCAAAAAAATAATAAACGCGCGATGAATCGAGAATAAGAAAAATTAGGGTTTTGACCCCGTCTAAACCTAATTAAAAGAAAAATTATTTTTTGTTGTTTTTAATTATTTTGAGAAAAATAAGGTTTTAATTAAATAAATACAAAATTAATTACTAATTAATTTAAATCAAGAAAAATGATTAATTTTGACCTATTTTTGTATATTTGGTTATTTTAAGAAAAATAAAATAAAAATTAAATTAAACAAAACCCTAATTTTCTAATTTATTTTAATTTATTTACAAAAGGTTAAAATTGCCCTAAAATTAAATAAACTAATTAAATTAAATTTGATAAAAATAAACCTAAATCTAATTTGAGGAAAAATTGATTTTATGAGTTTTTTGTTAAAAAAGAATTAATTTTGTTAGAGAAAATAATTAAGAAAAATAAAATAAAATAAAATAAAATATATAAAAGAAAAGAAAAGAGAATTGGGCCTGGTGTCAAAGTAGAAAGGGAGTTGTCCATAGCAGCTTTTGGGCCCAAAAGCCTTGGTCCACGTTTGACCTTCCTACTTCAATGTTGCACGTTTGACTAGGCCTATGGTAGACCATCACATGCCAGGCGTTGGATTTGGCTTGTTGGACATCTGGCTGGCTGATCATTTAGGGCATATGGTAGGCTTCATGATGCATGGGGTACTGGATCTGTAATGAATAATTGAGAAAAATTGCAAATGTTAGAGGCAGGGATCGAACCCCTGACTCATGCCTGCAAAGCCTTAACGCTTTCCCTGGATACCACTGGGCCACTTGAATTCATTTGTTAGTATATGAAATAATAATAATAAAATGGAAAAAACAATGCCAGTTATCAAACGCGCGCCAGAATTTAAACGGCCAAATGGGGTGGTGCCATGCAGTCATTGTCTACCCTTGTCCGTCGTTTTAGGTAAAATAACCTTTACCTACAGACGTTCTCTGTAGGTATAGCCCCTGCAATTTTCCAAAATCCCATACAAGCATGATAAATGAAAACTAATGCCACGGGCCAGTTCGTCTTGGCCTCGTGAACACCATGGTACCCCTCTTTTGGGCCAATTTTACCTGCAATAAAAACCCCCTAAAAACGAAACCTAAACCCTAACAATGGTGGACCTCTGTATGGTTAGCAAAAATGCAATTAATCATTACCAATAGTTTGCAAATGTTTCACTGAACAAGAATATATAAAGAATTCATGATACAAATGCCAAAATAGTGATATTGAATTTCAAGAAAGTGTCAATGTCGTGAGACACTTACAGTGAGTTTTGGTGCACGAAAACGCTTGCTAGTGATTGGGATGGACTCCTTGAATGCCCGGCAAGTGAAAGGTGTGCTTGGAATGGCTTGAAAGCGCCTGGAAGTATGAAAACAGATTGCTACTTTTCATGAATTTTCCCAAGTTTTTCTTCAGCTTCTCACGCCTTTAACCCTTGTGCCTTTGGTTTGAATTTGTTCTATATATGTCCTTGAGTGAATTAGGTTTACAAGTTTGCATCCAATCTTTGCAATTATGAAAATTTGATCCTTGATTCACACTTGTATCCAATCTTTCCAAAAAAAAAATTCAATCTTTTTTTGTACAAACAAGCCTTGCACGATTTGATTTCATTGCTAGCTGTATAAGAGACCTAAACATGCACAAAATCTCAAACTTTGATTAGTTTTGATATTTTCATGATTTTATTTTGATTTAATTTGATTTAATTGAAATGAAAATCAAAATAAATGACAAAAATAAAATAAAGGCAAGAAGGAAGGATCATGGGTCGTGGACCATGTTACAAACTCAAGACAAGCACAAAAAGTTGGGCCCATTTGACAAAAATTGCAACTTGAGGCACATTTGACTTTTGGCAATTTTGCAAAAAAGGTCAACTTCACCAATGCATAACTCCTTCAATATTGACTCTATGAGGGTGTTCTTGGACTTTTTAGAAAGCTTGAGATGTCCTATAAGCAAAACTTTTGGTCTCATCTCAATTGAGTCTTCCATGTTCATGTATGAAGCTTTGACAAAAAAGGTGTTTTTGTTTACTTTTCAAAGTGACCTATAATGTCCAAATTAATAACTTCTTGTGAGTGCATATTTTGAACTTGGGAGATGAAGATGAATTGTAGGGCATTGCATCATCTTAAAAATGAGCTTTTTATGGGTCATTCTTGATAAAGTATGAGAAAGTTATGCTTGGTCAAAGTTGAGTTGACTTTTCCTACAAAACCCTAATTTAGCAACTTTTGGGTTTTGATGAATTGTGAGCAATCCTTGAGGAATCATGATCAACCCTTGATAAAATGATGAATAATATTTATAAATGAGGATGTTGACCAAAAATCTTGAAGCTTGACTGTATGTGGGCCACAGCTGACTTTTGCCCTAGCACAGTCGATTTTCAGGCCTTTGAGCAATTGACTGAGCAAATTTTCTCTGCAAGGCTTGAAACTTGACATGGATGATCTTGAGAACATATTAGGACAATGGTGATCATTTGGGATCCTTGGGACTCAAATATCTTTATGCAACATGAAACCCTAATTTGAGGTAGACTGCCTTAGGAGAGAGCTTGTCTGGTCAACCCTTGGACTTCCTTGAGCAATTTGAGGACCTCACTTGAAATGTATTGAGAAATATGGGAGGGAAAATTTTGGGGTACAATAGCTCCCCCTGTTCAATCTTCTTAAACCTGAGGATGTAGATTGGCTTGTCTGCCTTTCGTGATCTGAAGGTTGAAGATGATTGAACACTAGAGTGCCCAAGAAATTTTCACTCGCATAAAGTGGTACTTGTCTCGTGTTGTCGAGAATGGGCTTATAGATGCCATTTGTAGATTGATGACGGAGGATGGGCTTAAAGATTCCATCCGAAGGAGCGTCGATCGCATAAGAGATTCCTTAGCGAGAGCTTGTATACTTGTTGTTGAGGAAGATTTCGCTGGGGAATATTGTTCTTTATTTTTGAGAAAAGTTGAATTTTAGGAGCTTCGATTGTCCGTTATTCTACCGAGGAATCGTATCTTGGTCGAAGAGGTGAAAATGAACTACTATCTGGTCGTGATCTAGGCTTCATAGTGATAAGATCGACTGCTACCTGGTCGCGCTCCAGGCTTTACAGTGACTTACTGGGGAGATGAGATTAAACTTGCTATCTGGTCGTAATCCAGGCTTTACAATTTCTCAATTCTTATCTGGCCGTACTCCAGGCTTCAGAAGGAATTAAGTTGTTATCCGGTTGCATCCGGGCTTCAACTTGAATTTAGGGCACACTAATATCCGGTCGACTTCGGGCTTCTTAGTAATTGTCCAGGTAAACTGCTATTTGGTCGAAATCCAAGCTTCGTAGTGTCCTTTACCGCTATCTGGTCGTAATCCAGGCTTCACAATGTTTCATACCATTATCTGGTCGAATACAGGCTTCATGGTGTCCTATACTGCTATCTGGTCGATTTCAGGCTTCACAATACCTTACTTCTTATCTGGTCGAAATCCAGGGTTCAGAAGAAATCAAGTGGTTATCCAGTCGCATCCGGGCTTCCATTTGATTTTTTAGGCCTACTAATATCCAGTCGATTTCTGGGCTTCATAGTAATTGGCCGGGTAGACTGCTATTTGGTCGAAATCCAAGCTTCACAATGTCCCTTACTGTTATTTGGTCGTAATCCCAGGCTTCAGTGTCTTTTACCGCTATCTGGTCGTAATCCAGGCTTCACGATGTCTTATACCATTATCTGGTCGAATCCAGGCTTCATGGTGTTCGAAGAAATCAAGATACTAATCGGTCAAATCCGGGCTTCATAACTTGCATTAAAGATATACCACTATCTGGTCGATTCCAGGATTCGTAATATTCTTGGCTGCTATTTGGTCATAATCCAGGCTTCACAGTACCTTGTTAAGCTATTATCCGGTCGATTTCCAGGCTTCACGGCTTGTGTTTATGATATACCATTATCTGGTCGATTCCAGGATTTGTGGTGTCTTTGCACTCCTATCTGGTCGTAACCCAGGCTTCACAGTAACTCACATTGCTATTTGGTCGTTCTCCAGGCTTCACAATAACTTGTTGGGGATTAAACTATTATCCGGTCAAATCCGGGCTTCATAGCTTAAATTTAAGATACACCACTATCTGGTCGATTCCAGGCTTCGCGGTATTTGATACTGTTATCCGGTCGTTCTCCAGGCTTCACAATATGACGGAGAAATCAAGATATTATCCAGTCGGACTCGGGCTTCATAGCTTGAACTTTGGGAGAATTTGACTGTATCTTTTCCTGAAATGTAAAGAGTTAGTCGTATGTAATTGCATGATGCATGACATGTATTGAGCAATGATGTTCTCAAAATAAATGAGACTGTGTTGTATGATGAGTATGCGTATGCCATGATTTATAGATATGCAATGTTTTTGTGATATTCTTTAGTTGGGGAAAATAAATCCTTGACTGCTGCTGGAGAATATAAAGAATTGAATTTTTCGTTCTTAGTGGGGATAACGATCGAAGATGATTTGAGAATAAATTGGCGGGAAAATAACTCTGTGGGGAAGAGAGACTTCGCTAGAAGATCTGCTGATTTGGAGAAATAACCTCGGCTGGGGATGAATTACCGTTGCTGGCGATAACGAACCCTGTTGGGGATTGAGTTTCTGCTTGTGGAAGAAATAAACTCCACTAGGGATAGTCTTCCATTGTTGGTGATAGATGAACTCTGTTGGGGATGGAGTTTCGTCTTGTGGAAGAAATAAACTCCACTGGGGATAGTCTTCCATTATTGGTTATAGATGAACTCTGCTTGGGGATAATTAACCCCACTGTATTATGGTACCTCTTACTCTGCGGGGAGTGTATGTACTTTTAGTCACACCTCAGGCTGGGTCTATCCCTGTACCTGGTGGGTAGAGCAACTGTAAGGTTTGGGCACTTCTTGTTTGCCCATGTTCCTAAAATTTCCAGTAATCGTCTTTTGTTTCGCATGTAAATATTTATGAGCAACAATTATTTTCAAATGCATATATCAAAAATGAATCATTGGGCGTTCTTTCAAAACAAAACAGGAAAAGAAAAACAATTTTGAAATTTGTTGTAAAGTGAATTGTATTGATTTTGAAGTTGGCATGTAATAGGCATTTTGTACAAGAGACTGACGTCCTAGTAAGAGGACGCCGCCGAAAGATAGAAATTATACAATTTGTGAAAAACAAAGAAAAACAACTATGTGAACAATCCCACTGGGTTCCAACTCTGCTAATGCCTTTATATCTTCGAGCGTCTCATCACTTTGCTACTTGGTTGAATGTAAATCAGATTGATTGGCGCCGTCCGAGCTTGATAGTCGATACTGGAGTCTGGTTGCAAGATGATCCAACGAGACATAGTGTTATGCTTTGATCCCTAATTTTTGCCTAGACCGCCCTTTCGGGTTTTCAGTCCACCGGGATACCCTTTTTTGCCCAAGCCACCTTTTCAGGTTTTCGACTTGCCGGGTGTACAGTCTTTTTCCTTTTCATCCCTTATTTTTGCCTGAACCCTTTTGGTTCATCGGGAAGCCCTTATTTTTGCCTAGGCTAATCGACCTAGCGGGTCTTTGATTATGCGTAGTATTTTTTCACTATGTCTGCATTGACGGGGTGAGGAAGGTCGTCACCATACATGGTGGTTAGAATCATAGCTCCTCCCGAGAAAATGTTCTTAACCAAAAATGGCCCTTTATACATGGGGGTCCATTTGCCCCTGGGATCACCTTGCGGTAGTATGATGTGTTTGATCACCAGATCCCCGACTTGATACTCTTGTCGTCTGACTTTCTTATTAAATGCCTTGATCATTCGCTTTTGATACGTCTGACCATGACAAATAGCAGTAAGTCTCTTTTCATCGATTAAGTTCAGCTGATTAAGCCGGGTCTAGATCCAATCTTCCTCACTCAAACCTGCATCTTTCATAATCCGGAGAGAGGGTATCTGGACTTCAATGGGTAAGACTGCCTCCATGCCATACACCAGAGAATAGGGTGTTTCCCCTGTTGATGTCCGTGCTGAGGTGCGGTACCCATGAAGAGCAAATGGTAACATATCGTGCCATTCTTTGTATGTCACCGTCATCTTCTGCACAATCTTCTTGATGTTCTTCTTTTCTGCTTCAATAGCCCCCATTCATCTTCGGCCGATAGGGCGAAGAGTTATGATGTTGTATCTTGAACTGTTTGCAGAGCTCGGTGATCATTATGTTGTTGAGATTTGTACCATTGTCCGTAATGATTCTCTCCGGTACACCATATCGGCAAATCAAGTTATGTCGAATAAACCGCGCCACGGCGTTCTTGGTTACTGTAGCAAAGGAAGTTTCCTCAACCCACTTCGTGAAATAATCAATAGCTACCATAATGAAATGATGCCCGTTGGGCGCAGTAGGTCTGATCCCGCCTATCATATCAATGCCCCACATTGCAAAAGGCCAAGGAGATATCAAAAAATTCAGAGGAACCGGAGGTACATGCACCTTATCAGCATAGACTTGGCACTTATGACAGGTCCGAGAATGCTGATAACAATCGGCTTTCATAGTAGACCAATAATATCCTGCCCGTAGGATTTTCTTCGCCATGGTATGTCCACTGGAATGAGTTCTGAAAGTTCCTTCATGTAGCTCTGCCATAATCTTTTCCGCCTCATTCTTGTCAACACATCGTAGTAAGGTTGAGTCATGGTTATGTTTGTAAAGGATACCATTCCTAATGAAGAACTTCGCTGCGAATCTCCTCAAAAACTTCTTATGATTAACGGATGCACGCTCGGGGTACTCTTGAGCCTTAAGATACCTCTTTACCTCGTGAAACCAAGGTTTCTCTGCTACCTCTTCAGTCTCAATGTCACAGCAATGTGCGGGTTCGTCCAACCTCTCAATGGTAATCCGGGGAGCTTCATTGTCCCACCTGACCTTGAACATAGAAGACATAGTAGCTAGCGCGTCCGCTAACTGGTTCTCTTCTCTTGGGAAGTGTTCAAAGGTTATCTCCTCAAAGTGCGGAAGCAACGTCAATACATACTCTTTGTAAGGAATAAGATTTGGGTGTTTCATACCCCACTCGCCTTTGATCTGACTGATCACTAGAGCAGAATCTCTGAATACACTCAAAATACATGGACCATCGAGATTCCTCCTCGGGTCCTTCATCCGGTCCAGGTTCTTCACAGTCGGTCACCAACATGATGTTCTCATCCGGGAACTCGAAATTCATGGATTGGTAATCATCCACGGCCTGATGCGCCAAATGATCTGCTAACACACTCCCCTTGATTTCTTTTTGGGTTATGTATTGGATATCATACTCAGTTAAGATCATCTTCCATCTTGCTATTCTTCCGGACAAGGCAGGCTTTTCGAAGATATACTTGATTGGGTCCATCTTTGATATCAATAGGGTAGTGTGAGTCAGCATATACTGTCTCAGCCGGTGAGCAGCCCATGCCAAAGCCCAGCAAGTTTTCTCGAGCAGTGAGTATCGGGTCTCACAGTCGGTAAACTTTTTGCTAAGGTAGTAAATAGCGTGCTCTTTTCGGCCAGACTCGTCATGCTTCCCTAGCACACACCCTATTGAATTATCCAGTACTGTCAAGTATAAAATCAAAGGTCTTCCTTCAACTGGAGGCATCATAATAGGTGGCTCTTGGATGTATTCCTTGATCCTTTTGAAAGCGTTCTGACATTCATCATTCCATTTTACCACTTGATCTTTCTTCAGCAGTTTGAAGATCGGCTCACAAGTAGTAGTCAGATGTGAAATGAATCGGGAAATGTAATTCAGACGTCCCAAAAAGCCTCTAACTTCCTTTTCTATTCATGGAGCTGGCATCTCCTGTATAGCCTTCACCTTTGCAGGATCCACCTGAATACCTTTATCACTAATGACGAAACCCAGCAGCTTACCAGACCTTACCCCGAAGGTGCACTTGTTCGGGTTTAACCTCAGCTTATACATCTTCAACCTGTCAAACAATTTATGGAGATGGTCTAGATGCTCTTCCTTAGTTTGGGACCTTGCGATCATATCATCAACGTAAACCTCAATCTAATGGTGAATCATGTTGTGGAACAAAGCGACCATGGCGCGCTGATAAGTTACCCCAGCATTCTTCAACCCGAAAGGCATTACCTTGTAACAGAAAGTGCCCCACTGCGTAATGAAGGTTGTCTTCTCCATGTCTTCGGGAGCCATCTTAATCTGATTGTACCCGGAAAAACTATCCATAAAAGAGAAGACCTTATGATGCACGGTGTTATCTACCAAAACATCGATGTGAGGCAGTGGGAAATCGTCTTTGGGGCTCGCCCTGTTCAGATCTCTATAGTCCACACGCATCCGCACCTTACCATTCTTCTTAGGTATCGTAACCACGTTGGAAACCCACTGCGGGTAAGAAGTAACAGCTAGAAATCTGGCGTCAAACTGTTTCATGACCTCAGCTTTGATTTTCTCAGACATCTCGGGGCGCATACGACGAACCTTCTGCTTTACTAGAGGACAGTCTTCTTTGGTTAGCAGGCGGTGTACCATAATATCAGTGTCTAAACCAGGTGTTGTACCCCAAAATTTACCCTCTCATTTTATCAAAATTTCTCATCACAAGACTCTTTGAACTCAAGATCAAGCTAGGGTTTGCTCTTCTCAAGACATCTCCTTGCACTGTTGACTTGAATTAGGGTTTGAGTTTGCACAGGGATTTTTGGACTTACAATGCTCAAAATGACTTTCATACTTCATGTTGGACTTATAAGATTGTCCATAACAAGTTTCAAGCCTTGAATCAAAAATTTTACCCAGTCAATTGGACAGTTGACCTAGAAATCAGTTGTATTGGGGAAAAAGTCAACTGTGGCCAATTTACAATCAAACTTCATGAATTTTGACCCACATCAACCTTATGAACTCATATGAACCATTTGATCAAGTTTGGACCACAACTCCACAAGAAATTTGATCAGATCACCAAAAGGGCAAAATGGTCATTTTTAGGGTTTTGACTGCACAAGGGCAATTTCTGACTTTTGACCTAGCCAATGGCAAATTGGGCTCAAGCATGGATTCAAGGGCTCAATGGAATCATCTTGACATATTCACAAAGCTCAAAAGATCTCAATTGCATTGGATTGACAGATGAATTTTTCAGTCAACTGATCAAATTTTGATTGTACACTGAAAAGTCAAACTTTGACTTTTTGGTCAAAATCAAGTGCCAAGGGTCATTTTTCATCAAGATGTGTCAAAACATGAAACTTATTCATCAAGAAACCCATTTTTGCAAATTAGGGTTTAAAGTTGAAAAATTTCATAACTTGAATTTTTCTAAGTTATGAAATTTTCTTAATTGTTCCTAACCTTGCCCAACATTTTCAGCATGATGCAATTGGATTCAAACAAAACTTCTAACATGAAAGTTGTAGTCCTCCACAAAATCTACAACTTTGATTCACAAAGTTTTCCAAAAATAAGCTTGGATCTCAAGTTATGATTTTTGGAACAAGGGTCCCTAAAACTTTTAACTTAGTGAAATTTTGCCCTAGTTTATGCAGGATTTTGACCTATCTTCATGGCCATTTTTCACATAGTTCCACTTGGAATCTCAAATTGAATTTCAAAGATGGATTTTAGATCATGTTTCAAGCTTTCCAAAATGTCCCAGAATTCTCCAAGCACATTTGTGGTTAGGGAGAATCGAAGGCTTGAAGTTGGCACAAACTCACTTTTCATCCATGGCATGTTCATATTTATACAAGTTGCAAATTCAAATCAGCTTGCTTTGCACTAGATTACAGGCCTCAAAACCATTTCACACTTAATAATTTAATGCAAATCCATTGTTCTAAGGCATTTCTTTGGTCATTAGGGCATTTCATACAAGATTAATCCCTAAATGGTAAAAGGTACATTACCATTTTTGCCAAAGTTTGCTTTATGTCAAAACCACAATCCTTGAGCATAGAGCCAAATCTTGTGCAGCAAAGCATATCCATCAACTTGAGGGGCCAAGATCAGAAGAAGCAGACTGATAGATAGCCTGTACAGGCTTGTAATACATCATTGTTCATTTTGGCTTAAAATACAAGAAATATGTCCAAAACACTAGAACTTGAACATCTGTGAAAACAAACTTGTGCAAGCATTTGAGACAACTTTCTCACATCCCCTTGAACTAGAAACACGACCCTTTGAGCCCTCAAACCTCCCATAGCTCAAAATCACCTTCCATTGGCAAAACAGGACAACATCTGCATCTTGACTTCCATAACACAATTTGCTCGTGCGTGGTACTTATCTCTCCAGAAGGTTGCCATACACCTTTCACTGCTAGACTCTGCTTCAGCTGCACCAACAACATGGCCGAGTATGAAGCTTGTATCTTTGGTATCAAGGCTTCTATTGACTGGGGAATCAAATCTATGGTTGTATTTGGGGACTCAGCTTTAGTAATCAGTCAAATCAAAGGAGAGAAGGATAATAAACATCCTAATCTCATCCCATACAAAGAACATGTCCTGACGTTGTTACCCCATTTCGAGTAGATTACCTTCGAGCACTTCCCGCGAGAAGAAAATCAGCTAGCGGATGCTCTAGCTACAATGTCATCCATGTTTAAACTTAACTGGGATAATGAGGCTCCCCAAATCACCGTCGAGCGAATGAACGAACCTGCACATTATCATGAGATTAATACCGATGAAGTAGTGGAACAACCTTGGTTTCACGAAATCAAAAGGTATCTCAAGACTCGAGAATACCCTGAAGGAGCTTCAGTCAACGACAAGAAATTCTTAAGAAGATTTGCTGCCAAGTTCTTCCTAAGCAATGGTATCCTATACAAGCGCAACCATGATTGTGTTCTGCTTCATTGTGTGGACAAGGTTGAAGCTGAGCAGATCATGACTGAACTGCATAATGGTACTTTTGGCACACACTTGAACGGACATACGATGGCTAAGAAGATTCTAAGGGCAGGCTACTACTGGTCTACCATGGAAGCTGATTGTCATCAATACGCTCGTACTTGTCACAAATGCCAAGTCTATGCTAACAAGGTACATATTCCTCCAATTCCTCTCAATGTCCTAACGGCTCCTTAGCCATTCGCAATGTGGGGTATCGACATGATTGGAGAGATCAAGCCCACAGCATCCAACGGACATCGCTTCGTCCTGGTGGCCATTGATTACTTTAACAAGTGGGTCGAAGCAGCTTCTTTCGCTTCTGTTACAAAGAATGTGGTTGCCCGCTTCATCAAACAGAACCTCATTTGTCGGTACGGTATCCCTGACCGTATCATCACGGACAACGGTACAAACCTGAATAAAACTGTGATCGCCGCTCTATGCGAGCAGTTCAAGATTCAACATCACAATTCATCTCCCTATCGGCCAAAGATGAACGGTGTTGTTGAAGCTGCGAACAAAAATATCAAGAAGATCATTCAAAAGATGACAGTCACCTACAAGGACTGGCATGAGATGTTACCGTTTGCTCTACACGGATATCGTACCACGGCACGTACTTCAACCGGGGCAACCCCTTTTTCTTTGGTATATGGCATGGAAGTTGTTTTACCTATGGAGGTTCAGATTCCTTCTTTAAGGATTATGAAGGATGTTGGTTTAAGTGAAGACGATTGGATTCAGACCCGGCTTGATCAACTTAATTTGATCGACGAGAAGCGACTTACTGCTGTTTGTCATGGTCAGACGTATCAAAAACGGATGATCAAGGCTTTCAACAAGAAAGTCAGACGTCATGTATATCAAATCGGAGATCTTGTAGTCAAACGGATCATCTTGCCACAAAGTGATCCCAAGGGCAAGTGGACTCCTACTTACGAAGGACCATTTGTGATCAAAAACATCTTTTCTGTTGGGGCAATGATCTTAACCACCATGGACGGCAACGACCTGCCGCACCCTGCGAATGCAGACATAGTCAAAAGATACTACGCATAAACGACCCGACAAGTCGAAAACCCGAGAGGACGACTTAGGCAAAAATGGGCATCCCGGTGAATCGAAAACCCGAAAGGGAGGTTCAGGAAAAAATTAGGGATAAACAAAAAAAATCTGTTAACCCGGCAAGTTGAAAACCCGAAAGGGCGACTTGGGCAAAAAAGGGTTTCCCGGTGGATCGAAAACCTGAAAGGGCGATCCAGGCAAAAGTTAGGGAATTAAAGCGTATGACTATGTCTCGTGGGATCACTTTGAGGTTAATCTCTTCACGGACAAGCTCCAGGTTTCTGATCAATCCAATTATCCGCGGACGAAGCGACGAATGGACAAGATACTCAGATTTGTGAAGGCTATAACAGAATGGGAACCCCATGGAATTGTTACACATAGCCATCTTTCTTTGTATAAATTTTTCTCAATTTTATGACAACATTCTCTTACTAGGATGTTTGTTTCCTTTGTACAAAATACTTATACAAAGTTAATACAAAGATACTTCGAAGTGCAGAAAATTGTTAGCCTTTTCTTTCTCTTTACACTTATGTTTTATTTGAAAACGTCCAATGATTTATTAATTTGAGCATATGCATTTGAATATAATCACTGCTTACAAACGAAATAAGAAAGGATAATTATTTATAGGATGAAGGTATAGGAAGATGTCTTTAGGCTATTCTAGGAGAAATCCCCTGCAATACATCATCCAGGTCCTCAAAAGAGTCGAAGCTCTGAAATGCATATCCCCAGCGGAGTTAAGTTTCAAGAATCCCCATCAGAGTTGAGTTTTTAAACTCCCGATCCCCAGCGGAGAAAAACTTTGAACGGCAAGCCCGCAATAAAATGAAATTTTCTTCCCCAAGCGGAGCCATAAACTATAGCCTTTGAATACCAGTGGAGACCATCCAGTTTCCCCCTTTATCCCTGAAGAGTCACTTTAAAACTAGATAATTCCCCAGAAAGTTATTCTTCCCCAGTGAAGTCACCACGATCAAATCAGCATGTCATGAAGAGCCCCAGCGGAGATGAAACTTTGATCTACTAATCCCTAGCGGAAACCATTCAGTTTTCCCCTGATATTCCCAACAGAATGGAGATCCTCACTCTTGAAGTCCCCAGTAGATTGGCATACAACCCAAACTCCTGATATCCCCAGCAGTTTCCCTATAGAGTTTGTCAAAGATCTTGAATCTCCAACAAGTGGTCTTGGATTTATTTTCCCCGGCAGCAGTCAAATATTTCATTATCTCCAGCTATCCAGGATTTATTTTCCTCAACAAAACATCCAATCAGCTTACATGCACATACATTACATTCATATATCATAAACAGTTGATAAAACACATCTTACATCATCATCTGACACAATCTCATTTATTTCGAGAACCTCATCGCTTGATACATGTCATGCATTACATACAACTAACCTTTACCTTTCAGGAAAGATTCTCACAAATTCAAGCGACAAAGCTTTCTCTCGGTCGAATTATGGACAAGTTCCTAAATCTCGACAAAGCTTTTACTTCAGTTGAATTACGGACAAGTTCCTAAATCTCGACAAAGTTGTTTTCTCAGTTGAATTATGGACGAGTTCCTAGATCTCAGCAGGGATGTTTTCTCAGTTGAATTACGGGCAAGTTCCTAAATCTCAGCAGGGATGTTTTCTCAGTCGAATTACGGGCAAGTTCCTAAATCTCGACAAAGCTTTTACTTCAGTTGAATTATGGACAAGTTCCTAAATCTCGACAAAGTTGTTTTCTCAGTTGAATTACGGACGAGTTCCTAGATCTCAGCAGGGATGTTTTCTCAGTTGAATTACGGGCAAGTTCCTAAATCTCAGCAGGGATGTTTTCTCAGTCGAATTACGGACAAGTTCCTAAATCTCGACGAAGCTTTTACTTCAGTTGAATTACAGACGAGTTCTTAAATCTCAGCAGAAACGACCCACCAGCAGAATGAATGACGACGAAGCTCCTAAAATTCTATTACTCTCAACAAAGATCAGCTTTCTTCAGCGGGATCTTCCTCAACAACAGATAGCCAAGCCCTCACAAAGGAATCTCTTATACGATCGATTTTTCTTGGATGGCATCTTTAATCCCATCTCCGACAAGATTCTATCACATCTACAAATGGCATTTATAAGCCCATTCCCTCAGCTATACTTTGACGAGTGCAAATTTACGGGCACTCTAGTGTACAATCCTCTTTTACCTTCGAGTTACGAAAGGCCGAACTCGCCAATCTAACTCTTCAGGTTCAAGAAGATTGAACATGGGAAACTGTTGTACCCCAAAATTTCCCCTCTCATTTTATCAAAATTTCTCATCACAAGACTCTTTGAACTCAAGATCAAGCTAGGGTTTGCTCTACTCAAGACATCTCCTTGCACTGTTGACCTGAATTAGGGTTTGAGTTTGCACTGGGATTTTTGGACTTACAATGCTCAAAATGACTTTTATACTTCATGTTGGACTTATAGGATTGTCCATACCAAGTTTCAAGCCTTGAATCAAAATTTTTGCCCAGTCAATTGGACAGTTGACCTAGAAATCAGCTGTATTGGGGAAAAAGTCAACTGTGGCCAATTTACAGTCAAACTTCATGAATTTTGACCCACATCAACCTTATGAACTCATATGAACCATTTGATCAAGTTTGGACCACAACTCCACAAGAAATTTGATCAGATCACCAAAAAGGCAAAATGGTCATTTTTAGGGTTTTGACTGCACAAGGGCAATTTCTGACTTTGACCTAGCCAATGGCAAATTGGGCTCAAGCATGGATTCAAGGGCTCAATGGCATCATCTTGACATATTCACAAAGCTCAAAAGATCTCAATTGCATTGGATTGACAAATAAATTTTTCAGTCAACTGATCAAATTTTGACTGTACACTGAAAAATCAAACTTTGACTTTTTGGTCAAAATCAAGTGTCAAGGGTCATTTTTCATCAAGATGTGTCAAAACATGAAATTTATTCATCAAGAAACCCATTTTTGCAAATTAGGGTTTAAAGTTGAAAATTTTCATAACTTAGAATTTTTCTAAGTTATGAAATTTTCTTAATTTTTCCTAACCTTGCCCAACATTTTCACCATGATGCAATTGGATTCAAACAAAACTTCCAACATGAAAGTTGTAGTCCTCCACAAAATCTACAACTTTTATTCACAAATTTTTCCCAAAAGAAGCTTGGATCTCAAGTTATGATTTTTGGAACAAGGGTCCCTAAAACTTTTAACTTAGTGAAATTTTGCCCTAGTTTAGGCAGGATTTTGACCTATCTTTATGGCCATTTTTCACATAGTTCCACTTGGAATCTCAAATTGAATTTCAAAGATGGATTGTAGAGCATGTTGCAAGTTTTCTAAAATGTCCAAGAATTCTCCAAACACATTTGTGGTTAGGGAGAATCGAAGGCTTGAAGTTGGAAAAAAACTCACTTTTCATCCATGGCATGTTCATATTAATACAAGTTGCAAATTCAAATCAGCTTGATTTGCACTAGATTACAGGCCTCAAAACCATTTCACACTCAATAATTTAATGCAAATCCATTGGTATAAAGCATTGTTTTTGTCATTAGGGCATTGCATACAAGATTATTCCCTAAATGGTAAAAGGTACATTACCATTTTTGCCAAAGTTTGCTTTATGTTAAAACCACAATCCTTGAGCATAGAGCCAAATATTGTGCAGCAAAGCATATCCACCAACTTGAGGGGCCAAGATCAGAAGAAGTAGGCTGATAGATAGCCTGTACAGGCTTGTAATACATCATTGTTCATTTTGGCTTAAAATACAAGAACTATGTCCAAAACACTAGAACTTGAACATCTGTGAAAACAAACTTGTGCAAGAATTTGGGACAACTTTATCACATCCCATTGAACCAGAAACACGACCCTTTGAGCCCTCAAACCTCCCATAGCTCAAAATCACCTTCCATTGGCAAAACAGGGCAGCATCTGCATCTTGACTTCCATAGCACAATTTGCTCGTGCCTTTTGCCCCAAACCTGTTCAAACACCTTCCATTCAACCCATCCAAGATATCCCAAACCTTAAACACTAACTGTAACTCCATTTACAAGGTTTTCCATTTTCAATTTCAGCTTGTGCAGGTTGAGTTCTGTAGGCTTATTCAAGCACATTCAAGGCAAGCTAGGCATTGGAGAAGGTCAAGGGAAGTTCAAGCAAGCTCCCAAACATCTCAGGCCTTGTTGAAAAGCTCCACATTGCCATACACGAAGTCATTTGAAACAGGTTTTAGTCAACTTCCTATCTCTCTATTTAGGAACAATTAGACTTAGGTTTGTGAATAAGAAATGTAGTATTCATTGCCATGAAGCTGTACATATGCTCAGTTTTCATTTTAATTAAGGATGCTAAGAGAATTTGGTCCATGAACATACTGAAAAAATTAGGTTAGGATTTAGGGCCAGAGAAATTCTCTCTGGTCTTTGAGAGTTAGGACAAGTTTTTTATATGTTTGGATTCATCTTGGAAAGCTCTACAACTTTGATGTGATGTGTTTTTACATTAGAGCACGTATGCAGGTTGTTCGTATTTGAAACCAGACGCGCGAAATTTTGGACAAAGGTTGAAGATGAAGTCTGGCTTGGGCTGGGCTTTGGTTCTTATGTTATTTGCACCCCCCTTTTGCTGAATACACCCCCCTGGCCCATTTCTTCATATTTTTATGTTTTGATATTTTATTTTCATTTCTGATTTTATTTTATTATTTCCAAACATAAAAAAAATACCTAAAAATATTTTATAAATTTTTACATTTATTTTGTATTTTATTTTTATTTTTTCTAACATGAAAAACAATTTAATTAGTATATACTTTATTTATTGAAAACTTGAAAAATAATAACATGATACTTCTTATTTTTATTCTTTTATTTACACTCAAAAATATTGTTCTAAATATATTTTTATCTTGTATATATTTTATTTTATTTATTGTACATAATTAATATAATTAATACATATATACATACTTTTATTTTATAAATACTTGAGAATAAAAACATGAAAAAATATACTTTTATTTTTATTATTATTTATACTTAAATAATACTTTTTTTCTAAATATATTTTATTCGTGTATACACATTATTTTATTTTATTGTATATAAATAGTATATTTGATATATTTACATTCTTAGAATTAGGGTTTTCCCCTTTATAGAAAAATAATCTTTTTATTTGCATTAAATATTTGTACATACATAAAAAAATAAACATAAACATTTTTGCATATTCATAATATTTGATTTATTTAATTTGTTTATTTAAATATTGTTCATTTATTATTTGTACCAATTATTTAATTTGGATGTAATAGTAAAATTAGGGTTTTAATTTCTTGTCAAATAATCCCTATTCAAAAATTGTACCCCCCTCCCCCATAATCATGTTGTAATAGTGGTAGAATTATTTTACGCATTTACGCTTTCAACTATGCCATGATTAGAGATTAGGGTTTGTATGCCAACAATTCAAAAATCAAACAAATAGCTTGACCTAATACAAGATAAAAAGCATGAAAATGACAACACAATGCACACTTGCACCCCTAGGGTTTCATCCACTTGTTGCCTTAAAAATGGGCCATGTTATGCATGTTGAGTACTTTGGCAAAACAAAAACAAAACAAGAGATCATAGTCCCTCGATGACGCTATCTTGGTTGCCTATACAAAATGATCTAGTCCCTCGAAAAATTGCTAAAGATACTTGGCAATATTACTATCATGGTCTATACGATGACCCGCGTTTGTCCCGTTTAACATCCTAATACAAGGTTGTTTACCAAATACAATGGTAAAACAATACTGTCAAAAAGGGTTAAAAACGTATAGGAAAGATCTTTGAGTAAAATAGGGTAGACAACTCTTAGTTACTTGATCAAAACTTGCAAAATATCCTTGCTATTTTCAAATACACCTCACAACACAATTTCAAAACATCTCCCAAAACAAACTTTCAAACATTGAAATATCTTTTCAAAAGACAATACACCTTTGTATATATTCAAACAAGAATCATTACAAAGGTTTCCACAACGATGGCCTCTTTTTCAAAGCATTTTCAAAAAAAAAATCACACACAAAGCACCATTTCAAACAATTGAAAAGCAAAAGCAAGTGATCTAAACAAGTAACTAAGAGCCCATGGATAACCATGGATGAAAAGGGTGCTAGAACCTTCCCTTTTCATAATCTACCCCCCGAACCCAAGAAAACATCTCAAAGGTCTTTCCTGTGCTTTTTGACCTTTCCTTTGGATAAAATAAAAAGTCGGTGACGACTCTTGCTAAACCGAAACATTTGCGAACACAAACGCAAAACCTCAAGTCAGTTCTCCCACCGTATCACACCAGGCATATCTTTATAAGACCAGGCGAAGATCTCAACATAGTCGCTTAGAATTTGTATCAACTTTTACTTGACACTAGGCTCCAGATTTGCACCTATCTTGATCTCTTTCTTGTCTTCCTCTGTACCCAAATTCACTGATTCCACTGGCTCTTCATGAGGCTGTATGGCCCTCTCTTCCTGTAGTAACAGTCTAGCAAGTTCCCCAGGCACTTCACAATCATCCTCACCTTCGTCCTCGGCTTGGTTGATCGGATTCTCGAAGTCATAACTGGCAGTAGCAGAGTTGTTATCAGTGGGATCCAGAGTGGATGTGGATCTGTATTATGATATACGAGTGTGTGTAAGACAATAGTTGTTTTGATAAAGTGCGAGATAGAAAAGAAAAACAAGGAGCGCAAATTTTGTAATGCAAGAAAACGTCCAATGCTTTATTGATGATATATGAAAATGACAAATAATAAGACCTCACAAACAAAACCAAGGTGCCTCAGGAAAGGCACCGGGCTGTAAAGTTTCAAATTGTCTGTTACAAATCTCAAAACAAAAGTCAATTATTGTGCAATAAAAGAAACGGGCACGAAGTCTTTCGCCGTCCAGTTGTTCAATCCACCGTTGGTAGTCGGGTAAATTCAGCTGTCGATATCTGACTCTTCTTCATCATCCTCGATTGCATTCACTCCCTGATTACTAATGTGCAGAGGAGGTCTTCTAATCTGCGCACGCCGAACAGCCCTTTGAGCCTCTGCAGTAATGCCCAAACCAAACTTGTCAGTTTTGTGTGCAAAGTCAGGGAGCTGACCCCAATTTGCACACCCACCTTTTTCAATTACAGCCCTGGCATCCTTGAGGGAAGCCATCTTCATCGGAGGTTCATCAATAACAACTTCAGTTGACGCCAAAGTCTGGGGGACCTCTTCAAAGTTCTGACAAGGGGTTTCGATGAACTCCCCATCCATCTCCATATAGCGAAAGGAATTAAGATGACTCACCATGTACTCCTCCTCACCTTGTACCGTAACAATCTTCCCCTTTACTGGATATTTCAACATCTGATGGAGCATAGAAGTCACTGCCCCAGCCTTATGAATCCAGGGGAGACCCAATAAGCAAGAATATGATGGTCTGATATCCATTACATAGATCGTAGATGCAAAAGTATGAGAGCCAACTTTAACCGGGACGTCTACCTCCCCGTGCACCATCCTTTTTGACCCATTGAAAGCTCTAACCACAATATTACTTAGCTTCAGAACCAAACCTTCATAGTCCAGACGGTCTAATGCTTTCTTGGGTAAAACATTCAATGAGGACCCAGTATCCACCAGTACGTGGGCCAGAGTAGTGCCCCTTCACTCAATCGAGACGTGCAGAGCATCATTTTGATTTCTTCCTTTAGCAATCAGATCTGCGTCTGAGAAACCCAACCCGTTGTCGGAAGTCAAACTAGCTACACAGTCTTTGAATTGATCAACAGAAGTTTCTTGCGGCACATGCGCAGTTTTGAGGAAAGAAATTAAAGCCTTTTCATGGGCTTCCAAACATAATAACAAGGACAACATGGAGATTTTTGACGGGGTTGACACAGCTGCTCAACTACGTTGTAGTCGCTCTTCTTGATAATCTTCAGAATTTCCTCTATCTCCTGCTTAGAGGTTTCTACAACGATCTTCTTAGGTGCCTCCGTCCGGGCAGGCTCACCTGTGATTTCTTTGCCCCGAGTGTCAGATGGCTCGACGACAGGGGTGATAACTGGGATAGGAACTGGGATAGTAGTTGATGTACTAGCAGATGGAATGACAACGGGTTTATGAACAGTCGGGGGAAATCTCGGGAGAGAAGAGTCTTCCACTTCTGGTGACCTTTCCAGCCCCGACAATATTGCTAACATCGGCATCAGCTTCTTCAACCTTCAAGTCTTGCTTAACTCCATGGTAATACACATCGGCCCCATAGTACCAAGGGACAACTTTATCTGAAGTTTATGGGATAGGACCAGGGATAGTAATGATTAACGGAGCGATTCTTGGAACGGATGTAATCCTAACAGGCTTTCTCGTGGAAGCCTTGGAAGGATTGGAGGAAATGGTTATGATGGCAACATCTTGAATAAGAACCAGAGGAAACATAGTCTTCTCGAACAGGATCTCTTTGTTATCCATCAGGCACTGAACACCTTATCTCAAAAAATGGCAACCAGCAGGCAGAATTAAACATAGGTGGCAACCTTCGCCATAGCCCGGAAATAAACTGGCCAATAAAAGATTCTTCTTAACTGTCATCAGAGGGGTAGAAATTTCTTCCACGGTGGTCACAAATCAATCATCGTCCACAGTATTTACTCCATGACCATGTTTGGGCATAGAAGCAGTTATGACGTTGGGTTTCTCTGGAGCGTCAAATTCAATCTCTTTAGCTTCAATCAAATCTTGCACCTTATTCTTCAAGGTCCAACAGTTGTTTGTATCATGACCTGGGCTATCAGAGTGATAGGCATAGCAGGCGTTCGGATTATATAGCGGAGATGTGGTGCTGGGATTCTTCGGGGCTTCCCTCAGAGTTACCAGGTTGGTTTTCAACAATTGTGGTAGAATTTGAGACAAGGTCATATTAAGCCGAGTGTATTGTCTCTGCGGTCTCTCCATTCTTTGCTGATTGTTGCATTGTGGGGAAATGGTGGGTCTTGATATTACTACCCGCATTTACTGCTTGACGGCGTTCAGGTCTGTTTTAGCTCCTCGAGCTGTAAAGTGCACTAGCTTCTTTCTTACCAGCGAAACGCTTCTTTTCTGCACTTGATGAAGTACCTTTATGTATCTTACCACTTCGGATACCAGCTTCTACTCTCTCCCCAGTCCAAATCAATTCAGTAAACCCAGATGACGAACTGTCGATCAGATGATTGAAAAATGGACCAGACAACGTCCCTAGAAACATGTCAACCAACTCCCTGTCAGACAAAGGGGGTTGGACTCTTCCAGCCAAATCTCTCCACTTCTGAGCATAGTCCTTAAAACCTTCACTTGCACCCATAGACATACCCTGAAGTTGAGTACGAGTGGGAGCAAGGTCGGTGTTATACTGATACTGCTTGTAAAAAGAAGCAGCAAGGTCCTCCCAGTTTCGGACATTAGCTCCTTCCAATTGATAAAACCATTCAAGCTGAGTCCCTGACAGACTATCTTGAAAGAAATGTACCTATAAATTTCTATCAGCAGTGTAAGGTTGGATTTTTCGGACATAGAAGTGGAGATGGAGTTTTTGACAGGATACTCCATCGTACTTGGCAAAAACCGGAGCTTTGCACTTATGAGGGATCACCACTCCAGATGCCATTCCCAAATCTCCGAAATCCAAACCAGGGATCTTCTAAATCTCCATAGCACTCAGACGGTCTTCAAGTTGTTTGTACCTATCCTCAGCAAGAGGATATTTCTCATCATCAAAATCAGTATCATTATCAGAGACCACAGGACTGGGACCCTTTTCTTCCTCTTGGTTCTCCTGTCCTTTGGATGAAAGAGATAGATCAGCTTCCTGTCACAACCTATTCCCAAATCTGTTACCCATATTCAGAAGAACCACCTTCTTCTTCTTCTTCTTCTCCTTCAGGATGAGAGTCTTCAAATCCTCTTGCCCTTTAGCCAAGTTCAAGAACATCTCTTGGAATTGGGCATTTTGTGCCTGAAGAGCTTTGATGGCTTGATCGGTAGGTATTTCAGAAGACATTTCATTCTGAAATAAACAACGAAGGAGATGAGAAACCTGTAATGATACCTGTAATGATGTGCATGATAATGGGATGTGTATGTAATGATTTCAAAGACTTTGGGAGATTTAAATTTTCAAACCAAGAAATAAACAAACTTTATTAGATTAATTTTGTAAAAATGTTTAACAATTCCTTTGAGGTGTTACAAAAGAAATAAATGGAAAACAAATCTAAACTAGAAAAAGCAAAAATCAGAAATCCCATGGACGCTTCCCCTTCGTGCTGACGTAGTCATTGATTGTCCTTTCATCCTCAAGTTGCCTGGTGAGCTTCAAGATCTTCCTCTCTTGCTCATGGTACTTCTCCCGGTAGGTATCCCTCTCCTCTTTCAACTAAATCCAGGATCTCTTCAATGCCCCAAGATTAGTGGGCATGTGGGGATAAAGGACTGTATAAGGAACGCCTTCTTCATTGGTAGGCTCCACAATCACTGGCAACACAGCTTTATAAGGCATCCCAAGCTTCTGGGCTCGGGCTCGGACCCACTGGAGATAAGGTTGAATAGGGAGAGAAGTCTTTGGTCCTAGCTCTTGAGGGTCAGACCTGTTCACCATGCCACAAGCTTATATAAACCTTCGGCGATGCTCGTCAACGTCCCCCTTATAGTCAAATGCAATATCTGTAAGAAGTAGCTCATGAGGACCGTCTCTCCGAGTGCGACCAAACTGTGACAAAGCCAAGCAAGGACTGTAGGTTATTCCCCCTCTTATTCCAAGCAATGGAACATTAGGGTATTCCCCATATCGATCAATAACAGCAGTGCTTTCCATAGCTTTAGAACTCCACGGAATATCTGTATGGTCAAGGGACATTATTCTGTAAGACCATCCTAAACCTTCCTCATTCTTCAACACGGACTTGGGGAGGTGCGAAATAAACCACCTCGCCAGCAGCGGCATGCAACACATGAGAGTCCCTCTTCTACGCACAGTACGAGTATAGAGGGTATGTAGGATATCACCTAGTAGAGTAGGCATAGGATTGCGAGACAGGAAGATCTTAACCGCATTCACATCTATGAAGGAATCTGGATTCGGGAAGAGAACCAAACCGTAGATAAGGAGAGCCAAGATGTCTTCGAAAGCCTGAAAGTCCAAATTATCCCAGAACAGTTGAGCTTGATCCATCAGAAACTTAGCTAAGAAACCTTCAACCCCGCTTCGCATCTCCCAGTTAGATACTACATCAGCCCGTTTCAAATGTAGAGATGAAGCAATGTCTTCTGGTCTAGGAGCCTTCTCCAAACCTGTGAAGGGCAGCCGCTCAAGGATGGATATACCCAATAAGTGAGAAAACTCTTCCATAGTGGGAACTAGCTGATAATTCGGGAAAGTGAAGCAATGATGCACCGAATCGAAGAATTGGAAAAGCACACTCATCATCTGCTCATCAAACTTTGAGGTAACCAAACTAAGAAGCTGACCATGTCTCCTAATGAATGAAGAATTATCATAAACCTTTGAGACTAACTCTTTGAGTTGAGCAGGTATTTGCACAAAGTTAACTCGGATGGTGTTTTTGCGCATGGAAGCCATAATCTGCAAAACAGAACAAAGATAAATCCCCCCGGTCTTTGAAATGGTTAGTATAATGAAGTATGCATGTTATGTTATGATGCATGATGTAATGGTAAAACACACAACAGGTATAGCAGATAAAAGACATGGTAAAGGCAAACAAGTCACACAAGAGCCCTTAAGTTCCAGGCTTGCATGGGGTCTAGGTACTACCCTTTTGAAGTTCAATTGGTTTCAAATTGTCCTAATAATAGTAATCCGGTTCTAGAGGTTCTCAATATCACTGACCATCCTCCATAAGACATGGTTTCAGCTCACGCAATCTTTTCTTGCAGCCGGAACTATCTCGAGAGTATGGTCTCAATGAGTGTAGTATCGAGTATCTACCAGTTCTCAGCTTTACACCGAGGCTAGCTATCTTACTACTTCCTAATGGCCAAGTTGGTCAATTATAGGTTCTAAGGTCAGTTGATAATTAACAACACATATAGCAGCCCCGTATTCTCCTCGTTTCTCCACAGGGGATACCGGTACCAACCAATGTGCCACATCAACGTAGCTACTGCTTCAACCGTATCGGTCTATTCCATACAGTCCCCTCACAGTTTATTGCTACTTACCTAAAAGGTGTTCCCCAGATTCGGGTTAGGATCTATAGTAACTCCCAACACAAAACCCTCAAAAGTAAAGCAATCAAATCAAACAAAAGAAGCAATTTATGATGAACTAATCCTATGATATACCTCACTTATTCTCCCCAGCAGAGTCGCCAGTTCTGTGATATGGTGGCAGAACCAGACTGTTTTTGAAAAATGCTAGTTTGCATTTTGCATTCGTGTTCGCAAAATGTTGCGGTAAGTAAGAGTCGCCACCAACTTTTATTGTATCCAAATGGAAAGGAAAAAAAAGCACAGAAAAATTCCTTTTTCGAGATTCTGAGTACGTGGGGGGTAGATTATAGAAAGGGAAGGTATTATCACCCTTTTTATCTGTGGTTTTCCAAGGGATCTTAGGTACTTGCTCATCATTTTAAAAATTGCTTCCGTGTTTGTGTGTTTTGAAAAGTTTTAGTTTCCTTCATTTTAACCCTTGCTTCTGTCTTCAAGAGTGTTACGAAGTGTTTTTAAAAATTTTGTTTGAAAAGTGTGTAGGTGTGAAAAGTTTGATCTTGAGCAAGTACCTACTAGCATCTACCTACTCGAAAAAAGAATGTTTTTGTTCTTGTTTCCTTTAGACAGCACTATCCTACTATTAGTGAGTAGGTAGCACCATCGTTGGAATTGTAAGGGTCAATTCGAAAGGGACGTACGACCACTAAAGCAATGTTAGGACATCTTAGTAATAACCCTAGTGTCTTAAGATAATATTTGAGGCAACATTTCCGAGGCAACTTTTCCGAGGCAACATTTCCGAACGGGACATTTGATCTTTTTTTAGACAAGAGAACGACCACTAAAATACCCTATACTTAATGATCGTTCACCGAAGGCAACCGAAGTGAGAGTATACCCTAGAAGTGCGCATGTGCGAGTGATCTGATTTCAAGTTATTATCTTTGCATATTTAGGGTTTGCTAACCGTTTTAAAATTAACATACATTCTTGTCATGCGATCCTATTATCATACATCTAACAGTTAATATTTGCGAAAATTAAAATGCGAGAAATAAAACTACGCTATTACAAGGCTTCGGGGAGGGGGGTTAATTACATAGCCAAAAACCCGTAAAAATGAAAAATAAACGAGAAGTCCTAATTAATCTATTACATCCCATGATCAGTTACATTAATATCTTCCATAAAAATAATAAACGCGCGATGAATCGAGAATAAGAAAAATTAGGGTTTTGACCCCGTCTAAACCTAATTAAAAGAAAAATTAATTTTTGTTGTTTTTGATTATTTTGAGAAAAATAAGGTTTTAATTAAATAAATACAAACCTAATTACTAATTAATTTAAATCAAGAAAAATGATTAATTTTGACCTATTTTTGTATTTTAGTTATTTTAAGAAAAAGAAAATAAAAATTAAATTAAACAAAACCCTAATTTTCTAATTTATTTTAATTTATTTACAAAAGGTTAAAATTGCCCTAAAATTAAATAAACTAATTAAATTAAATTTGATAAAAATAAACCTAAATCTAATTTGAAGAAAATTTGATTTTATGAGTTTTTTGTTAAAAAAGAATTAATGTTGTTAGAGAAACTAATTAAGCAAAATTAAATAAAAGAAAATATATAAAAGAAAAGAAAAGAGAATTGGGCCTGGTGTCAAAGTAGAAAGGGAGGTGTCCATAGCAGCTTTTGGACCCAAAAGCCTTGGTCCACGTTTGACCTTCCTGCTTCAATGTTGCATGTTTGACTAGGCCTATGGTAGGCCATCACATGCCAGGCGTTGGATTTGGCTTGTTGGACATCTGGCTGACTGATCATTGAGGGCATATGGTAGGCTTCATGATGCGTGGGGTACTGGATCTGTAATGAATAATTGAGAAAAATTACAAATGTTGGAGGCAGGGATCGAACCCCTGACCTCATGCCTGCAAAGCCTTAACGCCTTCCCTGGCTACCACTGGGCCACTTGAATTCATTTGTTAGTACATGAAATAATAATAATAAAATGGAAAAAACCAATGCCAGTTATCAAACACGCGCCAGAATTCAAACGGGAGAATGGGGTGGTGCCACGCAGTCATCGTCTACCCTTGTCCGTCGTTTTAGGTAAAACAATCTTTACCTACAGACGTTCTCTTTAGGTGTAGCCCCTGCAATTTTCCAAAATCACCTACAAGCATGATAAACGAAAACTAATGCCACAGGCCAGTTCGTCTTGGCCTCGTGAACACCATGGTACCCCTCTTTTGGGCCAATTTTACCTGCAATCAAAACCCCTAAAAACGAAACCTAAACCCTAACAATGGTGGATCTCTGTATGGTTAGCAAAAATGAAATTAATCATTACCAATAGTTTGCAAATGTTTCACTGAACAAGAATATATAAAGAATTCATGCTACAAATGCCAAAATAGTGATATTGAATTTCAAGAAAGTGCCAATGTCGTGAGACACTTACAGTGACTTTTGGTGCACGAAAACGCTTTCTAGTGATTGGGATGGACTCCTTGAATGCCCAGCAAGTTAAAGGTGTGCTTGGAATGGCTTGAAAGCGCCTGAAAGTATGAAAACAGATTGCTACTTTTCTTGAATTTTTCCAAGTTTTTCTTCAGCTTCTCACGCCTCTAACCCTTGTGCCTTTGGTCTGAATTTGTTCTATATATGTCCTTGAGTGAATTAGGTTTAAAAATTTACATCCAATCTTTACAATTATGAAGATTTGATCCTTGATTCACACTTGTATCCAATCTTTCCAAAACAAGTCAAAAACCAATCTTTTTGTGTACAAACAAGCCTTGCACGATTTGATTTCATTTCTAGCTGTATAAGAGACCTAAACATGCACAAAATCTCAAGCTTTGATTAGTTTTGATATTTTCATGATTTTATTTTGATTTAATTTGATTTAATTGAAATAAAAATCAAAATAAATGAAAAAATAAAATAAAGGCAAGAGGGAAGGATCATGGGTTGTGGACCATGTTACAAACTCAAGACAAGCACAAAAAGTTGGGCCCATTTGACAAAAATTGCAATTTGAGGCATATTTGACTTTTGGCAATTTTGCAAAAAAGGTCAACTTCACCAATGCATAACTCCTTCAACTTTGACTCTATGATGGTGTTCTTGGACTTTTTAGAAAGATTGAGATGTCCTATAAGCAACCCTTTTGGTCTCATCTCAATTGAGTCTTCCATGTTCATGTATGAAGCTTTGACAAAAAAAGTATTTTTGTTGACTTTTCAAAGTGACCTATAATGTCCAAATTCATAACTTCTTGTGAGTGCATATTTTAAACTTGGGAGATGAAGATGAATTGTAGGTAATTGCATCCTCTTAAAAATGAGCTTTGTATGGGTCATTTTTGATAAAGTATGAGAAAGTTATGCTTGGTCAAAGTTGAGTTGACTTTTCCTGCAAAACCCTAATTTAGCAACTTTTGGGTTTTGATGAATTATGAGCAATCCTTGAGGAATCATGATCAACCCTTCATAAAATGATGAATAATACTTCAAAATGAGTATGTTGACCAAAAGTCTTGAAGCTTGAATGTATGTGGGCCACAGTTGACTTTTGCCCTAGCACGGTCGATTTTCAGGCCTTTGAGCAATTGACTGAGCAAATTTTCTCTGCAAGGCTTGAAACTTGACATGGATGATCTTGAGAACATATTAGGACAATGGTGAGCATTTTGGATCCTTGGGACTCATATATATTGATGCAACATGAAACCTTAATTTGAGGTAGACTGCCTTAGGAGAGAGCTTGTCTGGTCAACCCTTGGACTTCCTTGAGCAATTTAAGGACCTCACTTGAAATGTATTGATAAATATGGGAGGGAAAATTTTGGGGTACAACAGTAGCATAGAGGTTTCTGACCCACATATTCTTCGCAAATGACTTCTTCTTCGTCCCCAGATGCTTCTGACGCAAAACCATACTCATTAGGCAGGACTAACACAATATTACAGTGAATAATCAAGCCATCTTCTGATATATCTTTGAATTATTCAGATAATTCATCATCCATGTTGTCATCAGGGCCTTTAGCTTTTACTGGCGGTGCACTCACAAACAATATCGATAACCTCTATTTTGCTGGTCGACGGTGCATTTCTTTATAACCGCTCTCATCTTTTGATGGAGCAACTTTTATGCCGCTTCTCTTTCAGCTTTTTTGTTTCTTTAAACCCTTCTCCATTGAGTCTTCGTCATAGTATTTTTCCCTTTGTATGTTGGAGGAGCATGATACTTCTTTGAGGTGATCCCAACTTCAGCAAGTTGAGAAGAACTTGATCCCTTCTCCATCATTTCCCACATATGAAACGAACCTGAACCTTTCTTTACCACCTTCTAATTTTTTTTGCCCCCCTTGGATAAAAAGGACGAATCCAGTTATTGTTAGGAGCATCAGTTGGTGGTACAAAGGTCCTTTGATACATAAACTTAGGTCTCCCTTAAGGGCACTTGGACTTTGTATGGACCTTTCGCCTGGTCGAACACCACCTTTGAATTTTTCTCTTGAGGGTGTTTCTTCTTCAAACACCTCAATTTTCTTTGCAGCATTCTCATCATAGACCATGTTACAGTTTGGGCATAACATAGACCTGGAATTACTCAACTTGCATCTATTTAGAAAATCAACCAATTCCTCTTCAGGTTTGGGAAACACAACCTTCATCAATTCAGCAACTGTTTCTTAAGAAAATTCCTCATTCTTGGTTTCACAATCCATTTTTCCTTTTCTCCCTGATTACCCCTCAGGCTCTTCAGCAATATCAAATTCCATCACTTCTTATGGCTTAGACAAATTTCCATTTCCACTTTTGAGACCTTCAGTAGTCTCGATTGCTGCAGCTACCACTGGATCAGTGATTACGGCTTGGTCATTCTCAAAACAATCAATAGTCTTGATTTCCAATGATTCTATTAAGTTGATAATGTTGGTCGGTTCTCCTTTGATACCATCAGTAGCCTTGATCATCATCACTTCCAATGGTTCGACAAAGTGTGTATTAGCAACATGTAAAGGATCAAAGTCGACCTTCATGGAGTTTTTTGGTTTTTTACCAAATTTTAATCGACCATATTTTAGATCCTTCTAAATTAAATCCGTGAAAAGAAAATATTGAGAAGTATTATGACTCAAAAAATTATGATACTTGCAAAAACCTCTTTTTTGTTTCTGCTCTAATTGTGGATTTTTACTACTTGGAGGCACTATAATCTGACCATCTGAAACTAAAACATCAAATATTTCATCACATTTTGACACATCAAAAGTATATGTTTTAGTATTATATTTATCATTTTTTGTTTATTCAACTGTTTTTCCTTTTGACGGTCTTATAGGTTTACATGCATACGGAGGTCCGACTTTTAATTCAGCCATGTTAACTTCTCCTTCTTCCATGCATTCATCCTCAGATTCTATAGAATAATCTTCTATGTCTACATAGGCTACTTTGCCTTTTTCTATGATCCTAACTTTCTCTGTTTTCAAACGTTCGCCATATCGAACCTTATCAACTAGTTGAGACATATCTGTAATAGGTTGAGGATCAAACTTCTTCCTAATAGAATAATCTAAGCACCAGCATCCATTTCGACCAGCTCATGTTCAGGAACTCTAGTAAAACATCTAGACTTTAGGACCTTAAACCTATTCAAATAAGTCTATGTCGACTCAGACGATCTCCTCTTGATTGAGGAGAATTCTTTCAAACTTATCTTAGGATGAGCAACATAAAATTAATCATGAAATATACCCTCAAGTTGTTCCCAAGTGCATATAGAATTTGAGTCAATGTCGTAAACCACGTAAAAGCATTTTTGATTAATGAATTAGGAAAACGTCTTAATTTTAAAACCCTCATCATTGGCGATATCTCCAGCTTTTGTTTCATACCGAGCAATGTGTTCAATGGTCGATTCATTAGCATCACCAACAAACTTGGTAAATTTAGGTACCTTACATCCCTAGGTAATTCTTCCTGTCGAATATAATCAGACAAGGGAGATGAATAATTAGGCCTCTGAAGGCTAACATTTAACCCAGATCATGTTAACACTTCTTCTACATATTCACTATGTTGTTAAGCCCAACAGTGGAATTTCTTAACACTCGAACAACATCTTGGTTCCTCCTAACTACGATCGGCCTAGGTTCGTATTATTCAACAAATTCTTCCACTTCATAAGTGGTTACTTCCACCCTTCGAGGTATAAAAGAACGCTCATTGTTTCCTCCCTCTAGTTTCTTCAAAAAATCTTAACGGCATGTGGCGCGTCTGAGTTGGTTGGACCCCTAATGAGTCGGTCAATCTGCCTATTTGGTCAACTACAAGATTGAGGGAAATTCCCATTTGTTGATTTAAGACATTTACTAACTCTAAATTACTCTCATTCATATGTTTCCTTAAAGCTATAACGTAAGTAGTATTCAAAGATGGTGTCGACTGAGGGATATAACCAACACCACCTGGTCGACCACCTGGGACATAACTGCCTTGGTTTCTAGTGGCCACTGCATTTTCGAGTGTTTCCACAAAGTGTGTTCAAAAGGCTTCGTTCGACTAGTGCTAACGAGTTTATAAGCAATAAATCAAGACTTGTAAAATAAAACAAAAGGAGTTTTAAACTGTAAACATAAATGATATAACATCAAAATAGTTGAAAATAAGTTGATTCAAACGTACATTGCCCTAGCTTGACTCATTTGGGTACTCTAATTGACTAGCGTATAGGAATGTGAAAGTTTGAACCTCTAACACTATGCACTAAGTGATTTATTTATAATACACAAAAGTAACTACTTTATAGAAGACTTTGT